>CM062813.1:589730708-590417843 GCA_031772625.1 Pinus tabuliformis
AATTGTCCATTGAAGAAATCCAAGAAGAGATCCTCGGAAGGGTTTGAAGGTGAGGGATTTTCCTCTCAGTTTGAATTGGATTTTACTCTCATCACATGTATGGTTTCATCAATGATGGATTGTGGTTAGCTTTTGGATAGTGGAGCCTCATTCCACATGACCGATGTTAATAGTTTATTCAGTACCTTGGAGGAGGAGGACCTCCAGATGTGCATAGAGATGGGTAATCATGAAAAGTATAGTGTTTCGGGAGTAGGCACGGTTTCCTTTTAGAGGGAGCATGGAGCTCTTATTACTTTGACAGATGTGAAGTATGTGCCTAGACTGAAGAAGAATTTGGTATTGATCGCGATGTTGGAGGACAAAGGCTACAATGTTGCCTTCAATAAGGGAAAGGTTTTCCTTAGACATATCACCACAGGTCAGGTGAAATAGATCGGTTCATTGGTACAGAACCTGTATGCTCTTGAGGTTCAAGATGCATGCAAAGACTTGAGGAGCAAGGAAAATGTTAGAGACTTGGTGGTTGAGAGGGAAAGTACATTACCTCTCAACATGTAGTGCCAGAAGAAGTCTTAAACAATTGTGGAGGAGCCACAATTGGAGAATTCAGTAGAGGGATCAAATGCAGCCATACTTCCAAGTGGGAGGTGGGGTGATGTGAAGTGATAGTCCCAAGAACGCTGAAATAGGGGCAGGATCCTAGAGGTACCTAGCCTCTTTGGTTAGACCTTGCTACAAGAGCCCCGACGAGGAGTAGAAGGAATAACTGAGTGGGTAGAGATGAATGCGAATGGAGCGGCAGAGGAAGCTTCAGCATTAGAGGGTGTTTGTAGCCCAACAGGGAGGTCAGTTGGGAGATCAGTTACTTACTTCTCAGTAACTAAGTTGTAGTGCAACAGTGGGCAGCACGATGCAACATGATGAGATGAGGTGTAGTACGGATGCACTGCTGGGAGATAGGACCAGCAATAGCATGGATGCAACAAGAGGAATCAGTGTGATTGATGCAGTCAGAGATCAAAGTGATAGAGGTTAGAGAAGTCAGATACTGAAGAGCACAAAGGTGCAGGTTTTTCAGTAGACAAAGGCAAATGTAGTATACCTAGGGGGGGTAATATGGGGTACAAAGGGAGGTACCCAAGGGAATAATGTAATACTGAGATGGGCCATAGTAATAAATGAGGTGGTTAACCTGTATGATGTAAGAGACCACAAGTAGTTAGTAATAATGTAATGGGCCCATGGTATTAGATAGATGGTATTGAGGGAACCATGGTAATGACCCATGGTACTGTATGTATGAGGCCTATATAGAGGCTAGAGACTCCCCATTGAGGATTTCAAGGATTATTGTATGAACAGGCATATGGCTTGCAGAGTGTTCTCCTTCCTTAAGGAGTGAATGTATGGTGTTGCCCTACCTTAAGGGTTTTGATCAATAAAGAAGCATTTCTATCTATATTCAGATCTTGTTATTTGTAGGGTTTATTTTCATTGTCTTATATTTTCAGATCGTATCTATAACAAGTGGTATCAGAGCAATTTCTTGGGAAAAAGTGGAGATTTTTTTTTATTTTTTTTTATTTTTTGCAGGAACTTTATGAGGCAGCGAATTTGAAGATCAGATCTGTACATTTTGGGGAAAAATATACAAAATATAATTGTAGATCTGGATTCTTTGTGAAAAAATACCCAAGTTCAAAAAAAAATCAGCCAAATCGATGTCCAGATGAAGGAGATATCGCTGATTTAAAAATCAGTGGTGTTGCAGACATTTTTCGGGGCGACGAGTTTGCAAATCAGATCTGTATGATTTGGGTCAAAATCTACAAAATCTAATTGCCGATCTGGATTGTTGGTGAAAAAATACTCAATTTGAAAAAAAAATCGGTAGAATCGGAGTCCAGATGAGTGAGATATTGTTTATTTAAAAATTAGTTGGGTGGTAGACACTTTTTAGGGCGGCGAGTTTGCGGAGAAGATCTATATGTTCTAGTGAAAAATCTATAGAATGTAACTGCAGATATGGATTTTTTGTGAAACAATACCAAATTTAAAAAAAAAAATCAGAATAATTGGAGTCCGGATGAGGGAGATATAGTTGATTTAAAATCAACTCTTTTTTTCATAAATATTTTGTGATGGCGAGACAGTTGCAACATGGATTTGAAATTTCAGCGTCTAGATCAGGATTTGTATCACATGGAAAGATGCAGAATGGTTGTTCCATTTCTGAAAACTGGTCATAATAGGGATTCTGAGCAATATTGACTAAATTGTGACAATTTCAATTTTTTGCCAATTTTTTTGTGATGGTGTGCCTAGTTCAGAATTTGAGGAAGATATAAAAATTTGATGGCTCTAATCCAGAAATATGGGTAGCACTAATGGAAGAATATTTCTCTCTGGAGTGCATCGTAGATGATGGAACTAAACTAAGTTTGGGAAACCTTTACTTGAACCAAGAAACATGGCAATGGTGGCAGGGGCATTCTAAATACTATCCAAGGAAAATTACTTGGAAGATGTTCACAAATTCCATTTCTGACTACTTTAACCCTAAATCTAAAATTTTGGGACCTCTTGCTCAGCTCAGATGGATAGGCACACAACCTAGCAAAGGTTTTATTGGTATAGGAAAGAAGGAAACCAAGAAACCTAAAGAGTTATTTTCTGCCAGTATCTCCTTACTGCAGGTTCATGGATTGATTTAGAAAGAGAAGATAGTTGTGTCTACAATCCTAGTTGCAAGCATAATTTTATCAATGTTAATTTGGGAAAAAATTGCAAGTTCCAGCAAAATACATTGAAAACATACAGGTTGATAATGAGGATGTTCAAGTTTATAAAGGTTTGAAGCTTTCTATGGATAAGTATGTGTTGCATTGTGACTTTTATACTTCAGATATGGATAACATGGATTTTGTTTTGGGATATCCTTGGATGGAATCTGTGGGTACTGTCAATATTAATGTGCAGAAGAAATTCCTGAAGCTTTGGTATAAAAAGAAGAAAATTACATTGCAGGATATTTCCATTAAGGCCCAAGCAGAGACTATGGAGGCAGAAACACAAAACTCTAATGACACTTACACATCAGATGATGAGTCCTTGATGGTTGATAATCAAACGAAAACAGAGGTTGAAGCAGAAAAGGTTACAGGTACTGATACATCAGAAGAGGACTCAGTGGTTGAAGTAATATTGGAAGATAAGAAACAACAACATGCACTACAACATGTACCAAATACCAATCAGGCTGCATTAGGTGGCGAATTAAAGAAAGATACATCGTTGGCTAACACTTCAGCATATCACCACCCAAATTACCCCGCAAGAAAACAACCAACAAGATGGCAACGAATTAGCCACAAGGACAACGAATGCTGCATGACATATGGGGAGGAGCGAAGATCCACCTACTAGACATCAACATAAAAGAGCTTCCAAGGTCAACTTTCATCTCAAGTGAGCGAGGCACCAACGAGATCGAGGGTTCACCTTTCTCTTGGATGGCTAGATGCACACACATGGTACCAGTGGACTACTATTTTGAGTAGATCTTATTATTTGTGTTCTTTCCATGTTTCCAGGACGAAACATATTAAAGGGGGTGGAATGTAGTATACCTGGGGGGATAATATGGGGTACAAAGGGAGGTACCCAAGGGAATAATGTAATAATAGGATGGGCCATAGTAATAAATAAGTGGTTAACCTATATCATGTAAGGGACCAGAAGTAGTTAGTAGTAATGTAATGGGACCATGGTATTAGATAGATGGTATTGAAGGAACCATGGTAATGACCCATGGTATTGTATGTATGAGGCCTATATAGAGGCTAGAGATTCCCCATTGAGGATGTCAAGGATTATTGTATGAACATGCATATGGCTTGTGGAGTGTTCTCCTTCCTTAATAAGTAAATGTATGGTGTTACCCTACCTTAAGGGTTTTGATCAATAAAGAAGCATTTCCATCTATATTTAGATATTGTTATTTCTGGGGTTTATTTGCATTGCCTTATATTTTTAGATTAGATCTATAAAGGAGTCGGACACTTTGCTGACAGAGGCATCATTCTGATTCAAGTTGGATATTTTTTTATTTCTATAGTTGCTGGAGCACCAATACATGAGGGAAGTGTTTCATGCAAAACATTCCAAAGGTTCAAGATTGGGATCGAGTTGAATTACTTTCTTGTTGAGAGGGAGTGTTGAAAATAACAACAAGAAATGCTAAAAATAACATTGCTATAGATAGCATTTCAGGATATATTCTAATTTTAATTTGTCCTTGAATTAAAATTGAGAATTAAAATTCAAATTTAGTCTCACCAGCGGTTTGAAAAAGAATTAATCAATTCATCTTGAGTTAATTAGTTGGTGAAATTCAAACATGAAGTCTTTGTGAGTCATGCAACAATTATCCCTTTGATTGAGGAAGTTATCCCTTAATTAAGGAGATAAGGATGAGTTGTATTTGAGTTGTAATTAGTTAGCTCAATTAACTAAGTCAAGTCCACTTAAATTAGTTCCAAACAGTTGGAGGAACTAATTTTGAGCTCAGTCAGTTAATGCATACATTCATGCAACTGGTGTTCTCCAGATAACTGAATACTCTCTCATAAATAACTCATGCATGTGAGTTCACACAAAGACCCAGTTGAGATTAAAGGCAGGGACAGTGTACTATTAGTTTCTATAATATTCCCATGTTAATATATCTTGCATGAAGAAGGAATTCATTCCTTGAGGATTGCACACTTATTACAGAGGTCAGAGCAGTGTGTGAGGTGAGAATCACACAGGTGGTAGCTGGAGGACCCAGGAGAAACTGCACAAGGAAATTGGAGGCTTGGAGGATAGAGGAGAAGGCGTATGTGTTGTCTATCCGTCTATGAACAGTAGTGAGAGATTGTGCTGAGAGCTGGATAGCTTGAGAGCTAAAACTCTGTGTAATCGTGAGATATTTCCACTTGTATGATAATATAGATAGCGGGGTTTTTAGCTGAGGCTTTCCCTAGAGTATTCTTCTGTGTTTCATGTGTGATTGTTTCTTCTTCTATGTTATATGTGTTTTGTTTGATCTTGCTCAAATCGATTAAGCTTCCGTAAGTTTCATTGTAGAAGTAGAATAAGTATTTTTATTTAGTACATTGCATAATTAGTTTAATCTACAGTAAGAATTTCTATAGTTGGTTCTCATGATGAATGGAAAGGAGCAATGCAAAAGGAGTATGATGCCTTCATAAATAATGACACTTGGAAGCTGGTTTATCCTCCATTGGGAACCAAACAAATTGGATGCAAGTGGATCAATTATGAGGAGACTTTTCCCCCATAGCAAAATGGGCTACCATCCGAACACTCTTTTCCTTGGCAGCTCAGAATGATTGGAAAGTCCATCAAATGGATGTAAAAACTGCTTTATGGAATGGACATCTGAAAGAGAATGTTTTTATGTACCATCCAGAATGATTTGTTGTGAAGGGCCAAGAATACAAGGTATGTAAGCTTGTGAAATCCTTGTATGGCCTCAAGCAAGCACCGTGATCCTAGTATGAAAATTTATTTTTGATTTGAGGCTTCTACGATCATATTCTTTGTACTACTCTCTTCTGGAGTCACCGCATTCATGTTTGATTGGAATAGATGTTTCGAACCAACCTATGTTGTTCATCATCAGGATTAGATCCATGAGTGAAATAAGTCAAAACTCAATGAGGTTTAATAAGGCTAGGGTTGGGATGGGAATGAATAATGGTCGACATGTTAGATGATGCAATTTCGCTTTATAATTGTTTATTTTCATTTTTATTATTAATTTAGTCATTGTTTATTAGTTTTTAATACATAATTTAATATCTAGTTTTTCTTTTTAGATTAAAGTTAGGATTATAGTTATAAATATTAATTAGTGATTATTAACTAACCAATAATTAATCACATAACTAATTAATTTTATTTATTTATTTTTGAAATTAATATTAGTGATATGATATGATTGAAATGAATAATGAATATTAATGATGTGATATGGTATGATTGAAATGAATATTAATAATATGATATATATGTGAATTATATATGATATATATGAATTATTATATAATATATATGAATTATCTTAATTTTTAGTTATAATTAAAAATGAAATATAATATAATATAATATAATATATAATGATGTATATTAAAATCATGATTAGTTCCTAGTGTCTAGTAATGATTTAACAACTAATTTTATGGTTATGCATACTAAGTTTAGTATTATTACTAATTCCAAATATGAATTTAATAATTAAATTAAATTAAATGTTATTTATTTATGTATTTATTTTTGTTTTTATTTGAATTAAATGTTTATAGACTTAATTATTTTATGCACTATTGATTCAATTAAACTAAATTTATTATATTAATTAATTGATTAATTTATTTATTTTTAATGACTTAAAATGATTATAGAAAAGGTTTATATTTGATGATTTAAATGAGAAGGGTTTAATGAATTTAGGGTTTGCATCATAATTAGGAAGATTGTGGAGGTCTAGTCGAGGGATGAGAAGGCACGGACATTTTTAGGAGAATGAGGGATTAGAGGTAAGAGTCAGGATCTAATTGTCACTAATTTTCCAACCATCATCGCGGTTGAGGTTATTAGGGTGTTTACCTATTTCGATGGCTTCTTTGAATTTCCTGTGGTGATAATGGTCAATTTTGGCCACAACACATGAGTTTTCAATGCAAATATGATGAGTCATTTTATTGGAGTGCTCGGCTAAAGCTAAGGTTTTGGAGCGGTTATGCTTGATGTGAGCTACATGTTCTTGAATCATGGTTGAGATTCATCTACCGGTCTCACGAATGTAGGTTTTTCCACAAGAACAAGGGACCAAATAAACCCCTTTGTGGCATTTGGGGTCAATGGTATCTTTAACAGATTTTAGTTATCTTCTAATGCTGCTCATAGGTTTGAAGGTGGTCTTTATGTTCTTCTTCTTTAAAATGTATGAGATTTTATCCATGGTTCCCAATATGTAGGGGAGGTTTACCTTACCAGCATACTCATCCATAGGTTGTTTGTTTTTAGGGTTCTCAACTTTCTTGAAAGCTTTGATTCCTTGGTGTCTTCTATATCTATTCTTTTCAAAAACATCCATAAGATGGTTCTTCTCTCGTTCAAAATGATCTTGATTTGATATGCGAACGACCTGGTAGTGAGAGTGTTGAGAACCCCTATCTTTTGAGCAAGATGAAGGTGTGAGTTGGCGTGAAGGTAATGCTCTGTGTGGGTTTTCTTACGAGAGACTTGGTGATATATTGTGCCATCTTGGTTTACTTTGATAAAGATTTCAAGAAAGGGAAGCCTCCCATTCTCTTCCTTTTTCACAATGAATTGGATAGAACTAGATTGATCATTGAGGTGTTTTAGGAAATTGTCTAGTTTTTCTTTACCATGAGGCCAAATAATATAGGTGTCATCGACAAATATTTTCCAGAGTTTAGGTTTTAGTGGTGAAGAGTCAATGGATTTAGTCTCGAAATGTTCCATAAACATATTGGAAATGATGGGAGACAGAGGTGATCCCATAGCCACACTGCAAGTTTGCTCATATATATCATCTTTATAACTGAAAAAGGTTGATCTCAGGCAAACTTCTACTAATTTGGTTGTGTCAGGATCAATGAATTTTGGATTACCTCCATGGCTTCACCTATGGGAATATTAGTATAAAGTGATTTCACATCAAAACTCACTAAGATGTCCTTTTGGTCAAGTTTTATTTGTTTGATTTCATTGATGAAGTGATTGGAATCTTTGACAAAGGAACTGGTATTCCCAAGCAAGGGTTTAAGTTTCTTAGCAAGATATTTGGTGAGATGGTAAGTGGGACCTCCAATAGTGTTGACAATGGGTCTTATGGGGACAACTTCTTTAAATTCTGGGGCCTCCATAAATCCTAGGGGTGTAGGGATTGGTTTCGATAAGATTCTTAATGTTGTGTTCTTTTCTAGATTTTATTTTCTAATGACCCATGATATCCTTTTTATCGGATTCTTTTTAAATTTTATGTAAGAGTCGCTGTTAGTTAGGTGGTCTATCATCTTCTCATTGTAATCTTTTGTGTTCATTATCACAATCGCACCACCTTTGTCACCTTTCAGGATCACAATGTTAGGGGTTTAGTTAACGGTCTTAAGAGCAAGATATTCTTGTTTGGAAATGTTGCTTCTGGGAGGTTTGGCTCTCCCCAGGATGATGGAGAAATCCTGTCTAATTTTTTTCTAATATTGTTCGGTAAAGCCTTAATTCCATATTCAATATTGCATAGAAGGTCTTCTTTGGGGATGGTACGTGGAGAGATGGCAAAATTCAAACTTCTTTCTAACAGGCATAAAGTGACATGGTCGATTAGGGTGCTCGAAAGATTTACTATATGCTTTCCTACTTTTTCAGCGTATGATAGTGTTGTTGCCTTCTCAGAAACATCGTTGGTTGTCTTATTTTTCGTGGATTTAACCTCGGGAGTTGTATCCACCATTATACCGTTGTTGTCCATTGTCGGATGAGATATCAAGGTTACTGTGAGTTCATTGATAAATATGTTGGAATCATGTTTCGATGGAGCTATTTTCCTTTCTCCAAACCCCTTTTTTGTTTTCGAAGTTGAAACTTTTTCATTTTTCAAAGCAGAGTCAATCTCTGCATATTCGTGAGCCGAATTGGGTTTCTGCGCAATCCTTTCCTTAGTTACGTTGTCCATTATTGAGTTAGGCATCGAAGATTGGGTTGCCATGAGTTCATTGCTAGACTCATATTTGGATGTGGCTGTTCTCTTTTTCATAAACCCTTTGTGTAATATCCACCTCGAAGCCTTTATCAAAGACTCAGTATCCATATACCCACAATCTGAATTAGGTTCCTTCGCAGTCCCGTCTTTAGTTTCGTCTTTTAGAGTGGACTCATATTGGTTCACGGATTCTGCAGTTTTTATAGTCTTCATGTTCATTTGGGAACCATGTTAGTTATATTGATTATCGTTTCTACCTCCGAGCTATGATTCCTGGTTATATCCATTTGCATAGGGTTTATCTTGGATAGTGTATTTTGTTTCCCCGATTCTGGAACCGTTACAACATTTGTTATGATGTTTGCCTGAACAACACTGGTTACATTAGTAAGTGTCCTTTCTCCTATCGAGTTGTGTTTTGACAGTGGTCTAGTTTCATTTGAAATGAGGGAATTTAGAAAGGAGATTTGTGTAGGGCTTATCCTGGATTGAGGTTCGCCAAAGGTTATTAGAGAGTTAGGATGGGTAATGGTTTTCTTATTCATTTTTTCAAATTTTCGGGACTGTTTTATGCTCTTTTGTTCTTCAATTTTAATGGATTTTAATGTTGAGCAGGCATCTATTCTGGACCAGAGGGCAAGATTTATGTGGTTAGATAAAATTAAGTGAAGGTGGAAAGCCTTATTATTTAATATGTCCAGATCAGAGTAAATTTTGTTGATTTCTGCATGGATGAGGGCTTGGCTGGCTTTTGAAAAAAAGTGATTATTCCTAGAGTTTTTGAGGTTGTGTTTGATGCAGGCAAATAAAGGGATAATAGAGGCGTCTCTACTATATTTGAGAAAGGTGAGATATGACTTCTTCTTTGCTATCAATGATCTTAATAGTTCTAATAAACAAATTTCTTGTAATTTCTCCCTCCAATACAAGTTGAAAATTATTGATTTGGGGCTTCTGCCATCTATATTCTTTGTAGACGAGTCATCATATTCATGTTTTATTGTAATCAGCGTTTCAAACCAACTGATGTGGTTCGCCATCAGGATTAGATCCATGAGTGAAATAAGTAAGAACTCAATGAGGTTTAGATAAGGCTACAGCTGGGATGGGAATGAATAATGGCCGACATGTTAGATGATGTAATTCTGCTTTATAATTGTTTAAATTCATTTTTATTATTAATTTATTTATTGTTTACTGGTTTTTAATACATAATTTAATATCTGGTTTTTCTTTTTTAGATTAAAATTAGGACTATAGTTATAAATATTAATTAGGGATTATCAGCTAACCAATAATTAATTGCATAATTAATTAATTTTATTTATTTTTGAAATGAATATTAGTGGTATCATATGATTGAAATGAATAATGAATATTCATGATGTTATATGATATGATTGAATGAATATTAATAATATGATATATATGTGAATTATTTATGAATTACTATATGATATATATGAATTATCTTAATTTTTGGTTATAATTAAAAATGAAACAAAATATAATATAATATAATGTAATGTAATATAATATAATATAATATAATGTAATGTAATATAATATAATATAATATAATATAATATAATATAAAATAAAATAATATATAATGATGTATATTAAAATCATGATTAGTGCCTAGTGTCTAGTAATGATTTAAAAACTAATTTTATGGTTATGCATACTAAGTTAAATATTATTATTAATTCCAAATATGAATTTAATAATTAAATTAAATTAAATATTATTTATTTATGTATTTATTTTTGTTTTTATTTGAATTAAATGTTTGTAGACTTAATTATTTTATGCACTATTGATTCAATTAAACTAAATTTATTATATTAATTAATTGATTAATTTATTTATTTTTAATGACTTAAAATAATGATTATAGAAAGGGTTTATACTTGATGATTTAAAGGAGAAGGGTTTAATGAATTTAGGGCTTGTGTCATAACGAGGAAGATCGTGGAGGTCCAGTCGAGGGATGAGAAGGCAAGGACATTTTTAGGAGAATGAGGGATTAGAGGTAAGAGTCGGGATCCAATTGTCACTAATTTTCCAACCATCATCGCAATTGAGGTTATTAGGGTGTTTACCTATTTCGATGGCTTCTCTAAATTTCCTATGGTGATAATGGTCAATTTTGGCCACAACACATGAGTTTTCAATGCAAATATGATGATTCGTTTTATTGGAGTGCTCGGCTAAAGCTGAGGTTTTGGAGTGGTTATGCTTGATGTCAGCTACATGTTCTTGAATCCTGGTTGAGATTGATCTACCGGTCTCACCAATGTAGGTTTTTCCACAAGAACAAGGGACCAAATAAACCCCTTTGTGGCATTTGGGGTCAATGGGATCTTTAACGGATTTTAGGCATCTGCTAATGGTGCTCATAGGTTTAAAGGTGGTCTTTATGTTGTTCTTCTTTAAAATATATGAGATTTTATCCGTGGTGCCCAATATGTAGGGGAGGTTTACCTTACCAACATACTCATCCATAGGTTGTTTTTTTAGGGTTCTTATCTTTCTTGTTGTCTTCTATATCCATTATTTTCAAAAACATCCATAAGATGGTTCTTCTCTTGTTCAAAATGATCCTGATCTGAAATGCGAATAACCCTGGTAGCTAGAGTGTTGAGAACCCCTAGTTTTTGAGCAAGATGATGGTGTGAGTTGGCGTGAAGGTAATACTCTATGTTGGTTTTATTACGATAGACTTTGTGAGATATTGTGCCATCTTGGTTTCTTTTGATAAGGATGTCAAGAAAGGGAAGGCTCCCATTCTCTTCCATTTCCATAGTGAATTGGATAGAACTAGATTGATTGTTGAGGTGTTTTAGGAAATTATCTAGTTTTTCTTTACCATGAGGCCAAACAATATAGGTGTCATTGACAAATCTTTTCCATAGTTTAGGTTTTAGTGGTGAAGAGTCAATGGCTTTAGTCTTAGGAAATTGAACTTCAAACATTATGATCTTGATGATGCAACTTTGTTTGTCAAGAAAGTTGGAAAAAAAAATGTATATCTTGTGGTATATGCAGATGATCTTTTGATGACAAGGAACAATGAGAGCTACATTGCATCCATAAAGAAGGAATTGAGGAAAGGTTTTGAAATGACTAACTTGGGTCATGTTCACTATTATCTTGGTATTGAGGTAACTCAACATCTGAAGCATATAGTCATCTCTCAAAAGAAGTACATTGGAGATTTGTTGAATAGGTTTGGCATGACTGAGTGAAATCCTTTGACTATTTCAATGCAATAGAGCTTAAATCTAACATCCATTAAAGGAAAATAATTTGAGGATTCAACAAGGTATAGACAATTTATAAGAAGCCTTAACTACCTGACTACTACCTAATCAAATATTTCATTTGTTGTTGGAATCCTCTCCAAGTTTATGCAAAGGCCTTGTGAGTGACATTGGTCACCTGCAAAAAAGGTTTTAAAGTACTTGAAGGGAACCAAAGACTTTGGATTCAAGTATACACAGGTGGGTGACTTCATCTTGATTGGATACTCTAATTCAGACTTCTATGGAGACAAAGAAACTGGGGTATCTACTTCATGTTATGCTATGAGTCTTGGATCAAGAGCTGTCTCATGAAGATCACAAAAACAATTAGTTCGAGCGGATTCCACAACACAAGAAGAATACATTGTAGTAGTTGAAGCAACAAGTGAAATTGTGTGGCTCAAGAAAATTATGGAAGATTTGCACGCAAGTGCATTCAACTCCACTCATGACTGACAACACCTCTGCAATAAAGTTGGCCAATAACTCAAAGTTCCACGATCAAACGAAGAACATCAGTACAAAAGACCTTCTGATTTGACATCATGTTGAGGCCAAGGAAATCCATCTATGCCATTGTTCCACTAATGAGTAGATTGCAGACATCTTTACCAAAGCACCTAGAAGACAAAAGTTTGAAAGGTTCATAACGATGCTTGGACTAACCAAAATCCCTTCAGATTAAGGGTGGGGATGTTGACACCTAATAAGTGGGATTGGGTGAATATTTGTAAATAATGAAAATGGTAAATAATGGAGAATAGGAAAATGAAGAGACACTGAGAGGTGAAGCCCAAGAGTCTCTCCCTCCTTGTATATATCCATGAGAAATCTTAATGAGTAAATGCAAGCTATTTTGAGGATTTACCTCTTAGCCTGACAATTTGTTTGTTTGTTGTAGGTATGTATCTCAAATTATTTTCCACATTTGTAGGGAATTCAAGACCAAATCTATTGAGATTATTTATGGTCTTGTAAATAGTATTATTCTATCCATGAAAAAAGTTACGAAGGTCATTTGACAATTTATTTTTCATTCCTGTAAATTATATCTAAAGAGATCTTAATTTGATCATATTGCAAGGCTTGGATGTTTCTCCCAAATATTTTACTTCTAATACAATATTTCTTGCAAAAGAAAATAAATCTAAGATAAAAAATAAATAATCTAGAAGGATGCTTCATATGTCAAAACTATATTTTGAGACTGCATAGGAATTTTTCAATGGGGCTAGTTAAAGCTACCCACCTTGATATGGTGTAAGTGTTGTATGATACCTTATTTACTCTTATTTTATCCACTATAGATTCATCCTTCAAATAGGATGAAACAATAGTGTTTAGTTCATAGCCCTTGGGTTCCTCTTCGACCTAGCTCACAAAAAAGAGATAAAGAAGATTCAGATAATGTATGGTTCTATATCGATCATTGATTGGGAAATCCACAAAGCTTCGATTAGAAATGTCTGTTTAGAGTTTATTACGTGTAACATAAAATAATCATCTCAATATTCTAAGTGAATTTATTATTTCCATGAGCTCTGAGAATTAAATGAGAATGTCAATGTTTGTCGAAAAAAGCTCCTTTTTTCCCTATTAGATCTATTGGAATTCACAAATTTAGTGATGTGATAGAGGTAGAGTCCTTGTAGACCATTCTCTCATTCATATTGACATCATTAGTATATTTTACGAGATAAAGGGAATCTTTGTTTTATGGTTTAAAGGGAAGTATGAGATAGACATAGATAGAAATGTGAAAAGATATTCATTTTCAGCCGTTTTTGTTACATATTGGATTGTAACTTAACTTTCAACAACATGAATTATATATATATATATATATATATATATATATATATATATATATATATATATATATATATATATATATATATATATATATATATATATATATATAATGCATTAACAACACCAAAATTGATATATCATAACTCATCCTTAACACTTCATAAAAACCGATAGAGAATCCCCGATATAAAAAATATACCAAATAGATTTTGTTTTCAAGTTTGCTCCATTTAGTCTAGTCATGGAAGGAGTGTGACAATCAAATTTTCCTTTGGACAACTATTATTTTAGTTTCCATACAATACTTGTTTCCTTCTAATGGCAAAAGTGTCCTTAGACACGTAATTTTGTTAATCAGAAAAAATAATTACATAATTGATTTTGCAAGAGTTTACACCCGAACAACACAAACACTCTTGCAATGAGCTATATATAAGCTCCATGTCCTAACCACCTCTAATTATGGATCACTTATTAAATAACAAGTGTCCATTTACAATAAATGCTATTCAAACCAAATAGCTAACTAATCTCCTAAAATAGAGCCTAAGATATGACACATTTGGAGAGTCATATCTAGTTATAACAATATGCTAATTCTAAAAGTCTCCATTAAATAATTAAACATTCTACAATAATTATTAATTTAATATCTTAAATTAATAATTATTTTATTCTAATGTTATAACCTATGATAAAATTGTATTTTTTGGATCATCTAACATTCCCCCCTATGATCCAAAGATACATTACAACAGATACCAAGTTCATCCCTGAACTTAGTAAATTTTATTCTACCGAGCGGTTTCGTGAAAATGTCGGAGATCTGATCTTCGGAAGGACAATAAACTGGTTTGAGGACATATTTGGCAATGAGAGACCTGATATGAAGATACTTGGTGTCCACATGCTTTGTCTTTGAATGAAAAACTGGGTTCTTGGCAAGTTTGATGGCTGACTGGCTGTCAATGAATAATGATGTAGCTTCTGCCTGAGAAATGCCCAAGTCCTGCAAAATTCGGCGCAACCAAACAATTTCACATGCTGCTTCCCATGTTGAAATGTACTCTGCTTCTGCTGAAGAAGTGGCCACTGTATCTTGTTTCTTACAACTCCAAGATACTGCTGCTGACCCCATATTCATTAAATAACCTGATGTTGATGCTCGATCATCAATACTCCCAGCAAAGTCGGCATCGGAATATCCACCAAGTACAAAATTTATAGTCTTTGTGTAAAGAAGACCAAAATCTTTTGTTCCTTGGATATATCGAAGAAATCTTTTCGCTGCATTCCAGTGGCTGTCTCGTGGTTCCTGCATAAAACGTGAAAGAATACAACTGCATAAGATAGATCAGGATGAGTATTTGTCAAATAAATCAAGTTGCCAATCAACTGTCTGTATGTTGTACTTTCCACCTTTCCCCCCTTCAAATTTTGAAAGTTTCAAGTTTTGTTCCATGGGGGTGAGAACGGGCTTGCAATCTTGCATGCCAAATCGCTGAAGAACCTCTGCTGCATACTTACTCTGAGAAATGAAAATATGATGTGGACGTTGGAAGACTTCAACTCCAAGATAGTAGTGAAGTAATCCCAAATCTGTCATTTTAAAACCTGCATGTAACTCCTTTTTCGCCTGTGCAATATGATCATCATGGTTGCGAGTAATGATCAAATCATCGACATACATAAGAAGAATGACGAGATATTCTCCCTGTTGTCTCACATACAAAGTATCATCAGATTCACTTCTTTGAAAACCAACTTTCTTAAGGTATTCATCCATCTTTGCATACCAAGTTCGGGGAGCTTGTTTTAATCCATATAAAGCCTTGATCAATTTGCAGACTTTATGTTCTTGTCCTTCAACTTCAAATCTTGGTGGTTGGGTCATATACACTTCCTCCTATAAATCCCCGTTGAGAAAAGCACTTTTCACATCCATTTGATGAACTTTCCATCCTTTTTGAGCGGTCAATGCAAGTGTTAATCGGATGGTTTTCCATTTAGCTATAGGAGCAAAAGTTTCCTCATAATCAATGCCTTCCTACTGCGCAAAAACTTTTGCGACAAGTCGTGCTTTATAATTTTCATGTTCACCCTTCTGATTATACTTAATTCTGTAAACCCATTTACATCCTATGGGTTTAACATTTGCTGGACAATCAACAAGTTTCCAAGTGTTGTTATCAATTACTGCTTGATATTCTTCAACCATAGCTTGTTGCCATTCTTTATGTTTTAGTGCTTCTTTGTAGGTAGAAGGTTCAGTAAAATCATTTGCTATCAAGGCAAAATTTCCTTCACTTCTATGTGCCCTTCTGGTGCCAATTTTATTCTGTTCATCAGGCTTTACATCTTTCAAAAGTTGAACTGCCCATTTCGGAAGTTGGTGCTCACTTGTTTGTGCTTTTGTAAAGTCCCCATCATTGTAAAGAGGATTAATATAGACTGATGTTCGTCGTTCAGGTGAGGAATGTGGAGAATCACTGTCAAAAGAACTGCTACTGCTTGGAGATGCGGATGAACTGCTAGAAGACCCAGATGATGTTGTTGATGTAGATGGACTGGATGACTCATCTTTAGAGGAAGGAAAATCAAGTTCATACCAATTTGGTGAAGTTGGTTGACTTTGCATTTTTCCATTTCTTTTACTTCCCTTAGTTTCTAACTTGTGAAGAAGATTTTCAATTTCTTCAGCACTCTTACTCTCTGTTTCATAAAAAATGACATCCCTGCTCACAATGAATTTTCCATTGGTCAAAAGACGATACCATTTCTTCTCATCAGAATAGCCAATCATTGTGCATTTTGAACTTCTTGAGTCAAGCTTAGTTCGTTTTTCTTTCGGAACTAAGGCATAACACACTGACCCAAAAACTCTAAGATGTTTAACTCGAGGTTTGAAACCAAACCAAGATTCATAAGGTGTGATTCCATCTAAAGAAGTAGTTGGAGATCAATTTCTTAAGTAGACAGCTGTATGGATTGCTTCTGCCCAATATGTTGGACTTAACCTTTTGAAAGTTAACATGGATCTCGCCATGCCTAACAAAGTGCGATTCATTCTTTCGACTACTCCATTTTGTTGTGGAGTGTAAATGTTAGTAAGATGTCGTCTAATGCCATTTTCACTGCAATAAGTTTTGAATTCATTTGAAGTGAATTCTCCCCCATTATCTGTCCTGAGAGTACCTATCTTTTCTTTGACTTCATTTTCAACAAGTTGGCGAAAATTTTTAAACTTATCAAATGCTTCTGACTTGTTCTTCAAGAAGTAAACCCAAGTCATTCTGCTGACATCATCAATGAATAGTAAGAAATATTTGCAACCACCAAATGAAGTTTGTAGTGGACCACAAACATCACTGTGAACTAGTTGTAGCCGCCTGTTTGCACGCCATGAACTTGTTGGAAAACTTTCTCGATTTTGTTTGCCATAAATGCAAGCTTCACATTTTGCATTTTCCCTTTTGAATGTGGGAAGTCCTTTAGCCATTCCTTGTTTCTGCAATTGAGAAAGACTCTCAAAATTCAAATGTCCATATCTTACATGCCATAGTCTTATAGGTGATATACCTGTAGTCACTGCCCCTGCAAAATCAGAATGCCTTGGAATAACTGTCCCTTTCATTCATAACAATTTTCCATCTTCATAACCCGTCATGACTGTTTTCAAGTTCTGTTTCACTGAATTAATGTTCACTAAACCATCTTCCATAATCACCTGATGTCCTGCTTGTCGAATCGTGACTAAAGAGAGCAAATTTTTCTTGAAACTAGGTACATACCATACATTGGAAATCATTTTTTCTCCAATACCAGGGAGAAAAACTTTTACTACTCCTTTTCCATAAGGAGTATGTTTTGTATCATCAGCAAGAAAAATGGAATTAAGTTGGCAATCTTGAAAATTCTAGAAAAAATCACGTCGACAAGTCATGTGCTGAGTTGCCCCGGAATCCAAGATCCGGGCATCTTCATAGTCACTTCTAAGATGGGATGAAATTTGTGATGCTGGTGAGGAAGTAAAAACATATTCTAAGTTATCTTCATCTTGATCATTTGCAAATTGTGCTGAATGCTGCTGAAACTTGGGAATTTTATTAAGTGATGTTCGACAATCTTCAACATAATGGCCAACTTTGTTACATCTTCGACACACAATTTGACTTAAAGTCTCTTCCTCTTCCTGTAGATTGTCCTCTGCCTCTATTTTGACCTCTATTTTGAGATTGTCCTCTACCTTGATTGTTATATCCTTGTCCTTGAAAATTGCCTCTTCCTTGGTTGTTTCCTCTACCTTGAAAATTATTTCTTCCTCCTCTGTTAAAATTGTTTCCTCTGCTTTGACTTTGACCTCGATTATGTGCTGCTTGATTCTGATTCCATCTGCCTCTGCCTCGAGAACTATCGGCTGATGACTTACTAGTGCTGGCCTCTGTGAGAAAAACATCTTCACCATCTTTCTTCTTCTTCCCAAAAGTTTTATCATGTTGAGTTAACATTTCACAGAGTTCATCAAACTCTAATTTCTCTAATTTCCCAGTTACTTGTAGAGTCTCCAAAAAATGCGTATAGGAAGAAGGAAGCCTAGCAATTACAATTGTGACCATAAAGCTATCATCAATTGTAGGAAAACCAACATTAATAATTTCTTGCCTGATATTCTTAAGTCTTGAGATATATTCAAGAACATCACCACCTTGAGTTAATTTTTGTTGCAACAATTTTAATTGTAGATTGACTTTCTTTGATTCAGGCTGAGTATCAAATAGGTCTTTAAAAGTTTTCAAAGCAGTCCATGAATCTAAAGCATTTTCTATATGGACATACATTTCATCGTTCACAGACGATTTAATAAGAGCTAAGGCTTTAGAATTCTTGATTTCCCATTTTGCTAGTGCAACTGCAGCTGTGGGTTTATTCGGCTTAACATCTCCATCACATATTCCCTGCCATAATTCATTGTAAATGAGTGTGCTTTTGATGATACGATGCCATGTTTTATAAGATTTGGTGCCTTCAAGTTTGTCGGAATCAGAAAACAAATTAATCAACTTAGACATTTTAGCGTTGAAGCGTCGCACCAAAAATCAGAAGAGAAATGACAAGATAGTCAACACAACACACCACGCAAAAAACAACACGATCTATCGGGGCTTGGCCTTGACCCTCGAATAGTCGTCAATATAGGAGAAAATTGATTGAGCTTTGCACTTGGCTCTAGTCAATTTCTCAAATTTTTACAAGGCAACTTTCAGAATTTGACTTTTTACAATGGTTCTTTTGCACAATATGGTAAAAAACAAAATACCCCCCCTCAAAGTAAAATTACTTTGAGTTACAATATGATGATACCAAATAACTTCTAAAAAACAAATTGCCCAACACACCTTATCTCTCCAATTTACAAATTACAAATAAAACTCCTTATTACTCCAAAAATTTACAAAACACCTTATTACTCCACAAACAATAAATTCCCTAAATTAAAAAAAAATCACCAAATCTCCCCAAAAATATAATATTCCTTATCTCTCCAAAAAAAATTACAAACAACCCAAAAACCTTATCACTCCATTAATGTTACAAAATTAAAAAATATTTCTTATTGCTGGCATGCTGGCATGTTGCTGGTAGGCTGGCTCACACTGGCTTGATGTTGGGTTTGCTAGCTTTCTCATTTATTTTCTACATTGTAGGCTTTGCGGCTTTCAGTTCAAATGATCGCGGAGATGGGGATCAACGAAGAGAGCGTTATCGCTGGAGTCAATTTCAACAAAGAAGAAGACACCGAGGAAGTTCCAAGAAGCCCAGTCAAGGCTAAGTGCTGGGAACAGAGAGAAGCGGAACCGGGTGAACGTCGCTGTGTAATTTGTGGGAGGTATGGAAAATATTTGTGACGAGACAGATGACGATGTGTGTAGCTTGGAGTGTAAAGAGGCAGTGCTTTGCAAGCATCGGTGTCAATCCAAAGCCACAGCGCCTGTTGTTTCTACCATCAGGATTCATCCGATTTACGGATCAGGACACCTTTTTCGTTGAAGAAGGAGTCACCTGGAAAACCCTCGGCGTCGATTCCTCGACGGACTTTGGCTTTCAACTCGAACACACTTTTTGCAGGCTCTACTCCATGGGAGTTGTCAACATCATTGCCGAACTCAGATGGCAGAAAGAAGAGTAGCACTTTTAGAATTCAAATGACAAAAGATCGTGAACCAATTCGCCTCAACACATTTGAAATCCAGCGAAATCAGATCAATTTCTTTGTCACAAGCCGATCGCGCAATGTGACGATTCCAATTATATTTAAAAATAAAAATTTCAACATGCGGGGAAATCTTAATAGTCCTGCGGGGGAAATCTCATCGGTGCTTTGAGACTCAGACGAAGCATATTTGATTCAAACACAATCATCGCCTTCCATTCGTCAATAATGGCAGAAGCCTCTTGATGGTTCCGATTTCTTTAATAGCCTTGGTGCAGAAGTTGAAGCCCAGAAAATAATAGAAATTCAAGACCCAATGATTTTGATTATAACTCAAAAAATTGATTTTCAGATTTCAAAATCTAAAATCAATAAAATAATAAAATTTCTTCTCTTTTAAACAAAAATTTGACAAATTTCTTACCCAACATTCACTGAACAATTCAATGGAGTTTTCCAAAAATTTGTACAGCTGGAATCTCCTCTTCACATCCATTGCAGCATTACTGGAGCTCTGATACCACAATAATGGCAGAAGTGTGCTCAGACACGTAATTTTGTTAATCTGAAAAAATAATTACATAATTCATTTTGCAAGAGTTTACACCCGAACAACACAAACACTCTTGCAATGAGCTATATATAAGCTCCATGTCCTAACTACCTCTAATTATGGATCACTTATTAAATAACAAGTGTCCATTTACAATAAATGCTATTCAAACCAACTAGCTAACTAATCTCCTAAAATAGAGCCTAAGATACGACACATTTGGAGAGTCATATGTAGTTACAAAAATATGCTAATTCTAAAAGTCTCCATTAAATAATTAAACATTCTAGAATAATTATTAATTTAATATCTTAAATTAATAATTATTTTATTCTAATGTTATAACCTATGATAAAATTGTATTTTTTGGATCATCTAACACCTTCTTGATGTTGTCAAGTATCACTTCTTTCAAATAGATTTTGTGATCTAATATGTTTTTCTCATAATTGGCATGTTTGAATGATGGGATATTTTAGCACAACCGCATTAGAAAATGTGCTTGATATACGTTTATGCCTCAATTCCCCTCTTTTAAAATGAATGACCCTAGCATAAGCATCCATTTCATAAAGCCAATTATTCACATGATTCAATTTGTTATTACATGATTTGCATGGAAATTCCATAATTATATTAAATAAAGGTGAAAAGATAAACATATATTCAGATAACACCATTTGTTTTTTCTTAACTTGCATGGAAATTTCATAGTTATATCAATCAAAGATGAAAAGGCGAACATATATATTCACATGATATCATTTGTAATTTCATAATTCTATTGAGAAAATATGACAAGATAAACATTTATTTACATATGTTATTTGGTATTTGATAATTTTTGAAGATTCTATGGAAAAAATCACATAGAGAAACTTTTGTGTTTCAAACCAAACAATGTGGTTCATCGCCAGGACAAGTTGAATGAGAAGATTTCGCTTTGCACATTAAATAGATAGGGATCAAATCGAGATGTTGTCTTTTTATTCATTACCTTATCGAGAAAATTGAGTCATTGGAATCGAGTTGTTGTCTTTTTAACCGTTACGTTATCGAGAAAATTGAGTCATTGATATTCTGCCCTATCTATTTAATATGCAAAGTGAGATCTGCTCATTCAACTTGTCGTGACGATGAACCACACTAGTTGGTTTGAAACGCGTCAAAAAAAGTTTCTCTATGTGATTTTCGGTGAAGAATCTTCAACAATGTGATATGAATCACAGAAGTCTCAATTCAATATTTGATAATTTGCTAATAACTTTATAATTGTATTAAGTAGATGTTTAAAAATAAACATAAAGTTAAATATATTAAGTTGGATAGTAATTTCATACTTCTATTATGCAAATATGAAAAAAACAAATATTTATTCACATGATGTCACTTTGTATTTGATAATTTAATAATTTACTAAATAAATATTTAAAAAATAAAACAATTAATATTTGAAATTTCATAAATTAATATCGGAAAAATCAAATCACAAAAAAAATATCAACATATTTCATTTATAACCATAAAATCAAATTTAAATTAAAAAATATTAATATACATATATTCAACAAGGAAACTTGTATCTACCTTACAAACATAAACATGATTATAACTTATGATTTGTGTTATCTAATTGGTCAAATATAGACAATTTTATAATATTATTATCATTAACACGAGTCAATACCGCATATAACGTGCATAGAATAACAGATTTGGAATGCAAAGGCACTAACTACATTAATTCAAAGAACGTTTGCCACGCATGCAAGCAATTTAGAGTAAAGGGGTCGCACTATTCCGTTTAAGCGACACACCGCTAGCCACTTGGACATAACTCAGAAATATAAAAAGGTATAATTCTACAGTCACCTTTTGTCACTCATTAGTATCTAGGTTTGAAGGGCGACGTATTTTACTACTGTTTTCTTCCTATTCATTGCGTACTTGAAGTAGCGGCTGAGGCTTTTTCCGCCATGGAAACTAATCCAATAGTTGCTGAAAGAATCCAAATGGTAACTAATCCGTTAGTTGCTGAAAGAATCCAAAAGGTACTGTTTGCTGGGCGAGAGTTAGAGAAATCATTGTTTTATAAGGAAGCTCTGAAACAATTGGAGAAACCAGAAATGGTTGCCCAAATAAACAGAGTGATAGCCACATCGCCCCGTCACCCACAGTTACAACTAGTTCTCTATGGCCTTGGACAGCTGGAGCCTAGCGAAGATTATTCTGGAGAGTATGAGGTACTACTTAGTTGCACGCAGTTGGCTTTTGCCATTTTATTGAGGGAGAAATTTGAATGGATTAATGATATCGTTGTGTACGATCCGCTTCTGTCTTTAAATGACGAAATTGCCATATGTGCCTTCGACTGTCATTGTCTGTCTGTCAACGAAAATTGCAGACGAACAGTGGATTGGCCAACGCTATTTTTCATGCCTCACTGCGCACATTTTCTAACCGAGAATGTTTTGAATGCAAACAGCACGCCTGCCAATTTAAATAAGATTATCATATTAGGTAACAGTCTCAGCAGAGCGGATCCAACCTTTTTCCATGAGAAAATAGAGAGCATTTTTAACAGAACTCATATACAACTTGAATTTCCACTGCGGGCGGTAGACGAATTAACTGATATTCGAGTATCGAATAGCATTGATTGGACGGAAGTGAAAGAATTGGATCCCAATGTAGTGATTCATGATGCATTTCGTGTTCTAAGTTGGCAATTCTTCGTCGAGAAGAATGTGAACGGGTCTTGAATTCTCCCAATTCTAAATTTGCACTTAAATGTCTAAGAAGCGAAGGCCAAGTGAGCTGCTTCAACGTTTTATAGATTTTATCTTTAGATTCTTAGGGTGAACCTGAATACAAACTTAATTATTATTAATTATAACTATAAATATTTATAATTTATAATATTTTATATTTACAAGTTAAAATGTTTTATGTATAGGTATTTTTCTTATTTTGTTATATTTTTATTTATTTTTAATGAGTAAAAAAATTGTATAACATTTTTACATAATGTTTTTCTAAGTAATTTTTTAATCTTTTATTATTTTTTATGCAGGTAAATGTTTATAAACTTTTACACCATTACAACATTTTTCTTATTTTTTGCTTTTAGATTTAATTTAAAAATTGTAATAAAATAAAATAAAAATAAAAATATTCTTAAAATATTTGAATTTGAATGAGTTATAATTTTGGGGCAAATGGTAATGATAAGTCATAATTTCCAATTTCCACGTTGATAGTATTCATGGAAAAGTGGAGATGAATATTATAGTTAAAAATATTTTTATGTTGAAAGTTTATTGTAAGTATTAAGTTAGAATTTACTAATATCTATAGTAAAATGAGGTGAAAATTCCTGCTTAAAAATCTTGGTATATGGTAAGTATTGATTTTTTTTGATTATTAAGTAAATTAAATATGGTTATAAAATCATCATTTTAATTTATATGGTAAAATGGACCATTATTTAATATAGAATAATGGAGAAATGTAGATTATTTTAGCTTATTGTTAATTGTGTGATCTTATTTTTGAAGAAATTGTTATAACTCATCAACTAATCTCGAAGCCTATATGTATGACATTATTGGCTTATTGGACGTGTAGTGTGTTGAATATAGGCACTCTCAAGCTTAAGAGGTGCACATTTCTTCTCTATTTTGTCTCTATTTCTTGATTGCGTTTGTTGTGTGTTTAATCAATTGTGTGATTGAGTTTGTTGTGTTTTTTATTGCAGATTGGAAGAAAGTGTGATTGAGTTTGATGTGTGTTTAATTGCTGATTGGAAGAGACATTACAGTAGCACCACGAAAGTATTGGAAGTGGGAATGTATTGGAGTTGATAAACAAGCATGCATTGAAGTGATGGATATAAGGGACAGGAAAATTAAACAATTACAAAGAGAATTTAAACACTAGTACACATATATAATATGAAATGTCAAATATAGATTTGAATCAGTCGAAAATGAAGTACAATATGAAATGCATTGAGAAATTTGATGAAGATGAAGGACGACCTTTAATGGCAGATCTACAGAAAAATGTAGAAATTGCAGAGAGAAATGTTGTGGAGGACTTAGCAAAATATGAATAGACTCTTTTAAGTAGATGTGGTGAATTCAACAACTATGATTGATTAGGATAAAAATGAATTTTAAAATTTTGATGATGAATATTTGTTTTATGAAAATAAATTGCAGGTTATCATTGAAAATAAGTTGATTGATGATTTTTTTTCCTTTAGAAGATTGGGTGATTGATGATTTTCCCATAGTAGTAGAAGAAGTAAAAATTCATAATGACATCCTTATTAGAACAATAGAGGAAAAAGAATATGAATAACAACATTTAAGGGAAAAAGCAAGCTTCAAGATGTGGAAATTAATTATCACGAACATATAAAGCTTATTGAATAATGGCTTGAGAAGCCCTTTGAACAAATTAATGTAGGTCTCAAAGAAACAATTGTAATTGTGAAGGCTAAAGAAAATGAGAAAAAAGAGAATCAATGAATGATTCAAATCACATAAAAATTGAAACAACAATGGATACATCTAAAAAGTTCATGGTATTCTAATGCATTGGAGTCTTGAAGAAATTAAACATTATTATGGATCATTGTGGCACCAGTTCATTGAACAAATTCAATGGTGGAAGTGAATTTGTTGAAAAAGTTGAAATTAATTGGCATCATTGCATTTGCATCAAAAAGCAATATTTAGCTCCTCAACTGATCTGTAAAAGTTTATGTGTGGAATTCTTGGCTAATTGAATGTGTAGTGTGTTTAGTGTAAAAAGTCTCAAGGTTGAGTTGGTCTCACCTGAGAGCTCCACATTTCTTCCAGATTTTGTCTCTCCTTAATTTTAATTATTTATAACTACCATTTATTGTTATATACTTTAATTTGATATGAAAAATGTTGAAAAACTTGCTTACATTATATTAATTACTTACAAAAAACACATTTCCTCTATACTAGGTTGTAGAGTGCCTATAAGCCCAATAAAACTTAATTATATAAGTAAATCTATGAAGTTTGAATATGTTGATATGTTTTTCTCTCTGTCATATAGATTTAATTTTTAGTAACCTCAAATATTTTTTTATTATATTTTAAGTTTCAATTTAAAATTATTTTTTATTAGTAATGATTGAAGTTTGATATTTATCTCCAAAATAGTTATCTCATTATATTTCATATAAATATGAGTTGTTTTTTTTGTTCATGTTATATATATATATATATATATATATATATATATATATATATATATATATATATATATATATATATATATATATATGGTTAATATTTTAAAGTGACCTATCAACAATTGAGATTTATTTCAAAATAAATATGCCCCTTTTCTCATTTTAATTAATTCCTGGTTTAAATCTATTTTAACCATGAATCTACCAAGCACTTAGATGGATCAAATCTTTTGAGGTACACAATATTTATAGATTGTGAACTTTGAAAAAGAATTTACACTTCAAGAGATTTGATCCATCTTTGTGATTTGCAATGTATGAGTGTGTGTTTACATCATGTGTAATTTTTCATTATTTAAATTGCATATTTGAATGTGTAAATGAATTAAAATATTCAATTAATTTTTTAAGTATATAAATGGATTGAGTGCCTTGTAAATCTCCATTGGCACTTGGGTTTTGTAGGTTTTAAACAATATAAAAAGAGAAAGATATAGAATAAAAATATTGCTTAAAATATAAGGTGATTATTTTAATTATATACATATACATATACATATACATGGAAATGTTTAATATATAGATAGTTGAAATTAAACTATTTTATTTGATATAGATATTGAAATGTTTTATTTTTTCACCTATATTGAATGTTTTATTTTTTCACCTATATTGAATGTTTTATTTTTTCATCTATATCGAATTTCTTGCTTTAATAATTATAAAAATTACATGTTTACCTTTAATATTACTTTTTTTCTAGATATTAAAATATTTTGTTATCACTACACCCTTAATTAATTAATTTCTATATTAATTAGCATAGATAATTAGCTAGTTTATTTAAGTTTTATAACAAAATACTTTTAAAAGTGATAAGAATTATACATCTTCCTCACACTAAAATGTGAAAATATTTTATATTTAATATTTAGTTATAGGTATTTTATTTATGACTACACCTAGGAGTTAAATATCTTAACAATGTGAAAGATTTTAACACATCTTGAACAATAAACCTAGGTAACATAGTGTTAGGAGATACCCTCTTAGAATGCTTTTAATTAAGACTAACTATATTTGTTTTCATTTTTATTTTTTTTATTGTGGTCAACATGGCCTTTTATTTAGAAAATCTTTTATTTTTTTGATAAACCATATTTTTTCATTTTAAAAGGGACATTTGTCAACTGAATATTAAAAGGGAAACATGCCAACTAAGGGTTGTACATAGACCAAATCACACATCACCCTCATACTCATGCAAAACATGCATGTGCCTCTAGAGAAATAACTAAAAGAATTTCATCTAAACATTTATTATATAACATGAGTATTTGTTATATAATAGCAAGTTATGGTTTTTTGGGTAGGTGGTATTAGTAGTATATGGTATTGGCCCATTGTATTCTAATAAAGCCTATCTTTAAATAATGAATTTCATGATAATGTGTGATAAAATTTTCACAATTGAGAATCTTATTAGATATGAACATATATGAATTAATTTTAAATTAGTGAATCTGAAAATTTTATAATTCAATTATTTTTAGGCTGTAAGGTGTTCCCTTTTGAAAAGAAGTCCCGCCTATGTTAGATGTATTATTGTGAGATGTTGATTTTTGTGTTAGATGATTGAAGCAACGTCTGCCATCATATTGAAATTACTATTCTTAGTTACAATTAAATTAAGTGATAGGTTGGGTATTGTTAGTTACAATTACGTACCATGATAAGGCACTGCTGCTGATAGGATGATGGCCACTGCTGCACATAGGCTCTTGCTCAGATGCTGCAAGCATCTTCCTCACCACATTGGTTTTCTTGTGAGCACTGGTGGGAAATAAACATTGTCTCGTCAGCTATGTCTTGTAATTCTAATTTAATTTCTTGGAATGTTGGTTTATTGCAAATGAAATGTTTGGATTAAGGTGACTGCTTGCCATAACCCTCTGTCAGAACTCCATTCTCTCCAAACAAATTAGGTTTTGTTGCCACTCTTTGACACGGTCATGACAATGGCTTCTTCAGTTTATACCTGTCTTAGGGAGTCGACCATGTCACCAATGCATTACATATTGATATGTCTTGTAATTCTAATTTAATTGCTTGGAATCTTGGTTTATTGCAAATGAAAAGTTTGGATCAAGGTAACTGCTTGCCCTAACACTCTGCCACAACTCCATTCTCTCCAAATGACTCAGGTTTTGCTGCTGCTCTCTAAGGGGTCATGACAGTGGCTTCTCTGGTTTTTACCTGGGCTTAGGGAGTTGACCATGCTACCGATGCATTACAAATTTTGGTTGATATGTTTACCTATTTATATGATTATTATTTTGAGCTCGAATGGTTCCTTGTTAATTTTCTTTCTGGGAATTTCTTAGTTTTGAATATTTTTCTATAAAGCCTAATATTTGATTCATATTAGGATGTCTAGATTGCTTATTATAGCCGCTTTCTTGTTAGAACGCTCTTGTTTTAGTCTTATATGGACAGTAATTAGGAGTGTTGGACCTTTATATTATCACATATTGCATACTGCCTTTACCAGAGTTGTAAACACTCTTGTGAATAAGAAAGAACCTTATAAGATTAATATTAAAATCTAAGATTAATATTATAAACCCTAGCCTTAATATTAAACCCTCGGTATATAAACACTATGATTAATATTATAAACTCTAGGATCAATATTATAAACCCAAGGGATTAACAAACTCGTTAGATTAATATTAATAACCTGAGGAATTATAAATTCAATGGAATAACATAAAACCCTAGAATTAATATCAAACCTAAAAATAAATACTATAAATCTTAGGAACATAAACTCTAAAATTAAAAATATATAATATATAGTATGATAAAAATATATATTATATAATATGATAAAAAATAAACCGAAAATATATTATCAACTAAATTGAAGGACAATCTCAATGTTGGATATCTGTTGTCATCTGTTGAGATTGGTATTTTTATCTTTTTGATTTATTTAATGAAAATATTGATGGAATCCCAACTTTTCAATGTTATGAAGTTGTAATAATTTGTATTTGATAAATTTATTTAGTTTGACTATGTCATTTCGTCAGTTTCTTGATTTTAAACTTCAAAACCTTAAGGGATAATGTCTTAAACTTGATTTGTTGGTTAAAAATTTTGCAAACTGAATTCATAGGAATGTTTGGGTATAAATCTTGGTTTGGAGATAACCATCATGATCAAAATTGATGTTGTTGGAGAGTAATGTGTGAACATAGTGAACCACTAAAATAAAATAAAAAATACTGCTGGGATGTTTTAGAGTGGGAAATTATTGATTTTAGGATGTACTTACTAAGAGTAGTTGGATCAGGCCTACCAGATACCCTCTATGAAGTATTAAAGAAAGAATCCTCATTGTATTTGTGTTGACACCTAATAATTGGGATTGGTTGAATATTTGTAAATAATGTAAATGGTAAATAATGGAGAATAGGAAAATGAAGAGACACTGGGAGGTGAAGCTCAAGAGTCTCTCATTCTTGGCATGACATGGTAGAATCTGTTTGGAGTGGACTTGCAATCAGTCTATGAAGCCATTGAAGCCTTGGTGTTGAGATATGGAACCTCTGCATTAAAATACTGTGAGCTTGGTCGAAACTTGGAGGTGTGGCATTGAATGGTGAGACTGCAAGGTGCATTATGCGTTAACTACTTTCAAATACTGATGGAATTTTGTAAGTCCTTTTAATGAAGAGAATCCATTAACAATCTCATACATTGAAGAATATTGATGGTCGATGGCATATATGATGAATGCATAATTTTTTTGATAGTCGATTGGTTAGTGTGTATGATGGAGTGGCTGTGTATACATTTGTAAATCACTATTCATTAGGCACTTTTTAAAATTCATGGTATAAGTCTAAGATATTGTCAAGAATTGTGTTAATGAATTGTTTCATTATGGTGAAAGCTGAGTTCGAATTGTTGAATTGTAGAACACTTGCTTGTTTTGGCACTACACCGATCTCCCACTGATTTCCATATCGCGTTCTCATACTGCCTCATAGGTTTTAAAATATTGAACCCCTCCCAACTATGCAACAAAACCATACTACACTCTGCAAACCTTGATACTCCCGGTTACCAACCCACCATCCCAATCCACACAGTTGATATCACCTCCCCTTTAATTGTTGGTTAGCACCTCTCCACACCGATTATTGGCTGAAAAATGCAATAAGTAGCCCACACGCTTTCATACCATTCCATCTCACGATTTTCAATTGTTGTGGTATTATTGTGTCATATTACATTGATTGTTGTGGTACTATGTTGCCATGCCATAAGCTCGAACCCACCTTTTAGTTGACTATTGTGGTACTGTGTTGCCGCACCATAGGCCTGAACCAACCTTTTTGTTGACACCAAACTTGCCTCCTCCAAACTATGCTTAGTCAGATAATACCTCCTCCCAGACATTGATCCCTGCCCCATATAACACCCCCCACCCATATACCATCTCCCCCAGACATAACCTTCCGCATATAATACCTTTATCCTCAAATAACATAGTGCATTTTTTTTACATAACAAGTGAAAATGTTTTTTGGCAGCAGAAGAGTGATATTCTTACACAACACAGATTTTTAAATGCATTCATTGATCTCTATAGTTGGAGTAGTTCTCTATGTGAAAGAGAACCATCTTGATTGGTCACGAAAGATAAAACATACTCTCATTTTCAATGAGCTGTGGAAAGGAGTTTGTGTAAGAGAAGTAAATAATTTTTGGCTTATAAGGGCCAGACCCAGGTTCAGAGTTAAGTTAGCCAAACAAATCCCGGTACTACTTTCCCTTTTGGAAATAGTCCGTGAAGTGCGAACTAAGGTCTCACCCGAAGTAGTAAGGGAGGGTGGTAGAACCAGGTTCCTGCACTCTAGAGATGTCTGATGGTTTCAAGTGTTCCACGATTTGACCCTGCGTGCAGGTCGCTTTGCGCACTTTACAAGTCCTCGCATCGTGATATACTGCCTTCGCGCAACCCTACTCTGGGGCTGAACGCTACTCTTCCGCTTTATTACCCAAGACCTTACTGATATTCCAATATTAGTTTATTATTTTAGCCTAACTGTGTGCTTTAAGTTATACTTAACAACATAAACCATTCATACATGTGCGTGTAGTAAATAAACAATGTATTTGAAAATTATATCAAACATGCATTAAACCAAGAAAAATATGTAGAATAATGATAAAAATTCTCTTTATTAATTCCTTCCTTGGTTACATACTCGATTATGCCCTGTGCACTCAGCTGCAGTGGTCAGTGCACTCAGCTGCAGACTATTAGGCCTCTGTGCATTTAGCTATAGAGCCTTCTCTTATTCTACGACCCAAAGACACACTTCAACTTGCGACTCAATCACTCAGACTCTTCTTCTTACTTATCTCCTTTTTCACTTAGAGCCTCGCTCTATTTATACAATCCCATGGTCTGTGGACAATGGGTAGATCTATCTAGATGAAATTACAATACAAAACTAGGGCAGAAAACCTTGTGACTCTATCCTACCTTTGCACCCCACACCCGCAATTCGTGGAGATTTACAACAAGATTCGGTCAAAACTTGGGCTTTGAGCCCCAAAACATGCCTTGTGGGGATTCCATGCCCAACAGGCCCCCAACACAAACATTGTGACTCGCCCTTGAGTCACTCTATAAGAGCTTCAATCTTTGTAAGGAGTCCCTCCAACTGTTCCCAAACTGCACCGAGATCAACAACGCATTGAGTTGCTACTTGTTGGATCTGCTACATATGCTGTTCCGAGACCTCTGTGTCTGAAGTGCTTCTATGCATCAATGTGTGCATCCCCTTTACGTGTGTGAGCTTGCCTTCGATTTCTACCATGATAGTGAAGGCCTCGTCGATCCAAGGCTAGAGGCGTGCTTTTAGAACTGCTTCCTTATGTCATTCCATGTCCACCTACTCCTTTAGTTCTTTAGCCTGTTGCATCCTCTCAAGCCACTGGGTGAGGAACACTATCTGTGATGTTCCTCAGACACTGCCATATTTCTGTTGGAGTTCTCACACCTTTGTCTTTAAGCGCTGGATGTTGGGGTCCTCTTGTAGAGTTGTGAGGACCTCAAGTGATGCTTCCAACATGCTGGTGCAGTCTCACACTACACCCCTGATTTCCTCCAATCCTGTTGTGATAGGGCTAGCACGTTGTTCTATGTTTTTTGGGGGAGTGGAGGGTTGCGCCTTTAACGCAGCTCGACGATCTGAAGATTCAACTCCAGCTGCACATTTTTTGTTTCCTCCCCGACCTTTGGGACTCATGCTCCTAACCTATGGATCCACGCCTTCGCTGGTATATTTGCTTGGATGGCCAGCACCAGGACGCTTTGGAAAGCCTCGTCTATCAACTGTACCAGCTATTTATTTTGCGACACCAATTCATCATGCTATAAGCTTAACTGTTCCATGTTTATCTTCTGCTCACTGAGGACTTGGAGTACCTGGCCCTCCCTAGCTCACAGCTCTACAATTATCCCATCCAGTAACAAATATAATGTCTCACGTGGAAGGGCAGCTAGATTAACACAAGGACCCTTCAGCACATTGTTCGAAGGCCTGTCAGCCTCATTTAAGGTCACTAGTGCCCCTTTTGGCAACACTATTGTGTTCGTCATCTGCACGCGCAACATCTGCTCTGCTGCAGTGGATTTCACTACGAGGTTGGTCAAAAGGGAACCAACTTGAGGGGGACGCGCCTGTATTTCTTACAATTGCGCTCTAAGGGCCCCCAACACAATTTGGTTCTCCTGCATGAAATCTTGGAGAGCCTCATTTGTGACATTGCGCACCATCTCGCTGATGTCATGCAGATCACCCTCGGTTAGGGTTATTGGGTCAATGGACAGTTTCGAGGCCTTGGCCTTCTTCCACGATCTTATTTTCTCTGTTGGGTGTTGGCACTTCAACTGTGTGGATATGGTTCATGGGTCCACGCCTCCTTCTTCTGTTTCTACTTCCTCTGCTACCTACCCTTGCGAAGGCATTGTTTGGCCCTCATCCACCTTGGCAGTTGCTTCCTGTCCTGCTGCTGCTGTGGCCTTTTCATGCTCAGCTTATTTCTGTGCCACGTCCCGTGCTACCCTCACTTCTGTTGTAGTTGTTTCCTTCCTTCATTTTTTGGCCAACTGTGCAAGGCGCAACTTGGCCTCATCCTTCTTCTTCTGCGCTGCTGACTTCTCGAGTTCTATAATATCTAGGGCATGCCATTCTGGCAGCCATGCCTCTAAGACATTGAAAATGGCTACAAAGGGTAGCTTTTTCCACTGCTTTGTCGGGTCCTTGCGTGCCTTGATATATATGTTATGCATGTCTGCCTTAAATTTTGCAAAATTCTATAGACTATTGTAAACCATCGGTGATAACGACAGCTTACAATTGATCCACATTCAAATGTTCATCTCCATGAGAACCAAGAAGATCTTGTTGTCGCGTATCCTTGTAACATCCTTCATGGCCCAAAGCAAACCGTACTTTGCAGCCTCCAGTAAATCTCTGTCAATTATGGGGAATTGACTGTCCTCCGACAATTCCCCAGCTACGAGCACCATCGAAAACAACAACCATGCATAGTGGAAGGTTTTACCTTACTCCTGGGCTTCGCGGAAATTCTCTAAAAATTACGTGCAGAGTAATTTGGACTAGTTAAACTGGACCCCCTCCACACACTACTCGGCCAGTGTGACCACTGGTGTAGGTACCTCGTCTGTGCGACACTTGCGCATAACTTTTCCTCCGAGGATTTGGGTTACCACGCATACCGCTTTTTCCTTGATGTTAGAGATGGCGTAACCCCTCTTCTTCTTTTCCAGCTTGTACTTCTTTTTCATGGCTTTCGTGATGGCCAAATCACTGTTGGTCCCTTCTAGTATGGCCGTGGGGTCCTTTGCTTTGTACGAAAGCCGAGAGACGCGATGAATCAAGTCAGTCATGATGGGGATGGGCTCCTATAACCATAAACACCCATCATGCACCAAGTAGAGCAATTTCCTGATGAAAAAAATGGTTTTTGGGCCACGATGGAAATGCAACAACAAGAGTAGGTTCAGCAGCCTGACCTTTTCCACTCTGCGCAACCACTTCTGCGTTTCTAATGCTGTCACCACCCCCATGGTGTTCTGCTTCATGAGGTTTTTGGTCTCAAGGTGAGGGAACTTCTCGTGGTCAGCGAGGTCCCAATCCTCGAATTTTGTGCTTGGTACGTGGCCCAGGTGCATGCCTCCAAACATAATGCCATCTTGGAGGAGCGGGGTCTAGAGCAAGCTCTTGGTCTTGATCAGGTCCTTGGGTACTTTGGCCTTTCCTGATGAAAAAAATGGTTTTTGGGCCGCGATGGAAATGCAACAACAAGAGTAGGTTCAGCAGCCTGACCTTTTCCACTCTGCGCAACCACTTCTGCGTTTCTAATGCTGTCACCACCCCCATGGTGTTCTGCTTCATGAGGTTTTTGGTCTCAAGGTGAGGGAACTTCTCGTGGTCAGCGAGGTCCCAATCCTCGAATTTTGTGCTTGGTACGTGGCCCAGGTGCATGCCTCCAAACATAATGCCATCTTGGAGGAGCGGGGTCTAGAGCAAGCTCTTGGTCTTGATCAGGTCCTTGGGTACTTTGGCCTTCCCTTTTCGCGGGGGGACATAGGTAGGTAGATTTTTTTCAAAGTGGCTAGGCTAAGTATCCACCTCAATGCCTTCATCTTCTTCTTCTACGATGGTAAGATCCCGCAAAATGTCTTCTTCCTCATTTGCTTCTATAGTGAGGACTTTCCCCTTCTCCTCCATTGACAGTTTGCTACGCAGCAGGTTTGGTGGGGACATGCTTACATGAGGCATTGCATTTTTTTCCTTCTTGGGTCTTGGCGTGCGTAGTGATTTCGGAATCTCAGCCATAATCCCAACACCTTCTGGAACATGCCCCACAGTTAGGGCCTCCATGGCCTTGCTGGTGGTTAGTTTTTCTATCTTCATACCATCCTTAGTTGTTGTCATTGTATCTGTGCAGAAATCTATCACTCACAAATTCAAGGGCTTAATCAACGTTCGGCTCATAACACTTAGGGCTCTGCTCAATTGCTCAATTTGCAAATGACCAAGTGTTGTTTGTTGGGTAGCCCTTTATATTTTATAGCGCTTTTTGAATTTGAATTCGACCGTTCCACCTAATTTCGGTTCATTAATGCTTTCTTGGTGGCAGATTTTCCTAAATATTGCCCATAAATCATGTCTTAAATGCCTACCGCCCACTCCATTTGGCCTCAAGTCGAGCATTCCATCATGAATAGCGATCTTAGTGGTCACTTTCTGACCAACTCATGCGATAGCCCAACCCCAAGTGTGCGGTCGCGGATCTTGTAACTCTTTGCTTCTGTGTGCAACGTCAATATTGAGCAACTTCCAAGCAGAATAGTTTATAGTCCCACGCTCCCTTCCAACTTCCTGGAGAGCTAAGATTTTCCTTCCCTCGTCTAGTCATGTGGCTGCACCACCCTTGTAGAGTTCCATATTTTCCTCTGTCACAGTTCCTGGAGAATACCCACCTTGTACTATTACGGTCAACATCATGCACTTCACCATTTGCAACATGCCACCCTGGTCACTACGCTTAGTAATATGCGGTCCAAGCCAAGGCATTAAACTGATCAATTCACGACAATAGGCCTTAACCCTGTCATCGGGATTGCACACACCCTGTCTTACTAGTTTGGTCTTTTTGCCAAGAAAATATTTTGTTATTTCATCCTCCATCTTCTTGACCTCCATGTCCACCAAAGTGCTTTTGTTCCTTAACCATACCCTTTCTTCTTAAATTTTGTGGAGTCTAAGGTTTCCCTATTGGATTTCATCCTCATGTCCCATGCATTCTGTTTCTTGCAGCGGTGAGATCCCTCCTTTCCGGGATTCACAAACCATCGTATCTACGGGTGCTACTATGCGCAGACTAGGTTTCACATGCTCCATAGGGACTACAACATTTGATTCACACTTCAACTTTGGAAGTGCTGGCGCAGTCAAGGTTTTTCACATGGTCCTATAAGCCCATAGAACCACTGGTACGTGCAGGTCCCAGTCAATTCATTTCACATGGTGGAAAACATTTAATGCTTCGTGTACTTTGTCAAAAGCTTCTACGTGAATATACATTTGTGTGCTTGGTCTTACCATACTTCCTGGTCCCAACTGGAGGTGTCATTTGTGCCATTGTCTTGACAGCTTTTGTTTGTGCGTTTGTACAGGTTGTGGTCCATATGCTTGTACCCATCTAGAAAGGTGGGCGCACAAGCTGTTCTGTCCATCATACTCATCTTTCATCCACATATGAGGCTTTCCAAACCATATGCACATCATCCTTCTGCATTCACTCCAAGCCTGAAAACTTCTTTGATGTGTACCCCACCATATTATGGGCGTAGCATGCAGTGCCCATTGCAGAGCGTCAAAACGCTGCTGTTCCGATACTTCCTTTTCAAATTTATCAAGAAAATCATCCACCTCACTCAACCCATCATACATAGGCAGATCTCTTACTTCTGCTGCCACGCAACACAACAACCTTGTCATCATGTTATAGTTGAGTGTGGTTACCTCGTGTAATCAGTTCTGCCATTGTTCTATACTCATCCGAATTTGAGGTGTAGGAGCTTTCGCTCTCCCACAAAAGTATACCATCCTCTGTTGGATTTACCCAGTCCTGCTCCAACATAGTTATCTTGTAGATACAGTCTAGATCGTCGTTGCTATTGTAGTCATGCACTCGCCCTGTCTAGCGCGATCCTTTCACAGGGTCTAAAGGTACCACTACCAATGACTTTTTCTCAAAAATCATCTTGCGCTTCTTTAGATTTATTACTTGATTCATGTTAATGGCCCAATATATTCCCAATATCATGGGATAGAGACTGTTGTCATCAACAATCTCTATCACTTCGAAATTTTCTAGCACGATTGCACCTTCAATATCTATCATTATTCCCAACATTCTAGCCATAGGTAGGATCTTTTGTTGGTTCGTCATTCATAATTGAATAGGAGACCATTGCAGCATAGGCCTGCCCATGCGCTCCCATGTCTGCTTTGGCAGGACGTTCATGTCTGATCCTAGATCCAAAATCACTTGATCCATTTCATACTCCCTGGTCTATGTGGTCAATCTCATCTCCCTTCTTGTTCGCATTGTATGCTTCCCAAGCTTCCGAACTATGTGTGGTTCTCCTGGTCCAGCACATCTTATGATGAGTTCTTGCGGTCCCTTCACAGCTTTGCTGTCGTGTAGCAAATTCATGCATGTTTCCAAAAATGTAGTGAGAATTGACGGGTCCCATTTCAGTTCCAGTTTGTCTTTACTTCCTCAATTGGAGGCCTCCGTGAAGCTCTTCTTAGCTTCCATGAATGTCTCCTTAGTGTGCTCTAAATCAAATTTTGGTTCCTTTGTTAGAGCCTTGTGAACCCAGACACTCTCTTTGGGCTACTTGCCTTTGTCATCTCCTATTGTGATACCACTTCGAAGCACGATATTTACATTCAGGTCTTCCTCACGTGGCTCATACCTCATCATTTGTAGGTTCTGAGTTGGGGGAGGTTGGAGTGCTCCTTTATCGCACAACCTCGCTATCAGTGTGGGACAGTCCTCCATCTCATGATCAAACTGGATATAATATAAGTCATGATGGTCTTTTCAGATTTGTACAATCATGGGAATAATGCCCTGGCCCTCTGCAATTGTAACATATCAGCTGGTCACGACCTCTTCCTCGTCCCATTCCACCTCGACCTTGTCCGCGCCCCTGAAATCTAGTGTGCGCCATCCCTGCATTTTGATCAAGGGCTCGTGTTTCGGTCTGAACTATGTAGGTATAAGTCTGATCCATCATCAGTTCATAACTTCTATAGATACGCTCATCGTGGCCTACTCACCTGCATAAATTATAGAACGATTGCTGGGAATTCTGCGTATACTTCTGTAATAGATGCCAGTTATCTGTAGCATGCTTCCCTCCTATTTAACAAATTGTGCACCATAATGAAGGCATCACGCTCGGTCCTGCTTGTGCCTCCACTCTCAATGGCATTGGTCCTCCTCCTGCTAGGTAGTTCACAAAGACTGGATAATGGTCCTTGTCATGCCCCTAGCCTTTGTACTTTATGCACCATACCTCCTCGCACGCTTCTGGGCGAGTTGTCCTGTCTTGTTTCAAACTTTGCATCTCAAGGCACAAGTTTTTCAACTGCATGTGGATCTATTGAACTCCCAGGTTAGGATCTTGTATCGGGGTCTCGTGCAGTCTCATTTCAATATCCAAGACCTCAATCTGAGTGGATAGCTTCTACTGTGACAGTGCGTTCCTTAGATGCGGCATTAGCGATGCTAGAAATCATGCTTGGTGTTGCCCCTCTGTCAAGGTCAAGTTGGCTTCAAAAATCATACACTTCAGTCTCTGATCCAACTCCCAAGGGGTCTCACCTAGAAGCATCATGATTTCCTTAAATCTGATGATTGACTATGTTTTGGATTTTGTCCTGCTAAATTCCTTGTTCAGCGCATCTTGGATATCCATGATCCTTGCATTTAGTTGTCATTGGAGTGCTTAATGTACCAAGTCAGGGCACAAGTATGGTTCATAATTTGATCGAGCTAGTTATCCACAATGCACGTGATATTATCTTCTGATGCTTCCAGTCTGGACACCAACTCTAGAGTCCACACAATAGGTTTGTCGAGTGTACACCTTCCTTGACTGTCGGTTAACTTCACGATCCACTCATACAACTCAGAGGGGAAGGATGCAAAGAAAATTTCGTGGATTTCTGTATATAAGTAGCAATCTAACCACTCTTCCTTCGATAATTGTGGATTCCTCTTTTCCTGCACTGTGAACTCATGAATTTTTCTGTCCAACCACTCTTCCTTCAATAATTGTAGATTCTTGTTTTCCTGCATTGCGAACTCATGAATTTTTCTGTCCAACGACTCTTAAATTCCTCTCTTTGTCAGATTCTAATGATACGACATCAAACATCTCTATGCAGATCCCAGTCCCATTAATGGAACCATTTGTTGGCTTATAAGGGCTTGGCCCAAGTTTAGAGTTAAGTCAGCTAAACAAATCTTGGTACTACTGGCCCTTTTAGCAACAGTCTGCGGAGCACAAACTGAGATCTCACCTGAAGTAGTATGGGAGGGTGCTAGAACTAGGTTTATGCACCCTAGATATGTCTGATTGGTTCAAGTGGTCCACGGTTTGACCCTGCACGTAGGTGGCTTCACGCACTTTCCTGTGCCTCACAGCCTGATATAATTCCTTTACGCAACCCTACTTCGGGGCTGAACGTTTCTCTTCCACATTATTACCCAATACATTGTTGATATTCCAATGTTAGTTGATTATTTTAGCCTACTTTCATGCTTTAAGTTATACTTAACGACATATACCATTCATACAGGAGTGTGTAGTAAACAAACAGTGTATTTGCAAATTATATCAAACATGCATTAACCCAAGAACAAATACATAAATAATGATAAAACTTCTCTTTATTAATTCCTTACTTGGTTACAGACTTGACTCTGCCCTACGCACTCAGCTACAGGGGTCTGCGCACTCAGCTGCAGACTACTAGGCCTCTGTGCACTCAGTTGCAAAGCCTTCTCTTATTCTACGACCCAAAGACACACTTAAACTTCCAACTCAATCACTCAGACTCTTCTTCTTACTTCTCTCATTTCTCACTTAGAGACTCGCTCTATTTATACTATCTCATGGTCTGTGGACCATGGGTAGATCTATCTAGATGACATTACATTACAAAACTAGGGCGGACAACCCTGTGACTCTATCATACTTTCACGCTTCGCACCCACAATTCGTGGATCTTTACAATAAGATTCGGTCAAAACTTGGGCTTTGAGCCCCAAAACATGCCTTGGGGTGATTCCATGCCCAACAATAATGAACCTATCAAGCTCACATTAGTCAAGGAGTTCACCATTTAGAAAAACAAGAACAAAAAGGCCTATGAATTGATTGCGTCATCTATAAATGAAGAAGTGAGTCACCATATTTCACCATTCTCAAATGATTTTGAAGCCTTAGATAATTTGAAGGAACTTTATGATTCACACTTTGAATTTGAAGTTGTCCAATTGATGATTAAATTATTCAGCCTTGAATTAAAAAATCATGATCCTCTTGCTTTGGCATCAGAAGTAAGATCTATTATTCAGGATATCAAATCCACTGATGTTGAAGTAGACATTTCTGTGATAACTTTTCTCAAGTCACTTTATCCCACTTATTCAAATTATGTTGAGTCATTGTAAGCAAATGGAAACCTCAAAGAGATTACCTTTGACTCCCTTGTGAAGAAATTTGCTGAGAGAAATATTTTGGGAAGAAGGAAACTCCTTAGTGTTCTGAAGAAGCTATGTAATTGCACATAGAGATAAGAATCATGCTCAATATTCTTCCTAAGGAGGAGGTGGTTGACAAGGAAGACGAAGAAGAAATTTCAGAGGTAGGGGGGTAGACACTCTCAAGGAGAAAAGACTAATCTTCATTGCATACACTGAAATAGAGATGGACACGATCCATATACATGTAAGTTTCCTTCGGAAAAAACTGAGCAGCAAAGAAATCAATCCAAATTTAAAACCAATGACAAAGAGAAATGTAAAGCACTTGAATCCTCTCACTATGTTATGGCACATTGTAATATTGAAGTAAATGAAGACTTGTTTAACACTTCACTTGCTTCTTGAAAAAATGACACTTGGTTGCTTGATTTAGGAGTAACTTTCGACATGAATTTTAGAAGAGAATTTTTTGAAGAATCTACTAAAAATGTTGATGGAGTAGTATACTTTTTAGAAAAATCAAAACACAAGCTATCAGGGCTTGGCCCAATTAGGCTTGAAATTGCCCTGTCCTCTAGACTTCCATTTGCATGATGTTTTATATCTCCCACAGCTGAGGAGACAATTGATGTCCTTGGTCCACATATTGTAACAATGGCAATCCATTCATATGTTTGATGACAAATTTGAGGTGAGAAAATAATCAGATCACTCACTTATCATGACGAGGATAGAAGAATAAAGACTTATGAAGCTGCAAGGTACCTCTACTCGTGCACAAAATTTCTCATACAATTCTTATTATAATGAAGGTAGCTTTCCAGCAAGTTTTTTATGGCATCTTAGGTCTGGACACTTGAACTATGACAACCTTTGTTTGTTGAAGAAAAATGGTGTTACTGGTTTGCCTACAATTCCAAGGTAACTATATCAATGTGATGCTTGTATTCTAGGAAGGCAGAGCAATGAGCCTTTTCATGATTCACATTCCAGAGCACATAGAAAACTTGAACTCATTCATTCATATATATGTGGTCCAATGCCCGTTCCTTCTGCAAATGGAAATAAATATATGATGAAATTTATTGATGGCTATACGAGAATGTGTTGGGTTTATTCATTGAAGAACAAATCTGATGCCTTTAAAACATTCAAGGACATTCATGAATTCATTGAAAATGATGCACAATCTCATATTGGATCTATTCACACTACAAATGGAAAATAATACACTTCAAATGAATTTAAAAACTATCTTCACCAACATGGGATCAAACATCAAACAACTATGCCTTATAATCCCCAATGTAATGGAGTAGTTGAAAGAATGAATAGGACAATATTAAATATGGTATGTTCCATGATGTTTTTCAAGAATGTGAAATTGATGTTTTGGGTTGACGGAGTTCTATCTGCTTTGTATGTAAATAATAGATGTCCATCTAATGCTATTAGAAAGAAGACTCCTTATGAAATTTGGTATGGCCACATTCCTTCAGTAAAACATCTGAGGGTCTTTAGTTTCACCTGTTATGCCTTGATACCAAAGGAAGAAAGAAACAAAATTGGTGCAAGGAGTCGTAAGTGTATATTCTTGGGGTATTGAAATACCTCCAAAATATACTTTCTTTGTGATGAAGTTAATAAGAAATTTGTTGTATCTAGAGATGTAATATTTCTTGAATCTTCCAAAGATGATAATGTTGTTGAGAGACAACTTGATCTCTTGTATAGATTCAGACATGCAAAATTATTTTAGGAATTTGATAATCAGATTCCACATCTTGAAGGGGAGATTTCTATTTTGGATCAATCAGTGGAATCTTCTTCTGAAGCACTCTCTCCCGCACATGAAGCTCCATCCACTGATGATAGTTTGAGAAATGTGATTAATATAATTAGGATACTCAATCTTGATTTAGTCCAAACTTAGTCAACTGAGTAGCCATGACCATCTCAGAAAGGTCCCCAAAATGGACGATAGGGACATTTGAAAGTGTTCATCCCGATGAGGTTGGAAAGATAGGAACGCTAAGTAAAACCAAGAAAAATGAAGGTGATGTAGATGATTCATATTCACCTGTTGATATGGATGTTTCTTATGATTGTGAACTGAATTTGTCTACAAATTTTGAACCAACTTCCTTCAAATAAGTTGCTTCTCATGATGAATGGAAAGAAGCGATGCAAAATGAGTATGATGCCTTGATAAATAGTGACACTTGGAAGCTGGTTGATCCTCCATTTGGAACCAAGACAATTGGATGCAAGTGGGTGTATTATGAGGAGACTTTTTCCCCACAACAAAATGGGCTAGCATCCGGACACTCTTTTCCTTGGAAACTCAGAATGATTGGAAAGTCCATCAAATGGATGTAAAAACTACTTTCTTGAATGGAGATCTAAAAGAGAATTTTTTTATGTCCCATCCTGGATTTGTTGTGAAGGGCCAAGAATGCAAGGCATGTAAGCTTATGAAATCCTTGTATGGCCTCAATCAAGCACCATGATCCTAATATGAAAATTTAACTGAGCATCTTAGGAAACTGAACTTCAAACATTATGATCTTGATGACACAACCTTGTTTGTCAAGAAAATTGGCAAAACAATTGTATATATTGTGGTACATGTAGATGATATTTTGATGACAAGGAATAATGAGAGCTACATTGCATCCGTAAAAAAGGAATTGAGGAAAGGTTTTGAAATGACTAACTTGGGCTATGTTCACTAATATCTTGGTATTGAAGTAACTCAACATCTGAAGCATATAGGCATCTCTCGAAAGAAGTACATTAGAGATTTGTTGAATAGGATTGGCATGGCTGAGTGAAATCCTTTGACTATTCCAATGGAACAAAGCTTAAATCTCACATCCATTAAATGAAAAGAATTTGAGAATTCAACAAGGTATAGACAACTTGTAAGAAGTCTCAAATACCTCAATACTACCAGACCAGACATTTCATTTATTGTTGGAATCCTCTCCATGTTTATGTAAAGGCCTTGTGAGGGACATTGGTCTCCTCCCAAAAAGGTTCTAAAGTACTTGAAGGGAACCGAAGACTTTGGAGTCAAGTATACACAGGTGGATGACTTCATCTTGATTGGATACTCTGATTCAGACTTCGATGGAGACAAATAAATTGCGGTATCTACTTCATGTTAAGCTATGAGTCTTGGATTAGGAGTTGTCTCATGGAGATAAAAAAAATAATAAGTTCCAGCAGATTCCACAACATAGGCAGAATATGTGGCAACAACTGAAGCAACAAATGAAATTGTGTGGCTCAAGAAAATTTTGGAAGATTTGCAGGAAAGTGCATTCAACTCCACTCATGATTGACAACATCTCTGCAAATAAAGTTGGCCAAGAACTCAAAGTTCCATGATCAAACAAAGCACATCAATACAAAAGACCATCTGATTTAACATCATGTTGAGGCCAAGACAATCCAACTATCCCATTGTTCCACTAATGAGTAGATTTAAGACATATTCATCAAAGCACCTGGAAGATAAAAGTTCGAAAGGTTCTTAACGATGCTTGGAATCACCAACATCCCTTCAGATTAAGGGTGGGGATGTTGACACCTAATAATTTGGATTGGGTGAATATTTGTAAATAATGAAAATGGTAAATAATGGAGAATGGGAAAATGAAGAGACACTAAGAGGTGAAGCCCAAGAGTCTCTCCCTCCTTGTATATATCCATGAGAAATGTTAATGAATAAATGTAATCTATTTTGAGGAGTTACCTCTTGGCCTGAAAATTTGTTTGTTCACTGTAGGTATGTATCTCAAATTATTTTCGACATTTGTAGGTAATTCAAGACCAAATATATTGAGATTAGTTATGGTCTTGTAAATAACATTATTCTAGCCATGAAATAAGTTACTAAGCTCATTTGACAATTTATTTTTCATTCTTGTAAACTATATTTCAAGAGACCTTAATTTGATCCTATTGCAAGGCTTGGATATTTCTCCCAAATATTTTACTTCTAATACAATATTCCTTGTAAAAGAAAATAAATCTAAGCCAAAAAAATAAATAATATAAGGATGCTCCATATGTCAAACTATATTTTGAGACTCCATAGGAATTTTTCAATGGGGCTAGTTAAAGCTGCCCACCTTGATGTGGTGGAATTGTTGTATGATAGCTCAGTTACTCTTATTTTATCCACTATAGATTAACACTTTGGATAGGAAGTAACAATAGTGTTTAGTTCATAGCCCTTAGGTTCCTCTTGGAACTAGCTCACAAAAAAGAGATAAAGAAGATTCAAATAATGTGTGGTTCAATATCGATCACTGATTAGAAAATCCATAGAGCTTCGATTAGAAATGTATGTTTAGAGTTTATTACGTGTAAAATAAAATAGGCATCTCAATATTATAAGTGAATTTATTATTTCCACGAGCTCTGAGAATTAAATGAGAATGTCACTGTTTATCGAAAGAAGCTCCTTTTTTCCCTACTAGATCTATTGGACTTCACAAATTTAGTGATGTGGTAGAGGTAGAGTCCTTGTAGGCCATTGTCTCATTCATATTGACATCATTAGCATATTTGATGAGATAAAGGGAATTTTTGTTTTATGGTTTGAAGGGAACTATGAGATGGACATAGCTAAAAATGTGGAAAGATGTTCATTTTCAGTGGTTTTTGCTACATATTGGATTGTCTCTTAGTTTTCAACAACATGACATTATATATATATATATATATATATCTATATATATATATATATATATATATATATATATATATATATATATATATATATATATATATATATATATATATATATATATATATATATATATAATGCATTAACAACACCAAAATTGATATATCATAACTCATCCTTAACCCTTCATAAAAAACGATAGAAAATCCCCGATATTCAAAATATACCAAATAGATTTTGTTTTCAAGTTTGCTCCTTATTAGTCTAGTAATGGAAGGAGTGTAACAATCAAATTTTCCTTTGGACAACTATTATTTTAGTTTCCATACAATATTTTCTACCTTCTTGATGTTGTCAAGTAGCACTTCTTTCAAATAGATTTTGTGATCTAATATGTTCTCCTCATAATTGGAATGTTTGAATGATGAGATATTTTAGCACAACCACATTAGAAAATGTGCTTGATATACGTTTATGCCTCAATTCCCTTCTTTTAAAATGAATGACCTTAGAATAAGCATCCATTTCATTAAGCCACTTATTCACATGATTCAATTTGTTATTTGATGATGTGCATGGCAATTCCATAATTATATTAATTAAAGGAGAAAAGACAAACCTATATTCAGATAACACCATTTGTCTTTCTTAACTTGCATGAAAATTTCATAATTATATTAATCAAAGGTGAAAAGACAAACATATATATTCACACGATATCATTTGTAATTTCATAATTCTATTGAGAAAATAGGACAAGATAAACATTTATTGACATATGTTATTTTTTATTTGATAATTTGTTGATAGCTTTATAATTGTATTAAGTAGACGTTTAAAAATAAACATAGAATTAAATAGTTAACTTGGATAGTAATTCCATACTTCTATTAGGCAAATGTGAAAAAAGAAAATATTTATTTACAGGATGTCATTTTGTATTTGATAGTTTAATAGTAATTTTATAATGTACTAAATAAATATTTAAAAAATAAGACCATTAATATTTGAAATAATAATTTAATATTTGATAATTTAATAATAATTTTATAATTTACTAAATAAATATTTAAAAAATAAGACCATTAATATTTGAAATTTCATAAGTTGATACAGAAAAAATCAAATCACAAAAAATATCAAAAATATTTCATTTATAACCATAAAATCAAATTTAAATTAAAAAATATTTCTTTTATAACCATAAAATCAAATTTAAATTAAAAAATATTAAGATACATATATTCAACAAGGAAACTTCTATCTACCTATCTACCTTACACACATAAACATGATTATAACTTATGATTTGTGTTATCTAATCGGGGAAATATAGATGATTTTAAGATATTATTATCATAAACACGAGTCAATACCGCATATATCGTGCATAGAATAACAGATTTGGAAAGCAAAGGTACTAACTACATTAATTCAAAGAACGTTTGCCATGCATGTTTGGATGAATTATTAATTCAAAGAACGTTTGCCACGCATGCAAGCAATTTAGATTAAAGGGGTCGCACTATTCCGTTTAAGCGACACACCGCTAGCCACTTGGACATAACTCAGAAATATAAAAAGGAATAATTCTACAGTCAATTGTTGGAATTCAGAGGCACAACAAGTTAATTAAACACACAACAAACATATCAAGCACATAACACAGTTTTAACGTGGTTCACCCAACCAATCTGGGCTACGTCCACCAAACATAGGCATCAGGAGTTTATTAATAAAATCAGGAGATTACATCAAGAAATCCTCACACTCTCATGGCAAATCATCCGAATGACTGCCTGTTATATAGCATAGACAATCTAACAGCCTCATAACTCCCTCACATCAAATATAGGAGGCATTAACTCCCTCCCAACAACCTGGAGCTAATCTAGGAACTGAATCCCTATTGTTGTCATCCTTCAGAGATTTTTGCCTATTTGACTAAAACAGAAAATCTCAACAATCTCCACCTTGACAACAATTCGCCTGATGCCCTGTTATTATTATTTTATCTTTTCTGCAAGCCAAGAGAAGCCAAACACCAGCGTAGCTTCTCTAACAAAACTGGTTTCGTGAACATGTCTGCACAGTTCTCCTTTGTATGCACCTTTTCAAGAGAAACTCCCCTTTCAGTGATAACCTGTCTTACAAAATGATATTTGATTGGAATATGCTTTGACTTACTATGATAGGCCGGATTCTTAGCCAAATGTATTGCACTTTGACTGTCACAAAGTAACCTGATGTTATCCTGTAACCTACCAAACTCACCAAGCAAACCTTTCAACCAAACCGCCTCTTTGCAAGCATGAGAAGCAGCAATGTATTCTGCTTCAGTAGTGGACAAAGCAACAATGTTCTGTAGCTTTGACATCCAGCTTATAGCTCCACCTGCAAGAGTAAAGACGTACCCTGAAGTTGATCTTCTCTTATCCAAATCACCTGCAAAATCGGAATCAACATATCCGCAAACAAATTCACTACTCTTATTGTAAGAAATACAATAACTACTTGTGTCTCTCAAGTACCGAAGCACCCATTTTACTGTTGACTAGTGTTCTTTACCCGGATTTTCCATGTACCTGCTGACAACCCCAACTGCATGAGAAATATCTGGTCGCGTACACACCATCGCATACATCAAACATCCTACTACATTGGCATAAGGAATTCGAGACATATAATCCTTTTCTTCATCTGTATTAGGACATAAACTCGAAGAAAGCTTAAAATGGGAAGCTAAAGGGACTGACACAGGCTTCACATTATTCATACCAAACCTCAAAAGTATTTTCTCAACATACTTCTGTTGTGATAGCCACAGCTTACCATTGCTCCTGTCTCTGAAAATCTCCATGCCCAAAATCTGTCTTGCGGCTCCTAGATCTTTCATATCAAACGTCCTTGCCATCTGAGTCTTCAACCTGTTGATTTCTTCAATGCTTTTGCTTGCTAAAAGCATATCATCAACATACAACACTAAGATAATGAACATGCCATTATTTAACTGCTTAAAATAAACACAATGATCATATCACTTCTTACATATTTCTGACTCAACATGAAAGAATCAAACTTCTTATACCACTGCCGAGGTGACTGCTTCAGGCCATATAATGACTTCTTGAGCCTACAGACAAATTTCGCATTGCGATGCTGAACAAACCCTTCCGGTTGTTCCATATATATTTCCTCATCTAAATCACCATGTAGAAATGCAGTCTTAACATCTAACTGCTGCAACTCCAAATCAAACAAAGCCACTAATGCTAACACAATTCTAATTGAAACAATTTTAACCACTGGTGAAAATATCTCATGAAAGTCTATGCCAACTTTCTGAGAAAACCCTTTTGCAACCAGCCGAGCTTTGTACCTGTCTTCCGTATCATTCACACCTTGTTTCAGCTTGAAGACCCACTTGCATCCCACAGTTTTCCTGCCTTTGGAAAGTTCAACCAGATCCCACGTACCATTCTTACCTAAGGCCATCATTTCTTCCTTCATGGCTACTTTCCATTTGTCACTATCTGAACCTTCTACAGCTTCCTGATAACACAAAGGTTCATCATCATTAGCGATCAAAGCAACTGAATCATCATACCTTCTCGGACGGCGTTTGATCCTTGTAGATCTCCTTAAGAATGTTTCTGGTGCTTCCACAACTGGCTGTCTATCAACTGTAGGAATTTCTTCATGATCGCCATCTGAGACCTGTTCATGTCCTCCATCTGAACCCTGTTCATAATCTGATTCTGAAACCTGTTCATGACTAGAATCTGAACTATGGTCGTTATGACTATCATTAGAAATGCTGTCAAACTGAATATGCTGGAAATCAGATACATCATCCTGTTTCAATCTTCTATCTACATCTAACTGTACAAGAGAGGATTCATTAAACCTTACATCTCTGTTGATGATGATTTTGCGGGTAGTAGGATCCCACAATCTAAATCCCTTTGTTCCATCACCATACCCAACAAAGACATACCTTTTCGATTTCGGATCTAATTTAGTTCGCTGATGTTTAGGCACTAGAGCATATGCATCACAACCAAACACTCTGAGTTTAGAATAGTCACAAGGGTGTCCTGTCCATACCTCTTGCGGAACCTTGCAGTCTATTGCCGTTGATGGAGATCGATTTATCACATAACAAGCAGTTGCCACTGCTTCCGTCCACAACTCCTTTGGCAACCCGGCGTTACTCAGCATACACCTTGCTCTCTCTAGAAGAGTCCTGTTCATGCATTCAGCAACTCCATTCTGCTGAGGAGTATAAACCGTGGTCTTATGTCTCTCGATCCCTGCATCCTTGTAATAGCTGTCAAACTCCTTAGAGGAAAACTCACCACCATTGTCAGTTCTTAAACATTTTATAGTTCTACCAGTGCTGTTTTCTACCAATGCTCTAAACTGCTTGAAAACTGTAAAAACATCAGACTTCTTTTTCAACATGAAGACCCAAACTTTCCGAGAAAAGTCATCAATGAATGATACAAAATAAGATGAGCCACCATATGACGCTGTAGGGGCTGGACCCCAAACATCTGACTGGATATAATCAAGTATGCCTTTACTAGTATGTTTGCCTGTTTTAAACTTTTGTTTACTTTGTTTACCAAACAGACAATGTTTACAGAAATCCAATTTTCCAGATCTTAGATTAGGAAGTAACTTTTGGTCAGCCAAAATTTTCAATCCTCTTTCACTCATATGCCCCAATCTTTGATGCCATAAGTGAATGGAACTACCGTCATGTTCAGACACAGACACATGATCTGACCCAGTTCTACCTTCTAACTGAAATAGATTTCCTACTTTCTTAGCTTTCATAACTAGTAAGATGCCTTTTTAAATTTTCATAAATCCACCTTGAATTACAGTTTTATATCCATTTGAATCAAGTGCTCCTAATGAAATCAAATTTTTCCTTAAATCTGGTACATGCCTCACATCAGTTAATATTTTGGTTGTGCCATCAAACATTTGTAGTTGTATGCTTCCAATCCCAACAATATTACATGTTACATCATTACCCATGTACACAACACCATTATCAATTGATCTATATGTTTTAAACCAATCTCTATGTATACACATGTGATTAGATGCCCCGGAATCTAACAACCAATGTTGATCATGTTTTGAAACATTAACTGACAATACCTCATCACTCATACCTGAACCTGATACTGAACCTGTATCCGTGGTGTTGGCTTCCTTCTTTTCTGTCGAAGAGCCTTCTTTAGCAGCCTGCTTTCGCTTCCAGCAATCCTTTTTCAGATGTCCAGCCTTGCCACAATGCCAGCACTTCATCTTTGGCTTCTTTCCTTTGGACTTTGAACGAGAGTCGCTATGCTTTCCCCCGGAGTGTCTCTCTCGTAAGCGACCTCTAGCCATCATTACCTCTGATGTCGAGGTGTTTGCGTTCGACCTCTTCCTCGTCTCCTCAGCCAACAAGGCTCCAACAACATCGTCAAACTCAAGAATTTCTGATGTACTAAAACTTATGGAAGTAACAAAGTGATCCCAGGATTCAGGCAAAGAACATAATAAAGTTATCGCCTTATCCTCTGAATCAAATTTTACATCTAGACTGTTTAATTGCACCAACAAGGTATTAAAAACATTCAGGTGATCAGCAATTGAGGTACCTTCTTTCATCCGCAAACTGTAAAGCTGTCGTTTCAGGAGAATTCGGTTTGTCAATGATTTCGTCATATAGAGCTTCTCAAGCTTCGACCACAAGCCTGCGGCGGTTTTCTCTGACACAATGTTAAACAGAACATCGTCCGCCAGACATAACCGAATTGCGCTCAGAGCTCTATCGTCCATCTCATCCCATTCATCCTCCGTCATGGAAGGAGGCCTTTTGTTTTTCCCCAACAATGCTTTCGCCACACATTGTTGAACCAGCAGATCGTGCATCTTCACCTTCCAGATCTCAAAATTATTCTTGCCATTAAATTTGTCAATTTCAAAACGGGCACTTTGAGTTTTCGCCATATGATATCAGCGAAAAACTGAGTAATCTCCAAATATCCAACCAGCAATTTAAAAAATAAAATTGCCTATGCCTTTGTTAAAGAAAAAACTGCCTATGCCCTTACAAAAAATTTCTGCCTATGTCTTTCTGCCTTTCTGCGTTTGCCTTTAAAACAAAAAAAACTGCCCTTTGAAACTATTTCAACACATTCACTAAAAAAAATTTAACCAATCCAAAAGGAAAATCAAAAAACTCGGCATCCTCGGATATATTTGCAAAAAATTCACTGCTCAACATTTTGCGTTCCCATCCATTATGTTTATGGCTTTCTCGGCCAACAAAACTCAAAAAAAAAAAGGAGTCACTGTTTTGTTTTAAAACAAAAAAAGGAATAACCAGCACTGCGGTTTTTTTTTTTTTTTATAACTGCACTGTTCCATGTAAAAACTTGAACGCTGCCATTCCTTACGACAGAAAACAAAACTGCGCCTTAAATATTCCCACTGCGTTTTAAATATGAATCTATGCCGTGTTTGAATATACATCAACGCAGGTTATCACAAATCCTTTGCAATACCCATCGCCATTTTCAAAATACATATTAACGCTGTTGTGAAAATAAATACCCATGCTGTTTTTAAAAAAAAAACAATCATATATCCACACGGTTTTGAAACAACGTATATCCATGCTTCACACGGTTTTGAAACAACATATATCCATGCTTTTCCAAGACATTTTAGTTCCAACGTAATTGAACCTCTACCCAATTTACAAAGATATATGCCCACGCAGTTTTTAAAAGGAATACATACCCACGTTGATGGATATCCGCACCGATGGGAATATGTACCAACGCCGTTTGATACACAAAACCATCTCCACGCCGGTTTTTTAAATTGCTTTCCACGCAGGTGTCAATGCACATCAACGAATACGCTGGGTTTTATGAATACGCTGTGGCAGCAAAGCAATCCAGCGTTTTACGGTTCGGCAGCATCAAGAAGTAATGTGCTTTATCAATGCATTGCCAGCGCTAACAGAGCAGCACCGCCTTCATCGATCAGCGCACCAGGGAATGCCGCACAGCTCCCTCACTGCTCCAGCATAGCCAGCGCTCCACCTCCAAACCAACTCCGTGCTCTGCCGCTCCTCCAACGAGCTCTGATACCAATTGTTGGAATTCAGAGGCACAGCAAGTTAATTAAACACACAGCAAACATATCAACCACATAACACAGTTTTAAAGTGGTTCACCCAACCAATCTGGGCTAAGTCCACCAAACATATGCATTAGGAGTTTATTAATAAAATCAGGAGATTACATCAAGAAATCCTCACACTCTCATGGCAAATCATCCGAATGACTGTCTGTTATATAGCATAGACAATCTAACAGCCTCATAACTCCCTCACACAACCTGGAGCTAATCTAGGAACTGAATCCCTATTGTTGTCATCCTTCAAAGATTTTTGCCTATTTGACTAAAACAGAAAATCTCAACAACCTTTTGTCACTCATTAGTATCTAGGTTTGAAGGGCGACGTATTTTACTACTGTTTTCTTCCTATTCATTGCGTACTTGAAGTAGCGGCTGAGGCTTTTTCCGCCATGGAAACTAATCCAATAGTTGCTGAAAGAATCCAAAAAGTAACTAATCCAAGAGTTGCTGAAAGAATCCAAAAGGTACTGTTTGCTCGGCTAGAGTTAGAGAAATCATTGTTTTATAAGGAAGCTCTGAAACAATTGGAGAAACCAGAAATGGTTGCCCAAATAAACAGAGTGATAGCCACATCGCCCCGTCTCCCACAGTTACAACTAGTTCTCTATGGCCTTGGATAGCTGGAGCCTAGCGAAGAACATTCTGTGAGAGAGTATGAGGTACAACTTAGTTGCACGCAGTTGGCTTTTGCCATTTTATTGAAGGAGAAATTTGAATGGATTGATGATTGTGTACGATCCGCTTCTGTCTTTCTTTGACGAAATTGCCATATATGCCCTCGGCTGTACTTGTCTCTTTGTCAACGAAAATTGCAGACGAACAGCTATTTTTCATGCCTCACTGCGCAAATTTTCTAACCGAGAATGTTTTGAATGCAAACAGCACGCCTGCCAATTTAAATAAGATTATCATATTAGGTAACAGTCACAGCAGAGCAGATCCAACTTTTTTCCATGATAAAATAGAGAGCATTTTTAACAGAACACATATACAACTTGAATTTCCACTGCGGGCAGCAGACCAGTTAACTGATATTCCAGTATCGAATAGCATTGAATGGACGAAAAAGAGAATTGGATCCCAATGTAGTGATTCATGATGCATTCGTATTCTAAGTTGGCAATTCTTCGTCGATAAGAATGTGAACGGGATTTGAATTCTCCCCATTCTAAATTTGAACTTAAAAGTCTATGCATGTAAGAAGCGAAGGCCCAGTCAACTCCTTAAACGTTGTGTAGATTTTATGTTTAGATTGTTAAATATTATTACTTTATAATTTATATTATTTTATTTATAATTTATATTATTTTATGATATTTTATTTTTACAAGTTAAAATGTTTTATGGATAATTATTTTTCTTATTTTATTATGAGTCAAAATATTTGTATAACGTTTTTATGTAATGAAGTTGGAGATGGTCTTTCCAAGTAATTTTTTTAACCTTTTATTATTTTTAACCTTTTATTATTTTTTAAACATGTAAATGTTTATAAATATTTACACCACTACATTTTTCTTATTTTATCGCTGTTAGATTTAATTGTAGAAATGTTGTAAAATAAAATAAAAGATAAAAATAAAGTATTCATAAAATATTTTGATTTCGAATGATTTATAATTTTGGGTCCAACCATAATGATAAGCCATAATTTCCATGTTGATAGTATCCATGGTAAAATGAAAATAAATATTATAGTTAAAAATATTTTTATATTGAAAATTATTGTAAGTATTAAGTTAGAAGTTAGTAATCTCCATAGTAAAATGGGTTGAAAATTCCTACTTAAGAATCTTTTTTTTTTTTGTAAGCTGGGTGTTTCTCATTCTATTACTCGATCAAAAAACATTACATCATATCATAATCAGTCAGTGCCCGCCCTCTAGGGGAAACCGGGTCGGAGTTCCATCGATAGTTTTTAAAAGCAGCCCAAAAATAGAAGGCTCTCAGTCTGGTAGTCTGAGCTAGATGAACTATACAATCATGAGCCTTACTAACACTATGCCTAAAACTGCTGCTCTGAACTGCATGCTTTTTACTATCTATAGCAGGTACAAATCTAAAACCAAAAAAATTACTAAAGGTGCTAAACATATCTCATATCATTCGATGCCGCCATCAGGTTGTTGAGCTGCTTCTTCCGCTGGGGCTGGGAGAATGCGATTCAGCAGCTGCTGTATAGCCTCCAGCTTCTCATCTTGTTTGGTCATTGCTACACGCAGAAAGGCCAGTTCACAGCGGATATCTGGACCCCCTTTAGCCAGATTGACCATTTCTTTCGCCACCTGCTCCAACGCTTTGGCCATGAGGCCCTTCATAACCCAGTAGATGTGGAGCGACTGTTTGAATAAGGACATGCGCCCTCGTGTATGCCCCGGGTCAGGGATAAGGAATTCCCATTCTCCCATCTCCTCGTCAGAATCCTCCTGGATCGAATCTTCTTCCAGGTGCTGCATGAGTTTGCGAACAGCAGGTTTGGCATTGCGGGTGAAAGCCTTTTCAGCCCTGCGAATTCGGTGAATGACGGTTTCTTTTTGCTTCCGTCTCTTCCCCTGGTCACCTCTGGAGGTCTCCCCCTCCATCTTGCCTTTACCCTTCTGGCTTTTAGTCCGTTTTCCATCTCGGTCTGGATCCTTATCGGTAGGCGGGCTGCGCTTCCTCATGCCGTAGCGCCGGACCTTCGGGTCTTGTAAACCAGTCAAATCCGCCTCCTTTTGCTCCTTTCCTTCCTCCGTCGAGGTCTTTCGGTGGTATCTGCGAGTGCTATCATCATCTGGGGCTGGGTTTTCATCCGAATCATCCTCAATTTCCAAAACTGTAAAAGGAGGGTCCTGCTGCATAATGATTTTGCCTTTACGCCGTCTGCTGTCCTCCCCGACACTCTGGTTCTCTTCCACCTGCCTAAGCTTCTGTCTAGTTTCCATGATAAGCGCCGGTCGGACTCCCCTTGTTCTCTGATTCCTTGGAATGGTCTCTGCTCTCTGGTGATGCTTGACGGAAACCTCCACCCTTACCCAATTTAGAAAGATGCAGAATGAATTTTCATTCGGCCATCTTAGGGAATATAACCGACTTCTTTCCTTCGAGAAACCGCTTGTTCCGGTTGTCTTCTGCCACCAGTAACACACCTGAGAACCATTACTCTCTGTCATCATATCGTTGTTAATCCCTTCTGCTGTGAGGTCCGGCGGGCCGCAGTCTGCACCTCTCATAGTTCGGCCATTAATTACGTTACCTTGTGTGTACTGTCGCCCAACCACTTCAACCGCCGTCACTGTACTGTCGTCTAGGTCTCGATCCTTCGCTCTGCAATCTTTCATGATGATTTTTGCATGTCCCGACTGAATTCTTCCCTTTGCTCGAGGCCTCCACTTGTCCGTATCTATCCAGCTCACTGATTCATTCATTGGCGTTTGTGGCATGGTCATGATCGGATTTGATTATATTTGCCAGCTCTTCCCAATCCTGATTACCCTCCACAGCTCTCCATTGGCTGTCCATGGTATTGTCACGTCCTCGGCAGCCCCAATTGGCTAGCCAGTCAGCAGGCTGATTTCCTTTGCGCCGAACATGGCTAATGAGTCTATAATCGATGCGCTTGATAAGACCTGCAATTTCTTGAATAATGCCCGCAGTGCGCCAGCTTTTGGCCACTTTCTCCCATGCCTGCCCGTTGCTGAGCCTCCTCAGCATGTCAACAGCGATCTTCGAATCCCTAGAAATTTCCAGGTTGTTATAACCGTTTCTAATGGCAATACACAGACCCTGATGCAGGGCCCAGAACTCTGCCTCATTATTGGTCATCTGCCCTCCCCATTCCGCGAAAATCCATCTTACCTGGTGATTACTGTCTCTGAAGATTCCCCCGAAGCCAGCTTCGCCCGGGTTCCCCTTCGAGGCCCCGTCGAAGTTGAGTTTGATAAACTGATCTCGCGGATATCTGAATTTATCTGGACTTTGAATTCGCATGTCTTGAGTGGTCGGACGTTTGAAGTGAACCATTTCTATTTGAAGATTTAACCTGTTTAAAATTTCCTGTTCTTCCGAGTTTGTTTTCCAATCATCATTTTCCCATTTTTCGACCAGGATAGTCTCGCGCATACTTTCAATCACCCGATCCCAAATAATCTCTGGATTTTTTCCAGAGTTCTGAAACACCCTCCTGTTTCGCTCCTTCCAGATCATCCATAGTATGAAGGGAGAGATGAGGTTCCAAGCCCTCTGGACAACCCTGCACTGAAAGGTTTCCTTACTCCACTGGAAAACCAAATCAGTGAAATCTCTGGTATGAGAACCTGTTTTGTTGAATAGCCGTTTAGTCATCCTCCAGAGTTGCTCTGTGTAGGAACAATTGATCAACAGATGGTCCCTAGTCTCAGTATCCTTGTTGCAAAGGTAGCAACGTGAAGGGCCGATGAATCCTTTCTTTTGAATTCGATCCCAGGTCAGAATTTTGTTTTTAGAAGCTAGCCATACAAAGATGGATACCTTAGGCCACCAGTTGTTTTCCCAGATGGTTTTCCAATCCATATTCCTGTCATCTCTGTCCTGAGCGTCCTTTAAGAAGTAGGCCTCTTTCGTTGTGAATATCCCTTTCATAGTGTATCCCCATCGAAGGATATCTTTCCCATGTCGTTCTCGGATTTTCCTTGATCCCATTTCTTTTCTGTAATGTTCCTGGAGTTCGGGGGAAAGTTCCCGATCCCACTCTGTCGGGTCTTCCCAGATTCTCCATCCCTCCGACATTTCATTTATTTTCCAATAGTCTTTAACACTGGGTCTGTTTCTTTCAATTCTACCCCGTATCTGCAAGAGGTCTTGGTTATTCATTAATCTTTCTCGTTGTTGCCACCTATCTTCCCAGAAGTTAGCTTCCCTGCCTCCTCTAATTTCCCAGAAGGTATGATTGTTAATTAGATCTCTGTTTTGGGAGGCAAGATCCCAAATAGAGGAGCCTTTGGGGATTTCCTGCTGTCTTAGGATGTCAGCTGGAGAGTTTGGCATTCTATTTGGTCCTCCATATGGTTTTCCATAAGTCATTTCCACCACTGAGCCATCTCCACCATAGTTTAGCTCCCAACACCTTATTAAGAATTTCCGGGTCCCTTAGACCTAAACCTCCTTTTTCTTTTCTCTCTATCAGCTGCCTCCACGAGACCAGGGCCCATTTTTTCTTCTGATCAGATCCACTCCAGATAAATTTTCTTATTATTTCCCTAATTTTGGCACAAACCCCAGCTGGTGCAGCCATACTCGCTAATGGATATATAGGGATCGCCTCGAGGACCGACTTGGCAAGAACAACTCTGCCAGCGATATTCAGAACTCTGAAAGCCCAATTTGAGACCTTGTTGTTTAGATTGTCAAGGACTCCTTGCCAATTCTTCACCTTTTTTGAGGTGAGGTCCAGAATATTACCTAAATATTTAGTAGGTAATTCTCCTTTCTTGAATCCAAGAATTCTAATAAGATGAGATTTGATCTGCTCCATTGTATTGAAGATGAAAATGCAAGACTTGTCTTTATTAATTTCTAACCCAGATGCCTCGGCAAATAAGTCTAGGATTCTTTTAAGGTGCCGGACTTCTCTTACCGTTGGTTCCCCATACAACATAATGTCATCAACAAATTGATGATGTGTTAAAGGGAGGTTGTTTCCCCAGAGTTTCAGCCCTTTGATTCTATTTGCTATTCTTTCTTGTTTAATAAATCGACCAAGTCCTTCCGCGGCTAGAATGAAAAGGAAAGGGGACAAAGGGTCGCCCTGACGGATGCCTCTGGAGGCATTAAAGGTTTTAGAGGGGCTTCCGTTAACCAGAATAGAAAAATGGGGGGAGGAGATCAGGTTATGAATCCATGCAATCCATCTTTGATGGAAACCAAATCTCTCCAGAACTGTTTCTAAATACTTCCAATTAAGCCTATCATATGCTTTGGATAAATCCAATTTGATCAGCATCCCTTTTTGTTTTTTAACCTTTAGGGAGTGAATCACCTCCTGAGTTACCACCAGCCCATCGAGAATTTGCCGTCCTTCCACAAAACCAGTCTGTTCAGCCGAGATAAGATTGTCTAAGAGAGGTTTTAGTCTTTTGGCAATCAGAGAAGTTATCATTTTGTAAATGACGTTACAAAGAGCTATAGGTCTGAATCCACTTGCCTCTTCTAAGTTGTCTCCCTTAGGTATGAGGGTAAAGAAAGTTGAATTAAGAGCCTGCCATACCTTTTGATTTATTCTTGATTCTTCCACTATGTCCAGAATCTCGTTCCCCAAGAAGTGCCAGCTTGCCTGGTAGAAGTCCACTGTGAAACCATCCGGTCCAGGAGCAGTCCCTTTTTTCATAGTCTTCATGACATCTTCCAGCTCTTCTAAGGTCACGGCCCTCATGAGGGCTTTGTTTTGATCCTCAGTGACCAGATTAGGAATGGCAGAAAAGATCTCTTGAATGGCCCCTGATCTATCCACTTGAGGTTCGGTTAGCATCTCTTTGTGGTAATCCATTAAAACCTGCTCTATTTCCTTCTGCTCTACCACCCTTCTCGCATTCCTATCTTTAATCGAGAGGATTCTATTTCCTTGCCTGTGTTTGATCATTGACTGGTGGAAGAATTTTGTATTTTTCTCTCCCTCTCTTAACCATTTTATCCTAGATTTCTGGCGCCATAGGATCTCCTCTTGTTTTCGTCTTTCTTCCAATCTTCCGAGGATAACTCCTTCCCTGTTAATGCTGACCTCCGTTCTGCCTTCCAGAATTATCTTCTGCTGCAGCTCTGCCATTTCCTCTTCCAGTTTTTGTTTATCTTCTAGTATATTGCCAAATTCCTCTTTGTTCCATTTTTTTATTCTGTTTTTCAATTCTTTCAGTTTAAGCTGGAAGGTATGCATTCTACATCTACCTTTACTGGTACATTGATTCCACCATTCCTCCACTTTCTTTATGAAATCGGGATCCCTCAGCCAAAAGGATTCAAATCTGAAAGGTCTTTTCCCCTGAATCTTCTTGATATCCATCTCTAATCTAATCGGCCAATGGTCAGATCCCAAAGATGGAATGATTTTGGCCTCAACAAAAACATCTTTGTTCATAATGTCCTCAGAAATTAGAAATCTATCTAATCTGGATGCAATTTGATTCTTACCTCCCCTTCTGTTGTTCCACGTATGGACCCCGTTAATAGTCTGGACGTCGACAAGCCTAAGTTCAGCTATCATATCATTGAAGTTGTCCATGAAGTGATCCCTCTTCCTCGTCCGTCCTTTCTTCTCTTCCAGTGATTTGATCAGATTAAAGTCTCCCCCAATGATCCAAGCAGCTCCAGGGTAAAGTCTGCGGATCGATTTGAAACTGTTTATGAACTGTTCTTTTTTCCCAGGGGTCGAGGGGCCATAAACGCCTGAGATAACCACCTGATGACTGGTTCCTACTATTCTGCCAAGCCCAGTGAGGATGCCGCTCATACTTGACCAGTTTTCTATGATGATTTCATTTGGGTTCCACAGGACTGCGATGCCTCCAGCAGAACCAATTGCATCTTGTCCCATTACTTGATACTGTAACCTACCTTTTTCTATTATTTCTTCGATCTGTTGGCTCAAAATCTTTGTTTCCTGTAATATCATAACACTAGGTCTTTCTTTTTTCAACTTGTCCTTTAGATACCTCTGTTTGCCTTTACTATGCAAACCCCTAATATTCCAACTGAGCACTATCATTTAAAACTTTTTGTAAGAGGGGAAGAATACCTCCGACAGAGGTATCACTTTTCCTGAGTTTATCAATATTTCCCCCACGGTCTGGATGGTCTCGCTCATTGGTTTTCGGCCTCTTTTCTTGCTATTTTTGCCAGAAGTGGTCATTTCTTTATCCTCATTCCCCTGTTCACTTTCTGACATGGTGAGGTTGTCCGGGGGTTCTCCTTTTTTCTCTTTGTATTTCTTGAAAACTTCCTTATATAGTTGTTTTTGTTTTTCAGGTATGAACCTGCTATCCAAGTGTTTCCATTCTTGTAGCAATCTTCTCATAATTTTCTCCTCTTCTGCTTCATTTTCAGACGGGATTTCCACTTCCATCTTAGATTCCTGTTCTGTTTCTGTTGGTATCTCCTCTGGTTTTTCTCTGTTTGCTTTGTTCGTGTTTGTTTCGTTTCCCTTTCCTTTCTCCTCTCCCGCTATTTCCATAGGGGTATTTTCTGGGTCTTCATCATCTTCTAGGTTTACTTCATAATCTTCATCTTCACTCTGGAGGACCTGGAATTTGTTTTGATTATTTGTTTTTCTCGGTTTTTCCTGAGTTTGAGTCCTTGGTGTCTCTCTGTTCTGTCGTTTCTTCCTTACTACCTGTTGAAAGCCTTTCTCAGCCTTTTTCTGTTGATCCTCCTGGCTTTTCTTGGATTCTTCCTCTTTATTCAATGGACATTGCCTGTATAAATGGCCATATTCGTGGCAGATGCGGCAACGGAAGGGGATATGCTCGTAATCGACTGGCTGCTTCCAGATTTCATCATGGTACTCTACTTCGACAGTTTCTGGGAGGGGCTCTGCTAAATTTATATAAACACAGATTCTCGCATAAGCGTTGTACTTACCTCGTTTCGTGGCCTCAGCAATTTTGACGAAGCTCCCAATCGTATTGCCTATTCCCTCCAGAGTTTCAGGGTCGCAGAACTCATCCGGAAGCCCAAACAATCTGACCCAGACGGGTGCCGCAAGCATTTTTTCCCTTTCGGGATTGTATCGCTCTTCCCAGTACTTCAAAAATAGGCCAGCATTATTCAAGAAATATGGACCCTCCTCAAATATCCGGTCTTTATCTTCCAGATTGGAGAAGATTGCTGTGAAAAAACCCTGGGCTCCGAGTTTGAGATCTATCTGTCCCTTTGGTCGCCATCGTTGATCAATCCATCTATGGAGCTCCCGCTCAGACGGCCAATACCCAACAAAGCGACAAATAATGGCATGGTCTTTCATATAGCTGTTATACTCTTCCAATTTGTTATGGGGGACCACATACCTTGGTTGTTTTTGGGCCCGGGGCAGGCATTTACCTCTCATTCTTCTTTGCCACAGATTCCCCATTACTGGGGCATAACCTTCCTTCTCCGTTTGCTGTTCTCCTCCTCCTTTGCTAGTCTCGCCCATTACCACGTTTTTGAAGGAGGGGATCTCTCCCCCCCCCCTTGGCTCCCCCATTCCGCGCAGGGCGTATTCTGGGGTTTAGAGTCCCGTTTTCTGCTGAAATCCCCGAGAACACCCGTGACTGCAGGCCAGGGAACGCTGTGCCCGCAGGGCTGAGGATTCTCGCCTTCATCAGACTATTCCCTGCAAACTTTGTCAGCGGTGTCCGGTGCTGCAAACCCTAGCACGCATCGCCTCCCGTGATCGCCAGAGCTCTCCCCGACCATCACATATCGTTCGCCAACTAATTGTAATCTAACAGCTCTCCTACTTAAGAATCTTGGTATATAGTAATTATCGATTTTATTTTATTTTTTCTGATTATTAAATAAATTAAATATGGCTACAAAATCATCATTTTAATCTATATAATAAAGTGGACCATAATTTAATATAGAATAATGAAGAAATGTAGATTATTCTAGCTTATTGTTAATTCTGTGATCTTATTTTTGAGGAGATTGTTATAACTCATCAACTGATCTTGAATCCTATATGTATGACATTATTGGCCTATTGAATGTGTAGTGCGTTGAGTTTAGGCACTCTCAAGTTTAAGATGGTGTCACTTGAGAGCTGCACATTTCTTCTCTATTTTGTCTTAATTTTAAATTGTGATTGAGTTTGTTGTGCCTTTAATCAATTTTGTGATTGAGTTTTCTGATTGAGTTTGTTGTGTGTTTAATTGTTGATTGGAAAAAATTATGATTGAGTTTGTTGTGTGTTTAATTGTTTAATCAACTCTGTGCTTGAGTTTGATGCGTGTTTAATTGTTGATTGGAAGAGGCACTACAATAGCATAATGAAAGCAGTGGATGTACGGATGTATTGGATTTGATAGATGAGCATGCATTGAAGTGATGGGTATAAGGGAAGGGAAAATTAAACAATTACAGAGAGAATTTAAACACTTCAGGAAGAAGTATCATAGTGCACATATATAATATGAAATGTCAAATATAGATCAGAATTAGCTGGAAATGAAGTACAATATGAAATGCATTGAGAAACCGAAGGCATCATTGCTAATATTTTTATGGAACATTTTGAAACCAAAGCCATTGAGTCTTCCCCATTAAAACCTAAAATTTGGAAAAGATTTTTCAATGATACTTATATCATTTGGCCTCATGGAAAGGAAAAATTAGACAGTTTGTTCAAGCACCTTAACATTCAATCTAACTAGATCAAATTTACAATGGAAGTGGAAGTGGAAGAGAATGGAACCCTTCACTTTCTTGACATTCTAAACAAGAGAAACCAAGATGGCTCTATATTTCACTAGGTCCATCATAAGAAAAACCACACATAGAATAAATTTCATGCCGACTCTCAACATCATCCTGCTCAGAAATTGGGGGTTCTCAACACTCTTGCTACTAGGGCTATTCACATTTCTGATCATGATCATTTTGAACAAGAAAAGAAACATCTTATGGATGTTTTTGAAAAGAATGGATATAGAAGACACCAAGGAATGAAATCTTTCAAGAAGGCTGAGAATCCTAAAAGCAAAAAACCTATGGATTATTGTGCTGGTATGGTCCACCTCCCTTGCATATTAGGCACCACTGATAAATTTATTATATTTTAAAGAAAAATAACATAAAAACCTCCCTCAAACCCATAAATACCATCAACAGATGCCTAAAATTAGTAAAAGATCCTATTGATCCTAAATGCCACAAAGGGGTTTACTTGGTTGCTTGTTCTTATGGAAAAACCTACATTGGAGATACCAATTGATCAATCTAAACAAGGATTCAAGAGCATGTTGTTGACATTAAGTATAACCGCTCCAAACCTTAGCTTTGGCTCAGCACTCAACTAAAACCAATCATCATATTTGTATTGAAAACTCTAGTGTTGTGGCCAAAACTGATCATTATGACCATAGGAAATCGAGAGAAGTTATCAAAATAGGTAGGAACTCTAACAACCTTAACAACGATGATGGTTGGAAAATTAGTGATAATTGGATTCCCACTTTAACCTCTGATTCCACCTTCTCCTAGATGTGCCCTACCCTCTTTTCGCTTGTTTTAACCTCTATAATCTTTGTTTTATAGGTTAAATCAAATTTTCCTTTGGACAACTATTAATTTAGTTTTCTTTTGATATTGGTTTTAATTTCCTATTAAAAAAATCCTAATTAAAATTGTAGTGAATTTAAATGTCAATTACAATCCTAAACTAAATAAATAATAACTTCATCTATTAGTCAATAATAATTATAAAAATATATTAGAGCTTATAAGTATTAATTTTAGAATCCTTAATTTGAAATAAAAATGCTATTTAATTTAAATCATTATAATCATTTTGAAAATAATAATAATAATAATAAATTAGTTTATAATTATCATTAAACATTAGATATTAATTATTATACATTTTAATCATTCCATTATAATTAAATAAAGATAATTTTCATACAACTTATTGTATTTAAATCACCAACATTCATTTTAATCATATAATTAATAATAAAAGTTAATTAAGTATAGAAAAATGATTAATCACTAATAGATATTGGGGTATTAATTAAAAATAAAAATAAAAAATTAATTAATAATCTTCGAAGGAAATTGCATATTAAATTAAAACTAAAAACTAAAATCATTAACATATTAAAACATAAATATAAATAAATTATAACATGAATTAGATCATCATCAAACTTGTCGGTGGTTATTCCTTCCCAACCCTAACCTTTATTTATTAACCCTATTGAATTCTGACTTATTCATTCATGGATCTAACCTTGATGATGAACCATAGAGGTTGGTTCAAGACGTTGATTCCGAAAAGACATGAATGTGATGACTCTAGAAGATAACACCACAGAAAATATGGATCAAAGAGGCCTTAAATCAATACATAGAATGATATTTAGTAGCAGATCTATGTAGAAATTGCAAAGAGAAATTTTGTGGAGGACTTAGAAAGAGTATATGAATTGAAGAATGTGAATAAATTCTTTGAAGTAGACGTGGTGAATTCAACAACTATGATTCATCATGATAAAAAGGAATTTGCAAATTTTGATGACGAATATTTGTTTTATGAAAATAAAATGCAGGTTATCATTGAAAATAAGTTGATTGATTATTTTTCTTTTCTTTAGAAGAGTGGGTGATTAATGATTTTCCCATAGTAGTAGAAGAAGTAAAAATTCATAATGACATCCTTATTAGAATAGTAGAGGAAGAAGAATATGAATAGCAGCAATTAAGGGAACAAGCAAGCTTGAGGATGTGGAAATTAATTATGGTGAACATATAAAGCAAAAATGAGAAAAAACGAGAATCAATGAATGATTCAAATCATATAGAAATTGAAACAACAATGGATACTTCAAAAAATTTCATGGTATTCTAATGCATTGGAGTCTTGAAGAAATGAAACATTATTATGGATCACCGTGGGATCAGTTCATTGAACAAGTCTTAAAAATATTCAATAGTGGAAGTGAATTTGTTGAAAAACTTGAAATGAATTGGCATCATCCCATTTGCAGCAAAAAGAAATATTTAGAGGTCATGATATGAAAGAAGAAGAAGAAACAGGTTGAAAATGACAAATTTTGGAGCAATAAGTTCAAGAAGTTTCATGAATATAAAGTGAAAATAAAATGCTTAAAACACTTTCACACTTTGTAAGCTTGGTCGAGACTTAGACAACATATATGTTTTCTATGTTATGCTTTGATCCATTTCTCTACCAAGGGGAAACTTGGAATAATGGAGAAATGTAGATTATTATAGCTCATTGTTAATTATGTTTTGTTAAGGTTATGGGTCTTATTTAGTTATTAGACCCTATTTTTAAGGAGATTGTTATAGCTCCTCAACTGATCTGTAAACCTTTATGTATGGAATTCTTGGCTAATTGAATGTGTAGTGTGTTTTGTGCAAACAGTCTCAAGGTTGAGTTGGTCTCACCTAAGAGCTGCATATTTCTTCCCTATTTTGTCTCTCAATTTTAATTATTTATAGCTACCATTTATATGTTATATACTTTACTTTGATATGAAAAAATGTTGAAAAACTTGCTTACATTACATTTACTTACAATACACACATTTCCTTTATACTGGGTTGTAGAGTGCGTATAGGCCTAACATGACATAATTATATAAGTGAGTCTATGTAGTTCAAATATGTTGATATGATTTTCTCTCTGTCATATAGATTTATTTTTTAGTAACGTGAAATATTTTTTTTAATTATATTTTTAGTTTCAATTTAAAATAATTTTTTACATAAAATCTAGATATTGTAAAATATTTTTATTATTTGGTAATGGTTGAAGGTTGATATTTATCTACAAAATAGTTATCTCAATATATTTCATATAAATATGAGTAGTGATTTTTTTTTCATTTTAATTGGATATATATATATATATATATATATATATATATATATATATATAGGTTAAGATTTTTAGGTGACTTATCAACAATGGAGATTTATTTTGAAAATTGATATGCCCCTTTTCCCCTTTTAATTAATTTGTAGTTTAAATCCATTTTAACCATGGATGTACCAATCACTTAGATGGATAAAATCTTTTGAGGTACAAGATATGTATAGATTGTGAACTTTGAAAAGCATTTACAGTTCAAGAGATTTGATCTATCTTGCTGATTTAGAATGTATGAGTGTGTGTTTACATCATGTGTAATTTTTCATTATTTAAATTGCATATTTGAATGTGTAAATGGATTAAAATATTCACTTGATTTTTTAAGCATATAGATGGATACCTTGAAAATCTGCATTGACACGGATTTTGTAGATACTAAACAATATAAAAAGGAGAATGAAATAGAATAAAAAGATTGCTTAAAATATTTTAACTATAAAGTGATTATTTTAATATAACTATATATATATAGGAAATGTTTAATATATAGATAGTTGAAATTAAACTAGATATTGAAATATTTTATATAGAACCATATTATTTTATTATTTTTTTGCTTATTAATACATTTTGAGATACATAAAACCATTATTTAATGAATATATTGAAACAGTTTGTTTATTGCTCATATTGAATTTCTTGCTTTAATAATTAAATGAATAACACATTTACTTCATATTAAAGTGCAATCAATTTTTTCACTTTTAATTTCCTTTTTATTTTTAGATATTAAAATATTTTCTTATGAAAAACATTAATTTAAAACTTAAAACATTAATTTATATCTTTATATACATATACATGAAGCAAGCTTGATATTGAAATATATTAATTAACATAGATATTTAGATTGTTTTTTTAAGTATTATAAGTTTAAAAAATATAAGAATTATACATCTTCCACACACTAAAATGTGAAAGTATTTTATTTTTAAGATTTAATTATACATATTTTATTTATGGCTACACCTAAGAGTTAAATATCTTAATAGTGTGAAATATTTTAACACATGTTCTTCAACCATAAAACTAGGTGACATAGTGTTAGGAGATATCATCTTAGAATGCTTTTAATTAAGACTAACTATATTTGTTTTCATTTTTGTTTTTTATTATGGTTAACATGGATTTTTATTTTTTGTGATAACCCATATTTTTTTATTTTAAAAGGGACATTTGTTAACTCAATATTAAAAGGGAAACATGTCAACTCAAGGTTGAACATAGACCAAATCACACATCACCATCATACTCATGAAAAACGTGCATATGCCTCTTAGGGAATACGTAGCATTTGCACCACATGTTGCGAAGCAAATGCCGCAAGACAATGACATAAGACACATTAGCAATTTGTTTCTTTATTGGTGTTTCTTTTTTATCATATGTTATATTTTAGGTAGACTCCAACCAAGATACGTTCAAAATGAAGGTAATGCAGAACACTTCAACTCGAAAGGATCTATGAAAACGCTCTTCATTAAGATTCTGGAACCTTTATAAATAAATGTTTTAAATCAAACATTTCATAAAAAAGTAATCTCATATCACCTTAATTCACAATGAAATGGATAATAGTTTTTGTTCATTAGAAAATGGTCTAGTTTTATGAGGAGAGCTTAATATAAAGACTTTAGTAGTAAGGGGAACAATAATAAACTCCCTCATCATTTGTTATATAACGTTTTCATATAATATGTCCAAACTATAAAATAATGGTATTATTTATTCTCTTTGGATCACTGTATTTTATCTGACTCAATCATTTCCATAGCCTCAACTAGGTGCCCATCATTCTCTTTCCATAGTGTCCCAATGCCTTCATATGCATGTCATAAATTTGATTTAATAAATGTTGGTGGAAAACTGATATATTTCACTTTGTAGAAAAGAGTGTACATTGTTTGGGATGAAATTGTATTTCTCTTATCATGTGAGTATGTCATCTAAATCTTGAATCATTCTCACCACCTATGAAATTCTCCATTCTAATTGTTATTTGACCATGATGATATTAGCATCATAATCCTTGTTTGTGAGAATATCATTTAAGAATTCAATAATAAGTGACACAATTGGTTCCTCACAATTGTGAAAGTAAAGGACAAATCCATTCACACTATGTTTGAAAACTTTATACTAGGAGCCTTGATTCATGAAATTTTGTATCCTCTCCTTTTGTTCTTTTAATTTGTGTCATCCCAAAAAAATGTTTCTCCAATAACATATGTTATTGCTATCTTAGAAGTGACATTGCCATTAGGTTTGCTTTCTTGACATTAAGCACTACTAAGTTTGTAGTTTCAATTGCAAATTTCGTGCCTCCATTCCATTTTTTTTGATAGAAGGCAAATATCCCTAAAAACTATAGATGAATCCTCATCATGAAAGCTAAGGGGTAGAAAGTAAACAAGAGGGAGAAACATCCTTGGCAGTTATTGATGATCTTTGGAATCATGATTGGTATAAGGATATTTTCTTTTCTCTTCAAAATATATATTATCAAGAGCATCTTGCTAAGCATAAGAAAATCTCTTTGAGAGGATGGGGATTGCCAAGTATTGTTGGGTTCAGACCATAGAAGATAACTTGACTTAGCATTCAAAGGATGCACCCTCCTTAAGTGATCTCGATCCTCTCAAGATGAAGTTGACCCCTACACAACCAAAGTTGGCCCTAGCCAAGAGGAAACTCACCAGACAATAAATCAATTGATCTTCCTAGGAAAAAAAAGCTTGGAAATGAACTATACAGCCCCCCTACCTTTTAAATCAAGCAAATCCACAAATCTTCAACAATAAACCAGAAAAATCCTCCATCTTGCTTTGAAACTCTTTCACAATGAAGCATATTGTCCCTTGAGATGTTCTTGGCCAGGGAACTATGCCAAGGCATCCAAGTCTAATGTAATAATAACAAGAATACCAAAATGGAAGAATCCCGAGGGGTAATAATAAGAAATGAATAGTTGATATCTCAAAAATAAAAACTCTTGAAACTCCACACTTTAATATAAGATCAAAGACTTTGGGTCAAGTCACCAAGAAATGATCTTTTAAAGATCCACTTTGTTGTAATCAACCTTTGGATAATTTCAGATATCGTAGGCAAAAAATAAAGAAATAAATGACTTTAAGACATTCATATGAACAAATATTTGAAGTCAAGGCTACAAGGCATATCATTCATCACTGAATAATAACCAACAAAGTTTCAGAGTTAAGAACATTCATTCATTTATCGCAGTGATTAGAACAGGAAGCAAGAGAGCCAAATCATGTCCTTCACCACGATAAAATTTCATACATATGGGATTTCAAGGGCATAAAGTAATTATTCATCAACTCATGTAAATTTGTTATCACCACAGTATTTCAAACATTGATTTTCATAGCCATGAAAATAAAATTCAGCATGATTCTATACTCAACATTCATTTATGATAATAAAGATATATTTTGAAACCAGAAGAAATACATATGTAAATGAGATTAACAAGAAGTATGAATAATGGGCAGACACAAAAACTGACACAAACATAGAGAAAATATTCATAATATTTTCATGGATAATCTTTATTCCCAAGTAAACATTTGAGCTTAAAAAAATATCGTACTCACCACATATCTCTTCGCAATGGTTGAAGCTCTAAATAGAAAAAATGAGAGTAGGATAAAACAAGAACAATGAATTTAGCCGTGCCAAATCCCAATCCTACTGTTGCGTATGTAAATGGAATTATTTCTGCAATTATTGAAAGGCCCCATAGTTTATGAAAGTTTGGTATCTGGCATAAGATAAATTGTATATTTCCAAAGAGGATCATATAAGTAAGATCTAGAAAATGGCATGAAGCGTCATGTCCATATTTGTGATAACAATTTGATCACCTAATTTCTCTGTATTGTTGATTTTTTTTTATCAGTAAGAGCTATAAGCACCAATAGCTCTAAAACTTTGCAAGACAAGTGATGAGAATGTCCAATTTTGAAAAGTAGCATAAGCCCTCAAAACGAGTGTACAGAATCACAATATAGGCAATTTTATGCACAACAGGGATTGAAGAAAAAATAGAGTCAAAGCTTTGTTTAATTCATACATTATTACACTCAAATCTCTTGTGATGGAAAACGAAAGATAGGTAATTATTGCATGTAAAGTTGATGGGTTTATTTAATGTTGAGGTAGATACAATCATCTTAATTCCATGGATATTTCATGTGCGTTTTAATTTTTTTTTGGGATGTCTATATAATAAATCTAATGATAAATTGATTTATATTTGTAATTGATGAAATTCATCATGACAGTAGAAAATATATGCGAGAAAACTTTAAACAATCTAAAAATGGGTAGATATATCACCTACATTCACTCGTACTGCATCTCTATAACAATATATTTTGTTGGGCATAGAGACTAGATTTGGGAAAATCTAACAATGAGAGAACAAGAAAGTGGAATACAACGTCACAAGAGAGAAAACATCCATGGCCACAGGCCCTAAAATCCATCCCAATACTTGAAGAATTTATTGTGAGGCCAAGTATGAGAAAACCATGCTTCAACGTAAGCAAACGTTGGCTGACAATATACCTGAAATAGTGGCATGAAATGATTTACAATGAACTTTCTACATTTCACTCTATGGCTACATTTTCTACATCTGCACCCCCACATGTTGGAGAGAAATTTTGGGCTCTTCAAAATGGATATGAGAATGGCTTATGATGTGGACTTGCTGCGATCTCAGGCAAGGGAATTCCTACTTTTTTTTCTTGGTCTTGACTGAGAGTTCAACCCTTCTCAGAGTTTGTATAGAAAGGACTTACTGGGTTGGTCCTTATTGTGGTTTATTATGAAGGCTAGGCAGTCTGAAATAGTTATTAATTGCATTTAGTATGTAGCTATTATTTCTAATTGAAACTATAAACGTGCCAACATGTAGGTTTATCTCTTGCTGCTTGACACACTGTTGGTCGTCCTGTTGTAGCTCCTCCTACAGAGAAAGTTTGGAGCATTGCCAAGCACAATGTTGATGAAAAGCTTTGAAAGAAAATTTGGACTATGATTGTGGGAAATAATAAGAAATCAATAGTTGATATCTCAAAAATAACAACTCTTGAAACTCTCAAAAATTAAGATAAGCTCAAAGAAATTGGATTAAGTCACCAATAAATGAATCTTTTAAAGAACCACTTTGTCGTAATCAACATTCAGATAATTTTAGATGTGGTAGGTAGGAAATAAATAAATAAATGATTTTAAGAAATTCATGTGAACAAATCTTTCAAGTCAAGGCTATAAAGGATTATCATTCATCACTGAATAATAACTAACAAAGTTTCAGAGTTAAGAACATTCATTCATTTATCACAGTCATTAGAACAGGAAGTAAGAAAGCTAAATGATGTCCTTCACCACGAAAAAACTCCATACATATGGAATTTCTAGGGCATAAGCTAATTAGTCATCACCTTATGTAAAGTTTTTATAACCACAATATTTCAAACATTGATTTTCAAAGTCATGAGAATAAACTTGACCATGATGTTATACTCAACATTCATTTATGATAATACAGATATATTCTGAAACAAGAAGAAAGACATTTATGTAAATGAGATTAATAGGAAGTACGAACAATGGGCAAGCACAAAAATTGACACAAACAAAGGGAAAATATTCAAAAGTTTTTCATGGATGATCTTTATTCCCAATAAATGTTTGAGCTTAAAAAAATATCGCACTCAACACAAAACTGCAAAAATGATAAACCCACAATTGCAACAGAATCTAGTTCGCATAATTGAGGAAGAAGACAATTCTATACTTGTAATAGAGAAGAAAACTTGTTAAAATATCAGAAATAAAATAATTAGCTGCTAGATGTGGACAAACATACAAGTGGAAGAGAATTGCATAAGTAAATAGATCATCCCATGTAATATATAGGAACCTGTGATAAACAACAACACTATTCTAGTTATCAATTTAAGGCTTCAGTAAATTATTTATGAAGCTTGTGAAATTGGGGAGAATTAGGGTATTATTGTTGAGCTTGATAAAAATGTATCAATTTGTTGTAGAGACATTTTAACAATTGAAATAACAAAATAAATTCCATTCATCTTTGAAAAAGTTAGACTTTGTTCCAAGGATTGTCTTTAATAAATGCCTATCTACCCATATTGTGTAGTAGCGCTAGAGCCTTGTTCCGTGAAGGATGTAGAGTTTACCTTGGATGCCAATATTTGGAATGAGGGGAAATGCTCAAAGGTTTTCCCCAAAATATGCTTTCTTGTTAAAAAAATTGACAACTAAATTCATAGTCTTCATAGATGGGGAAAATGTGGAGCATTCGAGGTAATTGCACTTATATCAGATTTTTAAAACTATAGGTTTCAATTTTGTCTCTATTCATTTCATATTAGAGTAATCACATTATTAGTTCCCTTAATTCCCCGTGTCACTACTTAAATTCAGTTTTATGTTATTGTAACATCAGTATTCATTAATTTATGTGGAGATTGGCTTTAATTTGTGTGGAGATTGGATTTTGTTTTGACATATTCAATTAAGGTGTTAAAGTAAGATTAAATGTTTAAAATATTTTCTCCAAATTCTTTGCTGGAAAGAAAAAGCGAAACCAATAATAGATCTCATCCCTACTTATCCATTAGGAAAGGGATGTAGGTACTCCAAAGATAATCAAATGATCTCTCCTCACCTACTAATATGACCTAACATGAGCTCCATATGGATTCATAAAATACCGATAAAAGACACATTTCATGTAAAACACCTAGCCATGTTTTCAATTTCAAGTAAAATAAGTACTTCAGAATGAAAATTAGTCCATCCCTGTAGACTTTGCAACATTTATCCAATTTGATTGTGAGATGAGACTTCTTTATATATGGAGGCCTATGGATCTAAGTGAAGGTTGAATTTTCTTGTCAACCTGAATGTGAAAGAACACTGCTTGATATAGAGTTGTTGCTGGGGATAAAATCTTGACACTATCATGCCACGATAGTATAGTAAGAAATTTGGTGACACAATACAGTGGATGGATTTCCAATAATGAATCTTTCTATAAATTTTTTTCCCTTGGCCATTAATATCTAACATACTCAAGGTATTGATGACCACCCACTAATACCTTTACATATTTGATCTGAGGTTTTGGCAATGCATGCTTTTAAACCCCACTGCCATTGAAAGAAAAGTGTAGCAAAATAGATTTAGGAACACAATGAATTGAAAAAATAAAGGGCAAAAAATTAATATTGAACTAAAATAAAATAATATAAGGGAATATTTTCCCATTATGTCGAATAGAAGTGGTAAAGAAATGTATACAATTCTACATTAGCAATTTTGTTATAGTATTGTGTGTGCCAAATACAATGATTACTAGATGTATATATAAAACCTAGCCTCTTTGTTGATTTTTTTTTTAGTTTAATGAATGATTACACTAGGTGTTGTTTTGGTTATATTCACCCCTAATTTCTATATACATGGGAATGGTCTCAAACATAGCAGAACCAGAGTTAGTGGTAACAACAATACATGATGACAAAGTATAGCTTCTGATTCTTCTACATCCTCTAGAGGAAGAAAAACTCCAATGACAACTCCAAGGCCTTCTTTGTATAATGGAAAAACCATTTTTAGAGCCATTAAGTTCTCACCGATGATGTCAATATTATATTTTCCGGATAGTTTCCAACATTTTTGCCGATAAAATGTAATACATTACTTCTTGGCACTAATGTGAAAGATGAAAATGATACAAACATGGTGTCTAGACCCTTTCATTACTAGGCATATAATTCCCCTGAAAAAGTCAAACAAGATAAAAAAAATTTATCCCCCAAACAAGCAAACACAGGATGTTGAGGATCCTTTGGACAACTTTGCATTGTAGCATTGTCCAAATCATCTCAAGCCAATCAAATTTTGTTCACAAAGAATTTCTGGGAGGACTTGTAATGTGAAAAAACTTCAGGCAGAAATGCCATCCCAAAGGGGCTAGAAGGAAAAAACCTTGCTCGCTCATATGGAAACTCAAAGCAAGCCTGCAAGTATACATGTAGAAGAGAGATCCAGATAAAAGAAATAAATGAAAAGGAGGAAGCAATTGGCTTTCTTCATGAGACAAAGAAAAGAAAAAATACACGTAGTTATGGAGGAAGCTTTTGTGGAGGATACTATAATAAAATATGTTGAAACTTCCCTGATCAAAACAGTTCAAAATTGGTGCTACTAACACAAGAGGTCGACGAAATAAGGTTATGGTATCAAAATAGACTAGTGGTTACTTTATAACCAATTAGATGCGTTTAAATGTTTCCTGTACGTGGCTTACTTTTCCTGAGGGTCCCGCTTTTCCACTAATTATGGTTGGTCCCACTTTGACTTCACCTTTTGACAGGCGCTTCACTCTACACCATTGATCTCTGCTATCCAAATCTAACAGCTATCACTCTCGCTGGTCACTAACTAGCTTGTTGATTTTCTACTGTCGATCTACCCGTCTGATCCAATGGTCGTCCCGTGATATCGCCCAGACTTTAGCACAATATTTATCACTTCGGAGGCACGTGAGAAAAGATATTTTTCTCTCTCCTCCATCAGCTACATGTCAAGTGCTAAGGCAAATCGTGCAGTCCTGGGTTATTACCACTTTCCACTTGAAAGGAACATGATATACTACTTTCCACTCATCAAATACACTCACGTGCTCTAAATCATACTTTAATAAAGCGCTTAAGGATGGTTTAGAACTTAATCCCATGCTTAACATTTGACGCTAAATAAATGTGATTAAAGAAAAAACACATAAACACTAAGATTTATAATTTAAGTGTTAAAATAGAGGAAATAATCGTTTAGGGCCCAGAACACCGATACACAAATGTAAATGAGATTTTGCACCAGGGTTCCACACAACTGCACACTTAATTAATTTATTCGATAAAATAGAAGTTACAGAGTCTTGGCCCCCTCGGCTCAATCACAATAATTTATTTGACCTCTATCTCAATCTCAAAACCTTATCTATCACTCAAACTCTTGCTTACTCACTCAATTTTCTACCATCTTAGCTAATTCTTCTCCGTTACATTCTTTTCTCTTTTATGAGTCAAATCCTAGCCTAACTATATTGATAGCTCGACCTCTATTTTAATCAATCTAACAATTAAATTTCTATTCTCAAGCTCTGTTAGACACCTACACTAATAACTTATCCCTTAGTCTAAAAATATTACAATATTATAATTATTACAATAAATGAATATAAACAAATTGAGAGACCCAACTCTATCCATTAAAACTGATTTTTGACCCTTCAGGTCAATGAAATTCATCTCATTTAGCCACAACATGTGAACAAACAATCACATTATTGGCTAAGTCTAGATGCTCCCACATTAGCTACATTAAGAAACCCCTTAGACAATAGGTTGAAAATAATTGGGGTGAGACAGTAGGATACTATTCAAATATATTCCCTACCAAACTTTGAGAGGTATCAATATTTCAAATCATTGTAAACAATATCAGAGTCTTTTCTAAGATTGATGAAAAAATATTGAACATAGAGCACACCTGTTTGATAAAATATGTGTAGAGAAAGATTTTAGGATCAAGGTTTCTAGATGGGATTAATATTAAAATTGGGCCTAAGGACCACATGAAAGTCTTGGACCAATTTAACATGCCCTTTATGTGCGCAATCTTCAAGTCATATGAAATCTCCAAATTTACGATATGAAAAAGAAGGGATAGATGGCGGATGAAAATCAACACATTCCTTTGGGACCTTTAGATTTTTGTAATTCTTCTTTGGATCCCATTCCTTCTCCGCAATTAACAAAGCGTGTCTATATTTTCAAGATATAGTGTCCTCCACACATTGTAGAGTTTACCTTGGGTGCCAATATTTGGAATGAGGGGAAATGCTCGAAGGTTTTCCCAAAAATATGTTTCCTTAAAAAAAATGACAACTAAATTCATAGTCTTCATAGATGGTAATTGCACTTATATTAGATTTCTAAAAATAGAGGTTTTAATTTTGTCTTTGTTCATTTCATATTAGAGTAATTATGTTATTAGTTCCCTTAATTCCCTCTATCACTGCTCAACTTCAGTTTTAAGTTATTTTAACATCAGTAATCATTCATTTGTGTGCGGATTGAATTTAGTTTGTGTGGAGATTAGCTTTTGTTTTGACATATTCAATCATGGTGTTAAACTAATATTAAATATTCAAAATATTTTCTCCAAATTGTCTACTCGAAAGAAAAAGTGGAACCAATAGAAGATCTCATCCCTAATCATCCATCAGGAAAAAATGCAGGTACTGCATAGAATGATCAAATGATATCTCCTCACCTACTACTATGATCTAACAGGAGCTCCATATGGATTCATAAAATACCGATAAAAGACACATTTCATGTAAAACAGCTAGCCTTGTTTTCCATTTCAAGTAAAATAAGTAATTTAGAATGGTAGTTGGGCCATGCATGTAGACTCTGCAACATCTATCCAGTTTAAGTGTGAGAAAAATACTTCTTTATATATGGAGGCTTGTGGACCTAAGTGAAGGTTTCATTCTCTTGTCAATCTGAATGTGAAAGAAGATTGCTTGATCTAGAGTTGTTGTTGTAGAAACAAACTATCATGTAAGGATAGCATACTAAGAACTTTGGCAACAAAATATTGTGGACCCATTTCCAAAAATGAATATTTATATAACCTGTTGTCCCTTGGCCATTAATATCTAACATACTCAAGGTATTGATCACCACCCACTACTACCTTTACATCTTTGATCTGAGGTTTTGGCAATGCATGCTTTCAAACCCCAGCCATTGAAAGAAAAGTGTAGCAAAATAGATTTAGGAACACAATCAATTGAAAAACTAATGGGCACCAAAGAAATATTGAACTGAAATAAAATAATGTACGGGAATATTTGCCCATTATGTCAAATAGAAGTGGTAAAGCAATGTATACAATTCTACATTAGCAATTTTTTTATAGTATTGTGTGTCCCAAATACAGTGATTACTTGATGTATATATAAAACCTAGCCTCTTTGTTGATGTATTTTTGGTTTAATGAATGATTACACTAGGTGTTCTTTTAGTTATATGCACCCTTAATTGCTATATACATGGGAATGGTCTCAAACATAATAGAATCAGACATAGTGGCAACAATAGTAGATGATGTCAAGACTAGCTCCAAGGCCTTCCTTCTATATGTTAGGATATTCCGACACATAGGATATAGTTAAGTTCAACTTGGTCTAGTATAGAGTTAGGTTAGAGTTAGGTAAAGTGTGTTTCTTTACCGTTGTACACTTTGTAACTTACAATCCGACGGTCACGATATGTAGTGATCCGATGGTTCACTCTCACCTCGGTATTATCGACACTTGATCCGTGGCTTGACACCCAATTGGTCCATGAGTTCTATTTAAAGCGCATGGAGGGTCATTGTTCGGGTAATCTGTGCATGAGAGAAGCTTATGTAAATTTTCATTCTTTGATTAATAAATTGCCTGTAGTACCCACGTTGGGACAGGCTGTGGACTGTTTCCCTCCTTGCACTTTGAGGGTTTTAACCACGTCAAAAATACTGGTGTATTGATTTGAGATCTGGTTGTGAGCGGTGTCCTTTTGGTATTCTTTCTGAGGAACTTACCCTGTAAATTCCTACATGGTATCAGAGCTATTTGAGGGCCGCGTCCATTGGTGATCCAAATCTGAAGCCGGTAGAACTGCATGCGGCTGTCGTTTCCTAGATCTTCTATTCTTGACTGCTTTCAGGCCGAGAGGACTGCTCTGTTGCATTCGGAGCATCTGTTCCAGTGAGGAACCCCTTTCGTTTCACGCGAAAAGGTTTCCGGTAGCCCTAGCTGCGTCATTTTTCAGATCGGCAGGTATACAATGTTTTTTTTGCAGTTTACTGTTATTTTCTCTCTGCTTATTTCGGTCTCAGTTTATTTAGCCTTTTTTTTTTAACCGGATCTATACCTTTCATTTCTGCGTATGCTCTTTGCCCTGCGACTCTGTGCGATCTGGGCAAATCAGAAACAGAAAGGAATGATTTTTCTCATGCGTATGCTCTTTTCCCTGCACCTTAGTGTGATCTCGGAAAATCAGAAACATTGAGAAAAATATTTAGTTTTTTGGCTAAAGCTAACTTTGAGATTTTTTTTAAAATTTCTAGTTTTTTGGCTAAAGCTAACTTCGAGCCGCAAGGTTCGTTTTTCTTTGCATATTCGTGTTGGGTTTTGTGTTTTTGTGTTTTGTAGGGAAAAAGATCTTTCTCAAGGCAAGCACGCAAACCAAGGCCCCCCCCCCTCTCTCTCTCTCTCTCTCTCTCACAAATTTTTTGTATAGATCAATTGGTTCAAAGCTATTTTAAGAGAGTAGAGGTCTTGGGTTCAAGTCTCCATTTTGTGGGGGTGGATTTCACAATTTTTTTGTATAGATCAATTGGTTCAAAGCTATTTTAAGAGAGTAGAGGTCTTGGGTTCAAGTCTCCATTTTGTGGGGGCGGATTTTTTCATTCCCGGACATTCGCGCACTTTGTCGGCAACGTCAACAATTGTTTTTCAAAAAATCATAACTTCTTCATCCGGAAGCCTTTTTCAGAGCCGTTTTTTGTAAAACCGCCTATTTTTTCGAGATCTATCCTTTGGAACACTTACTTTCAGCATCTTCAGCTTCAGTGTTTTTAAAAATGGAAATTCCATGCCAAGTCATTCTTGACAGCACTAACTACTGCCAATGGGTAGCCTACATGGAAGATTTACTTAGAAGTAAAGGTCTCTACAGAATAGCCACAGACCAAGAGAAGAAACCAAAAGATGAAGACAAGGCTGCAAAATGGGAAAATAGACAAGATCAAGCACGTGGTTTGATAGGGATGTCTATTTCTCCTGATCTTAGATTCCACATTGCAGAACTTGAGACTCCTCATGAAGCATTAGAAAAACTCGCTAAAGTTTTTGGGATTAAAAATGAAATTAGAGCCCATCAACTTGAAAATGAGCTGCTTACTTTGGATCCTAATAATTTTTCTTGCATTGAAGATTTCTTGTCCAAATTCAAGACCCTTAGATATCTCTTGGAAGGTGTTAAAGTTAAGAAAGAAGATGGTAACCTTATTTATTCCATCCTTACTAAGTTGGGACCAGCCTACTCTGTATTTGTTTCCACTTTCCATTCTACAAGGGAAGCTTTCATTTGTCAAGGACAAGAATACAAGGCCCCTTCCTTTGACTCCTTTTGTGATTCCTTAATAAGAGAACAAGAAAAACTCTTACACCTTGGTCTTCTTAATCTTGGAAACTCTTCCACGAAAGCGTTAGCCGCCCAGCAGCAACCAAATTCAAAGAATCCTAAGAAGTCATATCCTCAAAAGAATGGTCCTAAACCATCTCAGCCTCAAAATGAAAGATCATTTCAGCAAAATGATAAGACCAATAAAAACAAATGGAAGAAGACTGATAGACATTGTAACTTTTGTAATCGAGATGGCCACTTAGAATCTAAATGCTTTAAGAAGATGGAAGCCTTGGAAGCCGCAATGAAGAAACATAACATCCATGTGGAGCCTACTTCAACTTCAACTTCCGGAATGGCACTTTCTGCATGTCATTATCAATCATCTCAGTCTGGTTATGCATTAAATGTATCTTCTTCTTCTTCTCATTCTCATGAGTGGCTCATTGATTCTGGAGCCTCTTGTCACATGGCCAAAAACCAAGCCATGTTTTCTTCTTTAAATGATTGTAACACCAAAAATATATATGTTGGTGATGATAGATCTCTTAATGTTGTAGGGACTGGAACTGTTCATCTAGACAATGGTCAGTTTAATGATGTATTATGTGTTCCAACCTTATCCTGCAACCTTCTATCTGTCTATCAGATAACTCATTCAGGTGAAGGTAAAATTGTTGAATTTTCACCTCATGATGTTGTAATCAAGGATCTAAAAGATCCTAAACAGATTCTAGCTACTGGTCTTGCTGATGATTCCAAAAGGTTGTATAAGTTTCACAACTTTGGGTCATCAAATCTTCCCTCAGTATTTGTTGCTCATAATGATGAAGTGAGCAAACTTTGGCATGAGCGATTTGGTCACTTAAACTATCGCTCCCTTCAGCATCTATGTAAAAAAAATATGGTGACAGGTCTTCCTATGGTATCTTGCAGAGATGGTGTTTGTTCCGGATGTGTACTCGGAAAAAATCATCGGGACAGTTTTGACAAACGTGCCTCTTGGCACGCCTCAGCCCCTTTACAGCTTGTGCACAGTGATTTATGTGGTCCTCTTCCTGTTGCTTCATTCTCTGGCTGCAAGTACTTCTTAACTTTCATTGATGATTTCTCTAGACGCACTTGGGTATACTTCTTAAAACTCAAGAGCGAAGTATTTAACACCTTTTTGGCCTTCAAAGCCTTTGTTGAAAAACAATCTGGACATCAAATTCTTAAGCTAAGAACTGATAATGGTGGAGAATATGTTAAAAACACATTCATCAACTTTTGCACCGAAAATGGAATTCAAATGCAACATACTGTTCCATACACTCCACAACAAAATGGTGTAGCTGAAAGGAAAAATCGCACCTTAAAGGAAATGGCTAATTGTATGCTGCAATCTAAAGGACTCAGTCTTAGTTTTTGGGCCGAAGCAATTAATTGTGCAAATTATATAATCAATCGCACTCCTACTAAGGTTCTAGAGAATATCACTCCAGAAGAAGCTTGGAGTTCCATTAAACCAGATGTAAGTCACTTTCGTTTGTTTGGAAGTGAAGCATGGGCCCATATTCCAGATGAAAAGCATAAAGCTTTAGAACCTAAGAGTGAGAAATGTACTTTTGTTGGATATTCTGAAGATGTAAAAGGTTATAGACTTATTCCATTTAAGTCCAAAAATGTTATCATTAGAAGAGATGTAAAATTTGATGAAAATAAATCGGCCTGCGAGCCTAGTCCGGCGGATGTGCCACCTCTTCCTATCTCTTCTACTTTTGAAAACATTTCTTCTTCAGATGATGAAATCGAGGATGATAATCCTCCCCCACCTTCTCAGGATCCTCAACTTCCAAGATGGGTCCGTGCTACTCGGGATGCAGCAGGTGATCTTGCCGGTGATCCTACAGATCAGCGACGTACACGTTCTCAGTTTGAAAGAGCCTCTTCTTTACTGGCTCAAGCTCCAGTAAATCATGATCCTGACACTTTTGCAGAAGCTTCAGGCCATCCACATTGGGAAGCAGCTATGAATGAAGAATATCATTCATTGATGACAAATGATACATGGGATCTTGTTCCTCTACCAAAGGGACGCAAACTTGTTAGATGTAAATGGGTTTACAGAACCAAGTATGGACCAGATGGGAAAGTTGATAAACATAAAGCTCGTCTCGTTGCTAAGGGCTTTTCACAGGTTGAAGGCATTGACTACACTGAAACCTTCTCCCCTGTTCCAAAATGAACTCTATCCGCCTTGTTCTTTCCCTTGCTGCCTCTTTAAAATGGGAAGTCCATCAGATGGATGTTAAATCTGCCTTCTTGCATGGGGACTTGCAGGAAGAAATCTATATGGAACAACCCATTGGCTTCATACAAACAGACTCCAGCCTTGTTTGTCGACTTAAGAAATCCCTTTATGGCCTCAAGCAAGCTCCTCGGGCTTGGTATGCCAAAATGGATAGCTTTCTTTTAGAATCTGGCTTTTCTAGGTGTCATTCTGACAATACTGTCTACACCAAGAAAGTGGGCAACTCTCTTATCATCCTTGTTCTTTATGTTGATGATCTTATTCTTACTGGTAGTGATCCCAACCTTATAAACCATGTGAAGTCCAGCCTCAAAAAGAAATTTGAAATGACAGACTTAGGACACTTACACTATTTTCTCGGTCTTCAAGTCTTGCAATCCCAGGAGGGTATTTTCCTTTCCCAGTCCAAGTATGCTTGTGATATTCTTCGTCATTTTCACATGGAAGACTGTAAGCCAGCCCCTTCTCCCTTTCAGTCTGGAGTCAAACTTTCAGTCTCTTGTACTTCTCCTGAAGTTGATGCTACCTTATACCGTCAACTTGTCGGAAAACTCTTGTATTTAACCCATACTCGTCCTGATCTTTCCTTTGCTGTTGGCCTTGTTGCTCGTTTTATGCAAAACCCCCGTGAAAGTCATTGGAAAGCAGCTAAAATAATACTTCGTTATGTTCGAGGTACAATACAGTTTGGGATTCATTACAGTGCCAAAGCAGCTCCTCTGTTAGCTGGTTTCACTGATTCTGATTGGGCTGGTGACCATGATGATCGGAAGTCTATTGTCGGTTATGTCTTCACTCTTGGTTCAGGACCTATTACATGGGCTTGTAAGAAACAGGTTGCCATTTCTCTTTCGTCAGCAGAAGCAGAGTATCGTGGTGTCATGGAAGCTAGTAAGGAAGCCTTGTGGCTTCGTCAGATCCTATCAGAGTTTGGCTTTGAGCAGCATCATCCAACCACACTTTGGTGTGATAATCAAAGTGCCATTCAGCTATGCAAAGATCTAGTCCAACATCAGCGCAGCAAACACATTGAACTACACATGCACTTCATTAGAAAGCTCATTCATGACCATGTTCTTGAAGTGCAATATTGTCCAACAGATGATCAGGTTGCAGACATCTTCACAAAGGCTCTCACAGAGGTGAAGTTCACTAAACTTTGATATATGCTTGGAGTTCAGGAAGTTGTCACTAAGGGTGGATAGGCTCTAGTGCCTCCTTCCTTCTCCTATTGTGTCATATTTGTAAATCCTTCAATCCTATCCTAAGTTCTTCTTAAGGGGGGATGTTAGGATATTCCGACACATAGGATATAGTTAAGTTCAACTTGGTCTAGTATAGAGTTAGGTTAGAGTTAGGTAAAGTGTGTTTCTTTACCGTTGTACACTTTGTAACTTACAATCCGACGGTCACGATATGTAGTGATCCGACGGTTCACTCTCACCTCGGTATTATCGACACTTGATCCATGGCTTGACACCCAATTGGTCCATGAGTTCTATTTAAAGCGCATGGAGGGTCATTGTTCGGGTAATCCGTGCATGAGAGAAGCTTATGTAAATTTTCATTCTTTGATTAATAAATTTCCTGTAGTACCCTCAAAGTGCAAGGAGGAAAATTTTGTGGTGGATACTATAATAAAATATGTTGAAACTGCCCTAATCAAAACAATTCAAAAGTGGTGTTACAGTGAGAAAACCCATACACTCTTGGTTGAAAATAATTGGGGTGAGATGGTAGGATATTGTTCAAATATCTTCGATACCAAACTCCAAGAGGAATAAATATTTCAAATCATCAACAACAATATCAAATTCTTTGTTAAGATTGATGAAAAAATATTGAACATAGAGCAAACCCATTTTGATAAAATATGTGTAGAGAATAATTTTAGGCGTAGGGTTTCTATATGGGACTAATATCAAAATTGGGTCTAAGGACCACAACCAAGTCTTGGAACAATTTAATGTTCCCTTTAAGTGCCTATTCTACAAGTCATATGGAAATCTCCAAATTTTCCATATGAGAAAGAAGGGATAGATGGCGAATGGAAATCAACACATTCCTTTGGGACCTTCATATTTTGGTAATTCTTCCCTGGATCCCATTCCTCCTCCGTAATTAAAAAAGCATGTATATCTCTTTAAGATCCAATGTCCTCCACACGTTGTAGATTTTACCTTCGGTGACAATATTTGGAATGAGGGGAAATGCTCAGAGGTTTTCCCCAAAATATGTTGCCTTGTTAAAAAATATGACAACCAAATTCACAGTCTTCATAGATGGGGAAAAGGTGGAGCATTTGAGGTAATTGCACTTATATCAGATGTCCAAAAATATAGGTTTTACTTTTGTCTCTGTTCATTTGATATTAGAGTAATCACACTATTAGTCCCCTTAATTCTCTGTCTCACTGCTCAACTTCAATGTTAAGTTATTTTAACATCAGTAATCATTAATTTATGTGGACGTTGGATTTAATTTGTGTGGAGATTGGGTTTTATTTTGACATATTCAATTAAGGTGTTAAACTAATATTAAATGTTCAAAACATTTTCTCCAAATTGTTTGGTGGAAAGAAAAAGTGGAACCAATAATAGAACTCATACCTACTTGTCCATCAAGAAAAAGATGCAGGTACTCCATAGAATGATCAAATGATATCTCTTCACCTACTACTATGACTTAATAGGAGCTCCATATGGATTCATAAAATATCAATAAAATATACATTTCACGTAAAACACGTAGCCATGTTTTCTGTTTCAAGTAAAATAAGTACCCTAGAGTGGTAGTTGGGCAATGCCTGCAGATTCTACAACATTTGTCCAATTTAATTGTGAGAGAATACTTATTTATATATGGAGGCCTATGGACCTAAGTGAATGTGACATTGTCTTGTCAATCTGATTGTGAAATAAGACTGCTTGATCTAGAGTTGTTATTGCAGAAAAAAAAAAAAAAAAAAAAAAAAAAAAAAACATGACACTACCATGCTAGGATAGCATACTAAGAACTTTGGCAACAAAATATTGTGGACGCATTTCCAAAAATGAATCTTTATAAAACTTGTTTTCCCTTGGCCATTAATATTTAACATGCAGAAGGTATTGATTACCACCCACTACTACCTTTACATCTTTGATCCGTGGTTTTTGCAATGCATGCTTTTAAACTCCACTCCCATTGAAAGAAAAGTGTAGAAAAATATATTTAGGAACACAATCAATTGAAAAAATAATGGGCACCAAAGAAATTTTGAACTAAAATAAAATAATTTATGATAATGTTTGCCCATTATGTTAAATAAAAGTGGTAAACCATTGTATACAATTCTACATTAAAATTTTTGTTATGGTATTGTGTGCCCCAAATACAACGATTACTTGATGTATATATAAAACCTAGCCTCTTTGTTGATGTGTTTTTGGTTTAATGAATGATTAAATTAGGTGTTATTTTAATTATATTCACCCTTAATTTCTATATGCATGGTAATGGTCTCAAAAATAGAAGAATCAGACTTAGTGGTAACAATAGTAGATGATGTTGATCAATTATTACTTGAGGCGCCCAACACGATCTGGGAGTCGAAGCTCTGCAGGAAGCGATTAGGGTTTTCTGCAATCCGTGACGGCGCAGACTGTGAAGCGCAGGCCCTGCACCCTCACCAAACCGTATCCCTGGGCGTAAAGAGAACCAGAGCATCGCTAGTTAGACACAATGGAACCACCGCAGGGGGGGGCGTCAGGGCCCTCCCCAATGCAGCACGATCCGGACAATGATTTCCTGTTTGGCTCGATCAACAGGGAGATTTTGAATAATGGAAATACGCCACAGCAAGAGAATAAGAAGTCAGAAGGACCACATGGCCAAGCCAGCGGCACTCAGGACAAGGGGAAAAGCAAGGAGGAATCGCCAAAGGTCACTTCGGCTACCTGCAAACCAGTAGCTGCTGAAAGGCCAAGAATAGAATTACAGGGACACCTGATAAATGCTCGAATTGAGTTCATGAAAGAACACGCCATCATAGGGAAGTTCATAGGTTTCTGGCCTACGGAAAGAGCCCTATATGGCTGGATTGCAGCCAAATGGAAACCAAAAGGGGATGTCCTGTTGCAATTAGGACCGAAGGGCTTTTTCACAGTCATATTCTATTGCGTTGAAGATAAACTCAGAGTACTGGGAACAGGGCCTCATTTCTTCAATGCAGCAGGTCTGTACATGCGAGATTGGATACCCAGATTCAACCCGGATAAGGAGGACCTAACCTGGGCACCAGTTTGGATCCGAATGTATGGGCTTCCAGACGAATACTGGGACGAGGACACGCTCAGGAAGATTGGAAATGGAGTTGGAGAATACATCAGAACAGCAGAAGAAACCAAAACACGCAGGTTCATCTCATACGCCCGCATATGTGTTTTCATGAGGCTGAATGAAGCACTACCAGAATCGATAACGCTCTCCCACTGGGATGAAGAATGGATCCAACCCCTGGACTATGAGCATGTGCCCTTCCGCTATAGGAGATGCCATGCTCTTGGTCACTTATTCAGGGACTGCCCTTTGAATGCCACAACAGCGTCTCTGAACCCCTCGGCCACATCCACTCAAGATGGTTTCACTAAAGCCCCCAGCAGGAAGCGCGCGCACAAGAAAGCCACCAATGGGCAAAAGGCCCAGCAGAACAGCAATAGCGGTCAAGCTTCCAAGAACAGCTTTGAAATCCTAGCTCATACCTCAGAGGATATGCCCACGACCTCAGAGCTTCGCCCCTCCCAACCATCTTCCTCTGCCCCCCCTCCTCGACCACCATCCTCTCCCTCTCGCAGGACCCCGGATGCCACCCCAGGTAGTCCCGGGGGAGATAAGAAGGTTATGGCCGAGAAGGACAAGAATATGGAGATGAGGAGCACAATGGATCCGCCATCCAGCTCATTGCCAAGCGAGGAAGACGGAGATCAGGTGAAACCTATGGAAGAAGAACCTGAGAGCATCGACTTGCAGGGCTTGAACATTCAAGAGCTGGAGTTAGCATGCATAACAAAAGACTATGACAACATCACTGAATCCCAACTCAATCAGCTGGAGGTAGTCATTTCAAGAGCTTATCAGCAGCAACAACTAGGGATTCAACCCGGAAGCCAATGGGATGGAAGCCAACCTCCAAAAGAATCTAAGAAAAGAGGAAGGAAAACAGATCTGCAGAGAACCATTGAGCTCGGGAGGCTCCTGCTAGACTCTGGAAGGTATGCGAAATTGACAAAGTATTACAAACCCACTGCAAATAGTGAACAATGAAGTTAGTCTCTTGGAATTTAAGAGGGCTCAACAGCCCAGGGAAACTAAGAATGTTGAAAAACATGATTAAAATGGAGAAGCCCCAAATATGCTTCCTCCAGGAAACAAAATGTAACAGTAATACCTTAGGTAGTATCCTAACGAAGGCATGGCCAGGCTGTCGCTCAGTGGCAGTAGACGCATCAGGAGCATCAGGGGGGTTAGCCATTGTATGGAATGAACAAGCAATAGACCTCTCAGATTTCCATGCCTCCCACCATCTAATACAGGCGGCTTTCCATATTCTGGGTACGAATGTTCATGGCAACCTCTCAAATGTGTACTTCCCTCAGGACACAGGGAGAAAAATAACACTTCTTAATACCATAGAGGCACTGAACAACAACAGAAGGTACCCTCTATGGATTCTCGGGGGCGACTTCAACATGATTACGAAGTTAGAGGAAAAGAAAGGAGGAAGAAACAAACTGGAACAAGAAACCACCCACTTCAAGAACTTCATACAAAATGCCTCCCTCATAGATATGCCGTTCTGCAATGGCACGTTCACCTGGAGCAACCGCAGAGCTGGAAAACACCAAATCACTTCCAAACTTGATCGCATCCTCATCTCAGACAATGCGATCCATTTGGGAGGAGACTTTTCAGCTGCTATACTCCAGCACACGGGCTCGGACCACTGGCCAATAGCTCTTCAATGGCAAAGACCTGGGGATCAAACGCGAAGACCCTTCTGCTTTGAAGGTTTTTGGCTCATGCACCCTGAGTTCAAAGACTTTGTAAAATCCATTTGGACCTCCTTCACTCCTCCAGAGGGATCCAAGATGTATCAATTTTAGCAGAAACTCAGGTACCTCAAAGGCCACCTAAAGAGATGGAATAGAGAAACCTTTGGAGACATCTTCAAAGCTCAGCAATCTCTCAACATGGAATTAATGGACCTCCATCAGAAGATAATCACAGAAGGGCATACTGAAGGGACTCTAGAACAGGAACGACGCATCCACAGTCAGATTCAGGACAGGCAGAAGCAGGAGGAGGTATAGTGGAAGAAAAAATCCCGAATAAGATGGTTGAAGGAAGGAGAACGCAACACAAAATTCTTCCATAGAACCACAATACAGAGAAGAATGCACAATAATATCCCTTTCATCCAGAAGCAGGGAGGAGAAAAACTAGAAAAGCATGAGGAAATCGAAGCCGAATTACGTAATCACTTCAATCAGATCCTACAAGAGCCAGAAGGAGACAGAAAAATAGCAATCGAAAAAATCACCAGCAACGTGCCTAGAATCGTCAAGGAAGACCACAATGAGCTCCTCCTTCGCCCAATAACGCCTCAGGAGGTAGATGAAGCTATGTTCCAGCTCAAAGAAGGAAAGGCACCAGGGCCTGACGGTTTCACATCCACGTTCTTTCATACCTTCTGGGAGCTGATCAAACAAGAGGTATGGCAAATGGTGGAAGAATCGAGAGCCCTCCACTGGATGTTACCAGCTCTCAACACAACGTTTATAGCCTTGATCCCCAAGGAGAAGGAAGCCATTACGCCTGACAAATATAGACCGATTGCGCTTTGTAATGTTATATACAAAGTCGTATCTAAAGTAGTAGCCAATCGCCTGAAGCCTGTGCTACCGCTGCTCATATCCCAGGAACAATCAGGCTATGTGGAGGGGAGACAAATTTTGGATGGCATTCTTCTCACGCATGAAATCATCCACTCCCTCAAGCAGTCCAAAAAGGCAGGTATGCTTCTTAAACTAGATCTTTCAAAAGCCTTCGATAAACTCAGCTGGACCTTTATACAGCAAATGTTAAAAGCTTTTGGTTTTAGTGCTATGTGGATTCGATGGGTTATGAGTCTAATAAACTCGTCTCAGTTCTCCATCCTAGTAAATGGCATCCCTTCAAAGCCCTTCAAGCCCTCAAGGGGAATCAGGCAAGGGGACCCCCTATCTCCCTTCCTATTCGTTCTCATGGCAGAAGGACTAGGACGCCACATCAAGCAAGCTCTCCAATCTCACCATCTCAAGGGCCTCTCTGTTCACAACACCCCAGCTTCTTCTCATCAGCAATTTGTTGATGATACTATGATTTTTGGCTACCCTTCTGCCCAGGAAGCTACCCGCCTCAAATCCTTTCTCACTGACTTTGTTGAAGCCTCAGGCACGGATGTAAATTGTTCCAAATCGCAGATTTTCTTTTTCCACACGCCTCCCCTTGTAAAATCTGCCATCATTCGCATTCTTGGATTCCCGAGCGCCTCTCTCCCCTCAAAGTACCTTGGAGCTCCTCTTACAGCCTCAGCTCTTAAGCACTCTGCTTGGCGCACTCTTATAGAGAAAATGGAATCCCGTCTCAACTCATGGACGTATAGATCTCTCAACCTAGCTAGTAGAGTTGTGCTCATTAAATCTGTGCTTCAGGCCATGCCGCTATATCTATTTTCAATTCTTGCAGCGCCCAAATGGGCCCTGAAGAGAATTAGGAAGCTTCAACGCAGCTTTCTATGGGGAGGAACGGCTACTAATAGGAAATGGGCCCTGGTCAAATGGCCAACAGTATGCCAACCAAAAGAAAAAGGAGGTATTGGGCTGAGGGATCCGGAGCACAGTAATGCTATCATGAGTGCAAAAATTTGGTGGCACTGGATCACCAACCCAGAAAAGCCGTGGGCTAGGCTCTGGACAGCTAAATATGCCAACAACAGACCCCAGGAGGAGCTCATCCGGTTTATCCCATGGGAGAAAGGCTCGCTTATTTGGAATGCGGCCAAACAACACTATCACTTAATACAGCAACACAACTTTTGGGAAGTGAGAAATGGTCAAACAACAAGGTTTTGGACAGATGCTTGGAATCAAATGCCAAAGCTCACTCACACCCTCCATCTACCTTTGGAACAAGTTAGACAGGAGCAGCAGCAAGAAAAGATACACCACTACTGGGGGCCAGTAATGAAACACGGATTCAGGGAGTGGAAACATGGAAATCAATGGGCCACTACAACAGATCTACAGAATACAGGGGTTCTAGAGAGGGAGCTGGATAAAAGAAGAATTCGATATAATGAAGAGGCCGACATCCTGAGATGGGGATACAGGCCAAAAGGGGACTTCACCACCTCAGAAGCCTATAAGATACTCTGCAATAATAATATCCACCCGGACCCCATCTGGACCAAAATATGGAGCTTCGGATCATGGCCCAAAATCTCCTACTTCTTATGGCTTGTCAGTCACAAAAAAATCCTTACCTGGGATAAATTAAGAAGAAGGAATTTTCATGGACCTTCGCGATGCCCCAACTGTGGCCAAAATGAGGAAACGCTTCAACACCTTTTGGATACTTGCCCTCTAGCTAATCAACTATGGGAAAAGGCGGGCTTCAGATGTCAAAAGAGATGTAGAACACAAGACGACATCACTGAATCTCTCAGGCACTGGCCGCCGAACCCTTACAAGAGTGAAATCCTCAATAGCTTGTGGAATCTTCTACCGGGCCTCATATCCTGGAGTATTTGGAAAGAAAGGAATAAGTGGATCTTCAAAAATCAGAGCACATGGATCGAGGAGGTTTGGATCAAACTATGTGGGAACCTAAATGAAACGCTGAACCTCCACTCCTGGACAAAGGAAGATTTTCCCTCGCTGGATAATGAGATAGGCATATTAAGCAATTGGCAACTGAACATCTCTCAATCCCAGAACCGGAATAGTACTTCCACTAGAAGTGACTCAAGCAAAGATACCTGGAGTGCCCCACCTAAACACTCTTACAAGCTCAATTTTGATGGAGCCTCCAAAGGCAATCCCGGAAAAGCAGTCTTCGGAGGCATCCTTAGAAATCATGAAGGCACACCATTGAAAATATTTTTGGGATCCCTAGGCTGGGATACAAACAATTCAGCGGAAATATAAGGACTATGGAAAGGGCTCCTCCTAGCTAAAAACCTCCAACTGCAGCCCTTTATCGTGGAAGGAGACTCCCAAATTCTTATAAACATGGCCAAGAGATTGCAGAATGGCTCTCACGCGAAGAAAATCACAAACAATTGGCGACTGGCAGCACGTTTAGAAGCAATTGAACAAGCCCTACGCAGTAACAGGGCAATCTCTTTTTCTCACACAAAAAGAGAAGGCAACAAAGTAGCCGACCTTCTTACCAACATAGGGGCAGAACAAAAACATACACTCCTCATAGGAGGCCCAACAGTGATCCCAGACAATGCTCAAGCCCAGGAGCTGGATAAGCTCATCCAAAATGACGAAGCCCACCCGGATGCGGGTGCCACGCCAAGGGAAGATAGTACGCCACATGGCTTACATGGGCGGGCTCAAGCACAAACTTAACCTTAAATGCTCTACGCCGCCCTGGTTGGCAAGCGTGAGAGCAATGGTTCGAAGGGACGACCATTTATGGTTTCAGATGAGCACCATACGCTGTGGCAGAGGCGAGTTATGGCTCACCAGAACCAATGCCAACCACTGCGGCATAAGACTGGAGAGATTTGGGAATGTTTCTCTGTTCGAACTGTGGAGGTGGGAGTCTGTGTGTCAAGGCTCAGAGAGCGAGCACGAAGACACCTTCTGGACCTCGGAAACGGTGGAAAGGCAGCTAAAAGGATTGCAGGCAGCTTGGAACTCATGCCGCCAAGACAGAGGCCCTTCAGTCGCCGCGGCACAGGACGAGGCGGACCTTCACGCCCCCCTGTCAACCCGTCTTCAAATTGCTGCCGCTGTCTGTGCCACAGGGTGGAGGAAGCCAACCCCATCCAGACGCAGCAATTCATGGACGCCGGGCCACGGGAACCAGGAGCTGCTCCGCTGCCGGCGTTTGGCTCAGCGATTTTCTCTTTCAGCAATGCCCAAGGTAATTCAAGCATTCAAGCTCATGTTTCAGTATTATTCATGGAAGAGGCGAAAGAAGAAGGGGGGGAGCAACCCAATGCCCCAATGCATCATGCAGGAGGGGAGCAACCCAGTGCCCCAACTCATCCTGCAGAGACTTCCAAGGCTGCTGAGGAAAAAGCAGAGGCACATTCAGAGCCAGGAGCTGTTCCACCAGCCTCCCAACCAGCATCCGCGAAGGGTAAAGCCAAGTATGACTGGGGACCCCCACCAGAAGGCGAATATTGGATCTATCCGGAAGATTCGGAGGAAGACTCGGATGAATAGTTGCTGGCTCAGCCAAGCTCCAGTTCTCTGCTCGAGCCCAGGTTTTTTTGTATGTTGTTTTCCCTATTGCCACTGCGTAATGTCTGGCGTGAATCGTTTTGTTTGGTTTGACAATTCTGCTGTTCAGTGCGTGTCTCGTCCCCTGCGTGGGACTCTGATGAATTTCTTACAGTTTTCTCTTTTGCTCCTGCGTGGGAAAGACTTTTTTGTTTTGTCTGGTTTCCAAAGCTCCTCTGCCTCAGCATGGGCTTCCAGTTTTAGTAGCGGTCACAATGATATAACCCCTGCGTGGGTGCCTAGCTATAAGAAGACGGCCCCTGCACGGGTAGTTGTTTTAATGAAGCTCTATGATCCAGAGTGCCACCCCAGGCCTCTGACGACCTGTAATCCTGGATGTAACTGTTCGCTATTGTTGCTGTAAATAATAGAATTAGTGTAGTTTCAACGATAAAAAAAACAACAGTAGATGATGTCAAAGTCTAGCTTCTACTTCTTCTACATCCTATAAAGGAAGCAGAAGTCGAATGGCAACTCCAAGGCCTTCTTTCTATAATGGAAAAACCATTTCTAGAGCCATTAAATTTTCACTGATGTTGTCAATATTATATTTTCTAGACAGTTGGAAATATTTTTGTCAATACAATGTAATCCACAACTGCTTGGCACTAATGTGAAAGATGGAAGTGATATAAAGGCGGTGTCTAGAACCTTTCATTACTAGACATATAAGTCCTCTAAAAAAGTTAAATAGAATGAAAAATCTTTATCCTTCAAGCAAGAAAATAGAGGATGTTCAGGATCCTTTGGAGAAATTTGTATTGTAGCACTGCCCAAATCATCTCAAGCCAATCAAATTTTCTTCCCAAAGAATTTCTAGGACGACTTGCAATGTGCAGAAAATTCATGCAGAAAAGCTATCCCAAAGGGGCTAGAAGGAAAAAACCTTGCTTGCCCATATGGAAACTCAAAGCAAGGTTTCCAGTATACGTGTAGAAGAGAGATCCGGATAAAATAAACAAATGAAAAGGATAAAGAAATTAGCTTATTTCATGAGACAAAGAAAAGAAAAAATACAGGTAATTATGGAGGAAGCTTTTGTGGTGGATACTATGATAAAATATGTTGAAACTCCCCTACTCATAACAATTCCAAAGTGATGTTGTAGTGAGAAACCCCTTAAACTCAGGGTTGAAAATTATTGGGGTGAGAGGTATGATATTGTTCAAATACCTTCCCTACCAAACTCTGAGAGGTATAAAAATTTCAAATAATTGGCAATCATATTAGAGTCTTTATTAAGATTGATGAAAAAATATTGAACATAGAGCACACCTATTTTGATAAAATATGTGTAGAGAAATACTTTAGGAGCATGTTTTCTAGATGGGATTAATATCAAAATTGGGTCTAAGAACCACATGCAATTCTTGGACCACTTTAACGTGCCCGTTATATGCGTGTTCTGCAAGTCATATGGAAATCTCCAAATTTACCGTATGAGAAAGTAGGGATAAATGGTGAATGGAAATCAACACATTCCTTTGGTACATTCAAATTTTGGTAATTCTTCTTTGGATCCAATTACTCCTCCAAAATTAACAAAGCATGTCTATCTTCTCAAAATACAGTGTCCTCCACATGTTGTAGAGTTTACCTTGGGTGCCAATATTTGGAATGAGGGGAAATGCTTGGAAGTTTTCCCCAAAATATGCTACCTTGTTAGAAAAATGACAACTAAATTCATAGTATTCATAGATGGGGAAAAGGTGGAGCATTTGAGGTAATTGCACTTATTTCATATTTCTAAAAGTAGAGGTTTCAATTTTGTCTCTGTTCATTTCATATTAGAGTAATCACACTATTAGTATTCTTAATTCCTCGTGTCACCGCTCAACTTCAGTTTTAAGTTATTTTAACATCAATAATAATTAATTTGTGTGGATATTGGCTTTAATTTGTGTAGATTTTTTTTTTTTTGACATATTCAATTAGGGTGTTAAACTAAGATTAAATGTTCAAAATATTCTCTCCAAATTTTCTACTGGAAAGAAAAAGTGGAACCAATAATAGATCTCATCCCTACATATCCATGAGGAAAAATATGCAGGTACTACATAGAATGATCAAATTATCTCTCCTCACCTATTACTATGACCTAACAAGAGATCCAAATGGATTCATAAAATACTGATAAAAGACACATTTCATGTAAAACACCTAGCCATGTTTTCCGTTTCATGTAAAATAAGTACTTTCGAATGGAAATTGGACCATGTCTGCAAACTCTACAACCTCTATCCAATTTAAGTGTGAGAGAATAATTCTTTATATATGGAGGCCCATGGACCTAAGTGAAGGTTGCATTGTCTTGTCAATCTGAATGTGAAAGAATACTGCTTGATCTAGAGTTGTTGCTGCAAAAAAAACTTGACATTATCATGCCAGGATAACATACTAAGAACTTTGGCAACACAATATTGTGGACTCATTTCCAAAAATTAATCTTTATATAACTTTTTGTCGCTTGACCATTAATATCTAACATACTCAAGGTATTGATTATCACCCACTGGTACCTTTACATGTTTGATCCGACATTTTGGCAATGCATGCATTCAAAGCCCACTGCCATTCAAAGAAAAGCATAAAAAAATAGATTTAGGAGCACAATCAATTGAAAACCTAATGGGAACCAAAGAAATATTGAATTGAAATAAAATAATGTACGTGAATATTTTCCCATTATGTCAAATAGAAGTGGTAAAGTAATGTATACAATTCTACATTAACAATTTTGTTATAGTATTGTGTGTCCCAAATACAGTGATTACTTGATGTATATATAAAACCTAGCCTCTTTGTTGATGTATTTTTGGTTTAATGAATGATTACACTAGGTGTTCTTTTAGTTATATGTACCCTTAATTGCTATATACATGGGAATGGTCTCAAACATAGAAGAATCAAACTTAGTGGTAACAATAGTAAATGATGTCAAATTCTAGCTTCTGCTTCTTCTATGTCCTCTAGAGGAAGAAGAAGTCTAATGACAGCTCCAAGGTTTTCTTTCTATAATGGAAAAGGCATTTATAGAGCCATCAAAATATCACCGAGGTTGTCAATATTATCTTTTCTGGATAGGTGGCAATACTTTCGCTGATACAATGTAATCCACAACTTCTTGGCACTAATGTGAAAGATGACAATGATACAAAGCTGGAGTCTGGACCCTTTCATTACCAGGCATATAAGTCCTCTGACAATGTCAAATAGGATAAAAGATATTTATCCTCCAAACAAGAAAATACAACATGTTGAGGATCCTTTGGACAACTTTGTATTGTAGCATTGCCAAAATCATCTCAAGCCAATCAAATTTTCTTCCCAAAGAATTTTTCGGAGGACTTGCAATGAAGAGAAAGTTCACACATAAATGTTATCCTAAAGGGGCTCGAAGGAAAAATTCATTCTCGCCCATATAAAAGATATATATATATATAAGAAATAAACAAAAAGGAGAAATAAATTGACTTCTTTCATGAGACAAAGGAAAGAAAAAATAAAGGTAGTTATGGAGGAAAGTTTTCGGGTGGATACTATAATAAAATATGTTGAAACTGCCCTAATTAAAAAAAATTCAAAAGTGTTGCTATAGTGAGAAACCCCTTAGACTCTGGGTTGAAAATAATTGGGGTGAGACAGTAGGATACTGTTCAAATATCTTCAGCAACAATATCAGATTCTTTGTTAAGATTGATAAAAATATTGAACATAGAGGACACCTATTTTAATAAAATATGGGTCGAGAAGGATTTTGGGAGTAGGGTTTCTAGATGGGATTAATATCAAAATTGGGTCTAAGGACAACACACAAGTCTTCGACCATTTAAGCATGCCTTGTATGTGCGTATTCTGTAGGTCATATGGAAATATCCAAATTTCTCATATGAGAAAGCAAGGATATGTGGCGAATGGAAATCAGCACATTCCTTTGGGACCTTCAAATTTTGGTAATTCTTCTTTGGATCCCATTCCTCCTCTGCATTTAACACATCATGTCTATCTTTCCAATATACAGTGTCCTCCACATGTTGGATTATCTCCACCTTTGTGGAAGAGCTCAAAATACTATATCATGAGCTTTTGATGAAGAATTAAGAGAATATGTAAATTTCAAAGATAACCCAAGTGTGGCAATAAGACATCACAAGCAACTAGGGAGAGAACTTATTAGCCTTGAATATATGGGTCTATGATGATCAAAAGAACTTGTTGATGCAACCCAATACCAAGGAGAAAGTAAATGAAGTTTTAAAGGCTTTGCAAGCAAATACAGCCGCTAGCCCTAATGGTATGCCAGTGGAATGTTTTAAAGCTTTCAAGGATATTTTAAGGAATGACTTGTTGAAGGTAACAAAGGAATCAAGAATCAAAAAGAATTTTGTGGCTCTAAATACCACTATTATTAAAAATATTATGAATGTTTAAAACCCTTCAAATTTTGATAAATAAAGATCCATTATCCTTTGTAATTGCATCTACGCAATTATAGAAAAAAAAATACCTAGCAGACTCAATCCTTTCATCTCATGTAATCTCCAAGGAACACTTTGCTTTTCTTGATGGTAGACAGACCCATGATGTGCTTGGGACTTCCATGGGGGTTTTGCATGCAATAAAAACGAAGAGGAGGCGGGGCTTCATTGTGAAAAGATATCTCTATAAAGCATGCGATAAAACTAATTGACCATTATATATCCAATTTGATGCAGGAGCATCTAGCTCGCCATGACTGGGTGAAGTCTCGCCAGGTTGGAAGGTTGACAAGTATCTGGAATGTTTTCTTTTATTTTCGAGTTTAGGAAGTCATAAGACAGATAGTCCGTTTATTTTATTTTAATTACTAAAAGATAAAGTTAAGTGTCGGTTAGGGTCATTATAAGTTTAATAGAAATAAAAGTCAGTTAGAAATTGATCTGTTAAATTAGGAAAGACAAAAAGAAACAAAACTGTCTACAAGCAGAACTTGTAAATAATAATTAAACAGTTGTTTAACAAACTATTTTCCATTCAACTGACCATGAGGGATAGTTCGAATTAACTGTAATTTCAACATATAAAAGAAGAGATGTAACACCAAGGCAGGGTTCTGCAATTTCACAAATATGAAATAAGAGAAATAGATCTATTTTCTAATCGTTTATCTGTATACAAATACTGCCTGTTTGCTGAATAACAAAAATTTCTTTCTTGCATAACGAATCAAAACTAACAGCGTTGACAACTAGAGGGAAGCCACAATGAGGTTATAGTGTTTTTTTATTCTCAACAAATGAACAGACTATCAAGAAATTAATTGGCTGTATAATTGCAAGCAGAATATGACGTGAAGGGACCCCGTTTACAGGAGTGTCACCATCAGAGGCTCGGGAACGAACAGAATTGCACATCAAATCAAAGAAGCAATCTACAGAGAAAGGTAATGCCTCAAGACTAAGAATTCCACATAATTTCTGAGTAATGAAACCATAGCTCAACCAGTTCTCATTTAAGTCGACTCATATTTAATCATAATATATAATTGTTGACAAAACCCAAGTGTCGCATCCAAGAATTGGACAAACCCTGGCCTAGGGTTTGGGAATAAAAACCCCAACGTTCCCATCGACAAATGACTGACGGAACAAGTGACCGAGACCAAGAATATATAGGGAATAGCAATAGCTCATGGCAACAACAACCGACCAGACAAAACTACAGAAAGTTAAGGAAGCTAGTGCGTGTTGACAAGCATTGGAGAACTAGAGCCTACCAGAGATTATGCTATCCTTTTGAGCATTAAAACCCGGAGAACCCACGAACCCAGGTCGAACCATGACCTACAAAAGCAACAACGCAACGTCACTATCTAAGCATTACCATTAAATCATCGAAACAACTCCAAACTAAAAGAGTTTGGGTGCTAGTTACCTGCGCAAGTGGACCGAGAAGCCGAGAAGCAGAGCCTAGCCGAACAACTGAAATGGAGACCAAAGGAGCAACCCTGGTTAATACGAATCTCAATAGGGAAATTTAAATTGAAGCAAGGAGGAAGAGTACACCTCTTGGAAGTCGCCGAAACCTGGTGATTTGTTACTGGACAGCCGACAGCAATGGAAAGCAACACAATTGAGCATAAAACAGTTATTACAGACCTCCATTAACCATAACAAAGTGACCAAATCAGAACAGAAGTAACATGTTCACGACAACGGTGACAACACGACAAGAGCTGAATATAGGACCTAGTAAAGAACTCAAACTTCTTGACAATCTCAAGGCAAATAACAGTCGAAGGAAACCCGGAGACTTACCGTGGGTGTTAACCAGCAAGCGAGCTATCAGAAGCGAGAAGGTATTACTCCATTAAAGTTGGGCGAACCCATAACCAGTTGTAGAGAATTTACAGACGTAGAATAGGCAAGACCACATTCAAACCCTCACAGCAGTCGAGGAACAGAACCGAACCCTCTCGAATGAATACAGGACCAGGAAATTTTGCCTAAGAACGCGTGGAGGAGCTAGGCCCGAGACACATTGAGTGGAGTTAAATGTGGTAGCTACAAACCAATACACAACACCAACTTTGCACGTGACCACCGAAAAAGGACCACCATATTGTGAGTCCGGCGACCACTGACTAAACCCAAGTCACATAGAGTTGCGGGACCTTGAGGTTGGGTTACATCACAATTACTTATGTAGGGTTCCATCCTCAGCTTCTCCTCACAACCCTTGACCTGAAATAGGGATTGCAACCTCGAAGTGTTGTACTTCGAGAAGAAGGGCACCACCTCCACAGGCATTGCCAGGTTGCTGCCACTGAGGCCACTGACGAGCTTTGATTCATTGACAATGACTAAGACCTTGGTGGATGCAGCCTCCACCATCTTCTCTTGGAGCAATGCGCCATGACAGCCCTGGGCGAGATTGAGCTCCAGGTCGACTTCGTCAGTGCCATCAATGGCGAGATCAATGTTGGGGTATCATGAAGCTCCTCGAGTGGGATGCATAGAGATTTAGCGTGCTCAGCAAGAACATGAGAAACTAATATTAACTAACTATTAGGTTTTTTCTTATCCTATCTATTCATCCAACGGTTTCGAACTTTTCAATCATCTAACATCTCATCGATTGGTTCAAAAAAATACACGGTGGCAATTGGGAGAGTTGATTTCAGAGGGGAACGCCTTACAGCATAATTAAAAGAATGTCATACTAACATTTATTATATAACATGAGTATTTGTTATATAATAGCAAGTTGTGTTTTTTGGGTAAGTAGTATTAGTAGTATATGATATTGGCCCGTTGTATTGTAATAAAGCCTATGTAAATCAAGAATGTCATAATAATGTGTTATTAAATTTTCATCATTAAAAATCTTATTAGATATGAATATATATAAATTATTTTTGAATTAGTAAAATTTATAATTCAATTATGTTTTATGCTTTTTTAAAAAGATATCATAATGTAAGTATTTTGATGTCTACTTATATTTAAGTATGTCAATTTACGCCAATTATATTGTAATTAAAATTATAAATTCGATCTAAATTAAAAATAAAAATTAATCATAAAAAAGTAATTTAAAATTAAATAAACAATTCTTTTTTTTTTAATATAAATAAATAACTGATTAAATTTTAAATTATTTGAGAAACCTAGCGTTCAATTGCAATAATTGTTTTTCTCAGCTGCGGACTATCCTCGAGAGAATGTGTGGCTTAGTATAACACCTTTAAGTAGTTAACATAGGTACAACGTAATCCGGAATCCAATCAACACTCGTTTGAAATGTGTTTTTCTAATAGTGACTTTAAATTCAATAATTCAGAGAACGTATTAACGGTATATTTCCGCACTGCTAATTAGTTTTTCATTATTTTTGTATTATATTCTCATTTCATATTTTATTTCTAGATACCTAAATGTATATGTTTTGTCTCCTTGTAACCAGTTTGATTAGAAATGGAAAATGTTACTTAAAATAATTGTATTTGATATATTATTAGGTTTGGAAATATGAAAATAAATTAATCTAATTTATTTAATTATAAGTATTTAGTATTTTGATTTAAAATGTGATCTTTTTAATGAAAAGAAAACTATCGTTTTATAAATAATTAAATGTTTTGATTACAAAGGTTTAAAAGATTTATAGGAATTTTTTCATAAACTAAACAAGGAAATATATTTTCACTTAATTCTTATAATCATAAGTATTTTGATTTAAAATGTGATTTTTTTTTAATGAAAATAAAATTATCGTTTTATAAATAATTAAATGTTTTGATTACAAAGGTTTAAAAGATTTATAGGAATTATTTTGTAAAATAAAAAGGAAAATATATTTCTACTGAATTCTTATATTAGGTTAGGAAAGGTGTATTGACCATATCATTTATATAATTTTTATAATTTAGGAAGAAAAAGTAGAGAGACAATAGCCTTCTTTTTTTCGAGAGGCATGGATAGGAATTTTAAAAATTGGTCCACACTCAATGTTGTGAGGGTTGTTAAATCTATATAATTCATTTCTAATTAATAAATTCTCTTCTTTGGTGTGACCAAAATCCAAATCAAAGGGAAAACTATAATGTGGATCTAGTGTCTCTCTTTAGTCGAGAGATTATAACCATATTTAAATGAGGTATGAAGTGCACTCATCCTTAGTACTTGAAAACCTATCTTGTCTATGAAAAACCAAAGTCAACATCCAAGTGACCCTTTACATCCTCGTTATACATTCTGATCCAAACCTTCAATGGAATGACCTTAGTGGAATACTCCACAACAATGGAGACCTCAAAAGTATTCGAAATATGCATTGCTTCCCCTTGCCTTCAAACAATTAATTCTTCCATAACTATTGTACCTAAGCCTTTAGAAAAAAGAACTTTTAGATGGGATAATAGGCACTTCAAATGGAGCCATGCATAAATATCTATCCATTATATCTTTTTATAGGAATATTTCTTTACTTTATTTACAATTTCATTTTTAAATTCAAATTAGATTGGATTTTCTCGATATTTATGTAGAAATTTCAATTCCTTTTGAACTAGTTACACTTAATCTTGTTCTTTATTCTATTGCACATTAAATATGTTATTATTGTATAGATTTTTCAAACGATTATTTGATATCTATATAGTATTCCATTAATAGATATTTTTCGTGGTATAATCCTTAGTTTAGATTTACTTTACACTCAACAATAGTTAATGTGTAGATTGTACTTTATTCGTTAACTCATAGTTTTAAATATATTTAATGTTAGTTTAGGTTTCAAATTGGCTAGGATTAGTTTTCCTTTAGTTTCTTTTTTCGCAAGTAGAGGAATTTGAAGGCTAACAGAGCCTTAAAACCCGTAAGAGTGACCACAGTAAACAACTTGGGCTAGTAGAAGAGCCTGGTCAGGGTCACTTCTCTCGTATTGACAAGGGTTCATAAAACCGACATGAACACACTAGAATGGATTTTAATGTCTAGAATCATTATTTGTTTTCCCATGGAACTTATGAATCCATTAGTACTTAGATGAGAGATCATTTACCTCCACCTTGGAAGTATATGGATGATGGTCTCAATTATCTATGCTTACATTTTAAGCCAAATAAATACTCGAGGGAAATTGATTATGGATGGTGAAAAAGGTGGAAGTAGATTCTTGATTTTAGCTCTCATATTCCTCTCCCATGGATTTCATTTGGTGTTGATGAAATTTTCACTACAAAACATTGCAATCAATTGGATGTCAATTGTTTCCATTCACAACGTAATTCTTTCCATGATAAAAAAATTATATTTCTATATTTTTCTATATGGTCTAGAAAGCCTAGAAATCAGCAATTGCTATGTCCACATAATATTTATACAAAGAAAATACACCCAAAGGGATCACCTCCTATCATCTCAACCATAGAGCCTAATCTGAAGAGTGTTAAGAGAAATGGACCCTGACATCTCAATAGAACAGGTGCTTTAATGATGGATACATGACCAATTAAGAAAAACCCTAGGGCTAATCCATTTCCATTTTTTGTGGTTCAATCTCAATATCAAAAAATATATAGCTATATTTAAATGTGATCCATAATATGTTGTGGATATTCTAATGGAAAATTCGCCACAATAGATATAACAATATTATATTAAAACTCTGAAAATTCCACATTATTATAGTTGATTAAAGTTTAAGATATGTAGATTTAAATGTAATTGGTGCATGTGTGCAAATGGATATTATGCATAAAAGTAAAGATAGAAAAGATAAGCTCACACACACATAAGAAACAAGATATGCTCTTTAGGAAACTCTTTTGGGAGAAAACCCAACTGGAAGGTGAGGTTGCTTTGCTCTCTTTCTCTTTCTCGATATATGGATAAAAGTACAAAGAAGTAATGCATGTGACCCTAGGGCTGCTAAAGTGCATAGATCCTCTTTGTGCCCTCTATCTCCTTTCTCTCTTGGCTATATTTTCTCAGATATGGAACAAAATTCTCTCGAAAGAATGGAATGTCTCTTCCACTTAGTGGCGTGATTATAACACAACCCAATAACCTACTAGTTGTTACGTTTGACAACATCAACGTTTAGCTAGGTTTGAAAAATAGACTCTTCTAGAGTATTTTACATCACAAACACATAGTTGGTCCCTTTTCCATGGTTAATGGGGGCTGATGTGACATCCCCCCAAACTATACGTGTGAAAACAGGATGGTCAATTTCTGAGTGACATTACTTATGCATACGGAGTCTGATTGGTGTGTTTCTTGCATCATTGGAAATGTATCTATGTGTAGAATAACATGAAAAGGTGTTGCGCTAAATAAGTAAAATTTTACCCCCAAAAAATATCATTTGATGCCTAAAAATGCTCCCCAAAGGCTACATATCATGTTTCATCAAATTGAGTCCCGAAGGAAAAAATGGTCCCGTGAGTTGATTCCTCCAATTTTTCCACTCCAAATGTGTCGAGATGAATGAAAAACAATATAATTATTTAATTCAGATCACACTCCCCATTTTGGGAGGCTTTTGGTCCCCAAAATATTTTACTGAATGAGGTGAGGATATTTTTCCTCCGCCTTCTCTCTCGTGTACCATTGAGCTTTTCTTGGAAGTTGTCCCTTCAACCCAATCTGGAAAAGTTCATGCTTCTTGTGTCTTGTAAGTTCTAGACCTCTTCTGCAAAACTGTATCTTTTGTCAACTCTGCGTCAGCATTTGGTGTCAAATCCTCCACCAGAAGGTAGGCCCTATTCCTCTTCCTGATCTAGCATAGAAGGCTCATAGAGTTTCAAATTCTATACATTCACAACTGAGTAAATGCGAATATATGATGGTAAAATGAGTAAAAACATCGTTTGATGCCTCAAAATGCTCCTCAAAATTTTCAGACCTTGTTTCGCAAAAATGGGACCCATAGGTAAAAATGATCCTATGAGTTGATTCCTCCACTTTTCCCACTCCAAATGCATCGATATGGATCAAAAAAATATAATGATCCAACTTAGATCAAAATGGGATTGATTTTCTCCTCGCAATGGCCTTAGACGTTGGGGTATCAAAAACACTTTTCTATTTTCACAACCTCTTGTTAGCAACAATCTATGGAGACATTTTAAATAGAAGCATGCTTTGGGGAAAGGCTACACAAGAAAATTATTATCCAAGGATGTGATTTTCCAATTTGTTTAATCACGCTTGAAGATATACCAAAGGATATTTAGTGTGGAAGGAACTAGTGGGAGATGTTCCCTTATTAATAAATGGATAGCATGGTGGGTTATGAATGACCATAATACAAGGATTGAAAAAAAATCCTTTGATTACTGTAGGTCAAAATTATCATCTCTTTGGTCCCCTTGGACACGTGATTCAAAATAAGAACATTTTCTATCTGTATGATTCGAGGGCTCAATCTCCAAACCCAAAGGTAAAAGTGGACGAAAGTGAGTCATTTCATTGGGGCTATTTCGATATGTTTCTAAATGATATCATTTGATCGATCTCAAGATTTCAAACTTCATCACCTTAAGGGATAATGACCTGGATTTGATTTATTGGTTAAATTATTTGTAAATAACTAAATACACAGGAAAGTTTGGGTATGAATATTAGTTTGAAGATAACCTTGACAGCCCGAATTTATGGTGTTGGAAAGTAATGTGGAAATCCACTACTATGCTAAAATAAAAAATTACTACTTGTGTGGCTTTGAGTGGAAGAATATGGACTTGGGATGAACTTATCAGCATAGTTTTATGAGGGCCACCAGATGCCCTATATGGAGAATTTAAGAAATAATCCTCATTGTATTTATTTTTCCACTCCAACTATGTATCTATCATGTCCCTCTTCTCAACCAGTCTTTTATTTCCTGGACCAATTTGTTTTTTTTTTTACTTTACCTATAAACTTATTTGATAAGAAGGAAAAATTTCTATCTATATTTTTCTCTGGTTATCTCATAAGGGTTCAACGCTCTTCCCTTCCTATTTCAATCCTTACACTTTATACAAGCATTATTGACATTCCATTAAACTATGTCCTTGGATAGATTATCTCTACCGGCATTAGTTGTATTTCATTAAGTTATGTTCTCTGATGGACTATGTATAAAAATCACACTATAATTTAACTTTAATATTCCATTAGGCTATTCCTATCCTTAAATAAGTAGGTTACCAATTCCTAGCCCAAAAAGTCTCCCTAGGCCTATTTGAGTGCCTTTAATGATTCCCAAGTATCTGACCCATTTCCCAAGGAAAGAGCAAGGCAACTATACACAATCAAATGGGTATTTACATGTATATGAAAAGTAACCATGAAAATTATTTCATATAGAATAATCTGAATCCTTGAACCATATTTTCATGGCAACCATATTTTCCAAAGGGTTCATCCATAGCCCTCCGTTGAATCCCTTGTTAGCCATCTAAAGTATGTATGATATAAATCACACGACGTCAATAGGTTGATCACTAATAATGAGAAAATCTATTTTGTTACATTGTTACTAGTACAACTACTTGGCACGATAGTAGGAGGTTGAGTCAACATGGATTACTTGATAGAGACCACTATATATTGGAAATTATATCACCCAATTTTGTTTGTGCCACATATCCAACAATTGATCTATTTCATCACTTCATTAGAGAAGCAGTGGCTATGTTCATTCCTCCTACCTCCTTTCCAAATAACACCCTATTGATTATAGGCTCACGGAATGATCAGACCTTTCTCGGTTAACTAAGGTCTCTTAGAACCTTACGAATGGTTTATCAACCTAAGATATAAGTTATGGTGGCCCTCCTTTGCACGCATGATCATGGTTGATCAACCTTTAGTGGATTAACTATCCATGAAGAAGCTACTTTGAGCACCATCCATCTTAGATTCATTATCGAGTTCCTCTGTACCACAAATTTTAAAACGCATTACTTTTACATAGATATGTGGATTTAGGCACATGCCTTTACAATACAATGATTCCCATAAAAAACACGTCCTCATTGCAACAAGAAAACTAACCCAAATCAACGGATTCTATCCCTCTCTGTCTTAGTGGAATGTACTCACCTACTGTAGAATTCGAAAGGATTGACTAACCAAAAAATATAATTTGCAGGGTTCCCTCCGATGCCAATACACTCTGGTAGATTAACATAATGAATATAGGATATGTTTACACGAAGAGGCTATGCATGAACCATTGGCTAAACTATCTTTCCGATCCCAAAAGACATGTAGCATCCATGTTCAAAATTAGAACACTATGTAATACATTGTCAATGGGAATATCTAGATGAACGTTATCCAATTGAGTTCTTTTTCGGGGTTAGAATCTCTCGTAGAATGTAACTATGGTTGAAATTGGTAATTCATTGATAAACATTATCAAAATTTGCATTTCTGCATCAATCAGATTAGAAATGTGATGTTGTGCTTTAAATCTACCAATAACATGAGCTTACTAAAGAAAACTTAGCAAAGTGTGCCATAAAACTGAATGACGCGGGTTTTTGTGAAGCTCCACAGCTATATGACATCCAATAACTTAATTTGAGGGTAATTGTGGACGCCTGAAATATTTGTCAATTAGAACAATATATTTGGTAATACCACTGCCTTGGATATCTCTCTAGAGTTTCACAGCCTCTCACAATTCGAGCTCATGTTGATCGATACCTCTATGATTCAATCGACCATTGAGATAGTAATGAGCGTAGTAGAGGGAAATGGATTTTAAGCTAACTTTAGTCAATTCATGGTTATGTTTCAAACCATATTGCATGGATCTAGAAACTTGTCACACACCGTATAACAGAATGTAATTTAAGCTTCATCAACAAATCGTGTCATCTATACTGCCAAGAGTACAACATTGGTTATCTATGTTTTTTGGTTAAACATATATTCCACATGTTGATATTGGTTTGCAAACCTCAAATGATAAAAGACTTCATTCATCCTATATATGTTATAAATATACTATTTAAATATTTATGAATCTCTAATTATATATACATGATTTCCTATTAAAATAAGGTATACATCCGTGAAATATTGTGAGCAATTCTTTATGTGGGAAATTTAATTGTTTGCATATAGCCTAGCTCAATCGCATTTTCATGTACGATCTTCATATCCATTCATAACAAAATCACTTGCAACCAATTTCGATATCCGAATGCTTCATTTACCAATTGTGTTTAAGGACTTGTAGGCCTAAGAGAATATACAAATTGCATATACAGATTACAAATCACTTCTCCTTCCTCCATTTTAACATTATTTTCTTGTCATTTTTGTTGGTTAATACTCTTAGTCCAACTACTTAAACTGGTTTGTGGTCTCAAGGCTACACATAGGAATAAGATGTTTATTAATTATGTTAAATACTCATTATGACACAGTGCTAATAGAGGATCTGTCAGGCCAAGCAGTAACTCCTCAACCAAAAATTGATTCATGTTTATTCCTTCAGGTAGATCTTCATTAAATACATGGGGGAGAGACTGTTCAATTCATCTTCCATTGACTGTTCATATTACTTATTTATCTATTTACATTATATTCACCCAATCATGAGGATTAGGTGTCAACATTCCCCCCCTTAATCTAAAGGGATGTTGGTGAGTCCAAGTATCATTCTGAATTGTTCAAGCTTTTCTCTTCTAAGCGCTTTGGTGAAGATGTCTGTAATTTGCTCATTTGTAGAACAATGATGGAGATGGATTTTTTTGGCCTCAACATGATGTCGAATCAGATGATATTTAGTATTGATGTGCTTCGTTTGATCATGGAACTTTGGGTTCTTGGCCAAATTTATTGCAAAGGTATTGTAAATCATGAGTGGAGTTGATTGTACTTGTTTTACCTGTAAATCTTCAAGAATTTTCTTGAGCCACACAATTTCTTTTCTTGCTTCAGCTCCTGCCATGAATTCTGCTTCTGTTGTGGAATCTGCTGGAACTAATTGTTTGCGTGATCTCTAGGAGACAGCTCCTGATCCAAGACTCATAGCATATCCTGAAGTAGATACCCCAATTCCTTTGTCTCCATTGAAGTCTGAATCAGAGTATCCAATCAAGCTGAAGTCGTCCACCTGTGTATACTTGATTCCAAAGTCTTGAGTTCCCTTCAAGTTCCTTAGAACTCTTTTTGCAGCAGACCAATGTCCCTCACAAGGCTTTTGCATAAACCTGGAGAGGATTCCAACAACAATGAAATGTTTGGTCTGGTAGTAGTTAGGTAGTTGAGACTTCCTACAAGCTGTCTATACTTTTTTTCATCCTCAAATTCTTTTCCTTCAATAGATGTGAGCTTTAAGTTTTGCTCCATTGGAGTAGTAAGAGGATTGCATTCTGTCATGCCAAACCTATTCAACAGATCTCCAATGTATTTCTTTTGAGAAAGAAATATGGACTTCAGATGTTGGGTTACTTCAATGCCAAGATAGTAATGAACATAGCCCAAATCATTCATTTCAAAAGTTTTCCCCAATTCCTTCTTTATGGATGCAATGTAGTTTTCATTGTTCCTTGTCATCAAAAGATCATCTACATATACCACAAGATATACAACTATTTTTCCAACTTTCTTGACAAATAAAGTTGCATCATCAAGATCATAATGTTTGAAATTGAGCTCCAAAAGATGCTCAATTAGTTTTTCATACTAGGCTTACGGTGCTTGTTTGAGGCCATGCAAGGACTTCACAAGTTTGCATACTTTATGTTCATGTCCTTTCACAACAAATCCTTCAGGCTGAGACATAAAAACATTCTCTTTTAGATCTCCATTTAAGAAAGCAATTTTTACATCCATTTGATGGACTTTCCAACTGTTCTGAGCTACTAGTGAAAAGAGTGTCTAGATGGTAGCCCATTTTTCTGTGGGGGCAAAAGTCTCCTCATAATCGACCCCATCCTTCTGTGCAAAACCTTTTGCCACAAGCCTAGCTTTGGGCTTGTCAAGTGAGCCATCAACTTTATACTTGTTCTTGTAGACGCACTTGTAGCCAATTGATTTGGTTCTTAATGGAGCATCAACCAGCTTTGAAGTTCCATTCTTTATGAGGGCATCATACTCCTTTTGCATTGCTTATTTCCATTCATCATGAGAAGCACCTTCTTTGGAGGAAGTTGGTTCAAAATCCGTAGACAAGTTCAATTCACAATCATAAGAAACATCCATATCAACAGGTGAATTAGAGTCACCCACATCACCTCCATTTTTCCGATTTGAATTTCTAGTTCCTGTCTTTCCAACCTCATCAGGATGAACACTTTCAAGTGTCTTTGTCAGCCACTTTGGGGGACCTTTCTTAGATGGTCCAGGCTGCTCCGTTGATTGAGTTGGGACTGAATCAAGATCAAGTCTCCCAATTCTATCAATCACATCACTTACATCATCATCTGTTGTTGGAGTTTCATGTGGGGGAGAGTGTTCTTCAGAAGAAGATTCCACATGTTGATCTAGTATAGGAATCCCCCGTTCAAGATGTGGAATCTGATTATCAAATTCTTGAAATGATTTTTCTTCTGCAAATCTATCCAAGCGATCAAGTTGCCGCTCAACAACATTGTCAATTTGGGATGATTCAAGAAAAAATACATCTTTAGATACAAAAAACTTTTTATTTACTTCATCATAGAGATGGTATGCTTTGGAGGTGTTTGAATACCCCAGGAAGATACACTTACGACTTCTAGCACCAAGTTTGTTTCTATGTACCTTTGGTATTAAGGCATAACAGGTGGAACCAAAGACCCTAAGATGCTTTACTAAAGGAACATGTCCATACCACATTTCATAAGGAGTCTTGTTTCTAATACCATTAGATGGATATCTATTCTTTATATATGCAGCACATAGAACAACATCAACCCAAAACATTATCTTTACATTTTTGAAGAAGAGCATGGATCGTACCATGTTTAAGATTGTCCTATTCATTCTTTCAGCTACACCATTCTGTTGGGGATTATAAAGCACAGTTGTTTGATGTTTGATCCCTTGCTTGTCAAGATAGTTTTCAAATTCATTTGATGTGTATTCTTTTCCATTATCAGTGCAAATAGACCCAATATGAGATTGTGCATCATTTTCAATCCATTTATGAAAGTTCTTGAATGTTTGAAAAGCATCATATTTGTTCTTCAACAAATAAAACCAACACATTCTGGTGTAGTCATCAATAAATGCCATTATATATTTGTTTCCATTTGCAGAAGGAACAAGCATTGGACCACATAAATCTGAATGAATGAGTTCAAAATTTCTATGTGCTCTTGAATGTGAATCATGAAAACACTGTTTGTTATGCTTTCCTAGAATGCAAGCATCACATTGCTTAAGTTTCCTCAGAATTGTAGGCAAACCAGCAACACCATGTTTCTTCAACAAGTGGAGGTTGTCATAGTTCAAATGTCCAAATCTAGAATGCCATAATAAACTTGATGGAAGCATACCTTCTTCATGATGAAAATTGTATGAGAAATGTTGTGCATGAGTAGAGGTTCCTTGTAGCTTGAGAAGCCTTTCTTCTTCTATTCCCCTCATGACAAGTGAGTGGTTAGATTCTTTTACCTCAAGCTTTCCATCAAACATATGAATGGAGTGACCTTGCTGGCGGAAGTGGACCAAGGACAATGAGTTTCTCTTGAGCTGGGGGAGATATAGAACATGATGCAGAAGAAAGTCTGGAAGACTAGGAAGTTTAAGCCTGATTGTACCAAGCCCTGATGGCTTGATTTTTGATTGGTCTGCAAAGTATATTGCTCCATCAACATTGTGAGTGAAATCTTCAAAAAATATTTTCTATGAGTCATGTGGTAGGTTGCTCCTGAATCAAGTAACCAATCATTTTTCCAAGAAGTGAGTGAAGCATTAAACAAATCTTCATTTACTCCAATGTTACATTGTGCCACAACATAGTAAGAGGATTCCGGTGTTGTCTTCTTTCCAAAAGCTTTCTCTCTTCCATCCTTTGATGTTATAATACAGAGTTATACCTTATTTCCAATTAAAAATTCTCCTCTTCCTGCTGCAGCCTTGTAAATTTCTGCAAGTAAGTACAATAATGTCCTTCACTGGCAAGGAGTTGATGAGAATTGAGTGGTGGAACTTCCTCCCTATGGGATACAACTTTGGGTAGGAAAGGAGCATTCATGTTACAAAGCTTTGGAATAGATCCTTGCCTCCGTAGGAGAGTATTTAGTACAATGATCCTCCATATACTTGGTGCTCGTGCCCTTGAACTTCCTTCTTGGGATGGAGCTACCAAAATTCCAATTTGTCTCTATGATTACTCGAAATAAAGAACACATGACTCATGAATCTATTTTCATTCAATAGTTGTTTTCATCCAACTACCTCCCTTCAAATTCGTAGGAGTCTAGTATCTTAAAAATTAAATGGTTTAATTCTTTAAACAAGTAAGTTATATTAAGGCTAATCTTGCAACCTTAACCCTTGAAACCTCTCTATTTACTGTAAACATGGTTCTGGATACAGGGGAATATGTTTGATTAAACTATCACCGTGGTAATAATCATCTGCACTAGGTTACCTATATATTGAAGTTATCATTCAAGGGTTCTATTGAATATCGTAATGTTACTTCATTCACTCTAGCAAGTTTCATGCATAACCATTATGAACAGTTATGAGCATCTACACATGATATCCGCATAACATTTATTTTTTACTATACCCATATTATCAATTCTCAATTACACAAGAAATCCTATAGATACCTTCCAAACAATTGTAGCATCTATTAGAATTTTATGCATTACTAACTGAAATAAAAAGTAATAAATATTCTAACTAGAAATCCGTTGAGAAAGAGCAATATTGGGAAGCGCACACCATTTTCCACTGAACCTAGAATTGATTTCCTCCAATTCACTCCTGAGATGAAATTTCATTGCCAGGAATTAATGCCCTCTTAATCCATTAGCCGTTGGAGTCTCTGCACCTCTATTTAATCAAGCTAGGCCAGATTGGTTCTTCAACTTTTCCTGACGATGAACCACACTGGTTGGTTCGAAACGCGTCGACAAAAGATTGGTTATGTGATTTTTCCGAAGATTTTATAAACCCTTTCTCAAGTATTAAATATTTGTATTTCATGATAAGGTTTCCTTTTTGTGGCGTCCCTCTTTCATAGATATTCTTATCCACTTGCCTAGGCTTTTCCATAAAAGCTTGCCTTTCTCTCTCATGATGTGTTTAGGCTTTTCTAAGCTTAGCTTCTTTCTCGAGCCAAGCAACTTAATGAATATTTCTCTCGCATTCATTAAGCTTATCCAAAACTTTGTTCTAGAATTCTTATCATGATTTATCAATTCTCATTTATCAACGATATTTTTATTCTTTTACTTTAACAAGAACCTTATTTCTTGGTGTCTCATTCCCAAATACTTCTACCCCTTTCTACTCATCTATTTATTTAAATTGTTTATTTTCATAACATGTCCATGCACTCCCATAGCATTTTCCTGCAATGCTCATTGGTGTCGTAACTAACTTATCACATTCCAGAGGGATATTACATTCTTGCCCATTAAATTCACATTGTCCTTTGTGTTTATTTTTCTGGTTTCTTGTCTTGTGCTTAGTGCTGGATAAACCTCCTCATATTCACCGGCTCACATCGAGGTCGTTGCATTAGAAGTACAATGTTTCCATTGGTACTTCAATCCATATTAAATCCGAAGCCGTTCTACCAGAATTTCTCCTCTGAGTGCTACCTACAACATTTGTTCCAAAAACGGTGTGAGGGTTATTAATTACATACTCTTGAAGTATATATATATATATCTATATATATATATATATATATATATATATATATATATATATATATATATATATATATATATATATATATATATATATATATATATATATATAAAAGCTTTAATATGATTAAAAGAAAAGATAACCTCCTCTTTTATCTGCAGTTGGTCTTTGCCTTCCCATTTTGCACTGCGTTATGTTTCTAATATTGGAAAAGAGAGTGTCTTCTTTATAGAATATGTTTTTCCACATTTATCCCCTGCCTCATGGAGCCCACCTGCTTTGATAATATCTATCCACATGAATTTGATGATGTCAGTAACTTTAATGTAGTAATATAACAATGTTCCATATTTATTTTCACTTACTCATACCTTGCTAGGTTCAGTAATGTGAGCGTGATTCATTGTAGATAATTACATAGAAGAATTTATAATTTCTAGGCTATTTGCATCATTTTATTTATGCTTTTGACTTGATATCTTTGTATCCAGTACACCTTTAATCCAATACACCTTTATTACCATTTTCAACGCGGTTTTTTTTTCTTCACGTGACTCTCAATAATTTCATGGCAGTAAGTTGATATGTCTTCATTCTCTTGGTTTCCTTGAATGGAACAATCACTATTTATTGTCAACCAATATGGTTCGACATCTTGTAAACAATCATCCCTGAATACATGATTGATTAATTACATAATTAAACTTAGTCTCAAAAATATCCCTGGCTGAAAATAGCATGATCAATTTCTTATGCCTTTCATCTTAGAAGGCATAATGCATATTTATGTCAAAATATCAGCACATGCATGCAGTTCGGATAAGATGACTTGGACAATGACTACAATCACGCACCTTGAATCATACCTCAGCCTACTATAAGGTCTGAGCTTCAAAGCATAAAGAAAATAAGAATGAGTTGCGCGCTTGATAAGAAAAGGTGCAACCATGTGACCATTTATATTACCGTAGTCTTGATCATAGCTTTACTCTCAATTTACTATGACATGTTCTCTAAGTTACATATTTTAATTAAACCTCTAAGATTGGATGTGCTTGTGTTTGGCGTTGAGACCATGTAAATGTCACGTATGTGGAAGATATAGTACCGAGTTGGAGATGCTTCAACCAAAGATCCTATTACAAGCGTGCCAATAAAAAGAATAAAACTAAACTCTAAGTATACACTCCAAGCTAAGATATATACTCGGTTTGTACATTATACTCTGCATTGGTGTAATCGTTTTTTTTCAGAAAAGAAGAGGCTTACCTACAAAAATTCAATATCAGGTTCTCAAAAATTACTGCCAGTGGATGATCTTGTTGAGCAAGAATCCATTGCTCCTACTTCTTCCCCCTCCTCCTTAGTGAAAGGAGAACATCCAGTGCCTTTGAATTTTATAACTATTTTCTGAAGCTAAATTGAGTAACTGGTGCGAGCGATCCTCCGTGTAAAAGGAGTTTGGCAGATTGGATACAATGAAAATTCAAAACACAAAACCTCTTTTTTCTTTTTTCTTCTTGTTGCTACTTGCTCTCTTATTCCCACCATATAAGGAATTGAGAGCGTCGTAATGTCACGAAATGTGTATGTGTTTGAGTCTTTGGGAGTGGCTGCACTCCTAATTTCTCGAACGTCTAAACCCTAAACTGACTGTCGTCTTTGCCGAGATCTTTGACAAAATGTGTCGAAGTAAATATTGTTTGGGAGTGTTGTTCTAGAGTTTCCCCTCGCCAAAACAAATGAAGCTCTGAAGCCCCATTATGGTTCCACCTCTCAGGAGGACTATTGGCTGTCCTTGGAAGGCTCGTAGGTGTTGGTCGTTGTAGATCACTTTTCATCCAACGATGCCCTCTCCTTTCAAATTCCCCTCCCTCTTTCTCATAGGGTGGCTCCCCCGTATGCTTCACCTAGTCTACAGTGAAAAGGCAAGGCTACTGAGGTGATAGCGAGTATTTTGCCTATGGTTTCTTGGAGTCTCACACTTATGTTCAAGGACTCTTACACCAATTGAGAATCCCCATTGTAACAGACAATAGCATTCTTCTGAAATATTCATATTGGCTATCTCTGGACAAAGATATACTCCAATTATTGTACTTGAGCCCCAATTCCTCACTTATTTTCATCATTTCAAAACTTATTGAAACACGGGGAGGATTTGTTTCTTTCCATGACTAATCCATGATACCTCTGAGTAGATGGGACACCTCACAATAATTTCTAATTGTCTGTCTCTAAGGGAGGAAACTCGTGTTGTCCAAAACCTTATCTTGTTCACAATCCTTAGCTGGAAACACAATTATTATTATCACGTGGAGGACCAGATATTTTCTGTTAAGCTTTGATGCATTATTAACCGTGGATGGTTATAGAATTCTTGCTGCGATGTGTGAATATCTACATGAGTCAGGAACATATTCATTAAAATAGACCAATATGGCAATCATTTGTGAAAATAATGCAGAAATAGATTTAGTTATGAAGCAGTTGAACATAATTAGTTATGAGCAGTTGAACAAGAATTAGTTGTGAGTGGTTAGGAATTGGTTGCATAAGTTTTCCTATATAAGTGTGATGTAATTAAGCAATTGAATTAATGAAGTTGTGTGTCTTTGTGTTGTATTTGTTTTTAATTTGGTATCAGAGCATCCTTCTGTCTGCGCCTCTCTCCTCTTCACGGGCAGTAAATGACTCTGCCATTAGAGTGTGCGCAGTGACAGTATCTTGTGCTGGTAATTCTCCTGTCATTGTATTGTCCCCTGCAGACTCTCCTGCCTACCGCGTTCCTATTACAACCGGAGCTGCATATGCCGTTTCGTCTCTTACGCTGCCTTCAGCATTCGGCTTGACTCGAACCCGCGACCGTATTCGACCACTCTCCACCTTGATTTCATTTTCCAGAAGTGCATCTTCTGCAAATTCGCTTCAGTCCAGCATTGGCCATTCAGGTGTACTGTTATCGATGCTCCAACTGTCGAACATTGTTGCTCTCGTTTCTTGCCGGTCGTGCCTTTGTTTTTAGCGTTTTTTTTCAGCGTTGGTGTTTATGCTGTTTTTCTATAGACCGACTGTTGTTACGGTCATTGCATTATAATTAAACTCTTCCGCTCGTTGGAGTCACAAGTTTATGAATATGCTCCTCTCAATTATTGTCCTGGTAAATACATTTTAAGTTTTTTATTTGCTGTTATTGTTCAGCCAGCTTACGTCTCACCAGTGTTTCTGTTGGATTCTGCCAGAATTGAGTTTTCCAACCTTAAGAAGCTTGCGTTTTTTTTGAATTTGGTCATTGGTGGAGAAATGGCTAATCCTCTTGCAGATTCATATTTAAATGAGTCTTCAAAACTTGATGGAGAAAACTATGTAAATTGGAAATTTAAGATCATCACAGTACTGGAGGCATACAATCTCTGGCCGATTGTAAAAGGTGACGAGACCAAGCCTCAACCTCCTACTAACACTCAAGATTGGGAGAAGCGTGAAATAAAAGCAAGGGTGCTGCTACGCATGTCAGTGAAGGACAATATTATTCCACACATTCGGGACTGTGAAACTTCAAAGGCAACATGGGACACTCTCAAAGGTTTGTATGAAACTTCTAATGCAAACCGTATTTTATTTTTAAAAACAAAGCTGCTATCTATCAAAATGGATGCCAATGAAAGTATTAGCAACTTTGTTTCGCGAATTAAAGATTTTAGTGATAAGCTTGGTGATATTGGTGAAAAGGTTTCTAGTACAGACTTGGTAACTGTTACGTTAAAGGGGTTAGTCCCAAACTATAAAGTCTTTATTTCAGCTCTCTTAGCTAGACCGACACCCCCTACATTTGAAGAATTGGCTGGAATTCTTCTTCAAGAAGAAGAGCGCATGAAAACTTTTGAACTGGAGTCAAATGGTTCTGATTTGGCTTTGACTGCAAGAGGCCAAAAACCATTCCGAGGGAGACCATGGGACAGAAACAGAGGCCGTTTTCAAGCAAAGCAGAAAGGTATGGCACCTCCTGATTCTTATGTTAAAAGGAACATTGAATGTCATTATTGTGGAAAACCTGGACATCTGGCTAAAGATTGCTATAGGAGAAAGAATAATGAATCAAAACAAAGACATAGCAGGCATAATGGAAATTACATAAATAAAGACACCTCAGTGAATGATGGATTTAAAAATCTTAAGTTATTTCTTTCTGATGCTGCATTGTCTGCTGAAACTGATGATGAGAATGCTTGGTTTATAGATTCTGGTGCATCGGCACACATGACTTGTAATAAAGAATGGTATGATAAATATTATGAGAAATCTGATGGTACACACATTTACCTAGGAGATGATAGGTCACTTAAAGTTCAAGGCTATGGCATAATAAATGTGTACTTACCTAATGGACAAATGCGACAGATTCATAATGTGATGTATGTCCCTGCTCTCAAAAAGAATTTGCTATCTGTTTCCACTATCACTGATAACAATTTAAAAGTAGAATTTGGTAAATTGGGGTGTATAGTGAAAGATGTTCAGGACCACTACAGGGTTATTTCTATAGGTACCAGGGTTGGAGGATTGTACAGATTGGATGTGACAGTCAAGCGCCATGTTGCATTGACATCTCAAGAGACATCGACAGCAGAATTATGGCATCACAGGTATGGGCACCTAAATTACAATGATTTATCGTTGTTACAAAGGAAATCAATGGTTGAAGGTCTTCCTGTTATGAAGTGTGAACATTTACCATGTGAAGCTTGTGCACTTGGTAAGCAGCATAGAGAAGCGTTTCCTGTTCATACTGAGAAACGGAAGTATGATATTCTTGAATTAATTCACACTGATGTATGCGGACCTATGCAAACTAGGTCTCTTGGTGGTGCTTCATACTTTGTTATTTTTATTGATGATAGATCTAGATATACCTGGGTCTATTTCATTAGAAGGAAAAGTGATATATTTGAGTATTTTAAAGAGTTTCGAAATATGGTTGAAAAACAAACAGGAAAGTGCATTAAAATACTCAGATCTGATCAAGGGGGTGAATATAAATCAAAAGCATTTAACACCTATTGTAAATATAATGGAATTCAACAACAGTTCATAGTGCCACATACCCCTCAGCAAAATGGTGTTGCTGAGCGATGGAATAGAACCTTGGTGGAATCTGCTCGTAGTATGCTGCAAGGTAAGAACATCTCTAATGGCTTCTGGGCAGAAGCCATTAACACTGTTGTTTATCTGAAGAATCGATGTCCCACTAAGAAATTAGTTTTTCAAACTCCTTTTGAGGTTCTTTATGGTTATAAACCTAATGTGAGTCATTTCAAAGTCTTTGGATGTACTGCTTTTGCTCATATTCCTGAAGCTCACAGAAGAAAACTTGATGCCAAGTCCATCAAGTGTATTTTCATTGGATATTGTACGGATCAGAAAGCCTATAAATTGTTTGATCCAAGTTCCCATAAACTATTTGCAAGTCCCGATGTATTGTTTCATGAGCAGACTGATAAAAGTAATACAAAGAATGATACGTGGCATATTTCTAATGATGCACATATCAAGCTTGATACTTTGATTAAGCAGGAACAGGAACAGGTCCAGGTACAGGTACAGGATCAGGATGATAGCAGCAGTATGAGCACATCTAGCAGCAGTGAGTCATCACAAGGAGGTGATACACCTCAAAGCCAACGAATCATGGATGGAACACCCACACCAAGAAGGTCATCCCGACAGACTCGACTTCCTGCAAGGTATAGAGACTATGCCTTAATCTCTAATATAATGAATGTTGAAGAACCAATTGATTATGAACAGGCTAAACAACATGAACCATGGATTAATGCTATGAATGATGAGTATGCTTCTATTATGAAAAATCACACATGGGAATTAGTGGAACTTCCTGAAAATAAAGTTCCAATTGGAAGCAAATGGTTGTACAAAACAAAATTTAAAGCAGATGGTACAATTGATAAATTTAAGGCAAGATTAGTAGCAAAAGGGTATGCTCAACAGGAGGGAATTGATTATGAAGACACTTTTGCACCAGTAGCTAAGTTGAATACAATTAGATTTCTGATTGCCTTGGCCACAAAACATAATTGGAATATACATCAAATGGATGTCAAATCTGCTTTTCTAAATGGTGATTTACAGGAAGAAGTTTATTTGGTTCAACCTGAAGGGTTTGTCAAACAGGGACAGGAGCATCTGGTTTGCAGGTAAAGAAAGGCATTGTATGGTTTGAAACAGGCACCAAGATCATGGTATGTAAAGATTGATACCTTCTTTCTTCAGAATGGATTTGTGAAAAGCAAAAATGATCCTAACTTGTATTTTAAGAAAGATGAAAAAGGAAATGTTGCTTTAATATCTTTATATGTGGATGATCTCATTATAACAGGCACTGCTCACAAATTAATTGAAGAAATTAAAGTTCAGTTGTCACAGGTTTTTGAAATGAAAGATTTGGGTGAAATGCATTACTGCTTAGGAATTGAGGTATGGAGAGAACCTGGTAAAACTTTGATCACTCAAAGCAAATATACAAAGGAGATTCTTAAAAAGTTCAATATGACAGATTGCAAAGCTATGTCAACTCCCTTAGAACAGAATGCAAAGTTGTACAAAGAAGATGGATCGAAAGAGGGAGATGGAACATTATATCGTCAGTTAGTGGGAAGTTTGAACTATCTCACCACTACCAGACTAGACATTGCATACTCAGTCAGTATCCTTAGTCAGTTCATGGCTAAGCCTTCAGGAAATCACTGGAATGCTGCAAAGAAAGTTCTCCGATACTTAAAGGGAACAGTGAATCTTGGTATTATGTATACTGATGAATCTGATGTTGCACTAACAGGTTTTTCTGATTCAGATTGGGTAGGAAATCCAGATGACAGACGATCTACCTCTGGCTATGCATTTCATATTGGATCAGGGGTCGTATCTTGGAGTAGTAAGAAACAGCCAATTGTTTCTTTATCATCAACAGAATCAGAGTACAAAGCTTTGACCAATGCCACCTGTGAAGCCATTTGGTTGCGAAGAATTCTTGCAGATCTTGAAGAAGCGCAAAGTGGTGCAACATGTATCAATTGTGATAATCAGAGTGCTATCAAATTAGCACATAATCCAGTTTACCATGCTAGAACAAAACACGTTGAGTTACATTACCACTTTGTCCGTGAGAAAATTGAGTCAAATGAAATTGGATTGATATTTTGTAACACCAAGGATAATGTGGCTGATATATTTACTAAGACCCTTGGTAAAATCAAATTTGAAGTTTTTAGAAGTCAGTTAGGTATTGTAGAGAATCCATTTCTCCATTAAGGGAGGATGTGAAAATAATGCAGAAATAGATTTAGTTATGAAGCAGTTGAACAGAATTAGCTATGAGGAGTTGAACAAGAATTAGTTGTGAGTGGTTAGGAATTGGTTGCATAAGTTTTCCTATATAAGTGTGATGTAATTAAGCAATTGAATTAATGAAGTTGTGTGTCTTTGTGTTGTATTTGTTTTTAATTTCATTTTCCTGAAATGGCGTAATTCCAACGATAAATTGATTGACAATGAATACATTTGGAGACATCTACCGGAATTCTGGAACCCGACACCTACAAAAAATGATCAAGTGCTTTGGCTTAAGTATAAATTTCTTCATTTAAGAGCATTCTAAGTGATCACCCATTGAAATCAGTATTTTGTCAATCATGGTTTCACCCGACAATTCCTCCTTGTAGATCCTTTATTATAGTGTTGATCTATAATTTGATTATTATTTTGCCAAATGGATAACTACTGGAGCCAAAACTTCTAATCCCCATAATTCTCCATCATCACATCTTATCACCATCAGCCTAGATGCCTCAGGTTGTACATGCGACTTGAGGGGAAGCAGAACCCATTAGCTGTATTATAGGCCAAAATAGTCAGGTCGTTGCAATACAAGTGTCAAGAACCCACGTGATTCCAACTAAAAGAAAAAGAGATCTTGTAAAAGATATCTCGCTATCAGAATATTGGAAAGACAGGCAATATTCCTAAATCAATTTTTCGATGCTTTGGTAATACATTAGCGTTCGTCTGTATCCTCGGCAAACTTTTTTTTGATACTTTATCATAATGCTTGAAATTTTTGGTTAGAGACTTTCCTATATCTAACTAGCTCGATCTTCTAATGCTTATACAAGCTCTGCAATCTTGCCAAGTTCGATCCTTACTTCTCAGTATGCGATTTTCATATATAATTACATCAAAAGTGCTGATCCAACTCACAAGTAACGATTATCAGTCAAATTTGGGCTCCTATAGTGTTCAAGTGAAATGATCCACGAAAACCAAGAATCAGGATAACGGATTTAGAGGTGATCAAATCTTCGCAGACTTCGATACTTCCCTCTTTACCTATTTATTTTAAATACTTATTAGTTTCTGACTTCTAAAAAAAATCATTTACTTAGGTTTTGAGATTACTTAATTTAAATCGTTCTTGTTGTTAAGTCTCCCAAAATCCCGCCCTTTTGAACTTATATGTCAAGGTTTTCTTATTCTGCAATGGTATTGCTGGTGATTATGGCATTGTTTCATGTGTGTTTTCGTTATACTTTCATAACTGAATTATTTTATTTTTTCTGGCATCTCCCAGGAGATCTTCCTTAGGCCATCCTATGCTAGCGCCCATTAGGTCGGAGAGTTGAGATTAAGCTTTGATACCACTTGTCATGTACTTCTTCCTAGCCAGTGGTTTATCTCCTCAACCATTTTTTTCGTTTTTGACGATACTTATAAGCTTATATAATAAGGACGAAAATATTTTATCTATCTTTGTCTCCGGTCGGTTGCCTCATAAGGGTTCAAGATCTTTTTACAATCATTAATTACATTCCATTAAACTATGTCCTTAGATAGATTATCTCTACTCGGATTAGTTGTATTTCATTATTCTATGTCCTTGGATGGACTATGCATAGCAATCACACCATAATTTAACTTTAATCTCCCATTAGGCTGTTCCTATCCTTAAAGATATAGGTCACCAATTCCTAGCCCAATAAATATTCCTAGGCCTATTTGAATGCCTTTAATGATTCTCCAGTATCTGACCCATTTCCCAAGAAAGGGGCAAGGCAACTATACACAATCAAATGGGTATTTACATGTATATGAATGATAACCTTGAAAAATATTTCATATAGAATAATCTAAATCCTTGAACCCTATTTTCATGGCACCAATATCTTCTACAATGTTCATCCATAGCCCCGAGTTGAATCACTTGTTAGCCATATAAAGTATGTGTGATATAGATCACACGACATCGATAACCCATTAACTAAGAATCAGAACATCTAATTTAATTTGTTAATTTGTTACTAGTACAACTACTTGGCACAATGGTAGGAGGTTGAGTCAACATGGATTACTTAGAGAGCAATGTATATTGAACAATATATTAACCATTTTTTTGTGCCATGTATCCAAAATATTAATGTAGGTCATCACGTCATGGGGAAGAGGTGACTGTATTCATTCCTCATATCTCCTTGCCAAATGACATCAAAACCTAAGCTATAAGTTATGTTGGCCCTCCTGCGCACGCATCATCATGGTTGATCTGTGTTTATTGGATTAACTATCCACGAGGGAGCTACTCTCAGCGCCGTTCCTCTTAGATTCATTATCGAGTCTCTCTGTACCATGAATTTTTACATAGATATGCCGATTTAGGCATATACCTTTAGAGCATTAGGATTCCGTTTGAAAACCCGTCCTCATTACAACAAGAAAACTAACCCTAATTAATGAATTCTGTCCATCTCTTTGTCTCACTGGAACACGCTCACCTGCTGCAAAATTCAAAAGGATCAACTAACCGAAAAATATACTTCGCAGGGTTCTCTCTAATGGCAATACACTCCGATATATTAACATAATGAATATAGGAACTCTTTACACTAAAGAGGCTATGCACCGAACCATTGGCTAAATGGTTTTCCCGATCGCAAAAGATCTGTAGGCTCTATGTTCAAAATTACAGCACGACGTAATATGTTGTCAATGGGAATATCTGGATAAACATTCTCCAATTGAGTTTTTTGTCGAGGTTATAATCTCTTGCAAAATGTAACTACGGTTGAAATTGGTAATTCATTATTAAGCATTATCCAATTGTGTTTTTCTCCATCAATCAGATTAGAAATGTGATGTTGTACTTTAAATCTACCAATAACATGAACTTACTAAAGCAGACTTAGAAAAGTATGCCATAGAGCTCAATGGCGCGGGGTTTTGTAAAGCTCTAGGGTCGTATGACAAGAAGTAACTTAATTTCGAGTGTAATTGTGGAAGGTAGAAATATCTATCAATTAGAACAATAGATTTAGTAATACAATTGCCTCGGATGTCTCTCTGGAGTGTCACGGCCTCTCACTATTGGAGCTGGTGTCAATCGACACCGCTCTGAGTCAATCGACCATTGAGAGAGTAACCAGCGCAGTAGACGAAAATGGCTTTGAAGTTTACTTTTGTCAATACATGGTTACGTTTCAAACTATATTGCATGGAGCCAGAAACTGGTCACACACGGTATGGCAGAATATAATTTAAGCATCATCAACAAATCGTGTCATCTATACTATCAAGAGAACAATAGTGGTTATCTATATTTTCGGTTAAACATATATCCCGCAGAATGATATTTGGTTGCAAACCTGCAATGATAAAATACTTCATTCGTCCTATAGGTATATTTTAAATATATTATTTCAAGATTTCCAAATCTCGAATTATCTAGACATGCTTCCCAATTAACATAAGGTATACACTCGTGAAATATTGTGAGAAATTCTTTATGCAGGAAATTTGATGGTTTGCATATAGCCAACTTCAACTTCATTTGCAAGTATGATCTTCATATCCACTCATAACAAAATCGCTTTCAACAAATTTTGGTATTTGAGTGCTTCATTTACCAATTGTGTTTAAGGCTTTGTAGGCCCAAGAGAATATACAAGTGGTATATACAGATTACAAATCACTTCTCCTTCCTCCACTTTGACATTATCTTCTGCTGATTTTTGTTTGTTAATACTCTTGGTTTAGCTACATAAACTGGTTTTTGGTCTCGAGGGTATAGGGTGCAATAAGTTGTTTATTAATTATGCTAAATAATCGTTGTGACACAGTTCTAACATGATCAACCATCCTTTTGAGGTTATAATACAGAGTTATACCTTGCTTCCAATTAGCAATTCTCTTATTCCTCCTACGGCCTAGTAAATTTTTGCAACTAAGTATAGTAATTTCGTTCACCACCAAGTAGTTGGCGGGAATTGAGTGGTGGAAGTTCCTCACTATAGGATAGAAGTTTGTGTAGGAAAGGAGCATTCATGTTACAAAGCTTTGGAACAGATCCTCCCCTATGTAGGAGAGTATTTGGTACAATGATCCTCCATATACCTAGTGCTTATGGCTTTGAACTTCCTTCTTGGGATGGAGGTACCTAAATTCCAATTTGTCTCTATGATTACTCAAATAAAAGTACATGAGTAATGACTCTATTTTAATTCAATATTTGTTTTCATCTAACCACCTCCCTCTAGATTCGTTAGGGGTCTAGCATCTTAAAATTAAATGGTTTAATGCCATACCCAAGTAGGTTCATCTTAGGGCTAATCTCTCAACCTTTACCCTTGAAGCTTCTCTATTTACTCTAAACATGGTTCTGGATATAGGGGAATATGTGTGATTAAACTATCACCGTGGCAATAATCGACTGCACTAGGTTACCTATATATTGAATTTATCATTAAAGCGTTCCATTGAATATCTTTATGTTCCTTCATTCACTTTAGCAAGTTGCATGCATAGCCATTACTAACAATTATGAGCATCTACAAATCAAACCTACATAACATTTATTTTATACTATAATCATATTATCAATTTTCAATTACAAAAGAAATCCTACAGATACCTTCCAAACAATTGCAACATTTATTCAAAGTTTATGCATTACCAACTTAAATAAAAAGTAATAAACAATCTAACGAGAAATCCATTGAGAAGGAGCAATCTTCGGAAGGTGAAACCATTTTCCACTGAACCTTGAACTTATTTCCTCCAGTTCACCCCCGAGCTGAGATCTCCTTGCAAGGAATCAATGCCCTCTTGATCCCTTTCTCAAGTATTTAATACTTTTATTTCATGATAAGGTTTCCTTTTTGTAGCATCCCACTTTCGTGGATATTCTTATCCACTGGCCTAGGCTTCTCCATAAAAGCCCATCCTTCTCTCCCGTGGTTCATTTAGGATTTTATAAGCTTAGAATCTTTCTCCGGAAAGAAACTTAATGGATATTTGTATGCCATCCATTAATCTTATACATAAATTTCTTATAGAATTCTTATCATGATTTATCAATTCTCATTTATCAATGAGATTTTATTCTTTCATTTTGGCAAGAACCTTGTTTCTAGGTGTCTCATTCCCAAATATTTCTACCCTTTTCTACTTATCTATTTATTCAAATTATTTATTTTCATAACATGTCCATGTATTCCCATAGCCTTTTCCTACTATTCTCATTGACACAATAGAGTCTTAACTAACTTATTACATTCATAGAGGGATATTACAATTTCTTAGATTATTTACGTCATTTTTAGGGAATTATAGCAAAAATTTATTGAAGCTAGTTATGGTCTTGCAAATAGTATCATATTACAGTTATGAAATAAGTAAATATGGTCCTTTGCCAACTTACCTTGCATTATTGTAAATTATATTTGAGGATCTCATAATTTTATCCTAATTCAAGGGTGAGATGTTTCTCCCAAATATTTTACCTCCAATGCTATCTTCCTTGTAAAGGAATTTAAATCTAAGCCAAGAAAAAAAGAAAATAAATCTAAGGATGTTTCATATATTGAAACTGGATTTTGAGATTCCATGGGGCCAGTAAATTCTACCCACCTTCATGTGGTGTAAAGGTATTGTATGGAACTTCAGTTAATCTTATTTTATCTACTATAGATTCACCCTTGGCATAGGATCAAACGACATGGTTTAGTTCATATCCCTTTGGTTCCTCTTCAAATAATGGGTGCTCCAATATTGATCATTGATTTGGAAATCCATAGAGCTTTAATCAATAGTGTTAATTTAGAGTTTATTATGTGAAACATACAATAACCATCTCAATATTCCTAGTGAATTTGTTATTTCCATAAGATATGAGAATTAAATGAGAAAGTTGATGTTTGTCTAAATAAGTTCTTTCTTTCCCTACTATGTCAATGAGAATTCACAATTTTAGTGATGGGGTTGAGATAGATTCTATGTATACCATTCTCTTATTCATATTGACATCATTGAAATATTTCAAGAGATAAAGGGAATTTTTGTTTTTTTCTTTGAAGGGAAGATAGAGATGGTGAAAGCCAATGATTTTCAGATTCTTTTGTTACATATTGGATTGTATCTTAACTTTCAACATCATGATATATATATAATTCCATCCATTAATAACAAAAAAAGTGATATAACATAATTCATCCTTAACCCTTTATAAAAACCGAGGGAAAACCTCCCATATTCAAAATATACCAAATAGATTTTGTGTTCTAGTTTTCTCCTTGTTAGTCTTAGCCAAGGAAGAACTATAACAATCAAGTTTCGTTTTAACAACAATTTGTTTAGAAATGAATAATGAAAGTTATAATGCTTAATTTCAAGAAATAAATGTTCCATTTTCAATATTATCAAAAAAAATATTTTTTGAATATTTGATTGGTCCACAATTTGAAGATGTTATTGTAGAATTTGCAAAATACAATTCCATGTGGGAAACTTCCTTATGGAGTTTTTGTTGTAACTTCTAATATCTAGATACAATTACAATCTTCATGTTATGATTTTAGATATTTCTGCAATGATTTTTTTATTGTTAAGGTTTGCTAAAAAAAAACAGAAATTAAAATATTTTAAAATAATTCATACTAAAATAAATAACATATTTACCATTAGTCATTGTATGACATAATTTAACCAAGTCTTCGCATAAAAAGTGGATACGAATAAGATGTAAATAAATAAATTTTTCCCGCTATTATGATTTTTTTCCAATAGACTTTAATATGTAGGATTAAAAATGTAAACATGCTAATGTACTAGTGGTTACTACCTACCAAAATTTATGCAAGTCATGTTACTTAATTTATCCACTCTAGATGTCCATTTATTAGTCCTTTCCATGGAACAACTATCAAAATTTATTAGATTAGAATTTATCAATGCAAGTTGTAATGCTTAACTTTAAAATATAAATATTTATTTTTCAATATTATTGAAAAATTTATGTTTCAACATGTGCCCATTTAAGATATACATTCTTCATGTGATATTTGTTTCCCCTAACTATCCTAAATCGTTATCATTATAGCTAGGGCTCAAATTCACTAGATCTATCAAACGATTGTGAGTTAATCTAGACAGAACAATCTTATATGCATATTTTTCTGAAAGCATAATTTCTAACTTGAGTGACAGGGACTAAGTTGCCATGCAATGTTTATTTCAAGTAGATTTTGTGGTCTAGTTTGTTCCACTCTTGATTTTTCCATGTAACACTTCTTTCAAATAGATTTTGTGGTCTAATTTGTTCTGCTCATAATTCGAATGATAGAATGATAAGATAGGCAACTACATATACTAGCACAACTAGATTGGAAAATGATCTTGATATATGTTTATGCCTCAGTTTCCCCCTTTTAAAATGAATGACCCTAACATACCCATATATTTTATAAATTGTCTTATTCGCATGATTCAATTTATTATTTAATGATTTGCATGGAAATTTTATAATCATATTAATTAAAGGTGAAAATACAAACATATATTCACATGCTACCATTTGTTTCTCTTAACCTACAAGGAAATTTCATAATTATATTAATCAAAGGTGAAAACAAAAACATATATTCATATGATACCATATTTTTTTCTTGAGTGGTAATTTAATAATTCTATTATGCAAATGCCAAAAGGTAAACATTGAGTCACATTTTTCCATTTGATAATTTGGCTGTAATTTTATAACTGTATTAATTAAATAATAAAAGTTAAACATAACTTTAAATACATAAGCTATTTAGTATTTGAAATTTCATGAATTTATGTAGGGGAGATCACAAGAAATATCAACAATTTTCATTTATAATCATAAATTTTTTTTTTTTATATATATATATTCAATAAGGAAACTTATATCTACAACATAAACATAAACATTATTATAACTTACGATTTGTACTCTCTGGTGCTGGACTATTCCAATTAAGAAACAACATAACTTATCTGTAAATATATATAATTTGATTAAATGTATTCATATATACCTATGAAAGGTATTATTTTGCAATTTCCTTGCTCACTCTTTGAGTGGATAGCTTGGAAGGGCAACAAATATTACTAATGTTTTTTTCCTATTTATTGCATAGTTGAAGATCTTGGAAGGGACATGTTGTGAATATAATTTGTATAAAAATTAATGTAAATATACTAGGTATTAACCAATGAAGCATTAATTAGTAATCAGTACTGAAGAAACATGTCTAAAGGGACATGACCGATCATGAAGAGGAACCTGCCTAGGTATATAAGTAGGCCTCATTTATAACAATCACATATCACTTGTACATTCCATAATTCTTATATAATATATATTATTTGTCCTACAATGGATATTTATATACCAGATCTTCTAAAGTAGTCTATTGTGTATACAAATATTGTACATTACATTGGTAATATGTATTGTTACTTTGTTTGTTACAAGTAATATATACTTTATAAGCATTGTTGAATGTCTAAGTGATATGTCATTGATACAAATGAGGCCTCCTTATATACCTGGGTAGGTGCCTCTTCATGATCGGTCATGTCCCATTAGACATGCCTCTTCAATACTAATTACTAATTAATGTCTCATTAATTAATCATGACTATATTTACACTAATTTTTAGATAAATTATGTTTATAACATTGTGTTTCTCTTTGAAAAGATTTTTCATCAAAGCTTATTAATAATTAGGTGTGTCATTTGTTTCTTTATCTTGTAAGTTATTCACATCTTTTAGAATTATTTAAGTTGTCATATTTTTTTATACAATATGATAACATCTTTGGAGTGATAAATAAAATTGTTGAACTAAGAAGTGATTTGATCATCCTAAGTTAATCTCTATGGAATCTTGCAATGGCTGGAAACTTGTGATGATATGTTATCACATAAGTGGGTTGTACAAACTTCAATATTCTTTGGAAACTATGTTTTTTTTGTGGTCTGAATGATACTAATATGTATATTGATCGAGAATTCTGTTCTTGTGATTTAGATGTTGATGAGGAGTTCTTCTGGTGTGAAATTTCCTTATCATGTGTGTGGAAAATTCCTAATTTACTTAAGGTATTGTTGTTGTTGAGTTTGTTACTAAATCATCACTTGGAATTTCCATTGTTTGAACTACATGCTCTTAGTACGTGAATGAGGACTAAGGTGACTGGGATGAATGTGTCGATGTTGTAGATTATAGAAGTAGTGATGACTTCGATAGACTGTGGGATCATGTCTCATATATGCAATGATGGAATTGTTGGAGTAGGTGGTACAATAGAGTATGAGAGTTGACAGTTAGAATATTGAAGGGAGTGGTTATAGTGGAGGTGTAATAGTGGCCTGTCAGGAGGGCTACGATTATGTGGTTCATGGCTACCAATGGTGGGTTTGGTGGTTTTGGTGTTGTATGTGCAGTGGGCTATGAAAGTTCATAAGTTTATTTTTTTGTCTGTATATATATATATTTGTGTTTTATTTTTCGATTTTTAATATAACCTTATTTTATTTTAATATGTCTTTCCTTCTTTATTTTTTTCCCTTTTCAAGAGTCTCTTTTTCTTTTGACACTTTTTTTTAATAATATATACACCTTTTAGTGTTTTGACCCATTTTTTTATATCATCGATATATATATATATATATATATATATATATATATATATATATATATATATATATATATATATATATATATATATATATATATATATATATATATATATATATATATATATATATATCTATGTGTGTGTGTGTGTGTGTGTGTGTTCAAGGGCCTGAATCATGAAGTTGGTGAAATGGATAAACTCCAACTCTTGCAGTGAAACACTTTGATGACAACAAGGTTGGTGAATTTTGATAACCAAAGACCACATCATACTGGCTTTCTACAACAATTGAGCACTTAGAGGATCGAAAAACTCTCATACCAATGTAACGAACAAAGTTGGTATATGCACAAAATATTTTAAAAGATCAAATATATGTAAATATCCATTGTAGTACAATTAATATATATATTATATAAGAATTGTTGAATGTACAAGTCATATGTGATTGTCACAAATAAGGCGTGCTTATATACCTAGCTAGGTGCCTCTTCATGATAAGTCATGTCCCATTAGAAAATCCTATTCAGTACTAATTATTGAATAATGTTTCATTAATTTATCTTTATTATGTTTACATTAATTTTTATATAAATTATATTCCTAACATTAGTCCCTATCTGCCTTATTGTAGTGCTACAAAATAAGGTACACTTCAAAAACATTATTCACCCATTGTTGCCACTCTACGGTGCCATAAAACCTAGTGACACAACGTTTTTCTGTCACACAGCGTGAAAATTTATTCTATGGTATCACTTGTATTCCTCTACATGAAAAAATGTTTTGTCATGTTATGTTGTTTATTAACCAACAAAACTTTTTGTATTTCCCTGTGGCTAGACATCTCCTAACAAAGTGCCTCTCCCTCACCTTGAAAGTCATGCCTTGAGCATCACGTACCACCCTGATGTCACTTCATAATATAAGTTAACATGTTTCAATAGTTATATAATTATAGTTATATAATTCTAATTAATAATTATATAATTATAAATAAATAAAGCTATTTTTATTTTTTATTACTATTAACTATTATATATAATTAAAAAAAATATTAAAGGAATTTATAAAGGTGTTAAGTCCAAATAAAAAAGGAAACTTATTATATTTTGAAGAATTTGGTTGCTCACACTCACATGAAGAATGTTAGGTCCATATAATAATAGTGATTCTGCCATTACTTTTTTCGTTGTATCCCTTATTGTTATTATTGTGCCCCATAGAATCCCACTATTGCTATTTTTGTGCCTTTATATTATTATTGTTAGGTCGGCTTTGGTGATATTGTGACCCCTTAGAATCCTATATATAGAAAGGAGTTTTTGTCATTTGAATCACCTATTAATTGTTCATTCGTGTAATGTAAAGGAGGTTTCCCCTCGAAGAGGCTTATTTCTAAAGCGTTGATCAATATTTTATATCTTTTTGTAAGCTGGTTTCATAACATTTGGTATCAGAGCTTTGGATTCTAGGGTTTTGCTACTCCAAACAAGTCATTGTGGAATTTTCGCTATAACATTTTTGCTACAAAAAAAGCCCACTAGAGGTGGAATCGATCTGAACCTCAGGCTCGAAGTTCAGATCTTGTCTCACTATATTTTTGGAGATATAATATGAGGAAGTTAGGGTTTTTATAGATCCCCGAGTTACATTCCAAATAGGTGACCTTGGGAAAATCATCACTCTGAGCATCAAATTAATTTTCGTAAGAAGCTACAGAAAGAGGATAGACTGTAGTTGTTTTGCACATTATTTTCTGAACATAAGGTTGAAACAATGACCAGTGGCACGTTGTAAAAGTTCACTCTACTGAACTAGTGTATACTGAGGTCATCATGGGATATTTGGCATAAATATTCATTGGAGAATCCAATATTGGTTAGAATTGTAGGGTTAGAAAGATTACTGAGAGGGTTACAAGAGGAAGAAATTTCAGAGATTGGAGATCCAAAATTACAGAGATAAATTAGATTTAATATTGAGCTCCTACAAAGTGAAAAAAGGTGTGTAGTGTTTTTTAAATTTTTGCATAAGCTTGGTTTGAAAATTTAGTTTGAAGGAATTAAAAGGGCATAGCGATGCATTATTATCAGTAATTAATACCCCAAAGAAAGAAAATGGAAACACCTAGTAAGAAACCTGAAATCTCTAGCATGACTCATGAAGAAGAGGAAGAAATGCAACATGATATATCAACATTATGAGACCAAGTGAAACAAATCTCACTCACACAAAATGTAACAGAAGATAAGATGGATGGTTTAAAGAAAGACGTAGAAGCTAATATGTATGGCGTGGAAGCTAAGATGGGTGGTTTAAAGAAAGGCGTAGAAGCTAAGATGAATGATGTGGAAGCTCAGATGGACGACATGGAAGCTAAGATGGATGGAGTGGAAGCTAAGATGGATCGTTTAATTAAAGGCATGGAATATTTGAAGACAGACTTGATGACAAATTTCACAAAGTTTCGACAATAAATGCATACTAATGGCGAAAGGGTAGTAAAGGAAACTCATGATGAGAACAAAATAAATGTTAATCATGATTTTATAGACTTTATCATTAGATCGAAGAACCACCATGTTCCAAAGATCAATATGAGGAAGCTTGATGGCAAGGATCTCGGAACATGGATAATACACAAGGAGAAATTTTTTGATCTCCATAACGTGCAAAACACACAAAAGGTATGCATTGTAACTTTATATTTGGAACTAAATCAGTTTGTATGGTATTGATGGATTTTCCCTCATAAACAAATTGTCACTTGGGCTATTTTTATAGATGAAATGATAGCACATTATGAGCATACAAAAAGCAACACTTTTTTTAGCCAATTGATAAATCTCAAACAAAAGGGTTCAATGATGGAACACATTGAGGACTTCCAAAAATTGAATATAAAGGTAAAAGATATTCGAGAGGAGCATAGGATTTATGTGTTCATAGGGACTTTAAAAGATAACATCCAACATGAGGTTCGCCTTTGGGAACCAAATTCCTTGGAGAAGGCATTCAGGGTGGCAAGAAAAATGGAAAGCAAAATTATAGCAATGAGGAAGCCTACCACTCACAATAATAAATATGGAAGTGTTGTTGCCCCTAGCCATCCACAACCTACAAGGTTGACACCACAAAAATTGGAATAAAAAAGAGAAAAAGGGCTTTGTTATAGTTGTGATAGAAAATACACTAAAGGTCATAAGTGTGCCCAGAAGAAATTATTTTACATAGATTGTGAAGAGGATGAATAAAAGGAATAAGAAACATCAAAATCAAAGGATATACATAAGGAATAAACCCTAGAAATAGAAGAAATGAATCCAACCATATCTTGTAATGCATTGGCTGGAATTACCACTCAAACTATCAAGATAGAAGGGCATATCAAGAAGAAAAAGGTAATAGTGTTGATTGATTCTGGAAGTACCCATAATTTTATTCATTGTAAGATATCCAAGGAATTGATTTCTTCCTATATCCAGCATCAGAGTGTCAAGCGATGGTTTCAGGTGGAGGAACCATAAATTTCTCAGGAAATTTCCATAATATCAAGGTATCCATGGGAGAATATGTATTGAATATCCCAATGCTTTCCATTCCAATGGGTGGTGCTAATGTTGTACTAGGAGTCTAATGGCTACAATCCTTGGGTACAATAACTTTTAATTTTCAATAACTTTTCATAAAATTCTCTTCAGAAGGAAAGGAAGTTAAATTAAGGGGTACCGTAGGGAAACCAACAAAGATAAGCAACTCTAACTGAATGACAAAGCTTCTAAAGAAAGAAAAAAGAGGCATAATTGCACAATTATGTTCACTAGAGGTTCCCACATTGAAATCATCCATTTCTCCAGATCTCCAAAAAGACTTGGACAATCATTCCAAGGTATTTGAGACTCCCAAAGTCCTCCCACCTATTCGTGATCATGATCATGCTATTAATTTTATTCCAGGAAGTTTTCCTCCAAACATCAGGCCTTACAGATATCCCTATGTCCAAAAGAGCGAAATTGAACGTATGGTTGTAGAAATGCTAGAGGCTGGTATAATTCGGCCTAGTCAAAGTTCTTTCTCTGCTCCAGTAGTATTGGTTGACAAGAAGGATGGATCGTGGCGCATGTGTCCCGATTATAGGAAGCTCAACAAGCTCACTATTAAAGATAAATTTCCCATTCCTGTCATTGATGAATTTCATGGATCAATTTACTTCACCAAGTTCTATCTTCGTTCAGGATATCATCAAATCAAAATGAAGACTAAAGACATTCCGAAAACAACATTTAGAACTCATGAGGGTCATTATGAATTTTTGGTCATGCCTTTTGGCCTTACTAATGCACCTTATACATTTCAAGGTTTGATGAACTCCATTTCCAAACTCTTCCTTAGAAAATTTGTGGTAGTATTTTTTGATGATACACTAATATACAACATGTCTTGGAAGGAACATGTCCAAGATGTTGACATGGTGCTCAAACTATTGGAGCAGAAACAATTATATGCAAAAATCTCCAAATGTTTCTTTGGAGTACAAGAGGTGGAATATTTGGGTCATATTGTATCTCATGAAGGTGTTAAGGTAGACCCTAGCAAAATTAAAACCATTAAGGAATGGAAAATACCCAAATCCATAAAGCATCTACGAGGATTTCTTGGGTTGACAGGGTATTATCGCAAGTTTGTTAAGAATTATGGGAGAATAGTAGCACCTCTAACAACATTATTGAAGAAAGATGCATTTTCATGGACTCCAAAAGCAACGAAGGCCTTTGAACATCTTAAAGAGGTAATGTGCCAAGCACAAGTCCGAGCTACACTGGACTTGACATAAGCCTTTATTGTGGAATGTGACGCCTCAAGAAATGGAATTGGTGTTGTTTTAATGCAAGAAGAAAGAACCATTGCTTTTAAAAGTTGTCCAATAAAATGAAAGTATTTATGAGAAGGAAATGTTGACAATACGACATGCACTTAATAAATGGTTACCCTACCTAATGGGAAGACACTTCAAGGTAAAAACAAATCATGATAGTCTTAAATACTTTTTAGAACAAATATTATCTTCAGAAGAGCAACAAAAATGGGTCAAAAAGATGTTGGTTTATGACTTTGAAATCATCTACAAGAAAGGGAAGAAAAATGTTGTGGTAGATGCACTCTTAAGAAAGGATGAGGATGTGGAAGCATTTCTTTGCACCATTTCTATTATCCAACCATATTAGATAAACGAAGGAAGGGATGAATGGAAGAATGGGGAGGAAGTGTGGGAACTCATTCAAAAGATACAGCAAGATCCCATTACATCTGATACATGTAGCTAGAAAAATGATTCGTTATGGTACAAGGATCGGTTATACCTATGTAAGAATTCCCAACTCAAACATAAGATTCTTAGGTAATTGCACACCTCTCCCTTAGGAGGGCACTCAAGATTTCTAAAAACCTACCACAAGGTTAAGAAGGATTTTTTTGGGATGACCTTAAATCGGATATTAAAATTTTGTGGCAAAATGTTTGGTTTATCAACAAAATAAAGTTGAAACAATAAGACCCCAGGACTATTACAACCTTTATCCATTCCAAGCCAACGTTGGGAGGAGGTTTCAACGGATTTTATCACACGTTTACCCAATTCTGAAGGAAAGAGTGTCATCATAGTGGTAGTTGACAAACTTACCAAGTATACACAATTTTGTGCATTATCTCATCCATTTAAAGTGAATACAATTTCTACTGCATTTAAAGAAACAATTCAAAAGCTACATGGAAACCCAAATATTATTGTAAGTGATAGAGATCCCATTTTCACTGGAAATTTTTAGACAAAATTATTTTCTTGTCTTCTTACATATTTAGCTCATAGCTCATCTTATCATCCAAAATATGATGGGGAAACTGAGACAGTAAACAAATGTTTCTAAGGATACCTTCGTTGCTTTGTATCTGATAAACATACACAATGGGTAAAATGGTTGCCTCTAGCTGAATGGTGGTATAAAACTTCCTTCCATACTACAAAAAATGTGACCCAATTTATGGAACTTTATGGATATCATCCACCATCCATCACATCATATTTAATAGAAATTTCTAAGGTTAAAGAAATTGAAGATCACATCGAGCATCAACAACAAGTTCTCCAACTCTTAAACGATAACCTCACCTTGGTGCAGAATAGAATGAAACAACAAGGAGATCAACATCGCAGTGAAAGAAGCTTTGATGTAGGTTATTGGGTATTCCTACGGCTACAACCATATAAATAAATGTCCCTCAAGAAACCTAAGAAGGATAATAAGTTATCACCAAAGTATTATGGTTCATACAAGGTGTTCTAAAATATAGGTACTATGGCATACAAATTTGAGCTTCTTGTAGCTTCCCGAGTGCACCCAGTTTTCCATGTTTCATGCTTAAAGAAGGTTATAGGTGACAAGCTTCTAGTGCAAACAATATTTCCAGAACTTGATGAGGAAGGAAAAATCATATTGGAACCTGAAGCAGTGAAGGAACTGAGAACTCAACAACTATGAAATCAATCAACTTCAGATTATCTCATCAAATGGAAGAACTTACCCATTGAAGCTTCCACATGGGAGGATGAGAATTTTATAGAGAAGCATCTAGAACTACTCAGGCGTTGAGGAAAACACTTTTTTGAAGGAGAGGGGTATGTTAGGTCCCTATAATACTAGTGATTCTCCCATTACTATTGTCGTTGTATCCCATATTGTTATTGTTGTGCCCATATTGTTGCCATATTGTTATTATTGTGCCCCATAGAATCCCACTATTGTTATTTTTGTGTCTTTATATTATTATTGTTAGTCAGCTTTGGTTATATTGTGACCCCTTAGACTCCTATATATAGAAAGTAGGTTCTGTCATTCGAATCGTCTAAGAATTGTTCATTTGTGTAATGTAAAGGAGGTTACCCCCTCGAAGAGGCTTATTTCTAAGGCGTTGATCTACTATTTCTATCTTTTTGTGAGATGGTTTCATAACAAAGAATATATAAACCTTTCATTAGTTTCAATCATTCAATTCAAAGGAAGAATGGATCCTAATTAAAATATGAATGAGAGAGCTATGGATTCCATACATAATTCTACGTTTTGGACCAAATGTATGTTTTTTTGAACAGAATATGAGCATTCATCATTCTTTAAAAATCACACAGTGTTTTTTCCAACATGTAGGAAATTGTTTACTTTTGAATAATATCAAGGTAATCCAGATACACAAATTAAAACATTAAAATAAGAGCTCATAGAACTTAAACAAAAAAATGAGGCATCAGAAAAGAAATAGAAGGATCTTGAAGATCGATTTTACAAAGAATGAACAAAATATAACAAATAAATTTGGCGTCTAAGAGATCATAATAAAAAATTACTTGATAAGGTCAAGAAGTCCAAAACTACGAATAAAAATTTATAAGAAGAAAAAGTATGCATTAAGAAGAAATTCATCGAGAATCTATCAGAGAAAGAAGGAGAAAAATTGCACTTAAAACACTTGAATCAAAGGTTATTAGAACAAATCAAGTCTTTCAAAGATGAGAATCTTGAATGTCAAAATAAAGTTGATTGAGAAAATGACTAACTCTTATGTCTCAAAAAACATAATCGAAGTATACTCACTCAAATGAAGAAACTCAAGGATGATCAGGAATCATTGAAAAAAAATTAGAACAACTTTTCATGAAAGAAGTATCAATGTCTTGAGTGCAGTTGAAGAAAAGGAAACAAACATAGATTCCATTAATCTCAAAGTTCAGATAAATCCAAATCCAAATGAAGTGAATACTTTCTTAGATGTTGCAATTCAAACAATGGAAATTCCAAGTGATGATTCAATAGCCAACTCAAAAACAACAGTACCTGAAGTAAATAAGTAAATTACCACACACATGATAAGGGAAAGTCAAACCATAAGAAATCCTTATTGATGCCCAAATCATAAGTGAAGTCTTTTTGATAAATCTAAATATCATTATCACTTAGAACATAAACAACAATTTTATGTTCCAAAGAATACCGAAGTTTGTACAATTCACTTATGCGATAAAAAATCATAACGAGTATCGAGTCACCGCAAGATTCCATAGAAGATTTACTTAGCACGATGAGATCCCTTCACATTTTGGAAATTTTATTTATCACTCCAAGGATCTTATCATCTTATACCAACAAAGATGATATCTCAAATAATTCTCAAAGATGTGAATAGTTTATAATATAAAGAAAAAAATGACACACGTTGTTAGTAATAAGATTTGAGGATGAAGCTTTTCAAAGAGGAAGAAAATGTTATGAATATAGTTTATATAAAAATTAATGTAATTATAGTAATAATTAATTAATGAAACATTAGTTAGTATCTAGTACTGAAGAGGCATGTTTAATGGGACATGAGTGATCATGAAGATGCACCTACCCAAGTATATAAGTATACCTCATTGGTAACAATCACATATCACTTGTACATTCAACACTTCTCATATAACATATATTACTCGTCCTACAATGGATATTTACATATACTAGATCTTTTGAAGTAGTATGTTTGATATACGAACTTGTTCATTACAAGAAATTAGCTAGAAGTAATGCTAAGGTTTTTTGAGAATGGAAATTGATACAAAATATGATGAATGAATTAAGAAAGTATGGCCTTCTCAGTAAAATTTAGAGACATATTTTTTTTAATAAGGAAACAAATAGATAACCCATAATTGGTTGCCTAAATAAAATTGGTGATAGTCACATCCCCCCATCATCCAAAATTTTAACTAGTTCTCTATGGCCTTGGACCACTTGGGCCTATCGAAGAAGAGAACCTCAGAGAGTTCAATGTAGAGTGTAGTTACATGCAATTCGATTTTTCCATTTTGTTAAGGGATAAGTTTTAATGGATTAATGATATCATTTTGTACAATCCACTTTTGACTTCATTTGTAAAAAATTTACTTTGTTGGATAATATTATTGAATCACAATCTATCATTCATTACATAATGATTCTGAAGAACTATTCCATGAAGAAAAACCTTGTGTTTCAGATGATAACAATAGTGAAACCCTATAGCCTACTCCTACCCGCACACTAGAAGAATTTCCAAGGGTATCACTGTATGTCATAAATAATTAACACATGAATTTAGAGATAAAGAAAAAATGAAGTCCTCTAGGGTTAGACCTCGGCCTGAACCTATGCCTACAAACCCTAGACATGAAGAAGAGATCAATCAGACAGAAGAAAATTCTCAGTCTAAAGTTAAGATTAAAGAGATGCAAAGGAAAATTACATGATTAAGATGAAAAATTCATAAGAATACTACTGCAAAGGATGTTTTTATCAATCTCGAGGCTAATCCTAAACCCTTGTTAAAATGAAATAAACCCTAGGTGCAAGATGATTTTAGAGTGTCTTCTGGTGCAACTTATTGTGATGACGGTTGTCGAAGAAAAATCCACTCAATGAGTCAATTTTGAACATCCATTGGCACCAACAATAATTATTCACTGTTTGACATCTTGAACTATTTATTATATAACTTTTCCATTAAAATAATCAACTCAAAGCTTCATTTCAAGCTAGGGAAAGACATAGCAAACAAAAATCCTCCAACACTAAAAAAAAATCTTTGTCTAAAGATACACATATTAGCATCATGTCATCGAAAGTAAAATTAGTTATATGTTCTGATATAGATGACTTTGGTCCTAATATGTAATGATTTTAATGTTATATGTCATTGGTATTTTTGAATTTTTCAAGGTTGTGTCTATTCGATTTATTTTAGTAATTTGAAAAAAGGGTAGCTACAAAATACTTGATTCTGTATAAACCCTATCTTGTTGTCAATACAATGTTTTATAACGATTTGTTTGTTGCAAAAAGTCCTTCATGTTTATTGAATATTGGCTTTTGGATTCTACAAAGGAGGATATTCTCAATCGACATGTACGTATTGCGAGTTTTGCATGGATTCCCTATCAATCATTTGTCTTCTTCTTTTATATTTTACAATTCAGTTAGGGGGACAAGTAAACATTTTGAATTACTTTTGTAATAGGTAGTTAGAGACCTTTTAGGATTATTTTTCATACAATGAGGTCTCTTGACCTATATATAAAATCTTTATTTTCTATAGTATAGGGTGGTACAAGTAGTACTATAGAGGGATATTTTGGAGAAAATAAGGGCTCTTTAACTTTATTGTGACTTTGAAATATTTTTTGAATAAAATTGTACATTTTTGAGACTTGGTTTTATTTAGTCAATTACTTGTTGTGGATTCCATTGTTCCATAAGAATTGATTCTTGTTATCCATTGCTTTCTATGTACTTTGATTTCTCAAAATACAAGAGATAACGATTTACTATTTGTGTGATTTTATTCCATGAACAATTAACAATTTTATCGCATTTATTTTCTATTTTACGTTCATTCAATTTTAAGAAGTTATTATATGATCAATAACTCTCTTTAGTGACTTGTGTCCTGAGATAGATAGCTTATGTGGGCATATATCTGTTCTAGGTTCTTCTCGTTTTATTCCAGAAATTTATAACTAAGATAATGTTATCTTTTGCATATGAATTGATTTAATGTTTATGATGTAAAATGATATCCTTATTTTTATTATTCATTTATTGGATTGGGTTGTAAACAAATAATTGAATGGATATACTCTTTTATGAGGTTGTTGCAGTTTTCCTCTATATGCACATCGATTAAGAAATAAGAATTAGAATGTATTATTTAATTGTTTCATTTATTATTTGTTGGATAATGTATAAGCGTGGCTACAAATTCAAATTCTCATAACCTTAATAATTTCTTGTGAAATTTATTTACCTTCTTATGTTTCATTATTAGATATTTTCATCATACAACTATCAAATGCAAAAATAGTAGAGGAAATGCATACAAAAATTAGGCTCTAACGTAGGGGAAAACCCCTCCAAGGGGAAAACCCATAAAATCACTTCTCTTCTTATAGAATCTACTTCAAATGAGAAAAACCAAGACCCAAATCCCTAGACCAAGTCCTCCTTAAAGAACCAAGTCATCCCTCCAAGAAGCCCTTCCAATCAGAGATCATCCATACCAACGAGAATAAATTCAGCATCAGCCAGCTTCCAGCTGCAACTTCGAGCCCCAGCTTTGACTTGCAACATTTATTTGAAATTTGGACCTATAATTTTTAGCCTTCCAAAAGCTACAAATACCCTAACTAAAACATGTGTGAGAGAATAGAGCCCAAAAAAATACTTTCTTCTTCTTCTTGATTTCTCCTTGCTTCCTAGATCTTTTCTCTTACTTTATCCTTGTTCCTAGCTTCATATCAAACTTCTTCTTTTGAGAGATCGAAATTCGCGATTAATGAGGTCAAATATACCTCTATTTATACACATGTAAGGGGTTTGAAAACCCTTTTTTAGGTTGACTTCTTGTTAGCAACACCAATTTGTCCTAGAAGGTTTGCATAACATTTTAGACTCAAAATCAATATCATTTTTCATGTTACAACTTGCCAAATAGGGTCTTATAGAAATGATAAAGACTATTTTGACTCAAGAAAAATATTATTTTGCTCAAAATCATGAAGAGTATGTTTGAACTACATGACCATAAAAAAGGAGCTTGAACCCCATAATTAAAAATAATACATATATATATATATATATATATATATATATATATATATATATATATATATATATATATATATATATATATATATATTTTTTTTTTTTCCGTGTAATATAAGATATACATAACAACTTGAGTACATTGAAAAATATGAAGATGAAAACTAGTTGCATTTTCCAGCAATCTCTCTTAACTAGGGGGATATTCATAATTGTACACCCAGTACACGGTTATTCTTAATCTAAAGAGTTCGGATAATAAGAGTCAGATTGGTAATCCATCTTTAAGCATCAACATCATGACCAACATTGTCAACATAGCAAGGCATTAAATTTGACAAGCCATTTCTTACACATGAGCATAGCTAGGAGGCTTTATGTGAGATACCACACCACTTCTTCAAGGTACATACCCCATCCATTTGTTCACTATTATGTCATTTTAGGATTATTATTTTCTTGTATTCCCAATCCTAAAATAATATCGGTCCTCATCGACCCCTCTTGTCTTGGATACATGTCCAATCCTCGAAGAGTGTCACTCTATTTCCTACCTTGTATATTTCATCCTCAAGTAAATCACAAATTCTTATCCAATCCTCCCGATTCTCTATTCTATCTCCACAACCTTCTCTTAGATTTACGAATGTTAGTCCTAGTAAAGTGGATGACAAATGAAGAAGATAATACAAGTGTGATGTTCATCATCACTCCCTCAAAAACAAAGAGTAGATCCTCATTCCCTCTTCATTAGGGAATAAATATTTTCTCCTATTCAAGGAAACTCATTTACTTCCTCTAAAATATAGAGGAGATTCTTAACTTTCTTCCAATTTGGGAAGTCATCTTAGCTTATCTTCATCAATGCATCAACTACCAATTCTTCATGTATGTTGACACTTAATCATAGGGATTGGGTGAACAACTATAATTAATGTAAATAAATAATACAAAATATGAAGAGTCACCGGGAGATGAAATGATTGGTCTCTCCCTCATGTATATAATAATGACCAACCAGAACGAATATCATGTTTTGCTTTGAGGAGTTACGTCCTGGTTTGACATGGTATCAAAGCCAGTGCCATTTTTGGCTTCCCTCTACTTTGTAACTCCCTATTCTGCCTATGTTCTGAATCCTATGCAGACTGGCTAGCCTGGTAGCTCTGATGCTTCCACTGGCCTGAATGCATCATAACCCACAGCTCATTATACTCCTTATCATTGGAACCGTCGTTGTTGCCATACATAGCTAGAGCAGTGCTATGGGAGCGAATTCAAGTTCTAAATGTTGTATGAGGGGAGGCAGCTGTTAAAGAACGTAAGGTTTTTTGTGGCTTTGTCCCTGATCTGGTCTCCTATACACCTCGCGACTCGGCCCTCCACACTACATTGCTCACTACTCCACCCTCGGCCCTCCACACTGCGCTTCTCACTGCATTTTACATTGCCCTACACACCAAGAGTTGCGCCACCACAAACTCTACAACAAGCATTGCCAATAGCTTCCCGGGGCACCCTCTCCTCCGGAATGGAAGCCACTCAAGTTTTCATGAGTTTTGTGGATTAAGCCAACTTCTGCTTCAGCGAGAAATCTCTCGGGCTTAAAACTTTGGGCATATATGTTGCTCACCACACCACTCTGCTCGCAACAACAGCGCATCAATATAACGCTTTGTTGATAACGCTGCGTGGGATCGTTGCTCCATGATGTTTTTCAATTGATACGTTGTTGGCCTCTCCTCCCACACTGTGTTGCCCCTCCTCCAATGCTATTGTTGTCTAGAGCCTATGCATGAGAGTCTCCTCTCCTGCGCGAATGGTATGTTTATTTTTAGTAACTGTGAGCTGGTGCATTGTGTATGGCATTGAATATTAGATTTGGTGAATGGTATTGCAATGAATGATGAATGCTATTACGTTGAATGATATTGCAGTGTATGGTATTAAATTTTGTACAGTGATATGTATAACGCCTTCCTCACATAATACCTTTGTCTTCATATATCAGAATCGGATTATTTTAGGAGTAAAATTTTGCAACAGAAGTATTTTTTTCCACAGTACACAGATTTTACAATGCATTCAATCATATCTATTGTGGGAGTAGTTCTCACTAGCAAGGAGATCCATCTTGAGTGGTCTCGGAAGATAAAACACACCCTTATTTTCAATGAGTTGTGGAAAGGAGTGTGTGTTGGAGACGAAGACAAAGAACCATAACAACCTACCTTAGACAAGGAGTTCGCCATTTGGGAAAATAAGAACAACAAGGCCTACGCATTGATTTCAGCATCAGTAAGTGAAGAGGTGAGTAGCTATATTTAACCATTTTAAAATGCTTTTGAAGCCTTACAAAAACTGAAGGAACTTTATGACTCACACTCTGCACTTGAAGTTGTTCAATTCATGATTAAACTCTTCACACTTGAATTACAAAATAATGATCCTCTTGTTCTTGCATCCAAAGTAAAATCTATAATGCATGATATCAAAGCCACTATGGTTGAATTGGATATTCCTCTGATCGATTTTCTGAAGGCAGTTTATCCTACTTACTCCAATTATCTTGAGTCATTGCAAGCAAATGGAAATCCCAAAGATATTACCTTTGAATCTCTTCTGAAAAATTTGTTGAAAGAGAGAAAGCTTTTGGAAAGAAGACAGCCCCTGGTTCTTCTGAAAAGGTTGTGTGCCTTACTCATAAAGAAAAGAATCTTGCCAGAGATTCTTCCAGAGGAAGCGGTGGTCGAAGAGGAAGAGGAAGATATTTCAGAGGTGGGGGGGGGGGGGGGGGGGGGGGGGTAGACACTCTTAAAAATGTAAAAATGATGTTTTGGGCTGATGCAGTTCTATGTGTCGTATATATAAAGAATAGATGTGCATCTAATGCTATCAAAAACAAGACTCCCTATGAAATGTGGTATAGGCACATTCCTTTGGTAAAACATCTCAGGGTCTTTGGTTCCACCTATTATGCCTGGATACCAAAGGTACATAGAAAAAAACTTGGTGCAAGAAGTCGTAAGTGTATCTTCCTTGGGTATTCAAACACCTCCAAAGCATACTGTCTCTATGATGAAGTCAATAAAAATTTTGTTGCATCTAGAGACGTAATATTTCTTGAATCATCCAAAATTGATAATGTTGTTGAGCGGCAACTTGATAGCTTGGATAGATTCCCAAATGTAAAATCATTTCATGAATTTGATAATCAGATTCGACATCTTGAAGGGGAGATTCCTATACTAGATCAACCTGTGGAATCTTCTTATGAAGAAATCTCTCCCCCACATAAAATTCCAACTACGGATGATACTTTAAGTGATGTGATTGATAGAATTGGGAGACTCAATCTTAATTCAGTCCCAACTCAATCAACAGAGAAGGCTAGAAAATTTGAGAAAGGTCCCCCAAAGTGGCTGACAAAGACATTTGAAAGTGTTCATCTTGATGAGGTTTGAAAGACAGGAAAGAGAAATTCAAACCAACAAAATGGAGATGATGTAGATGACTTTGATTCACCTATTGATATGGATGTTTCTTATGATTGTGAATTTAATTTGTCTATAGATTTTGAACCAGATTCCTTCAAAGAAGTTGCTTGTCATGATGAATGGAAAGAATCGATGCAAAAGGAGTATGATGCCCTGATAAAGAATGGCACTTGGAAGCTGGTTGATCCTCCATTAGGAACCAAACCAATTGGCTGCCAGTGGGTCTACAAGAACAAGTATAAAAATGATGGCTCACTTGACAAGCACAAAGCCAGGCTTGTGGCAAAAGGTTTTGCACAAAAGGAAGGGGTTGATTATGAGGGGACTTTTTCCCCCATAGCAAAATGGGCTACCATCTGGACACTCTTTGCCCTAGCAGCTCAAGACAGTTGGAAAGTACATCAAATAGATGTAAAAACTACTTTCTTGAATGGAGATATAAAAGATAATGTTTTTATGTCCTAGATTGAAGGATTTGATACGAAAGGACATGAACATAAAGTATGCAAACTTGTGAAATCCTTGTATGGCCTCAAACAAGAACCGTGAGCCTAGTATGAAAAACTAACTGAGCATCTTCTGAAACTCAATTTCAAACCTTATGATCTTGATGATGCAACTTTATTTTTCAAGAAGGTTGGAAAAACAGTTGTATATATTGTGTTATATGTATATGATCTTTTGATGACAGGGAACAAGGAAAGCTACATTGCATCCATAAAGAAGGAATTGAGGAAAGGTTTTGAAATGACTGATTTGGACTATGTTCATTACTATCTTGGTATTGAAGTAACTCAACATCCGAAGAGCATATTCCTTTCTCAAAAGAAGTACACTGGAGATCTGTTGAATAGGTTTGGAATGATAGAATGAAATTCTCTTACTACTCCAATGGAACAATACTTGAAGCTCACACTTATTGAAGGAAAATAATTTGAGGATGCAATAAAGTGTAGACAGCTTGTAGGAAGTGTCAACTATCTAGCTACTACCAGACCAGACATTTTGTTTGTTGTTGGAATCCTCTCCAAGTTTATGAAAAAGCCTTGTGAGGGACATTGGTCTACTGCAAAAATAGTTCTAAGGTACATGAAGGGAACTCAAGACTTTGGAATCAAGTATACACAGGTGGGCGACTTCGGCTTGATTCGATACTCTCATTCAGACTTCGATGGAGACAAAGAAAGTGGGGTATCTACTTCAGGTTATTCTATGAGTCTTAAATAAAGAGCTATCTCTTGGAGATCACACAAACAAATAGTTCTAGCAAATTCCACAACAAAGGCAGAATATGTGGCAGTAGTTGACGCAACAAAAGAAATTGTGTGGTTGCGGAAAATTCTTGAAGATTTGCAGGTAAAGCAAGTAAAATCGACTCAACTAATGATTTAAAATACTTCAGCAATAAAGTTGGCCAAGAACCCAAAGTTCCATGATCGAATGAAGCACATCTATAATAAATATCTTCTAATTTGACATCACGTTGAGGCCAAAACAATCCATCTCCATCATTGTTCCACTAAGGAGCAAATTGTAGACATATTCACTGAAGCACTTGGAAGAGAAAACCTTGAAAGATTCAGAACGATGCTTGGACTCACCAACATCCCTTTAAATTAAGGGGGGGGGGGGGGGGGGGGAATGTTGACACCTAATCATAGGGATTGGGTGAACAACTGTAATTAATGTAAATAAATAATAGAAAAGATGAAGAGTCACCTGGAGATGAAATGAACAGTCTCTTCGTCATGTATATAATAATGACCAACTTGAATGAATATCATGTTTTATTTTGAGGAGTTACCTCCTGGTATGAAAATGTAGATAGTTACATGGCTCCCTCTTTCCTCCGTATCTCATTATATTGAGCTTTCTCCATTCCTCGGTATCATGGATCCATCCTTTTTCCTTCAATATTATGATAGGATTTATGCCATCAACCTTGAATATCACTTTATTTTCATCATCATAAATGAAGGAATTATATTGAGCCTTATCAAACTTCAAGATAATCATAGCTTCCTCTAAACATGAAAGTGAACTGCAGGTTGTCTTCTTACACTGCTACCTTTCAATCCTAATATGATGATGCAAACATCTTGAGTTCATAATTCTTTAAAAAAATTAGGACCATTCACTCAATCCATGTGTTCTTTGAATTTAGTTCTACACCAAAAATTGAACTTGCCTCAATTTTGATTATGTAGAAAAAAAAATATGTTAACCAAATAATCAATAAAAAATATTAAATAAAAAAGTTACCTTTTCATGATGGTACTTTCATCAAAGTATTTGACTTACTTTATTTCTTTCATATAAACATTATTTTGCATGATTCATCTTCATATCATGCAAGGATCCTTCTCCATGCATTCATATTAATCTTGGTGCCCATGTATCGAGCTTGATTACCAAGCCACAATATATTCCCTAGATTTTCCATTATTGACTCCCCTTCTTTCTTCTAGAGAATGTAACACCCCACTCCACATTTACCCACTTTAACATAATTACTAGGGTAAACATGAGATGAGATTTACTATGCATGTCCCAACTTCAAAGACACAGTTACAGAAATGCGGTCTAACTTTATGAAACTTGGAAAAACATGAGAAAAATTTACACAAACACTTTGCAATCATAGTAATCATGGGTCATGAATGCATATCTAGACAACAAATCATTAAATTCATAAAATAAACATTAAGAAGGCTCACTTCCCTCTGAAACTAGCTGCATAAAACACTACTTAGTTCATGCATTCATATAACCATTTAATAACTTATCAATCCATACACCATATCCCTAAAAAGTGTACATCATTCAATAAGAATGAACTATGCCTATAACCAACATTTAACCAGAATGAATCCATGAAAAACCAGTCATAAATTGAAAAAAATAACTAATGCACATACTCATTGATCTCAATAAGAAATAGTGCATAATAACATATGCATAAATACAGATGAGGTAAGGACTTTGATGTACCACTTGACCATAGATTGTGTTAAACCAATTTTTATTTAAGCCAATTACCCTTGTGCCATATTCCAACTATGAGTGTGAGATCACATTGGATAAACAAAAAAACAAAAACAAACAGGGAATCTAGAGGCTAACTGCCTCTACCTTCAACCACGGTGATTCAACCTCAACTGGTCGAAAAATCACTAACACAAAAACAAGATTTCATGCCTCCAACAGTATTCACCATGACAAAAGGAATTTCCCTATCTCTAGCCACCTGTCAAGAGTTCGAAAAGAAAATCATCTCCACCCTCATCCCTTGGGAATTTTCTTGAGACTACCTCAACTAGGATCCAAATTTTGTCAACCATCCAAATCTTACCCAAAACAAAGAATCCACAACATCATGTCTATTGAGGAAATTGAAAAGAAAATGTTGTAACCATTTTCAATCCAGGTAAACCCCATGCTATTGACAACATAGTAACTAAATAACCAATTGCATGTACCATGCATTCAAATATTAGCAAGGGAATCACACATGCAACTTGTTACCTACAATGTCCTACATCTATCGCTGGTTTTCCAACATTCTTCTTTGCTACCAACGAATCCATTTTCTTTCTTACTTCTTACTTTCTTATGTCCAAGCTCTCTCTCTCTCTCTCCAATTCCAAGTGAGAATGCTTCAATGCCTAAGTGAATGCTAGAACATCCAAGAGTAACAAAAAGTGATCAAGATTTTCTAAGGGTAACTAAGAGAGGTATAAAATGTTCTCCCTCTCCTTCTATTTCATTTTCTTCTTCTTTTTTCATTCAATTTTCTTCAATTTCTCTTGCATGCATATTCTTGTACTTTCATCTCCCTTTTCCCCGTTCTTTTTTTTTTTAATTTCTTGAATTAATTTCATTTTATTTCCCTTTGTTTTTTTCCAATGCTAATGCCAATTTCCATAGCCAATATTTAATGATAAGTGACTCCCAATATAATGTGTTTCCCCTCCATTTATCTTGGAATATGTGTCCCATGAGCTTTGTTAATTTATTTACTTAGAACATCAACCTGGGGTTGTTGCATGCCCCTCCCCCTTGGGGGAACATTGTCCTTGGTGTTCTATGACACTTATAACTAGTTAAACATATTGCTTATGTAGATTTATAAACATAGCTTAATGCAGTATCTACAATGACAACCTTCTGAAAACACACTGCTTGTGGAGCTTTATACTCAATTTAGTATTTACAATGAGAAGCACATATATAATTATGCATATTTACTTCAATCAAAAAATAAAAATATTGTTTATTGAGCTTTATAAACAGAACTTGATACAATAATTACAATAATATACACATATATACATATGCACATTTGCTTAAACTAGAAAATAGAAGAATGCGACGCCTTCATCAACAACAATGGTAACTAGAGTCTCACACCTCCATCAAATGTAGTACCACAGATTCACCTCTTTACTAGGAAGTTTATAATCCACTGTTAAGATCAAATTCTTCCTCAAATATCCAATGCTTTAATCCTTGCACTCCTTATCATCTGAGTGAATAGTTATTGGCTTATTGTTTTTAGGAACACTCCTAATGTTCTTTTGATTCCAATTAGTAATGTTATTAACCAAAAGAAATTTATTCCCAAACCTTCCCTTCTCTTCTTTCCAATCCATCAAGAAATCCAGTCAGTCCCTTCCATTTAGTTAGTCACCATTCAGGTTAAGGCGTCCCCTTGTTTGTTTCTCAGTCCCTGGAGTGATCCATTCTTTGGTAATGTTGGCTCAAAAACATCATATCGGGCATAACATGCTTATAGATATCAATGGATACTATTATATACCCGTGTTCCACAATGGTCCTGCTCTTGAAATCCTTTACCAACATATTATTGAATTCTCCAACACCTTTTAATTTTGTTGCTAAATCTCTTGCAGTTAGTTCCAACCATCCAAACTAGGAATTTTACATTCTTTCTTGTACTAGGAAAATAGTTTCCACTAGATTCGAAAGGAATTGTAATAAATTCAAGTCATAGCTCATTGGTATCTCATCAATAAGGTGACACTTGCAATTTTATTTGATTCCTTTCAGAAAATTTCCAATTAGCTCATTGATAAAAGAATCATATATAAAAATATAATGTTCAGTCCACTCAAAACTAAACCATCATGAATCAAAATCTTATATTATGTTCATAATTTTAAAAGATAAAATAAAATAATGATACTTATCTTTCAAATTATTCTTTTCTTTTTTCTTTATTTTTTTTTAATTCTAAACACACACTGGATCGATTGCCAAACTTGGCAAGCACGTAGTGCCTTCTCTTCTCTTCAACCACATACACACACTAGAATGGTTGTCAAACCCAAAAAGAACCTAGTTCCTTCTCTTCTCTTCCATATGTAGTATCAACAACAAAGGCATCCAGATATTATACAACCTCTACCCTCAATATCAACAACCCATGATTGGTCACTTTCTAAACTATCTAGTGCTCTAGGGTTTACATTCTAAACATGTAACCTCCAAGGAACCCAAGCTATTACAGGGCTCCAACCCAAACCCCCCAGGAGCCTGAGAACCAATCCCCTTCAATTCACTTCTCTTCAACAATTCCTTGCTCTACCTGCATGTCTCAATACATTATACAACATGTACACATACACACATTCTACAACAAAACCCATACACATACACATAGTACAACACAACAAATACACATTTCAAGACACACTGATTACACATGTTACAACACAACACATGCATAATACACATGACATGATACCACATTCACGTAACATGTGCACATATACGTCTGACTCAACACATTGTATCATAGAATCTAGAGACCACAATGTATCTACCAAGAAACCTTGCCTCTTTCCCATGCTTTACTACATGCATCCACAATCCAAATATTGAGTTTGTGAGTCCTTCCACTATATAGCTTCTCTCAACATGCCACAAATCACATTTATTTCATTTTATTGATATATCCCTCAGTATTTCCTTTTTGTAACATACACATAGGCATAGTTATAAGAGCATAATATAAAATCATATCGACATGATACTAACATCGTAGATCATCTAGGGCTACTTTTCCCTCTTGATTCCTCATAAAACCAAGAATCGTTTCATGCCATTCACTAGCATAAACAATCATTATTCCACAAGAATGACCCCTAACGACCCTGTCAAATAATGAAATATATATATATATATATATATGCATGTATATATATAATCATGACCACAACACAATTACAAGTATTCTTAAGGTCATTGTAAAGAGAACTTCCATTATTCGTGCAAAGAATACAGAACATTGAGAGAAAAAATTCCCATCTTAGCCAAGGAGTTTGTTACCTTAATCTCATTTACTTTACCTTTCTTGGTTACCTTTCTCATGACCGCCTTGCCATTGTCCACCTATCCTTATGGACCCAACTGGCCCAACTAGTTGTCATATTGTTTCCTTTGCCCATCCTTTATTCATGAAATGGGGTTTTATATGGGTCTTCGATTTCCTGTTTTGTTTCGTTCTGCTTTCCCTGAGCTCCATTATTTCTCCCCTTTTGCTAACAAATTCCCAAGGCCCTCAAAACATAAAAGGTAATAATAAGAAGAAATGGTAAAGAAACATAGAGATCTAAACAACAATACAACACCATAGACAAAGTGGAATGGACATGCACGAATCATAATCAATATCATAATTCAAGCACAAATAAATCATGAAACATAAAAATCACAAATATTTTAACAGACACCATAACTCAGTCCCCTTGATTTCCTAGTGCTTCCAAGGGTTCATAAGTAAAAGTTCAACTCAATCCTTCTTCAATATTTTATGGCAGTATCCTTTACCATGCAATTCCCTTCATCACACAACAATATCCCATGCCTTTATTCATGCCTTGACAAGATTGGAGCTTGACCTATTATCTCAAATATCATCCTTAATGTAACAACCTATCAAATGCATGTTCATGAATATAGCACATATCCACATCATGTTAGTTCCTATATTCATGCAAAGTACTCATACATTTGGAATTGTGGTTTCCAAATGTACCCAAAGGAATTATCACCCAAAACTTTTCCTTTTCCTTTTTACCTTGCTGCAATTGAGTCTTATTATCTGCTATCACATTCGCCTTGATGTTAGTTATATAAAAAAATCAACTCTTACCTTGGCATGCTAATACCAAGCATGTTTCCCTGCCATTGTTCACATATGGCAATCACATGTTCCAAAGATCAATACATAATGTCTATTAATTTAAAATAATCGTTTACCAAGATCAACAACCATGCCATAGTTTTCAATAAACTCATATTCATTAGGCATAGTGCTACAACTAGAACCTACTTGCACTCAAGTGCATATCAACTATCTCAATACATATTGCGTTAGTACAACTGTCTTAAAAAAATGTCATTCCTTTGTGCAATATAATAGGCACATACTCATATCATTCACTTAATCAAACATTCAAACAACTTGTAAACATACCCCATTACTATCCATGTTCCACACTAACGTAGTAGAAGGGAGCTTCTATAATGGCCTCATCTCCAATGTCCAAATATTGAAATGGGATCTCCAAAGATCTACTAAATTTAACCACACTTTCCAAAACATGATTTTCATTTCTCATATATTTTTTTATGATATCAAATAAGAAACATTGCACTTATTATATTTGAAAACATGCCACACAATCATGCCACTTTTCCATTCCTTTACATGCAACTTTTCAAATTCCTTGTAGGAAACTTTTCAAATTCCTTACATGAAAATATTCATATTCTTTACATGAAAATAGGCATAGATCAACTACAACAATATTATCCAGTCCACGAAACAACACTTTCTTTAGACAATTGCCATATTATTACAGTTTCTTCAAACACCCACAATATTATAATTACATTTGCATTTAAGCATTTCTTCAAACACTTTACATGAAAAATAATATAAAAATATATTTTCATACAAATAAGCATATATCATGTACAACAACATTATTACAAAATAATAGTATCCCCAACAATAAAAAACATAGTCATTGGGCCATTTTATCAAACAACTTGTGTGTGATGAATCATTGAATGATTTAAGAATTTCATCAAACACTTTGAATGCAAACTAATATAACAAAATATTCAACGCATATCTCCTAAGATTAGAAGTAAAAGTTATGGAAATTGAACCAAATGACCAGTGGGAGTTTCCCTCACTATGGTTCAAGTTTCAACCTCTGGAACCTCATTTATGAAAAGTTGTAAAAAAAATACCTACACAATAGCATTAACGAAGCTTTACTTCCATTGGTCATATATTGTAAAGTATAATGACCCAATATCTAAACTTTTTACCAAATTATTAGGGGGATTTCCCCTCAGTGTGGATGACATTTTAGCTCCTAAGACTTCCTAGAAGAAATTTATAGTCTAAATTCCAACATGAATTGTTTGGGGGCTAATTTTAGGAGCATTCAAGAGGCTCGACTCCTATGCTCATATCTCCTAAAATTTTGCACACCAATATCTAAAATTTATACCACATGATTAAGAAGATCTCTTGTAAATGAAAAAATATTTTCTTATTCTAGAACCTAATACAAAATAAATATAGTAGAAATGCCAACATGGCCTGTGTAAGGATGCATTATGGGAAGATCATCTTTCTTAGATCATAATTCCTAAAATATTGTGAACTAATATCTGAAATTTGAATCGCATTATCAGTGCAATTTACCCTCAATGTGGAAGAAATCTCATCTTTTTAAACTTCATAGAAGAAAATGTATAACAAAAACGAAATCAGTTTTACTCATTGATCCCTTCATGCCCACATGCACATATTAACTTGCACAGTCCTGTATTTTAAATCATTATTAGTAAATAATTACTAGTGAAATTCAGCAAACACTAACCACTTGCATGCAATAATAAATCATTCTCAAAATAACACAACAATCCAAATTTTAATATCCAAAGCTCTAGTTCAAAACCTTTTCTCTTCATTTAATCAATGATAGAGACCATCTAGACCAAGTGTTTCAACCTATAAGCTTGGATACCACTCTACAACACCCCACCCCATATTTACCTACTTTAACATACTTACTTGTAAACATGAGCTAAGATTTACTATGCATGACTTAACTTCCGAGAAGCAGTTACAAAAATGGGGCCAAACTTTCACAAACTTTCCAACACATGAGAAATATTTAGACAATCACTTGTGAGTATAATATCTAAAATTCATAAATGCATTTCTATACAACAACTCTTTAAGTTCAACAAAGAATCATGAATAAGGATCACTACCCTCTCAAGCTAGCCACATCAAGCACTAGTTAGGTCATGCACTAATATAACCATTCAATAACTTATCAAGCCATGAGAAAGATCTATAACAAGAGAACATCATACAACAATAATGCACCATGCCCATGAACAACATTTAACTAGAATGAATCTATGAAAAACTAGTCATAAAGTCAAAACAATAACCAATATAGGTGTTCATTGATATCAATAAGAAATAAAACATAATAACATATGCATGAATCCAATCAACTCAGGGACTTCCATGTACCACCTGACCATAGATTGGGTTGAACTAATTCTTTCTTTTAGCCATTTACTCATGTTCCATATTCCAAGCATGAATGTAGGTTGACATGGATAAGCCAAAAAAATACCAACCAGGGAATCGAGAGGCTAAACCACCTCTACCCTTAACCACAGTGATTTCAACTCAATCGGTCCAGAAATATTTAAGACCAAAACAAGGTTGGATGCCTCCTAATTTCTTCACCATAACTAGAGGACTTTTTTTTATCTTCACTTACCTATCAAGATTTCCAGGAGAAAATCATCTCTACCCTTAGGATTGGGAAATTTCTTGAGACCACCTCAAGCAGGATCCAAAGTATACTGACCTTCCAAGCTTAATCAAAACAAGCAAACCACAACATCATGGTTATCTATGAAATGGAAAAGGCAAGGTTGTAACCATTGTCAATCATATAACCAAATTCATGTACCATGCATTCAAAACTTAGAAAGGAAATCACACATGCAACACGTTACCTGCAATGTCCTCCTACAGTAGTTTCTTTTCCAACCTTATTCACCACCCATCAATTCCTTTACATGCTTGCATCCTTCTTTATTTCTTGTGTCCAATTTCTCTCTCTCTACAAGTCCAAGTGAGAATACTCTGATGTCCAAGTGAATGCTAGAATCTCCAAGAGTAACAAAAAATAATCAAGAGTAACTAAAATTAACTAATAGAGGTGTAGAATGTTCTCCCCTCCTTTTATTTCATTTTCCTTATTTTTTTCCTTTAATTTACATGATTTTACCATCCATGCATATTCTTGTCTCTTCATCTTCCTTTTCTTGTATTTTCCTTTATTTCTTGAATTAGGTTCCTTTTATTTCTATTTTTGCTTTTACCAATGCCAATGCCAATTTCCATATCCAATAATTAACCACAAACGACTCCCAATATAATGTTTTTCCCCTCCACTAGGCCTGAAATATGTGTCCCATTACCTTTGTTTAATTTATTTACATGGAAAATTAACCTTGGGCTATTACAAAGACCATGTTTGAGGTTGAAGAATATCATTATATTCATGCCATGCAATTTTAATACAGTCATGATGTCCATCCATTTCAAAGCATATCATTTTCCTTATTTCGAGCATTATACAACTTTATGGAAGGCTTATTGAGTACTTTTATATCCAACTTTTTTTTCAAGCTCTTGTAGATATGAACCTTTCCCTAGTGCAGAATTACTTAAAATATGAATACCATTTCTTTCATAAAACCATACAACCCTATTTCTTGAATGAGCTTTGTTTCTTATATTGTTTAAAAATTAGGTTATTTTCGTGAGAGCCGAAAAACTTTCATTATTCCTTTCACATTGCAATTGGACCATCTGTATCCTTTCATCCTTCAAGAGTATTGTGTCCATACTAGATGGAATATATACTAGTCATAATTTTGCTTCCAATAATCTTATAAAATGATGATTCTTATAGGATATTGATGATTCCTCTTTACAAAATGACTACGTCGAATAATATGTTACAATATACTTGGATAAGCTATAATATGCAATATGGTCCTAATGTTCTCATTCTTTTTAAACTAGATGATATTTTCCAAAGAAATTAATCAAATAGATTTTAATAGCTCTACTACAATATGCTTCTATCCATGATGCCACGCTTATACAAAAATCAAGACTTCTTCTAGAGAATGAAAAAATGCATGATACTCTACTCTGGGCTTAATAAAATAAAGACAAATTTCATAGAGAATTTGGTAGTGATGAAGCTTCCTTCCATAGTAAATATCCTTGGGATCTTCTCCTTTCAACTTCTTCTCAATTTCTCCATTTTATTAAGCTATTGTGAGCTTCACTTATTTCCCTTCTTCTATTTTTTCCCTTGTTTGTACAATCGCTCTTAAATTTATCATACTTGTCGTAACAAAAGCATTGAATCTTAGACATATATGTCCTTTTCTTGGAATTTCCAAAATTTCCCTTCTTCAACTTCTTGGACCTTGTAATAAAGAATTGATACTTTTTCATTTGAATAATTTTCATCATTTTCCTTGATCTTTAATTCTTCCCATAACTTATCAAAAAGTTGTAGTATCCCTCTTAGAGTGTTATAGACATTTTTGTGCCTTACAGCTATAAGCATGAAATGTCCATAATCTATGGGATCCAAAGTCCCTAAACATGTTGTTCCTACCCCTAGAGGAACAAGGCTAACAAACCACAGCAATTCACAGAAGTTCTCCACCAGGAACTGCTCAAAAACAAGTCAATTCAGGACCAATTCAGAGGCTCCACTAGCTGTCTACGCTGAAATGCAGAGATTGCACTGGCTAGGTGCACTGCAACGCAGGTAGAAGCACTACCAGGGTGCGCTGAGCGGGAAGTGACAAATGGAAAGTTCATTCAACGAGGTGGAAAGACCCTGGAAGCTTCCAGAATCTTCTCCAATGATACTTGCCTCAATGAATTCGACTAGTGATGAGTAAGAGGCTCTTAGTCTCCAAGTGGAAGCAAGAACTGACAGAGGGAGAGGACACTAGTCAGATCTCAAGTTGACTCATCCTCTCTCCAAACATCTATATATGGATCTCTCCTCCATGAGATCTAGAGGCTGGAATTTTGTTATTGCAAAGAATTGTTGTTGGTTTGAGATTGGAATCATTGGGTGCTTAATGCTTTGAAGGAAGGTGAAGATAGGAATTTCATTTGATGGGAAGGAGATGCTGGATTGGAGCCCTTTGGGTAGTATCTCTTCCTGAACCTTGTTATTCATCAATAAAGCTATCTTGGTTTCTCCTATATGCTGATGTGTCTTTGATGTATGATTGCATTAGTGTAGTTAGTTTATTTCTAATCCTGAACTAGTTATGAATATGAATCTATGTCTTTGTGTAGTGTTCTCTTCTTGTGATCTTGCAGGAACCTGTTGAAGCTGGGCGAGCGAGAAGGAAAGTAGCTCAGAACTCTCAAAGAGAAGAGAAACCGGATCGAGGGACAAACGGAAGACACTGGTTAGTCCATCTATCTCTCTTCATTCTTAATTCATAAAGGAAGAATACTAGAATAGCTGTTTCTCTTTGTTGCTAAGGCACTGTCACACCTTAGGTGGATAGGATCGTCGTGCATAGGCATTTTTCCCCACAAAAAATTGGCGACTCCACTGGGGAAAAATTTTTTAGTCATTTTATTTGTGTCTCTATCATTTTTTGTCTCATAGACTCAAAAGCAGCAATCGAACTACATCTTCTATTTTTAGATGCAAAGTAGACAGCTGCTGCTTTGATCCAATCACTGGATTTGTCTATGATCTGAACAATGGACTCACAAATGATTTGATGATCCTTTGCGATAGATCTTAGCCCTCCCTCAAAGCATCCCTTTGATTGTACCTTGCTTGTTGCTTTCATTTGGACTGAAACTGTAGATTAAATAGCAAACTGTGACCCAGAACTCAGTGAGGAACTCTCGTTTCTCCTTCAGCGCAGACTCTGTGAAGAGGTTCTGCATTTCAACACAGGTCCCGTGAAGGCTACCTGCGCTGAATGTCAAAACCTTTGTGTTAGGGGTGCGCTGATCCAGTTAGGCCTTGTGCAGCTAGGGTTCTCTGCTCTGTTTTGCCTTGTTTTGATCTCTGATTTCTACAGCCTGTAACCAGCATAGGTACCTGTCTCATAACTCCTTTTCTCTGCTTAAATTCTGCCTCCTTTTGTACAAAAAGACTGTGAGTGTTTTTATGTGTTTGTGGCATCATTTACAGTTTTCCTTTGCAAGAGTGAAATAGTCATCATGTATCCCTTGATTTAGATCTGTTGATTGTGATCTTAGGAGAGAGTTCATTGGCTGTTTACAGTTCGTTATACATTCACTTTTTCTTTTGGTTTGAGTTTGTCTCTTTTGAGTGTCAAAACAAGTGTTCATTTCGAAAGTCGTAAAGTGTTGTATTCTCTTCTACCCTTTCTGATTTCGAAAAAGCAAACTTGTTCGTATTTGTCATTTAAAAGAAAATTCAAAGTTGTACAAAAAGCTTTCTTTTTAGGCATCAATATTAAGAAAGCGGAAAACAAACACCTGCATTGTGCATTTGCATCTTGATAGTTTACATGCTTGATTTAGGAAAAGTGCATTAGAGTGTGCTGATTGCTCTTTGAGAAAAGATGGTGTCTTTCTTTTCCCTTTGTAGCTAGGATTTTCATTGTTGAAAAGATATAAAAGCTTGCTTATCATCTTTAGACTGCATTTAGGAATTGTATCATACATCTCGTGGTGAAACTCAAAAGGAAAACTTCTAAAAAGATCAACCTAAAATAAATTGAATGAACTTAACAACGCTTTGTAACTTAACGCACAACATAGAGGTCTAGGTTAGAGACGTGTTCCGACATCGTAAAGCCTGGTGACTGTCGATCTCGCTGATGGTGGGTGATTCCTCCTGAGGGACGATAGCGCCAATACGGATTGTGCTCCCACGTACCGTCGAGTATATATTGGGAGACCCCTATAGGCATAAAACCTTTATCCTTAGGAAGCCGTGTCGGCCGCCCTATTGATCGCAATGCACTGAACACAGCATTCAGGAAGATTGACCGCCCGTACCTTAAAAAGTATTCTGCGGTTTTGCGAAAAGTTTGGCACACCCTCTACCTAGAACTCCAGAGCAGTTCCTTTTGGCCTTTTTCAGACTCTATAACGGAAAAAGTCCATCCGAGAATTTGTCACTTTAGGCTCGCTAAAACATCGAAGGAGACTAGAGTCATCTTTAGATTTTTCTCGACTCTTTAAAATTGAAAAAGCAAGTTGTGTCTAAAGCGTCGTTAAAATTTATTTTAAATGGAACAATCACCCCTTCTTCCGGCGTTGATCTTTAGGTTGAGAAAATGGAGCACACCAACCAAGGAATTCCCCTTGGTGGAAATCCTAGTCCCTTCTCCTCTTGGGGAGATGTTGGTGCGCCCCACATGGCCACATTGTCGCTTCCAGGACTGACAATTGGCTTGCCGGTCTGGCTCTTTTCAACCAATGTCGTTCAGAACACCACTATTCCTGAACAGTCGAATCAACAGTTAGACCAGACCAGAGTTACCCACCAGCCTTCTACTTCATCTAATTCTTCCCCTCCTCCTTCCTCTTCGCTTGACGGAACTGGTAAAACAAAAAACCAAGTTCCTAAGGAGGAGAAGGAAAAGAAGAAGAAAGAGAAGAAGAAGAAGGAGCCAAAAGCGACTGGGGGCAAACAAGTGTCGTCTGACAAAAATCCACACACAACACTGACTAGCCCTAAATCGCCATGTGTCATATGCAAGGGAGACCACTTCCACAGAGATTGTCCCTGCATCTCTCGGATACTAAGGGACTGGTCTCCCCGTTTGCACAATTCGGTGGCGTCAACCTCTAATAGCCATGTTGACAGCACACCGTCAACTAGTGAAAGTGAAGCAATAGGATAGAGAGGGAAAGCTAGATTTCCCTGCAAACTGTGTGAAGGTGACCATGCCATCCACCGTTGTCCCTTCTTAGACGAGGCTAAAAGAGTTTTTGAAGATCGCCCGGTTTTACCAGTGTAACTTCCTCCTGGATATCAAAAACTCCTGCCAAGTCCTTCACCAGTTGAGAACCTAGCTGGCCCGCTCAGGTCGTCAGCCGAAGCACCTATCATTGAGGATGAACCGTCTGAATCCATACCTGATGAAAGTCAAAAGGTTAAGGCGGTAGTTGACCCGGTTTTGCCTTCATAGGCTCTATCTTCGAATGATACCATCACAGAGGAGAATAAAGACGACACCGTCCAAATTCTCTTAATCAACACAGACTCCGATGAACAAGGGGGAAATTTGCCCATTCCTTCATCGCAGGAAGGAACCTCATCAGAGTCATACCCGGCCGTCTATTCGGTCCCACCACCAAGCAACCTAGTTGTATCCTTCAACTGGAACCAACTAGGCAGACCCCGGTTGCCAGCAAGCATACCATTCAGAATTATCGTTCAAATATACAGAATGGTAATGGCTGGCACCATCATTGATGAGGGCGCATCTGTGAGTATCCTTTCCTCTATTGCTTGGAAAGCGCTTGGTTCGCCAGCGCTTTTTCCTGAAATGAGAAATCTGAGAGGCTTTGATAAAGGAACTAGTCGACCTTTAGGGATCCTCCCCAATGTGCCTATCACATTGAAAGGGAAGACCGTTCAAATGAACGTGATGGTCGTTCAAGGACCCTTGAAATCGTACTTTATGCCTAGGGGCATGCAAACCTTTTAGAGTTCAAGCAAGGGGCGACTATTTATTTTTTTAAATTTTTAGGTCCTCCCTTTAAACCTGTAGGTCTAACCCTTTAAACTCGTAGGATTAGTCGTTTACGAACTTGCATAACGAAAGGATCCGGAGGAAAGCTTTGTAAGATCTAAGCTCCATAAAAAATAGCATCTTCAATGAGACATTCTTATCATACGACTGGATTAATCGAGCAGTTTTAGCACACAGTTCATGCTCGTTAAAAAATAAACGCAAGATCCGAGCAGTTTTAGCGCATAGTTCATGCTCGTTAAAAAATAAACATAAAACTGAGCAGTGTTTTTCCACGTTTAAGCTCGTTAAAAATGAACTATCTTCCGGTAAATAACCACTGTGAATGTAACATTATCAGCCATTAAAGCCTTGGTCGTGTTTGCACCGTCACCTCCACTTTTCCATTGGCCAATCGTTCACCTCCATATGATTGTTTACCCATTTTGAGGAACAGCTACGAAGAGTGATTTCACTAGCCATCCTTCTGACACTGCCGTGATTGGAAAATTCCAACCCGTACTTGGAATCAGCTGCTAACCTGTTTTATCACTCGTTCCTCAAAAGACGAGTCTTCTTTAAGCTCTTTTCATCTGACTCGTAAAATATGAAAAGATTGCCGAGTTTTGGCCTTCCAGCTCGTTAAAGCGACTGGAAGTGCTATCCCTCCTCTAGATTTTAATCTTTTTGGACCTGAGGGATTATTGCACAAAAAGATCGAGCGCTTGTTTTATTCGGCTCGTTAAAACTATCGAAAACTCATCCCTTCAGTATTGTTTTATACTTTTTCGGACTTAAGGGATTAGATGACGAAAAAGGACTTTCGGAGTTGACTTTACGTACCTTTTCAGACTCTCTAAAAATGAAAAGGACCGAGTTATCTTTGTCGTTAGACTCGTTAAAAGCATCAAATAGCGACAAACTTGTCTTTAGACGAGAACGAGTTTCACTATCGCTAGGCTCATTAAAACATAGCAATGGCCTTGCCCGAAGGGCAAGTTATAGAACAAGCATATGTTATCCTCCTCAAGCTTGACAAAAATAAAGAGGTACTGGTCAGCGATGACTGGGGAAAAATTGGGAGAAACTCAAGAAAACTTTGATGGTAGCAAGTCGCTCTTGAACATGACACTTTTCCTCCATACCACAGTCGGGTTGGGTTGTTTCATTCACCGGTCACATCACCATGGTCTCGCCATACCATCCATATTTGGGGTAATGCTACCGATCCATCGCATAAGTGTCGCCATATGTTCAAGAGAAGTCGTTCAGAGAAGTCAACCGTGTCCCATCCACTGCCATACATTATCCTTCATCCTTTCATGACCGCCACCCTGAATCATATGTCATCAGATCGTTTTCACCTCCATCAAAATCATTTGCTCCGTTCCGTGTCACTGATGTGGGATTCATTAAGGCCCTCCTTTGACGGATCACTTATTGTCGACATCAGCTCATTATCCAAGAAGTTGATCTAGGAACAACCCCTTCAGTACTTTGAAGCTTGCATGCCTCAATGGCAAGTTTCTCACTTCCGGCGACAGGTATACATCAATGGCCTTCGACCGAAAGATTTTGCGTGGTGTTCGACGCCAAGTCCTTCATTCGCACCACGTGAATTGTACTGCAATACCTTGAGGGTCATTATCATTATCGGTGATTCCTCTCGCGCTTGTTAACGATTTACCTCATTGACCGGTAATCAAGCGATGTCTTTCCATGTTCGACTTCAGAACAATTCTCACATGGATCGACTTGTACTTAGAGTGAAGATCGAACGAGTTTGAAGACCCCGGATCTAGTTTCATCCATTTGGGCTGCGATATATATTCAGGAAAGATAAAGACATTGACATGTACATCATTGAAGCAGATAATCATCCTACTCAAAGGATGATAATTTCATCAAAATTATCAGTCTACCATCAGACGATTGTCTGTTATATTTACAGAAAAATGAATTTATAAAGCTGAGGATGGGAATGCCCGCGTCAGCTAGATCATGAAAGCAGTATGAAAAAATAATGTATTGTATTGTATCTTATTACAGGTCTCCTCCCAGCATTGGATGAACTTCGGATCCTCCTAATAAAGCATTTCACCCGATAAACGACCTCATACTTTAGGGGGCAACTGTTATAGACATTTTTGTGCCTTACAGCTATAAGCATGAAATGTCCATAATCTAAGGGATCCAAAGTCCCTAAACATGTTGTTCCTACCCCTAGAGGAACAAGGCTAACAAACCACAGCAATTCACAGAAGTTCTCCACCAGAAACTGCTCAAAAGCATGTCAATTCAGGATCAATTCAGAGGCTCCACTAGCTGTCTTCGCTAAAATGCAGAGATTGCACTGGCTAGGTGCACTGCAACGCAGCTAGAATCACTACCGGGGTGCGCTGAGCGGGAAGTGACAAATGGCAAGTTCATTCAACGAGGTGGAAAGACCCTGGAAGCTTCCAGAATCTTCTTCAATGACACTTGCCTCAATGAATTCGACTAGTGATGAGTAAGAGGCTCTTAGTCTCCAAGTAGAAGCAAGAAATGACAGAGGGAGAGGACACTAGTCAGATCTCAAGCTGACTCATCCTCTCTCCAAACATCTATATATGGATCTCTCCTCCATGAGATCTAGAGGCTGGAATTTTGTTATTGCAAAGAATTGCTATTGATTTGAGATTGGAACAATTGGGTGCTTAATGCTTTGAAGGAAGGTGAAGATAGGAATTTCATTTGCTGGGAAGGAGATGCTGGATTGGAGCCCTTTGGGTTGTATCTCTTCCTGAACCTTGTTATTCATCAATAAAGCTATCTTGGTTTCTCCTATATGTTGATGTGTCTTTGATGTATGATTGCATTAGTGTATTGAGTTTATTTCTTATCCTGAACTAGTTATGAATATGAATCTATGTCTTTGTGTAGTGTTCTCTTCTTGTGATCTTGCAGGAACCTGTTGAAGCTGGGCGAGCGAGAAGGCAAGTAGCTGGGAACTCTCAAAGAGAAGAGAAACCAGATCGAGGGACAAAAGGAAGACACTGGTTAGTCCATCTATCTCTCTTCATTCTTAATTTATAAAGGAAGAATACTAGAATAGTTGTTTTAGTTTGTTGCTAAGGCACTGTCACACCTTAGGTGGATAGGATTGTCCTGCATAGGCATTTTTCCCCACAACACAGAGGTGATAGTAGTCACAAAACTACACATAGTCAACTGGAAAAGCATTTAATACACAAGTATTCATCTCTCAATTGGAAATTCCTTTTTCAGACCCTTGCATCTCGTATTTTAAATATAATATATTTATAAAATATATATACATATATTCTTTGTTTGACCTCAAGGTGACTTTTAATTCAGTCCAAAATTAGGACCTTCAACCTACATCCTTTTTCTCTTAAGGATGTCTAACTAGTCCACTAAAATATTTAGATATAAGCACACTTATCTGAGCCTTTTCGGACCTACATAGGGGCTCTTACAATACTTATATTTTGGTGTCTAAACTCTTCCATAGTGTCTCTTTTGTTGCCATTGTACTACAGAAAGATGTAGCCTATTCTAGGTAGCTTCTTAGACTACTTAACCCTCCCGAAATGGTGTTTCCACTTTCAACAAATTTTTATACATATTAGATAAGACCTCTTAAAAATGTGCCCATAATTTGGTCCATTGTCCCTTTCTTCTACTTCTTTTTCTCCTCAGCTATCTGAGAGTACCTTTAAATATTGATGCTTTAAGGATTGTTTAGGATATTTCAAAACACCTTAGAATTATGACTTCTAGGATTAGTTTAATAATGGTATCTTTGAACAACTTCAATGAGATGATGATCCAATTATTCCTTGATACTTCCACTTCTTATAGATGATGAAGTGCACTAGAGAGCCTTCAATAAGAGCTTATCCTTCCTTCGTTCAGTGACCTATTGATCCTTCTTGAGATGATGAAATCCTTGTAGTTACCTTCCTTCTAGATCAACAAGTCTTCTTCTTCTTTCCTGGTATCATTTTTACAAATGATTCCTCTTGACAAGGAAACCCTTCAAGATGATCCTACAACTACCTTCTCTTGTCCACCTTAGCTTTGATACCAGGTTGGAGAATGGACAAGGGCATCTATTAATTCAGATTCTTCTTAACCTTAATAATTTTTTGTGAACTTAATTTATATTTTATGTTTCTATATTATATATTTTCATCAAACATTATCAAGTGCAAAAAAATAGAGATAATGAACACAAAAGTTAGGCTCCAAACTATGGGAAAACCCTTCCAAGGGGAAATCCATAAAATATTCTCACTTCTTATAGAATCTACTCCAAATGAGAAAAACTGAGACCCAAGACCCTAGACCAAGTGCTCCTTGAACAACCAAGTCAACCCTCCAAGAAGCCTTTCTAATTAGAGATCAACCAGACAAACCAGAATCATTTCAACTTCAACTAGCTTCCAGCTACAACTTCAGGGTCCGTCTTCAACATGCAACTTCAAACTACAATTCAGACTTGCAATTTTCATCCTTCTAGAAGCTACATAAACCCTAACCTTCGTACGTGTGAGAGACTAGAGCCAAAAAACAAAATTTTCTTCTTCTTCTTGGTTTCGCCTTGCTACCTTGTCATTCACTCCTTCTTTCTTCTTATTCCCAACTTTATATCGAACTTATTCTTTTGGGAGATAGAATTGGTAACTAATGAGGTCAAAATGAGGTCAAGTCTGCTTCTATTTATACACATTTCAGGGGTTTGAATACCCTCCTTTAGGCCCACTTCTTATTGATAGGGTTGAATTGTGCTAGGAGGTTCGTAGAACTTTCTAAACTCAAAATCAATATCATTTTCATGTTACAAGTTACCCAATAGTGTCTTATACAAATGATAATGACTCTTTTGACTCAAGAAAAAAAATTCTTTTGACATGACAAACCTAGAATCATTTAGAAAATGCTTGACCTATATGACCATTAAAATGGAGCAGGTGTGGAGCGATAAAAAGGTGCCTTTCGAACTCCTAATTACCTTCACATTAATTATCAACCCAGGGACGACTTTTTATTTCAAGAGTGTACTCAGTCTGAGGCGGCTATTTACTTAAGAGTAATGTTTAGTAGTACAGCGTTCAGAGGACACAAGAGTAGACAGATGCTAAACTATGACTAAATTACTTCAAAAGGATAAAATCACACAAGACAGCTTATCAGTCAAGGGCGCGGAAGTGATAACCCATCCCTCTAGAAACTGATGGAAAGGAAATTAGAGCATGGACCAAAGTTCTGGGAGCTAGGCAGCGATTGCTGAGGCTCACGACAACCTTAGACCTTCTCTCACACCAAAACAGAAAATGCAAGTAAATGGAACAACAATCCAATAAACTAAATCATTCATTCAAACAACCATCAATTGAGGATACAGTAGCAATAACTCATTCCTCTGGATATTGATGCAATTGAAATCAAACACACAACATTAAATAACCAATTGGAAAGTGCAAAGAATTAAATCAATCGTATTACTACAACTCGATGAAAATGAAACAATTGTGATAATTAAAAGAATGCTGAAAGGTAAGCTGAAATAATCGCAGAAAGTAAATAAATAACAACGCTAAGTATTAGAACTGAATAGCCAAACTTATATAACTATAATGAACAGAAAATTGTTAAATTACTGGAGTGATCAGCGCAGCTTTGAAGATGAAATGAACAGCGCAACAACATGCTGACAAAAAGTAGTGAGCTCTGTTAAGAAGGAAATGAACAGCAACGCAATTTAAGTACAGTATATAAAACATATCAGTTCATTCAGTCTGGAAATACCAATCAGTAAAATTACATGATTACGATAAGTAGAAATAAAATCAAACCATCACACAATAAAGATCATGAAATAATGGTACAAGAACGGCAAGTGAATCCACTGGGGATGGGCCCGTAACCACCAGCGATCACTGCCGGTAGTGCTTCAGAAGATGCGAAGGAATAATAACTCTGCTTATATATTGATCATCAAATTGAACAACATTATATTGAGTGGTGCCTTCTCAGCAGTGAGAGTCTGCAAATAAAATTACGGTTCAACATAATACTCGTTCCATCTCTCCCCCTATCCTATCACTCTTGAATCTCTAATTCTACATCCTCAATTCCATCATTTGAATCCCAAAAGTCCTTCTGAAGTCATCCTGAAGCCCCCTGAAGCCATCCTCTCTCTGATCTTTGTTTTCATTTAAATAGAGAAAGATCAGAGAGCAGTTACAACATAGATAAGTACAACATGATTTCTTTTACAAAATTGGGTTGATTCTAACTAGATGATCAACAAGAAAATATATTTCCTTTCATCTCTCAACAAAAGCAAGACGAATTTGGGTTTGCAGCTAAAGTTTGGAGGACGGCCGCAACTGCAAATATGAGAAAATCGTGCTCAAATAATCCTACGTTTCTCTCTATACAAGCCGAATTTGGGCAAACCGTTCTTTAGTAAAGTTAATTGGGCCTGTTCTGGACAAAACCCATGTTCCGGATTTCTCAAATTCGTCTTCATTTGCTCAGAATCTCAACCGCAAAACTGTCACTCCTTAAACCAGCGAATTTCTGAGTTGGCAGATTTAAAAATCAAATCTTCAATCTGGAAGTTACCTTGGAGGCTAAAAATGGTGAATAATGTTATAACCAACTTATTAGAACTATCATTGGTAAAATAATGAATAATCATCAATTTATTAGAAATAAAGGAGAATAAATAATATAAGAGCATAAATCATCATAAAATGGATTTATATAATAAATTATAATAAATGACATGATGAAGAATGGTAGAAATGGGTGGAATAAACGTTCACAAGTGACAATAATAATGGCATATTAACGACCCAACATACCCCCACACTCAATATGTTGCATGTCCTCAAGCAACGAAAACTGAATATATTGCATGTCCTCATGCAGCCCAAAGACAAAAACCATGTGTTAACCAAGCAATAAAAATTTGAGAATAAATGAATGCTTCCTTAATTAATGAATATTCAATTTTAGTAATCTCGATGAAGGCATAACAATTTTTACATTGACATTCAACTATATGTATGAGGTTGCAGCAAAATATGACATAGATAACAACAAACTTCATTAACCATTTTCCCAAAAACTACAAACCAGATTTTGTTGAAATGTTGCAAGTAGATTTGTAATATATGAAGGCTTCTATGATCCAAAAATCTGATCGTTTTGATGCATGGATCATGAGATATAAACAAAATGGCTGTAGGTGAGAGCGCATGATTTCCGAAATTTTATGAACCAATATTTCTTGAAATTGTGTGGATTTGTATTAATGATACATATGTGTTTTCCAAAAATTACAAGGATTGAGTTCATAGTTCTAAAAAAATATGTGGAAATCAATTTCTGCACTGTGTAAAAATGAAATTGTATGCCTTAAATAAGGAAGAAAGTAGAAAACATCCATCATGCATAGAAATTCATCCCCCTCTCTGAAAAATTAGCATGTCCTCATGCGATGCTAGAAAACAAATAGAGGTGGTTGCTACCAGCTGTTGAATTCTATGCTTGGTGTAAAACAACATGAAATAAGGGAGGTGTTGAGAGTGAATAAGAATGCAATGGATGATAAAGAATATGAATGACGTGGTTATAAGAAAGAAATGAATAAAAGGAACACTCCCCCACACTCGAAAATGATATGCTGCTAAAAAAAAGGGGAAGTGGTAAAGATGTGGAATGAAAGATGACAAATAATGCCCAAAATTGATTTCCATTAAATTCTCCTAAATTCATAATAAATTAGAAAACTATGCGATTTTACCTCAAGTTTTACCTCCAAGAAATGTGGAATGACATATATGGACTGGCAGTTGTTGAAGCTGATGTAGACAGAGTTGGTGCTGAAAGTGATGCAAAAGGTGGAATCAAGGGAAGCACATCATGTCTGAAGAATTGTTCACGTTCGCGAGCCTCTACTGTGAAGTGCAATAGTGTGGTCATGCTACGAATAGAATTCTGCTCATACTTGTTGTTCTCCTGTAAACAAAGCACTATTTTGCATACAATGTGCTTGAATCCATAGTGTTAGCTTTGAATAGCAACAGATAAGATGCATGCAAAATTGCAATTAGAAAAACTTATGTATACATGCAATACTAATATGTTGGAAAATCAACAAGGTATGGCAAAGTGCAGTAATCATATCGCATGCAATCCCATAATGCATACATTCCCCCCTCCAATTGGAAAATGGGTTCCATAACCATAAAACATATGAAAGGGGTGGTGCTGACGGCAAGGCAATGGAATGAACAATATATCAGTAAGGGAGGCAGAGTACACTTATGAATGATAGGACGGTGAAAGTTATGGTTATATTGAGAGCAAAGTGTGTAAAGATAGTTATGAATAAGAGATAGGACGCTTTGGATTGATGATAGTTTATACAAAACGAAAAAGGACAACAATATGCTAAAAAAATGCTTTGCTGACGGTATTCTAGCTGAAAATGATGTGATTAATCATAAAACAATTTCTCATGCATAAAGGTTCAAAACAGGGAAAAAGTTAAGGACATAACTTCTCTGATAAAAAGAAAAATAAGAAAGGGGTATTATAATAATAATTGACAATAAGATATAACTTCAATACCATAAGCAGAGCCGCTGCTGCCAGCAGGCGTCCTTAGCCTCGGCAGGGTTGCTTTTTAACCTGTATGAGCCAGAATCCTCAATTTATAACTAGAGAGTTTCAGTGTTGTTCTACAGAAGAGATCAATGTGCTGGCACGGTAACCAGATAATCACACTGCCATTCACTGGGATGTAGCAAAAGTGATCAGGCCGGCTCGTGATGAGACCTCCTATTCCAAGGATAATTTGGCTATCCAATGGATCATAACCCTGGTGTGGTGGCCATAATGGGAATGTCACTTTGTTACAGCCTTATGAATATGGTAGGCTGGCTCATAATGAGACCCCCTATCCTCCATCTGCGAACAAAATTTTGTTGTTATTACATATTTTTATGATAAAATGAGGGAGGCTCAGTACTCCTTAAGAGCAGGGATGGCAGAAGAAGTTGAAGATGTCAATAGAAAAAAATATACCCATAATCTCATTTATTACAGACAGAGAAGATTATAACCAGGGATGATGGAACCAGCATGGTATTAAGATGGTCAATCAATATCATGTTCAACAGAAAACAATGCAGTAAAGTGATATATAAATAATTGTGTCCCTTCTGAAAAGAATCTATCATCAAGGAGTTGTCCTGTTAAAGATCATAACGTGAATGATATTAACTTGCTTCAATAGAATCCATAATTCTTGTCCTCATAAAAGTAGTGTTCTTCATGCCATGAAAGAGAATCAGGAAAATGTGGTTGAGATGAACTATGAATAATCCCGGAAGGGTTGCTCTCAAAAATACTCTCAAAGTGTTGCTTTTTTTTGAAGGAACAGCAAAAAAACTAAAAAAGAAAGTGGTGTTCTGTGTAGGGAATAACAAAGAAAATGCATACCAAAAAAAGCAAAAATACACACAAAAACGCGAAAATGCAAATGTCGTTCCTTTTGAAAGAGAAGAATCCATGCAAGCAAATAGTTGGGATGCCGTTTTCCTGAGATCATGACTGCTTGTAAAAAAATGGCCAAACTGCTGTTATTTTTTAAAAAGGAACAGCAAAAACACCAAGTGCTGTTCCTTTTGAGAAAAGAACAGCAAAAACTCGAACTGCTGTTCCTTTTGAAGTTCCTTTTTCAAAAGGAACAGCAAAAACACGCACTGTTGTTCCTTTTGAAAAAAGGAACAACAAAAACTCAAACTGCTGTTCCTTTTGAAAAAGGGGAACAACAAAAACACGAACTGCTGTTCCTTTTGAAAAAGGAACAACAAAAACTCGAACTGCTAGCAAAAACAAGCACTGATGTTCCTTTTTCAAAAGGAACAGCAAAAACACGCACTGCAAGCAAATAGTTGGGATGCCGTTTTCCTGAGATCATGAGTGCTTGTAAAAAAAATGGCCAAACTGCTGTTCTTTTTGAAAAAGGAACAACAAAAACACCAAGTGTTGTTCCTTTTGAAAAAGGAACAGCAAAAACTCGAACTGTTGTTCCTTTTGAAAAAGGAACAGCAAAAACACGCACTGTTGTTCCTTTTGAAAAAAGGAACAGCAAAAACTCAAACTGCTGTTCCTTTTGAAAAAGGAACAACAAAAACACGAACTGCTGTTCCTTTTGAAAAAGGAACAGCAAAAACTCGAACTGTTGTTCCTTTTGAAAAAGGAACAGCAAAAACACGCACTGTTGTTCCTTTTGAAAAAAGGAACAACAAAAACTCAAACTGTTGTTCCTTTTGAAAAAGGAACAACAAAAACTCGAACTGCTGTTCCTTTTGAAAAAGGAACAACAAAAACTCGAACTGTTGTTCCTTTTGAAAAAGGAACAGCAAAAACACGCACTGCTGTTCCTTTTGAAAAAAGGAACAGCAAAAACTCAAACTGCTGTTCCTTTTGAAAAAGGAACAACAAAAACATGAACTGTTGTTCCTTTTGAAAAAGGAACAGCAAAAACTCGAACTGCTGTTCCTTTTGAAAAAGGAACAACAAAAACACGCACTGCTATTCCTTTTGAAAAAGGAACAGCAAAAACACACCAAATGTTGTTCCTTTTGAAAAAGGAACAGGAAAAATACACCCAACGTGAAAGTGCAAAAGTGCTGTTCCATTTCGAAAAGGAACAACAGTTGTTCCATTTCGAAAAGGAACAACAAAATGAATTGTGAAAAAGGAACAACAAAATGAATGGCTGAACCAAAAAGTGCTATTCCTTTAGAAAATAAATATCAAAACGAAAATGATGTTCCTTTGAAAAAGGAACAACAGGAACGACAAAAATGCACACAAATGTTGTTCCTTTAGAAAAGGAACAGCAAAACAGCAAAATACACAACCATAAAATGCAAACACGCAAAGAATGAATTAGCTGTTCACTGCGTTGATGCTTTTGAATGAAGCAACACCTAAAACACAAAATATAAAAGAAATTAGAAAAGAAACAACATTTTATTTAAAAAACAATATGTAAATTAAGTTACAACAGCTATGATATTATGCAAAAAAAAATGATCTTTTTGAAAAATGTTTTGGGAGCAGTGACAAGACATGAATCTTGAAATTGAAATCAATTCTTCATTTGTTCTATTATGAATTCGTTGGGTAATGATTTGGATAAAATTCCTTTGTTTTATAAAAACTTCTTTGAAAAATCACTCGTCCATAAATTGACCTTCTTTATTTTCCCAGGACGTGCAAAAAAACGAGTATCTATCTGCAATAAAACATTAAATCATGGATAAAGAGAGGTGATCGGGCTCCCCTAATCCAAGAATTATGCAAAAAACAACAAGTAGTTATTTTGTATAACAAATCCATAGAGAAAATAACAAAGTAAAATTTATTTGTTACCTGCGGGAGAGCAGTGGTCGACCATACTAACCAGCAGTGCTTTAATCACAACTTCTTTATTTTTCATCCAAATTGAGTGATTCCAAAGCCAAATGAGAGCTAAATCAAATTTTTATCTCCAGTAGAAACAGGTTTTAAAAACTCAATGATATGATATGTCAAATTTGTTTAGAACAACCTGCATAATAGAGTCATTTTCGATTACCCGGCTTAGACCAACAGTTGATATTTCAAGCATAACTTTTTCGTTTGATGTCGGATTTGAATGATTCAAATTGGAAATGAAAATAGATTCATTTACTGATCTCCAATAGAAACAGGTTTTGAAGACAAGAATAATTGATAGGTCAAATACTTTAAGGAACAGCTCGAAAGACAAAGTTTTAAGAGTGCTGATTTACGATAGACAGTCAGTATTTTGATCATAACGTCCCCATACGATATTAAAAATGAGTGATTCCAATTGCATTGTAAACTAGATTCATAGGGGAACCTACCATAGAAACAGGTTTTAAAAATTCATTCATTTAGGCCTCCAAAAACTGACTGTCCCAACTCTGTTCCTGAGCTGCCCGCTAGACATCCGGTCAATGTTTTGGCTTAAATATTTCGTTTCAAATCCAAATTGAGTGATTCAAATTGGGTTAGAAAGTAGACATCAATGTCTACTTGGGGAAGAAACAGGTTTTAAAAATATTCACTTTTGGTCCCTCAAAACATGACTGTCCCGACTGTTTTTCCAGAAATCTCATCAAGCCCGCAAGCCAAAAAAATGAAATTCAAGCAGTTTTTCAAATTGGCGATAAAAATGAAAATGAGTGTTTGTAGAACTTATTATTTCCATTATGATTCATCTACATACACAAATTATTAAAAAAAAAATTATCACCGATGTTGATTTCGATAACATGTTGCAACAAAAACAACTAGTTTTACAAAAGAACAAAATGCACTTATTTATGTCCTTATTTTATTTTATTTTATTTTTTCACTAACCTACTTTGATTTGAAAAATGTATATGACTACGTATATGAGTACTTCCAGTGAATCCATTTTCGAAATAAGGCTTCATGTATACACATACCCAAATTTGAAAAATGCATATTAATGAAAATTAGGGTATGAGAAGCCATCTTCCCTTCAAAAAATGGTATCAAAAATTGTTGAAGCATAGAGTGATGTTGCAAACAAATGATGGAGTGAAACCAATCTTCAATGTATCCTTTATTTTCTTGATTTCGCATAGCCATCATATCATGAAGTTCTTGAGCTTTTAAAATAGCTTGTTGATGCATAGTAAAAGAAACCTCATTTTCTTCCATAGCTTCTACAATTTTTGCATTTGAAACATTCTGAATCTCATTGTAGGTTTTCTCTAATAACACATGTGAGATAGAATGGGTGGGAAGGGTGGGTAAATTTTCCAGTTCAACATTGTAAGCATGTTGTACTGGTTTATTATGGTGAGGGTGCAGAATTAGTTGAGCAGAAAAATGTGTAAGGAATGGAGCATTTTGACGATATGATTGATTGGGTTGTGTCAATGGTTTTGATGGGCAAGCAAGATATTGTGGAAGAGCTGGTGGAGAATATGGAGAATGTGCTTGTGCTACAAGATGAGGGAGAGTAGTCATGCCATCATAAGATGAACCATGCCCAACTTGTAAACAAGATTGGTGGTTATATTGAAATTGACATGGCTGCCCTAACACATTAGCATTCCATAATGGATTATGCAAGTATGACAATGGAGAAGAAGTGTTTTGAACCATACTTGTGGGCCATGATTTCCATGGTTTTTACTTTGTTGCAGCTTCCTCACCTCTTTGATATGCTACTTCCATCGTAGATAAGGAAGAGTGAGTATCTATGAGATGCTCCTTTCGGTCATGAGGACAAAACACTTCATCAAATTCTTAATTTTTATGAACCTGCAAAACATCCAATTTTTCATTTAGAGAGCTAATAAAATCAACTTTAAAATTTTCAAATAAAACATTGATTTCAGCTCTTATGTCTCCTATTCTTGTAGCAGATTTGGAAAACAAAGAAAAAAAATCTCTAGAATTCTTACCAGCCTTGGAGATTCCTCTTGAATACCTTATGCACAATTCACAAACATCATCATATGATAACTGAAAAACATCACCTTTTCTTATCAGATTTAAGATTTCTAAACATTCCTCTTTGATTCCTTTAAGAAGGAGTGTTTTTAAGGTCTCTTTCTCCAAATGCTTATGCTTTGATTTTTGAAGGTTATAATGAAATCGATCTACATAATCCTCCAAACTTTCATCTTCCCATTGTATCATACCGAAAATATCTTCATTGGATTTGCAATAGTCTTGGTACTTCTTCAAGAATATGTTCTTCATGTCCTCCCATGTTTGGATGCAATTCCCACCTAGGCTCATGAACCATCGGAGAGCTGCTCCTTTTAGAGTAAGAGGAAACACTTTCAATCTTTCATCATTAGTACAATAATCATATCCTCTACAAAGTATTTTAAACTCAAATAAAAATGTATCTGGATCTTCATTTGCTAAACCATGAAAATTTGGTAAAGATGGGGGAATTATGTGCATTTGTGTCACTCCTCCTAGATCTTTGATAGGAAATTCAAAAGTAGAAACGTGAGCCATTTCTTACCATAGTATAAGATGTTCTTCATGTGTTTCTTCGAGGCTCCTTCTTCAAATGTTCCTGTCAATCGGTTAGTGAAATGGGTGGTGCTTACATCACCACTTGCGTGAGATCATGTGATTCATTTTTTTATTTTTTAATTTCTATCTTTTTCCTAATTGTTCACACAAAAAATTCAAACATCTATTTCTACCCTAGGTTCTTTAACAGTCCTGCTGGAAAGCGGACGGGGGAGCAGGGATTTTACATGCTCCGTACGCAGGTTCTTACCTTCTGTTTTTAAGATCCAACTCTTCCCTAGCAGGCACTCATCAGATTCACACTACTCTTTAGAAATGGCTACACTCTCCCCGTCAACGGCGCCAAAATGTGGAGCGATAAAAAGGTGCCTTTCGAACTCCTAATTACCTTCACATTAATTATCAACCCAGGGACGACTTTTTATTTCAAGAGTGTAATCAGTCTGAGGCGGCTATTTACTTAAGAGTAATGTTTAGTAGTACAGCGTTCAGAGGACACAAGAGTAGATGGATGCTAAACTATGACTAAATTACTTCAAAAGGATAAAATCACACAAGACAGCTTATCAGTCAAGGGTGCGGAAGTGATAACCCATCCCTCTAGAAACTGATGGAAAGGAAATTAGAGCATGGACCAAAGTTCTGGGAGCTAGGCAGCGATTGCTGAGGCTCACGACAGCCTTAGACCTTCTCTCACACCAAAACAACAAATGCAAGTAAATGGAACAGCAGAAAGTAAATGGAACAGCAATCCAATAAACTAAATCATTCATTCAAACAACCATCAATTGAGGATACAGTAGCAATAACTCATTCCTCTGGATATTGATGCAATTGAAATCAAACACACAACATTAAATAACCAATTGGAAAGTGCAAAGAATTAAATCAATCGTATTACTACAACTCGATGAAAATGAAACAATTGTGCTAATTAAAAGAATGCTGAAAGGTAAGCGGAAATAATTGCAGAAAGTAAATAAATAACAACGCTAAGTATTAGAACTGAATAGCCAAACTTATATAACTGCAATGAACAAAAAATTGTTAAATTACTGGAGTGATCAGCGCAGCTTTGAAGATGAAATGAACAGCGCAACAACATGCTGACAAAAAGCAGTGAGCTCTGTTAAGAAGGAAATGAACAGCAACACAATTTAAGTACAGTATATAAAACATATCAGTACATTCAGTCTGGAAATACCAATCAGTAAAATTACATGATTACGATAAGTAGAAATAAAATCAAACCATCACACAATAAAGATCATGAAATAATGGTACAAGAATGGCAAGTGAATCCACTGGGGCTGGGCCCGTAACCACCAGCGATCACTGCCGGTAGTGCTTTAGAAGATGCGAAGGAATAATAACTCTGCTTATATATTGATCATCAAATTGAACAACATTATATTGAGTGGTGCCTTCTCAGCAGTGAGAGTCTGCAAATAAAATTACGGTTCAACATAATACTCGTTCCATCTCTCCCCCTATCCTATCACTCTTGAATATCTAATTCTACATCCTCAATTCCATCATTCGAATCCCAAAAGTCCTTCTGAATTCATCCTGAAGCCCCCTGAAGCCATCCTCTCTCTGATCTTTGTTTTCATTTAAATAGAGAAAGATCAGAGAGCAGTTACAACATAGATAAGTACAACATGATTTCTTTTACAAAATTGGGTTGATTCTAACCAGATGATCAACAAGAAAATATATTTCCTTTCATCTCTCAACAAAAGCAAGACGAATTTGGGTTTGCAGCTAAAGTTTGGAGGACGGCCGCAACTGCAAATCTGAGAAAATCGTGCTCAAAGAATCCTACGTTTCTCTCTGTACAAGCCGAATTTGGGCAAACCGTTCTTTAAAAAAGTTAATTGGGCCCGTTCTGGACAAAACCCATGTTCCGGATTTCTCAAATTCGTCTTCATTTGCTCAGAATCTCAACCGCAAAACTGTCACTCCTTAAACCAGCGAATTTCTGAGTTGGCAGATTTAAAAATCAAATCTTCAATCTGGAAGTTACCTTGGAGGCTAAAAATGGTGAATAATGTTATAACCAACTTATTAGAACTATCATTGGTAAAATAATGCATAATCATCAATTTATTAGAAATAAAGGAGAATAAATAATATAAGAGCATAAATCATCATAAAATGGATTTATATAATAAATTATAATAAATGACATGATGAAGAATGGTAGAAATGGGTGGAATAAACATTCACAAGTGACAATAATAATGGCATATTAACGACCCAACAGCAGGAAATCCATAACTAAAAATAAAATTTGTCTTTATTCTTTTTCTTGTAACATAAGATATACATAATAATCTGAGTAAATTTACAATTATGAATATCAAAACTAGTTACATTTTCCAACATTCTTGATGTCGATTGTTAAAACAAACAAATTTTGTCATGCTTTTGTTTAAATGATAAGGGATTTTAAATTTAGTAATTCATTGTCTTTTCATTATTTGCATTAACGATTCGCTTATGTATAATTTTAATTTATAAATTCATTTATAAGTTCAAATTAGATTTCATTTTCTTGATATTTAGGTATAAATAATTATCTTCCATTCCTTTTGAACCAAATACACTTAGTTCTGGTATTTATTGCATTGTACCATAATTTTGTTATTATTGTACAAATTTTATTTTATTATTTTAATAAAAATTATTTTATTTATCTATAATATTCCATTAATAGATATTTTTCTTAGTATAATTCTTAGTTTAGATTTACTTTCCATTTTTCAATAATTAATTTGTAGATTGTAATTTATTCATTAACTCATAGATCGAGATATATTTAAGATTAGTTTAGGTTTCACATAGGCTACAAAAAGTTTTCATGTGGTTTTATTCACATGAGTAAGAATTTGAAGGCTAATGGAGCCTTTAAACCTGTTGAGAGTGACCACCATGAATAACTTGGACTATTTAAGGAGCCCTTGTCAGGGTCACTTCACCCTTGTTGACTAGCGTACATAAAACCTGTGTCAACACACTGGAATGGTGATTAATGTCCAAAAATATTGTTTGAATTCCCATGGAACTTATGAGGCCATTAGTATTCAGATGAGAGCACATTTTCCTTAACCTTAGAAGTAGATGGTTGATGGCCTCAATTATCTAGGTTTATTTCTGAAGCTAAATAAATACATGAAGGAATATTGATTATCGATGGTGACAAAGGTGGAAGAAGAGTCTCCATTTTAGCTCTCATATTCCTCTCTCATGAAGTTAATTTGGTGTTTGTGAAGTTTTTAATACAAGACATTCCAATGGATTGGACAACCATTGTTTCCATTCACAATGGAATTCTTTCCATGACAAAATAAGTCTATTTTCCATTTTTTTATGTCATTTATACAACCTAGAAATCAGTGACTGTTATGCCCACGTAATATTTGTATCAAGAAGATCCACCTAAAGGGATCACTTCCTATCAATTCAATCACAGAGACTAACCTTGAGATATGATTAGAATTTAACCCTAACCTCTCAATAGTGAAGGTGCTTTAATGATGGAGACTTAACCAATTGAGCTAACCCTTAGGGCTAGTTTGTTTCCATTTGTTTTGGTCCAATGTTTACATCAAAAAATGTATAGATATATTCAATTAGGATTGATCAGCATCTCACAAGGACCTTAGAGGTTTGGGTATCAAAATCAATTTTCTACTTTCACAAGCTCTTGTTAGCAATAGTTTATGGAGCCTCACCCAATGAAACTCTCTTTTGGGCAACTTTAATAAAGGAAGGTATTCTCTAAGGATGTGAGTTATTGATTGGTTCAATAATCCTTGAAGATCTACCAAAGGCTCTTTAGTGTGGAAGGAACTGGTGGGATATTTTTTCTCCTATTAGTAGATAGCTAGCATGGTAGGCTACATATGCCCATAATATAAGGATTGTTGGAGATTATTTCATTAGTGTTGGTAATAATTACCATCTCTTTAATCCTCTTGTACAAGTGATTTAAAAGAAGAAAATTTTGATCTATGTGATTCCAAGGCTTAATCACCACAACTCAAAGGTGGAAATAGTTGGAAGTCACTAATTTAATTGGGGCTATATGGATATGTTGTTGCTAAATGATATTATTTCATTACTCTCTTGAATATTTATTTGAAGATAACGCTAATGGTAAAAAAATTTGGTGTTGGAAAGTAATGCGGAAATCCATTGCTCTGTTAAAAGAAAAACATACTACTTGGGTGCCTCTGAGTGGAAAATTATTGACCTGGGATGTACTTATTATGCGTAGTTGGATCAAGACTATTAGATTATCTCTATGGACAATTCAAGAAATAATCGGTATTGTAATTGCTTTCCACCCTAGTTATGTACCCATGAATATTTACCTCATTTGTAGTGAATTCAAGGGGAAATCTATTGAGGCTAGTTATGGTATTGTAGATTGTATCATATTATAGTTATCAAATAAGTTACTATGGTCCTTTGACAACTTAACTTGCATTCTTGTCAATTATATTTGAGGAGATCATAATTTGATCCTATTACAAGGGTTGGATGTTTCTCCAAAATATTTTACCGCCATTACAATCTTTCTTGTTAAGGAATTCAAATATAAGCCAACAAATATATATATACAAATATATATATATATATATATATAAGGATGATTCATATGCTAAAACTAAATTTTCAAGATTCCATGGGGTTTCTTCAATGGGGCTAATCAATGTTACTCAAATTGATGTGGTGTAAATTTATTGTATGGTACTTTAGTTACTATTATTTTACCTACTTTAGATTCACCCTTAACATAGACAAAAAAAAACAATCTTATATGAAATGTTCCAAAAGAATAATTTATAACTTAAGTGGCAGGGACTAAATTTCCAGGCAACATTTATTTCAAATAAATTTTGTGGTCTAATTTGTTCTACTCTTGAAGTTGCAGTGTAACACTTCTGTAACAACCCTGGGTAAAAATTCATGTAAAAAAATATAAGACCACGGTCATGGGACACATATTTCAAACTAAATGTTGGGAAAAACACCCTAGTGTGTGTTAATTTTGGTTATTATCGCTAAGGGAAATTTGAAAAGGAAGTGGCTAAGGCTTTGGAAAGGCACAATGGAATTTTTGGCACATCTATTTATGAAAATAAAGGAAATTAGGAGAAAAGGGAGGTGAAATGTCATAGGTTGCATGTGAGGAGGAAAATGAAGAAAATAGAGGCCTCATTGATAAAAAGTCTTCTAAGGATTATTGGGTAGGCTTAGTCAATGTAACTTTTTGTTAGTTTGGTTTTGGAGATGTAACACCCTCCTCCCACATCTACACAAGCAACCAACCAACCATGGTAAACATGCGACGAGATGACACTATGATATGATTCAATCTCTTAAGACACATTAAGGAAGTGGAATTGACAAAAACACACCATACATAAATTAATCATCAGCTACAAGACCCACAAGAATCAATCTGACACTTTATATAACCTACCTTGGGGTCCCAATGAAATTTTGGACAACTTAAGCCTTAGTCGTTCCCATGCTATAGGCATGAGTGCGACTAGAAACCCAAATTCACTCTCACAGGTTTGACAGCCAGTGACTAGAGACCAGTTCTGTCAATGTTATACCAACGACTCTGGGATTTTAGCCACTTTTCAGGCCTAGAGACTAGGTCACTACCTAGAACTCAACCATCTATTCAAATTAGTAAAATAACATGGAAATGAAAGTATTAAAGAAAATACTTGTTTAAGACCTTGATTAGACCCCTGCTAGCCATGACAGAGGTTTCATCAGACATATTTCAAATGTGTAATCAACAGGTGTAATTAATAGTTCTAAGTGTTATCTAAGGTTTTTCCCCAAAGTTGTAAGAGAGGGAATATTGTCGAGGTAACCACAAACTAATATTTTAGATACACCATCTAGCCAATCTGTATCCAGAGAGGGCTCTCTCTTTTTGATTCAACTTTGTTTTTTAAAGGTGTTAAGCTAGTTATGAAGTTCAAGGGTTTTGTTTTGGGTTTGGGTGGTGAGATTACATAGAACAGAGAGGTAAGACAGAACAGTTTAGTCCATTGGGCATGATGGAGTCAAGAAGATGGCTTTTTGAATTTGGTTTCTTAACAGAGGATGGCTTCACAGAGCAAGGTAGTCAAACAGGGAACAAATGAAGATAGGAAAACAGATGGAATGGACTCAAATGGGTGAAGGGCGGTTAAGAATCATTCAACATATTGAAAGAGGGAAAATGGATGATTATTGACAAAGAGCAGTTAAGAATTCTTTAACAAATAATCAATATGAGAGAATCAGGAAACAAGAGCAATTAAGAATCCATTGTTTATTCTAATTCTGAAGAAAACACAGAGAACAATAAAGATTGAAAACAAAGTGCAATCAAGAAAATTTTGAAATTAACCATTTTCTTTATCATTCAGATTATGAAACACGGATGATATAATAAACAAGAAAACTGTAAAGCACAAGATATAGGGGAATTATTGATCTGGAGGTTGATTCAAGAATTCTGTGACAAGTCCTCTGCTTTAATTCTTCATACAGTATGGCAAGACAACAAATGTTTCCAACAACTCTTTATTCCAAAAATTCAGTGTTACATCAGAGTCTAAGGAATTCACACACCACAGACCACCTCAATACTCTAATGGAGGGGGTATATATACAACAAAATATGTACAACCTATATCTCATAACAACTGTGAGATAATATCTAGTTTTAACGTAAAATAGTTTACAAGTGAAGGTAGAATCAGTTAGGAAACGATATCTGATGTTGTGCTGGAGGCAGGCCTTTAGGGCTCAGCCTGCAGCTGTCTTCCATAGTATCTTTGCACTGACTGCTTTTCTTAAATGTGTTATTTAATTCTAATCTGCCTTCTTTATTTCTTCTTTGCTGCTTTTAATTTTTCTCTGACATTTTTCAGTTCTGATCTGATACACTTTAATGTTGAACTAATGCTTTTTGACTTTGTTTTGATCCTCTTTAATGCACTTTCCCCTACTCATCGTTGTCTGATATTTAGCCCAAAATTTCTATTTTTTGAATGGTACAACGCAGCTATGGATAAAAATATGTTGTCAAGACACTGGAGGTTGTTCTGCGCCTTTTGATTCATAACACTTAGCTCTTTCTGTGGCTGCTATGCTAACTTCCTGCAAAGATTGTTGAGAAGTCCTCGCAATTGATGCGCTGATAGCCATGTATTTGGAAAATTCATACATACTTGTGTTAAAAGAGGAGGAAATCGTACACTGGAGGGTCGGTTGACAGGCGGCGGAGCCTTTCTGGTCGGAAGCTGGAAACACAACCTCAGTCGATTTTACTTTGCAGGAGAGCGCGAGGCGTTGTATGCAGAAAAACATAGAAAAATGATTTTTTCCCTTTTATTTGACAAAAATGAAGCTTGGTGGGAATTTTTGTTTTGAAGGACGGATGACATCAGCGAAAGTACGAGTGATGTCAGTGGGAGTACGAGGCAGATGACATGGCCGACGATGTGGCAGGTGACATCAGCATAGGATGGAGGACGTCAACGAGGGGCAGTGGTAAGCGGTTTTGCCCGCACTGCTTTTGGGGCTGGGCAGTTTCGGGCGGAGGGCAAGCGATCACAACGGAAGTGCGACACATGTCCTTGGTACGACAGCAAAACCGCTGAGCAATCACGTGGTAAACAACGGCGGTTAGGGGGGTCACCAAATGGATGTGGACCGTTGGATGGTCAGGGGTTGATTGGACGACAGACGCACTGTGGAGATGGCGAAGAGTTAAGCAGCGGGCCTGACGCAATAAACCAAGGTTTTTAATGGTATCGGGGCTGTTTTGATTGGTCTGCGGGGTTAGTTATTAATTAACCCAAGTGGTTAATTAATCCTTTGAGCATGTGGCAAGGCTATTAAAAGGTTTCAAATAAACCTTTAATCCCTTTTAAATAGTGATATGGTCATATTCGATTGGGGGAGGGGATATGTAATATTTGGGGTTTTTTATTATATTTACATAATAAGGGGAAGGGAAATATTTGTAAGGGATTTAAATAATAAATGTTAAAGTTAATATGACTCATGAAACGATAATAAGCGCTAAGTTTAAAAACAATTTTGACTTTTGCAGTTAAACTTAGGCTTGTGATGAACAAAAAGCGGTTTTGAGGTGATATGATGTATTTTCTCAAGTAAAGTAGGGATTTACTTAAGGAAATGAGTTTATGATATGAGATGAGTGATTTGTGAGTGATATTAAGCAGATCTTAATACCTTTGGGGGAGTTAGTGAATGTTTTAGGGAAAAATATGGAGGGGAGTTAGTGATGAGATCTGCCTCGCTTGAGCTGCATCAAAAATCTATGTCTTGCAATTGTGATGGGAGTGAAAGTTAACACACATTTTTAGAAACATAATCCATCACAAGTATCATTCTGCAACACCAATCTAACTACCCTGCCTTCTTGGCCTAGCATTTTTTCTTCTTTCTTGGGTGCACTTAGACTGGCAAACCCTTTTCATATTTTCTTTTCTTTTCATGGTAAGCCTACCTAAGTCTACACTTATTACATCCAAGGGATCAGATTAAACTGTTGAGCTCCTTTGCTTCTCTACCTATCTATTTATTTGCCAAGATTAAACAATTTGGTCAGATTTTATTCTCTATCTCTAAAACAGGAAATTTAAACATGAACTAGCCATGATTAAGCTGTTTGGCCATTTATCAATTGTGGCAAAAGTTTAACAAGCTACACACAATGCTTTATTTATAGAAAATGAAAAAGTAGTGGCATTTTGGACTTGCACACTTTCCTGGTCTTTCTTTATTTGGGGTTCATTTATTTCTCTTTTTTTTGACCATTTTATTCTTTTTACCCTTTGATTTTTCTTTTAGGGAATACTCCCTTTACATTTTTTGATTTTATTTTTTATTTCTTTGACAATATGGAAAACCTTTGCAGCAAGGAAAGGGATGAACATTTTACAGAGCTCAACCAGTCAATCATGAAATATGACACCTATCGGTATACGAGTATAACAGTGGCTCCACTTGGGGATGGATTTCCCTAGTGGAAAGTCAAGAACAACAGGTCAGATGGCCTTATGAGTAACGTTTACTGTGTTCATAGATCTCCTTTTGCTGGTTGCTTTATTCGTATATATGACAGAACACTTGTGAAGCTTAGGGCCTTCTCTTCAAGCTTCAACTCCAGCAAGTTTCTGTTCCAAATCAACACTTAAACATTTATTTTTCCTCCTTGAATCCTACTTGAGAACCTTGTCACTTGGGTAGGAACCTTTAGCCTTGGTCATGTTATCAAATTTTCTTAACCTTTTCCTGTACAACTTGAGCTTTGACCTGAATTCAAAAGGTGCTGCAATCTTCAAACCAAATTAGTAACATCAAAATATTGAGGCCTTTTGATTGGATTCAAATATTTAAGGATTTATTTCACAATCTACTAAAGTTGAATTAAATCAAACTGAAATCCTGCCTACTTACTCTAGTCAGCTTTCTGATAGTTGGTTAGGTAAAATGAAACAACCAATGCAACCACTCAAGCATTATATACATTAGTGACCTTTGTTGCTTGTGCTTGTTGGTGTTTAAAATTGAGATCTTGCAATCAAAGATAGCTTTGTTAACCTTTGAGAAGATAAGGGAATTCCTGATCTCTTTTGTTGAATCTAGAAACTGTACAAAAGGATCTTGTAAAATATATACACTATTCTTGAGCTGATCGAAACAATTATATAAATGTTTTGGATAGCCTATCTGCCATGAAAGTAAAATATTGCTTTTGTCTTTATCACCTTGCATGTTTTCAATTGCTCTTTGTGATGAAATTTCTGCTGATTGTAATGTCTATCTTGCAAAACCATTATCATCTTGATTTGACCATCATGGTCTCTTAAAAAATTATGATTACTTTCATTATCCAACCTATCAGCTATTGGATCATAAAGAAATTGGAAGGATTGTTGCAACTTGCTACATACGTTTTTAAATGGAACTTCATAGATCTCTACAAGCTGCTCCTCCTTTTCTTCAAAAGTTTCACGTGTTTCAAAATAGAGGGGTGAAGAACTTTCACTTATTTCCAAATTTTCTTCCTTACTTTCATAGCTGAAGTGAACAAGTTGATCACTATTTTCAAGTTGTTGAACCTGAACTTCCTTATTCCTCAAATTAGCTTTTGATTGCTATGCAAAGTTAGTTTGGACTTGAAGAACATAATTATCATCATATTGATCATATTTGGGCAAATCATCAAAAGAAGCAATGTCATCCAACACACACATTAGATCAGGAGCTTTCTCCTCCACAAATTGTTTTATGTATCTATCTTTTGATCTCTGGTAGTCGGAATTAGCAGAAACTTGCTCATGATTCTTAATCTCTTTTTGCATTGATGGCTACAACATATTGGCCACAGGATGATGGTAATCCGGCCATATAAGATCTTCTAGATGATTGGTATCAGGAAAACAAACCTCATTCCCAACTACTGCTTGATTTAAGTGTCTAGTCAATCATTTTCCCTCTTTACTCTCCACTATATCCAAGTGTTCTAAATATTCTTCATCTTCACCAAATATAACAACTTTATCACATACAACAGGAAAATCATGATCTTTGTCACATAGAAGCTTGCAAGGGAGTTGCAAGCTCTCATTAATTTTAGATGAAGGATCATGATCTATCAAAGTATTTTGTCTCATTTCCTTTGCGTGCAAGGAAAGAAAATTTTTGACATGGTTTTCACAAAATAATTTTGACTATTCTTTAATCTTTGAAGAAACCACCATTTGTTGAGGTTTGTCTTGTGGTTCAATATTTTTAAGCTCTATTGCCTCTACCTCCAGATCTCTAGACTGTTGCTGCTTCTCATTGCTATTTTCCATTTGATTGATTTCAGGGAACTGAATTTCTTCTTTATTCTGATCAGTTTGTTGTGCTGCAAGAATTGTTTCCTGTGGGGAAACTTCATGGGTTTCTGAACAACATACATCATCTTTTTCTTTCGGAGGAGAATATAATTCAAGCAAGGCTTCCACTTTTTGAAACTCTTCTAAGACCTCTAATATTTCATGATCCATGAACTGATTATCATCATCAACATAGTAATTTTCAAGATATTGAATAAAACTTCCAAAATTGTCACAACAGTCTTGAATTAGCAACAAAGATGAATGCCTTTCTTTGTATTTGTCATGAAATGTAGCACGAAACTACTTTAAAGAACATATGCTAGAGGCTGGTAAATTTTCATACCAGGATCTAGCTTTTTCTTCCAAAGTTAACATAAACATTTTCATAAGGCAATCTTCATGGAATTTGACTTTAAACTTTCGAATGTGCATATGAAATTTCAGTAAATGTAAAGCAATATCATCTCCTATTTCGTCTTAAACAATGGAAGATTTCTTGACCAAATAAATTTAGGCAAAGGGTTTGGAAAACCTGGAATTTTTGACCTGTCCAAAGGAGCATACATTCATTGATTTGTTAAATTCATCTTGAAGACACTTGAGGTCTTGGATAACAATCTAAGTTAAAAGCCTGATCTTTTTGTATTTTGCTTTCAGGTTCATTTCTCTAGTGGAGTCTTGATTGTGAAATTGATGTGGAGCTGCCAGGTGGATGATTTTAACCTTTGTGTGTTTTATCCCTATCCACCATCACAGATCAGATCTAAACTTGTAAAACAGTTCTAAGGAAAAGGTTTAGTTCTCCAGGAAACCAAATTTTGAGTGTTTTATGATTATTTCGATATTTTTGACTTTTCAAAGCAACTTCTATGATTTCTTTAAGAGGCTTTTATATGTGAGATTTAAACTTTCTTAAAGACTTTATTTGATAAGAGGAACTGATCAGATATTTGGAACCAAATGTCCAATCTATAAGCTAGACCGGAGATAGACTGAAGTAGTATTCATTTACTTCTGCAATTGCAAAGCAAAAGCATTTCAAAGGCTGCCTGGCTAACTTCAGGCTCCATATATAGCTTATAAAATAAACAATAGTAACAAACAATTATTCAGGTTCCCCTGTGGAGTCGCCAATGATGTTATCACTCAGGTTTTTCCCCAAAGTTGTAAGAAAGGGAATATTGCTGAGGTAACCACAAACCAATCTTTTAGATACAACATCTAGCCAATCTATATCCAGAGAGGGCTCTCTCTTTTTGATTTATCTTTGTTTTTTAAAGGTATTAGTCTAGTTATGAAGTTCAAGGGTTTTGTTTTGGGTTTGGGTGGTGAGATTCCATAGAACAGAGAGGTAAGACAGAATAGTTTATTTCATTGGGCATGATAGAGTCAAGAAGATGGCTTTCTGGATTTGGTTTCTTAATAGAGGATGGCTTCACAGAGCAAGGTAGTCAAACAGGGAACAAATGGATATTGGAATATAGATGGAATGGACTCAAATGGGTGAAGGGCAGTTAAGAATCCTTCAACATATTGAAAGAGGGAAAATGGATGATTATTGACAAAGAGCAGTTAAGTATTATTTAACAAATAATCAATATGAGAGAATCAGGAAACAAGAGCAATTAAGAATTCACTGTTTATTCTAATTTTGAATAAAACACAGAGAACAATAAAGATTGAAAATAGAGTGAAATCAAGCAAATTCTAAAATTAACCATCTTCCTTATCATTCAGATTATGAAACACATATGATATAATAAGCAAGAAAACTGTAAAATCCAAGATATAGGGGACTTATTGATCCAGAGGTTGATTCAAGAAGTCTGTGACAAGTCCTCTCCTTCAATTCTTCATCCAGTATGGCCAGACAACAAATTTTTCCAACAACTCTTTATTCCAAAAATTCAGTGTTAGATCAGAGTCTAAGGAATTCACACACCACAGACTACCTCAATACTCTAATGGAGGGGGTATATATACAACAAAATATGTACAACCTATATCTCATAATAGCTGTGAGATAATATCTAGTTTTAACCTAAAATAGTTTACAAGTGAAGATAGAATCAGCTAGGAAAATATATCTAATGTTGTTTTGGGGGTAGGCCTTTAGGGTTCATCCTACAGTTATCTTCTGTAGTAGCTCTATGCCGGCTGCTTGTCTTAAATGTGTTCTTTAATTCTGATCTACCTTCTTTATTTCTTCTTTGCTACTTTTAATTCTGCTTTGTCATTTTTCAATTCTGATATCATACACTTTAATGCTGAACTGATGCTTTTTGACTTTGTTTTGATCCTATTTAATTCACTTTCCACTGCTCATCGTTGTCTAATATTTAGCCCAAAATTTACCTTTTTCGAAGGGTACAACGCAGCTATGGATAAACACCTATTTTCGGGACACTGGAGGTTGTTCTGCGCCTTTTGATTCATAACACTTAGCTCTTTCTGTGGTTGGTATGCTAACTTCCTGTGGAGATTACTAAGAGGTCCTGGCAATTGATGCGCTGATAGCCATGTATTGGGAAAATTCATAGGTACCTGTGTCAAAAGAAGAGGAAACCGTACACTGGAGGGTCGGTTGATAGGTAGTGGAGCTTGTTGATGGAGCCTTTCTGGTCGGAAGTTGGAAACGCGACCTCAATCGATTTTACTTTGTAGGAGAGCGTGGGGCACTGTATGTAGAAAAACATAGAAAAATTGATTTTTTCCCTTTTATTTGACAAAAATGAAGCTTGGTGGGAATTTTTATTTTGAAGGACGGATGACATCAGCAGAAGTATGGGTGACATCAGTGGGAGTACGGGGTAGATGACATGGTGGGCGATGTGGCAGGTGACATGGTGGGTGACATCAGCACAGGATGGAGGAAGTCAATAGGGGGCAGTGGTAAGCAGTTTTGCCCGCACCGCTTTTGGGGCTGGGCGGTTTCGGGCGGAGGGCAAGCTATCACAGTGGGAGTGCAACGCGTGTCCTTGGTACGATGGCGAAACCGTCGAGCGATCGCATGGTAAGCAACGGTGGTTAGGGGGGTAGCGTAATGAATTCGGACCGTTTGATGGTCAAGGGTTGATCAGATGGCGGAGAATTAAGGAGCGGGCCCGACACAACAAACCAAGGTTTTTAATCGTATCAGAGCTATTTTGATTGGTCTGCGGGGTTAGTTATTAATTAACCTAAGTGGTTAATTAATCCTTTGAGCGTGCAGCAAGGCTATTAGAAGGTTTCAAATAAACCTTTAATCCCTTTTAAACAGTGATATGGTCGTATTCGACCAAGGGAGGGGATACGTAATGTTTGGGGTTTTTTATTATATTTACATAATACGAGGAAGGGAAATATTTGTAAGGGATTTAAATAATAAATGTTAAAGTTAATATGGCTCATGAAATGATAATAAGCACTAAGTTTAAAAACAATTTTGACTTTTGCAGTTAAACTTAGGCTTGGGATGAACAAAAAGGGGTTTTGAGGTGATATGATGTATTTTCTCAAGTAAAGTAGTGATTTACTTAAGGAAATGAGTTTATGAGATGAGATGAGTGATTTGTGATTTATATTAAGCAGATATTAATACCTTTGGGGGAGTTAGTGAATGTTTTAGGGAAAAATATGGAGGGGAGTTAGTGATGAAATCTGCGTCACTTTAGTTGCATCAAAAATCTTTGTCTTGCACTTGTGATGGGAGTGAAAGTTAACAAACATTTTTAGAAACATAATCCATCACAAGTATCATTCTGCAACACCAATCTACCTACCTTACCTACTTGGCCTAGCATTTTTTCTTCTTTCTTGGGTGCACTTAGACTGACAAACCCTTTTCATCTTTTCTTTTCTTTTCATGGTAAGCCTACCTAAATCTCCACTTATTACTTCCATGGGCCCAGATTAAACTGTTGAGCTCCTTTGCTTCTCTACCTATCTATTTATCTTCCAAGATTAAACAATTTGGTAAGATATTATTCTCTGTCTCTAAAACAAGAAATTTAAACATGAACTGGCCAAGATTAAGCTGTTTGGCCATTCATCAACTATGGCAAAAGTTTAACAAGTTGCACACAATGCTTTATTTATAGAAAATGAAAAAGTAGTGGAATTTTGGACTTGCACACTTTCCTGGTCTTTCTTTATTTGGGGTTCATTTCTTTCTCTTTTTTTTGACCATTTTATTCTTTTTACCCTTTGATTTTTCTCTTAGGGCATACCCTCTTTACATTTTTTACATTTTTTGATAGTATGGAAAACCTTTGCAGCAAGAAAAGGGATGAACATATTACGGAGCTCAACCAGTCAATCATGAAATATGACACCTATTGGTATAGGAGTATAACACTAAGTATAAGGGTCTCATACTTAGCTGAGAATCACTAAGAACCATTGAGGCCTCAGTACATCAACTTCCATTCCATCCATTAGGTCATAGATACATTGACCATTCAATTACAAGTAAAAACATGATGAAATCCATACATGGTTGTTGTCATGAAACACATACATAACCAGCATAATAGGGATAAAAATATCAATGAAACAACAACCATATACACCACATATAATCCATCATAATAATCATAGAAATACTAGGAGAAATAACCTTTCATTAATGATGCAAAATCCAAACCTGGGATGGGACTTCCACATTCCACCTCACCGTAGAATGACTTAGCCAAATATCTCTTCATCCATTCACACTTGTGCTATATTCCAAGCATGAATGTGGGATCTCATAGAACACATCAGCTAAAGCTCATCCAGGGCTTCGAGAGTCCATCCACCTCAACCCATCAAACAATGATTCCACCACTCAGGTGGACATCATGAAAACCATCATCAGATTGGTCACCATCCAAGTATTCAAGGGATTTCAAATCATTTGTTCCAACCAAGGCTTCCAAGACTCTTGACTCAAGCCATAATGTATACAGGGCTTGCAGAGCATTTGTCCAACTAGGACTTTCAGGACCAGTAACTCAATCCACCAGGGGCTTCAAGAGTGTTTGTCCAACTAGGGTTTCCAAGACTAATAAATCAACCCACTAGGGGCTTCCAGAGCATTTTTCCAACCAAAGATTCCAAGAATAGTAAATAAAACCAAATTGTTACATGGCTTCTAGAGTGTTTATCCAACCAGGGATTCCAGGAACTAATAACTCAACCCAAGCTAAGGAAACATAGGAACCAACAAAAACAAAACAATGAAAATAAACCCACAATCACCATGGCTATCCAGGACATGGGAAGGCTAGGAAATCCACTATCAATCCCAACCATCCTCCATGCCAATGATAGATCACAACCAAAAATCCACATGTATATGCCATGCATGCCAAAAATAGTGAAGGAAACATACATGCAACTTGGTACTTGCAAGCCAATCTGATGTAGCTTCTGATCTTGATGCCCTCTTGTGCTTTCATGCTCTTACTTTCACTTCTTTCTCCAAAAATAAAAGTTTTCCACACCCTCCAAGAGTGATCCAAGAAAAATCTAAGTCTCCAAGAGTATGAGAGAGAGAGAGAGGATAATGAGAGAGCTTCAAAACTGAACTAACAAAAGGTTACCAATTGATCCTGATAAGACTTTTTATGAATGAGGCTTCTATTTTATTCATTTTCCATTATTTTCCTTCATTTTCTTCCTCACATGAAACCTCTGACCTTTCACCTCCCTTTTCTCCTAATTTCCATTATTTTTATAAATAATTGTGCAAAAATTGCCATTTTCCCTTTCTAAAGCCTTAGCCATTGCCTTTTCCAATTTCTATAGCCATAACTAATCATACATGATCTCCATCACTAGGATTCTTCCCAACATTTAGCTTGGAATAAGTGTCCCATCATCCATGGTTATTATTTTTCCTTTATTTACTTTTATTACACAGAATTTTCACCAGGGCTCTTATAGAACCCTCCCCCTTAGGGGAACACCATCCTCGGTGTTCAACAACACCTATAACCACAAAATTGTTGTAAGAAAAATATATGCTACCGATGGAGCTTTATAAATTAGCTTGATGCAATATTTACAATGATAAAACCACTGAGGAGCAACCAACATGAAACATAACAACGTAACATCATAATGACACGACACCCATACCGCTTATTCGAGCTTTATAACATAGCTTATGGCGGTATTTAAATCCATATACATATGTACATAAAACAACATCACCAAACATATATCAAGACATATACCAAAGCATATATCAAAATCACACCAAAAAATGAATCCAAAACTGCTTTGACTCAACAGAAAAACAAGGAAGGACACATAGCCTGCACCTGATCCATGTTATGAAACCAGCTCGCAAAAGGATAGAAAATATAGATCAACGCCTTAGAATTCAGCCTCTTCGAGGGGGAAACCTCCTTTACATTATAAATGAATAATTCTTTGATGATACAAATGAAAATACCTCATTTCTATATATAGGAGTCTAAGGGGTCATAATATAATCAGAGCCGACATAACAATAATAATGTAAGGGCATAATAATAATAATAGTGGGCTTCTATGGGGCATAATAGTAACAATATGGGCACTACATGGGTACATCAATATAATAAGGGGGTTGTACTAATAACAATAAGGGGTTACACTAGTAGTATAGGGGCCTAACATGCCCCTCTCCTTCAAAAAGTGTTGTCCTCAACACTTGAGTAGTTCTTGATGCTTCTGTATAAAATTCTTGTCCTGCCATGTGGAATATTCAGCGGGTAGGTTGTTCCACTTGATGAGGTACTCTGAAATTGATCGATTTCGTAGCTGTCAGGTTCTTGTTTCTATCACTGCTCCAGGTTCCAATATCATTTTTCCTTCCTCTTCAATTTCTGGCAATATTGTTTGAATTGGGATCTTTTGCAACTTTTGAATAAGTGGCCATACTTCTTCATCCTTCTTCCATTCATCCCTTGCTTCGTTTATCCAATCTAGTTGGATAATAGAAATAACACAAAACAATGCTTCCACATCCTCATCCTTTCTTGAGAGTGCATCTGCAACAAAATTTTGCTTCCCTTTTCTATAGATGATGTGAAACTCATAACCCAATATATTTATGACCCATTTTTCTATTCTTCTATAGATAATGTTTGTTCTAAAAAGTATTTAAGACTATCATGATCCATTTTTACCTTGAAGTGTCTTCCCATTTGGTAAGGTCAGCATTTCTTAAGTGCATGTAGTATTTCCAACATTTCCTTCTCATAAATAGCTTGCTTGAGATGTAGTAGTAAAAATACCCAATCACCTACATCAAAACATTTTTCACTACAATGTTGATCTACCTGTTGTTTCATTCGATTTTGCACCATAGCGTCATTATCCTTTAAAAGATGGAGAACTTGTTGTTGATGCTCAATGTGATCTTTCACTGCTCGGACCTTTTTCTTCTTGATATGTCCTTCTATTTTGAGAGTTTTAGGAGTGGTAATTTCTTCCAATGCTTTACAAGATATGGTAAGATTCATTTCTTGATGCTCGATGTGATCTTTCACTTCTTGAGCATTTTTCTTCTTGATATGTCCTTCTATCTGGAAAATTTGAGGAATGGTAATTCCGGCCAAGGCATTACAAGATATGGTTGGATTCATTTCTTCTTTCTTGATGTGATCAAGTTCACTCCTTGAACCTTTTTCTTCTTAATATGTCCTTCTATCTTGAGAGTTTGAGGAGTGGTAATTCTTTCCAATGCTTTACAAGATATGGTTGGATTCATTTCTTCTTTATCTGGGGTTGGTTCCTAGTGTATATACTCTTCTTTTCATGTTTCTTGATCCTTTTCTTCCTCCTCTTCATAATCTATGTAAAATAATTTATTCTCAGCACACTTATGACCTTTAGTGCATTTTCTATCACAATTGTAAGAAAGCCCTTTTTCTCTTTTCTCTTTTAGTTTTTGTGGTGTAACCCTTGTACGTTGTGGAAGGCTAGGAGAAATAACACTTCCATTATTATAGTTGTTAGGGGTAGACTTCCTTGTTGCCATAATTTTACTTTCCACTATCTACCAAAGCTCTTTTACTCTTTCTAATTTCTATGGTGTTGCTCTAAAGAAGGTGTTGCTCTTTGTATCCTCATAATGTGCTATCATTTCCTCGGTGAAAATTGACCATGTAACAAGTTGTTTACGAGAACAAAGCCCTTTATACCATAAAAATTGATCTAGTTCTAAATATGAAGATGCGATATATACCTTTTTTAATAGTGGTACACCATGTAGATCAAAATATTGCTCCATCTAAAGTATCCAATTTACCAGATCCTTGCCATCAAACTTCCTTATATCTCCTTTTCTTGATTTTAGGAGCTCGATCTTGAAACAACTATAACTATGTAATTTCGGTTCCTCTAGTTTTGAAATTGTGATCTTCAGGAGCCCTCTGTGTCCTCTTTCCAATTCCACCAGTATAATCTAAATTGGATTCTCCAAGGAAGAGTTATGCAAAATCTCCCACCATGACCTAATTATAGACTAGTTAAGTAGAGAGAACTTGTACGACATGCCACGTGTCACTGTTTTGACCTTTGGCTCTGAAAAATATATAAAATAAACTACAGTACATTGTCTTTCTATATCTTCCTACAAAATTTCAATCCAATGCTCAGAGAGAACGTTATGACGATTTCCCCAGGTCACCTATTTGGAATGCAATTCAGAGGTCTGCAAAAATACCAAGTTCATCAGATCATATCTCTAGAAACATATTGCAAAAATCTTTGAATTTTGGACCCAAGGTTTAGTGTGATTTCATCTCAAATCGTTTTTTTTTTCTTCTAAAACATCGCTAAAAAAAAGTTATAGCTAAAATGCCATGATGACCTATTTGGAGTAGCGAAACCCTAGAATCCAAAGCTCTGATACCGAATGTTATGAAACCAACTCACAAAAAGATAGAAAAGATAGATCAACACCTTAAAATTCAGTCTCATCGAGGGGGAAACCTCCTTTACATTACATAAATTAACAATTCTTCTATGATACAAATGAAAATACCTCCTTTCTATATATAGGAGTCTAAGGGGTCATAATATAATCAGAGCCGACATAACAATAATAATGTAAGGGCATAATAATAACAATAGTGGGTTTCTATGGGGCACAATAGTAACAATATGGGCACTACATGGGTACATCAATATAATAAGGGGGTTGTACTAATAAAACTAAGGGGTTACACTAGTAGTATAGGGGCCTAACAATCTACCACCTTTCATGTAGTTTCATCGGGAATAAAGTGGTTCCACTTTACTTTAACATGCTTGATTGCTTGGTTCCAGAGCATGAGCACCTTTTCTGCAATATACACTAATGATCTGGTTGGAATTATCCATTTGGTTCCACCTGCAATATAGACATTTCAATCACATTATCAACATCCTCAACATACTTCTTTGGAAACAATACATGGAAAACATCATGGAATTTCACTATCGGAGGTAGTTCAAGTTGATAGGGTACTGGCCCAATTCTATCAATAATTCTGAAAGGGTCCACAGTCATGGTGCCATCTTAGCACATGATCCAATCTGCAAGGATCTCTTCTTTGGTTTGATGCACGAGTACACTTGTTCCCAAACCTAGAACTCCTTGAAGAACTTGTTCCTATCTGCGTAACTCTTCTGTCTATCCTATTTTTCCTTTAGATTATTCTTGATAATGTGCATTTCATATTCTATGTCTACCAACATGTCTAGTCCAATCAACACCCTGTTAGATGGATCACTCCAACTGATGGGAGTGTTAGAATTTTGCCAATACAATTCCTCAAAAGGACTCATTCTCAATGATTCTTGACAAGCATTGTTGTACGTGAAATCCACTAGTGGAAGTTACTCTTCCCACTTCTGTTGTTGATGCATCACACACATTCTCAACATGTCCTCCAATATACTGTTGACCCTCTATGTCTGTCCATTGGTCTATGGATGATAAGTTGTGCTTAAGGCCAACTCTATGCCCAAACTTGCAAACAACTCCTTCCAAAAATTAGAAGTGAAATTCACATCCCTTTCTGACACAATATCTTTGTAACATGACTCACTCTGACCACATCTTTGATGAATACATCTGCTATATTGCTAGTTGAGGATCTAGACATAACTACAATGAAGTGTACAACCTTTGTCAACGTATCCACAATGAGCATGATGGAATCATGTTGTCTCAAAGTCTTCGACAAACCTGTAATGAAGTCCAGGGAAGTGACCTCCCATTTCCATTCTAGAATCATGATCGGTTGTAGTAGTCCACCTAGATGTTTGCATTCTACTATCACCTATTGATAATCAAATCATCTAGCCATGAAATCTACTACATTCCTATTAAGATTTGGCCAATAGTAAAATATGTTCACTGCAGTTAATGTCTTCTGATAACTTGGGTGACCTGAATAAGGTTTTGTACGAAACTCCCTCACATGGAAAATTTTAGGGGCGAATTTTCGCCCTTGGGTGAAATTAAGGGGTTTTGTATTTTTATTCGACGAATATTTTGTATCACATTACATTTTTACAAATTGCCTCAAATTTATTTTATAAAAAAATTAAGTATGGAGGTTAGCCCACCTTATTTTAAGAGAGAGAGTAAAAAAAGTAAATTTAGCCCTTGAAATAAGGAGTTACAACCTTCCATTTGCCCTAATTTTCAAGAATAGTTATTTATGATAGTTATTTCGCCCTCCACATTAGCTGTATTTACTTAAAAATTCAAGTACCTTATTTTCATGTTTATTTAAAGATTGAATAATGTTCTTGCCATATTCCGAGTTTTCATCTGTTTAGTCATAATCATATAAAGGATAATGGAAAACATTTTTTTATATTTACTCCATAAGTCACCTTATATTTACGTGTAAATAAATAAAAATAAAAATAAAGTGGAGTATGGTAAATAAATAAAACCTCTTTTTATGCTTACTCCAAAGGTATGGTAATAAAAATAAATATAAATAAATTAGAGGTATGGTAAATAAATAAAACCTCTTTTTATATTTAGTCCATAACCCTCTTTCTATTTAAGAAGGCTCAAAAAAGAGGTTTTATTTAAGTGAATCCTATGGGACAAATACCATATTTATAAAAGAGTTATGGTAAATTAATAAAAATATAAATAAACGAGAGGTATGGTAAATAAATAAAACATTTTTTTTATATTTACTCAAAAAGTCACATTATCTTTAAGAACACTCAAAAAATGTGTTATATTTAGGTGAAGTCTATGGGCCAAATACCATGGGCCAAATTATTATTAATACCACGCAAAAAACATTATTAATCCATTATTAACCCTAATATTAGTATTAATAAAAAAAAAATATGGCACATGGTATTGACCCATGGTATTCACGTGGAATGTAGGCTATTTAAAGGAGGGAATTAAACTAGCATAGATCCATCTTTACTCTAGATCTACCAAGCCCCGGGAGGGATCAAATATCTTGATATGCAAACTAGCATAGAGTGAGAAAATATTTGATCCTTGAGCTTGGTAGATCAAGGGTAAAAATGGATCTCGTAATTTAATTTCACTTAAACATTTTAATTTGGTTAAAATAAAAATCAATTATTAATTTTATTAATTTTTATAAATACTAATAGTAGTTTTTGAGATCCAGGTTTACGATAACCCATGGTATTGACCCATGGTAGTATCATGGTAATCATGTGAGCATAGACTATTTAAAGGGAAATTCTATCAAGTTAGATCCATCTTAATTCCAAGTCTACAAGTGCTGACAGGAATAAATAGATTTCATCCCTCCAAGAGTGGTAGAAGTGGAGTTAAGATGGATATAGGTTGGATTTTATGATAATGAAGATATTAAATATACTTAGGAAATTATATTATAAAAAACATCTTAAGGTGAATGGTTAAAGCTACATTTAGCCACTTCAAAAAATTTAGTAAAAAATACCAATATCTCCACTAATATTGGTTTTTCTCATTTAACAAAAAAATATTCAAAAAAATGAAATGTTATCACTCTTTTTGCATCACCTTTGCATAAGAGAGATAGTCAGTGCCCAGATTTCCCACCATTTTTCAAACATTCTCAATATGATATCTTCATGAAAAAGTTAAGGTACTGATGTTGGATTAGTTGTTTGAAAAATATGTTGGTTTGTACAACCTTTCATCTTCTCTGTTATTCTTAATTTGTCGTAATGATTTGTAGGGGTTGGGCCAGTGCTTGAAAAATATGATGGTTTGTACAACCTTTTATCTTCTCTGTTTTGCTTAATTTGTTGTAATGATCTGTAGGGTTTGGGCCAGTGCACCATATTGTCCTAAAAGGTGGAGATTTTGCACCAAAAAGGAAATTAATCCACATGTTACAATGTTGTTAAAAAATGCAAGACATATGAAGGTAGTGAATTATGCTAATAAGCAATTTAGATTGGGAGAGACGTAATTAAATTTTATTATTTAATTGAAGATTTCCAATTAAAATAATAATAAATCTATATGTATATATTAATATATTGATTGGAAGGATTCTAACAACAATCACTTCTTTCCATTAGATCCCCTTTAGGCCTTTGGGATACCTACTATTTTCTTATATTATATAGTTGGGGCTTGCTACTTGTTGGCATGTTGGGGTAAACAAAATATGTTTTTTTTTTTATCTCACGATTGGAGTATATGGAATAAGAAAGAAATTTGATAGCTTGACAAAAGTGGTACAAAATATGTTTTTGTTTTTGTTTTTGTTTTGTTTTGTTTTGTTTTGTTTTGTTTTGTTTTTGTTTTGTTTTTGTTTTTTTTTTTATTTTTTTATCTCGTAGTTGGACTCTATGGAATAAGAAAGAAATTTTATAGCTTGACAAAAGTGGTAGAGAAAATATTAATCTCTCCTACCTGCATAGAACTGGTGGTCAAGATCAACACCTACAAGAACATTGTTGTGGAATATTATCAAAACTAATAAAAGGATATGAAAGAGTGTACAATGAGAACCTTGACAAACATGGCCGCTGAAACTTGCAAACATTATTTGTAGGAAGAGAAAATTATGTTTCTTTTTTCCAAACATGTATCTTAGTATATTACAATTTAATGAATATGTTTTCCTATTATCATATATGGTTTCATGCTTTAACAAAACATTCACCAAGACTTCACTTTTTATTATTCAGTGAAAGATTTGCCAAGATCTTACAAGATTTTATAATTCAGTGTTAGATCCGCCATGACTTTACAAGATAATATAATCCGGTGAGAGGTTCACCAAAAAATTTATATATACATATTATATTATTGATAAAATAGCCTCCCATTTTTCCTCTGTATCATGGGGATTTGCCCATTTATTATACATATAACTTTAGGGTGGTTCTTAAAATTTTCCCTGCTCCCTCAAGATCACCTTCTTGAGCTCATTGTTATCAAGTACATATATCTTATCTTTGAATCTAACAAATCCATCTGCTATAAGACAATAATCCTTATCCTATGCACCTACACCTGTACTTTTACTTGTAATACTACCTGTAGTTGTACTTGTACCATCATCTGTACATGTACTACCACATGTACCTATACTTTTATCCTACTGCAACCTATGCACAATATCCATATATCTAACATCCTACTGACCTGCCCGCAAGATCCTATCCTGTAGATCTGTACCATAGGAGATCATAGCTGCAAAGTGATTTACCTATATCGTAGCCAAGCATCGAGCCTGCCTACCATTTAGATTCAATTCGTCAAATAAATATTGCAAACCACTGCGATCACTCATCAATGTAAATATCTTACCTAGAATATTGTGTCTCCACATCTTCAACACATGTATAATCACTGGTAGCTAAAGATCATGTGTGGAATAGTTTTTCTCGTGCTCATTCAATTTCTTTGAATCATGGTATACCGCTTGTCCATCCTGCATAAGGACTCCACCAAGTCTCATCTTGAAAGCATATGTGCATAATACAAATTCTTTGTTTGGATCCATAATCTTTAACACTGGTGCATGTGTCAACAACTACTTAAGCTGCTCAAAAATAGCCTCACACTCCTATATCCATTCAGACTTATTACCTTTCCTCTGCAATGATGTCATATGATAAGAAATATGTGAGAAGTTCCTGATGAACCTCATATAATAGCCTACCAAGCCCATGAAAGATCTCACCTCATCCACGTTCTTAGGAGCTACCCTCCATGATGTCATTTATCTTTACTGAATCTACTACAATGCCCTCCTTGGAGACAACATGCCCCAAGTACTGTTCTTCAGTCTAAAAGAAGCTACGCTTGCTGAGCTTAGCATACAACTGATGCTCTCTGAATAACCTCAACATTGTTGCTAAATGTTCGTCATTCTCTTCCTCATTTTTAGAATATACCAGTATATCATCAATGAACACAATAACAAACTTATCAAAGTATGGACACAATACATTATTCATCAAACACATAAATGTAGTTGGAGAATTAGTTAAGCCTGTAGGCAATTCATAATTTGAGAGTACCATCTTTCTTCTTCACAAACAATATTGTTGCACCCCAATGTGATACACCCAACCTGATGTACCCCTTCTCCAACATTTCCTTCAGTCGCAACTTTAACTCAAACAACTCGTTTTCTCTCATCTTGTAGGGTGCTTTTGATGCTGGAGCTGCCCCTGGTACTAACTCAATAGAAATTTCTACCTCCCTGTGAGGTGGAAACTCTATAATTTCCTTAGGAAACACATCCTTGAACTTCTATAGAACTGGGTATCTTCTCAACACATCTACATCCTCAACTTCCTTACCTTTATCACTAGAAATGTGCACTGCAATAACCTAAACCCTTTCCTATGACTATGCTTTTCTTGCATAGATGTCACCATCCTAACTAATGTGTCTTTCTTCTTTCCCTATAAGACTCTTGGTTCTCCATTGTCATCAATGCACTCAATGGATTTTTCATATAAGTCTACTTTGGTTCTATGAAGATACAACTAATCCATGCCCAACAACATATTGTATGATCCTAATTGTAATACATTCAAATGCATTGTTTTAGGCATACCATTCAAATAAAATGCACAAGATCTTACCCAATGATGAACTCACTTCTTCATACTTGTAGCCAACTGCACTAACCAAGATTCTGCATGCAATTCCTTATTCAAACCACAATTATCCACCAAGTCAGTACTAACATAGCTATAATTAGATCCAGGGTGAATAAAAATAGAAATAAATTGATCACAAAGCTTACCATCCATCTAAATGATAGATATCTAATGCTCTTCCTATTTGTTATCAATTGTTGCGTAAATACGTGGAATATTCCGACTAACATCCCCCATAGTATTTTCCTCTTGCACACTATATATTTGAGGTTTACCACCCTGATTATGCAGAAAATATCTCCTGTGGTGATCTTTGTCACAAGTCCAACACTCTATAGGCTTCCAACTTGTCTCCTTGTTCTGTTCTCCTGAACAGAATCCTTCTCCTCTATCTAATGTATTGAAATTCTTATGTGGTGAAACATTCTACTTTCTACTTGTGTCCTATGATCATACTCACTTCTTGTCCCATTTTCCTTTATTCTTTGCATTACCTCTTCAGTCTAGCTTAGTCTCAATTATGTGCTTCGATTGTTCATAACAATGCTTCAGTTTTTAGATGGTGGCCTCCAATGATCGAGGCTCATTGAACTTAATCCTATATTTGAAGGCAACCATTAACCCATGAAGAAATCTTTGAACCTTATTCTTCTCCTCCTTGAGGTAAGGAACATACCTCAGCAACTCCAAGAATTTTCTAGTGTACTCATCATCTAACATGGGTCCCATCTTTAGCTCATGGAATTCTTTCACCCTATCATCAAAGTATCTTTCCAACAAATAATTCTTCTTCAATAACCTCTCAAACTCACTCCAAGTAAAATTTCCTTATTTATGCATGAGACATTCTTCACATCTTCCCACCAAATGTATTCTTTTACTTTCAAATTAAATGTAGCCACTCTAGCTTTCATGTTCTCTGAATAGTCATGCAATATGAAGAACTTCTTCATGCCTAGAAACCATGCCTTTGCATCTTGTGATTTCCTTACCTCTCCATCAAAAGTAGGTGGATTTCCTTTCTTAAACTCATATGAAAAATACCCCTTATCACTCTCCCTGTCAAGATGATACTAATGACGATCATAGTGCTTATCTAAATCAGAACTAGAATCATACCTGTGTCTATCCCTTCTACTATCCGGAGTGTCCAATAATCTTCCATCTCTAATTGTGTCATCTCTATCTGATCTGTGACCACCAAAAATAAATCTAATGGTGAAGGCTATTAAAAATGAGAACAATGGAGAACCAAAGAATGATTCAAATGACATGGAAATTGAAACAATGATGGATACACATGAAAAATTTCATGGTATTCTAATGGGTTGGAGTATTAAAGAAATTAAAAATTATTAAGGATCAATGTAGAAGCTCATTGAACAAAACTTAAAAACATTCAATGGTGGAAGTGAATTTGTTGAAAAAGCTGAAATGAATTGGAATCGTCTCATTTGTAGCAAGAAGCGGTATTTAGAGTCTATGATATGAAATAAGAAGAAGAAACAAGTTGAAAACACAAAATTTTGGAGCAACAAGTTCAAGAAGTTTCATCAATATATTGCAGCAAAGAAATTCAAAATGAAAAACTTGAACACTTTTTCACACTTTGTAAGCCTCGTTGAGACTTAGAAAACATACAAACTTTCTATATTATTCTTTCATCCATTTATATACTAAAGGGGAGACTTGGAATAATGAAGAAATATATATTATTATAGATTATAACCAAAACAAAATCCCCCCATATATGGAATCGATATAGTAAGTATTCCAGACCCTTACTTAGCCACTGGGCATTGAATTCGGGAATCATGAATTACTGGGGACTCTGTCATTCTCCACAAAATAACTTTAGTGGTACCAAAATTCCGTAGATCAACATGCTTGGAAGGTTTAAGACAAGACAATCGACATTGATGAAAACCTAGAAGTGACAGAATTGGTATCAGTATAAATTAAACCAACAGTAGCAAGCCAGAAAGGATAGCAAGAAAATTGTTAACATACTTCTTATTGTGTCATATCTATTTGATCTATGACCACCATGTGATATCTTACCATATTCGCCATTAGTTCTATCGTCCTACTCATGGAAAATCCGAAGCGGTCCCTATCGTTTCAAATATGACAAGCCCTGAATTATGACTGCATTTACCTCCAATAAATTTTCCTGTGCATGTATGATTACATCATTATCTTCCTTAAAAGTCCTTATTTCTTCCTTTAAACTTCTAAGTGTCACTTCCAAGTTAAAAGAGTTCCCAACACCATACTTCTCTTGTGATTCATAGGGAGAGTCTTTGTAGTCAACCATCTTTCTAGCCATTTGATATTCCTTCCTGCAAGGTGTATCATGTCAGCTAAACCAAATTAGAATAAACCGACATACCATAGTATAGACTGGGGAGGATACCTTGTGTGCAATATCAACAAATTAGCATGATACATGTATAACATAATCATGACAATATATAGAAAAATAAAATATAATCATATGAACATGAAACCATCATTCTAGCTAGGGTCCAGTCATCAATGCATGACGTCAACAACAACAGACCTCATGCATGAAATCACCATCATTACATCACTATACAATTGACCACATGCAAACATGAACATGCATAAGTGATGCATAGCCATCCACACATATGCATAAACATGTATGGTCAAGCGTAAATGAACAATACTTGAAATCAAACCTACCATAATGATACATGTAACCAAGCATACAAGAATGTAACCAAACATGCAAGAATGAAACTATCATAGTGGCTACAACCACCCTCCAAAACTTTTCCTTAGCTTTGTTTTGGAGCCTCCCTACCAACCTTTCACAACAACATGTCTTGCTTCGCCAAGTAGACAAGCTCCAATAATTTTTTTGTAGAATGATAGCCTGTCGATAAAATCTTGATGCATTCCCCTCACAGGTTGTTCATCCGGACTTGGTCCAGTAGCAGGCTGAGGAAATCCTTCAATATCTTGTGCAAATCTGGAGGGAAACCAACCTTCCCTCCATAAATTGCGCAATCTTGACTGGAAGCCTATTGGGCCCTAGAATTGCACAATTTTGTTGAGCAAGCTTCACCTAGAAAATCACGTAATCCTTCCTAGCTGGGCTTCTTAGCCCAAAATTTGTGCAAATTTGGGCAACAGTTACCTTCTCTACTGAAAAATTGTGCAAGTATTCTAAGTCATTAGCCCACCTCTCTCCCAAAAAAGTGCATTTTTTCCTCCTAGCTGAGGAGACTATTGCATGTGCAATATAGTTGACTAATTCCCTCTTGGACCGAGAAGAACTGACTTGCATGCATTGACTGCTTCTTCCAAGGTAGTATAGAAAGGCATCCCTTGTTTCAGGGATATATTTTTGGCAGTTCAAGGTTGAATGCAAGGATCATTTCAGAGACCTCCTACCAAGTTTTTCTTTCCATAGATTTGTGGCATGCATGTCACAACCTCAATTTCATCAAAACTCATCAACCGGACACTGCAGAGCTCATTCCCCACATCAATCTTGTGGCTCTGACATCCCACATCGCATCTAGGAGTTATCAGCACATTCATCTCAACTGTTTTGTGGTAAGCTTGCTTTCCATATGTTGTGTTGCATTTCTGGCGCTTTTTGTGTTTCTCTTTTTGTGAACATTGTCTGCATAATTTCAGTGAGCACTTGATATCATTTTGATAAATACTAGCTTGTACCTGCACTGTTTCAGTTTTTGTTGCTATCTCATTGTTGTCACATGCATGAAAGTGTTTATGAACAGTCATTGATTTAGTGACTCACTTCACCCACATGCATGTTGATCTGTTTATTGAATCTTTCATTCAATGTTTGCATGCACTGTCAATCACTTTTTCTTTCACTTAGTGTCGCCATGCATTCACTGTCATATTTGATTTTAGTTGCTCGCCGATGATTCAGGCCAACTGTAATATCCCTACAGTAATAACTTAGCGTAAATTAAACAGTTATGAGATAGCTAAGAGTTAGTTATGAAAGTGATTCTTGGTATTCGGAAACTGAATGAGAAATGAAGGGAATAGGCAAGTGAGGCTTATAGTTTTTTGGACGTTCTCAGAAGGGGAATGTTGGAATGGTTAATATGATTCTTTTTCTTAATCACCGAATGATTTTAATCGCCTTTTTTCAGTCAGCAAATATTTCTCAATTTGTTTATCAGAATTGGGTCGGTTCGGTGATAGCTCCTGCATTTCCTATTCGTGTTTGATCTATAACACTGCTCAGATGTTAATTATGTTGGATTTGATCACTCCGTTTTGAGAGCAAGTGAAACTCTTTGGGCTTGAAGAAGAGCCATTTAATCCCGCCACAGTAAAGGAACTGAGCTTATTGTTTCATGCTGGCCTGGCGCACGAGTAAAAATTCATGAGAAGAGTTCACTGTGCCTGCTGACTGCAACGTAGAGCCCATTTCTACCGCCTGTCAGGATGGGGTGCTGACCGTTATAGCTTCCAAGCTTCCTCCGCCGCAAGGCACGGTGTTTTTACACCATCAGATAAGTAACTACACTCTTTATAGAGAATAATAAGCTGTGTTTTATTAAACGGTTGGAAAATATCATGTGGTTGCCTTCTGCAGTTAAAGATTGAATGTTTTATATGTTTCCCTGGTAAGGAAAATGTTTTAATGCATGCAGTGAAAAGATTGATTATTTTATATGTTTTCTTGGAAAGGAAAATATGTTAATGCGTGCAGTAAAAGATTGATTGTTTTATATGTTTTCTTGGTAGAGAAAATATGATAATGCATGCAATAAAGATTGATTGTTTTATATGTTTTCTTGGTAAAGAAAACATGTTAATGGGTGCAGTTAAAGACTGAATATTTTATAAATTTCCTTGGTAAGAAAATATGTTAATGCATGCAGTGAAAGAATGATTATTTTATATGTTTTCTTGGTAAAGAAAATAGAAAATATGTTAATGCATGCGGTAAAAGATGATTATTTTATATGTTTTCTTGGTAAAGAAAATATGTTAATGCATGTGGTAAAAGATTGAATATTTTATATGTTTTCTTGGTAAAGAAAGTGTTTTAATGAATGCTTATAGAAGAAATAGCAGTTAAGTTGGATTTTATTGAGAAGGGATATATGGTTTATTGCATGGGGATATTAGCTAATCTCTAAGCTTCTTGTGAAATGATTATGCATTACATGCATGATAGAAATAGCTAATGATGTGTTTCTAGGCACATAGATATTCATTTCTATAGTTTCTTTTCGGAAAAAGAGTGCATACTTCATGTATGAAGATGAAGGATTTTATGAGAGTTTTCTTGAAAATAAAAATAGAGGTTCTTTCCTCAAAAGACACACATGAATAGTGTTCATGCAAGAGCAATAATCAATACTTGTTCATGAAAATACTATGTGCATTGAAGTAAAAGTAATTGTGTTAGGAGAAAACACATGTTGCATGCACATAAAGGTAGCTATTGTGACTTTGGAAATATGAGTCTGTGTGTACATGGTGTTAGCCTCCTGTTGCAACAGGTTTCATATTTCATGATTGACAGTGGAAGTACCAAAAATGTTCATCTTTTCTATGCTGCAAAGGTTCCATTTTTGAAAGTTTTCTCAGTTAAGGGAAATCCGAACAGCCTAAGCTTGGTTTCCCTAGGTTTAAATTTTTGCTTTAGAATGTAGAGAATGTATCTGGCCAAACAGTTTAAGCTTGGCAGATGTGCAGATAGGTAGAGAATCTTGGGGACTCAACAGTTTAACCTGAGTCCCTGGCAGATATAAGGGTAGTTTTTAGATAGGAAGGTAGTTCAAAAGAAAAAGAAATCAGGGTTTGCAAGCCTAAGTGCACCCTTCCTGATGTAACAAAAAATGATAGGCATTGTAAAAGGGTAGGTAGCTTGGGGTTGCAGAAATAAGGTCATCTTCAGCTCTGCCCTTGCAAAGCAGACTCATCTCATCAGTGGCAAAGGTAGCAAAGCAGTGGTTCAATGGTAGAAATTTGGAAGCATGTCTAACTTCCCTCCGTCCTTTCAAAAGGTTTCTTACTAATATCCCCTTAAAGGCTTTAGGATCTGCCTAAACATTCCTTCTTACATTTCTCCCTTAAGCAAGTCATGTCAAGTTGTGACCTTCTTCTTTGAAAAGAAGCCACATTTCTTGTGTAAAATCATTTCGCATTCTCATCTGCTTTTAAATCTAAGTTTACTCCTTAAACTTAGTTTTCCATTCCTCTTTTTACATCTCCCATTCATACTGACTTCTAACTTTATTAACATAGCTCCCTAAATGTTCCCCTTCCCCTACTATTATAACAATTTTATGAAAAAACTCAAAAATATATTAAATATCCCCGGGATTAGTCTAACCTCTGGTTAGGACTAATAGCCCATGCCTAAAAATCCTACTTACCAAAACCCTCACCTTTTCCCCGCAGTCGTTATCCCTAAGGGTTTAATGTTTAAAAGCTTGGTTAACCGTTCAAATTAACCCTCCCGCCGTCTAACCCAAAAAACTCACTTTGGTAATGTTTTTCCCCCTCCCCCCCCGCCGTGTAAATAAATCAATTATAAATAACGTGTGGGCCCCTGTCATAACCCTCCGTTGTATTAAAATCCCCGCCAGCCGTTGATCTCCCATCGCGCTCGATCCAACGGTGGGTGGGTGATATAAGCCGCCAACACGCCAGAGCTTTAGCGTCCGGGAGTTCGGCGGTTTTGCCGTCGTACTCCCGCCACGCGTCGAGCTCTGGGGTGTGGGGGAGCCCCTCCTCCCAAAACCACTTACGTACATAAGCGGTGTACCCAGAAACCGCTTACCGCCCTCTCCTGCGTAACGTCAGTGCCACCTCTTATCTGCTGACGTCACCTTCCGTGCTCCGTTGACCTGACACGTTGCCGCCACATCAACCTTTTTGTGCCTGCACCTTGCCTCCGTGTCCCTGCCACCATACTTCCGCGTCACCCATCCGTACATGGTGACGTCATGCTGACATTATTCTGAAAAAGCACCAAAGCACCCGAGTGTCAAATTTTTGCATAAAAAGAGCGTGCTAATGACCGTTACCTTTCATTTTATCGCCTCATTTGAACGCTCGGCTCCCCTGTTTCATTCACTTGTTCACTCTCAAAGCTTCAAAGCAACTAAGCAAGCGGCTGCGGCCTCCAATTCGGGTTCATAGTTTACCTGAGTGCCAGTTCGTCCTCTTTGGCGCTGTTCTAAACCAGGTATTTGCCATATTCTCCTCTTTTTCACGCCTGTTCTTCATGTTTATCCACTGCACATGACTGTAAGCTTGTAAAATGCCCAATTGGTATCCTTGCTGCACCTGAGACTCTATTAAACCCACTGTAAACCTTTACACTAGAAAAATCTCAGAAAACCTGGTGCCCATCTGCAATTTTACGGGCGAAATCCTGTTTAAAACTCAGCCCCTAGCAAGAAATCCCGCAGCGGTCCCACATTGCCCTATTTCACCCTATTTTCGCTGTTTAAAGCCTCTACTGAAACCATAATTGCCCTTTGCTCCTCTGCATTGTTCCTTACAACTTCTAACTTCAGAGAAATTCACTGAAAGAAGGGAAATCGACCCAAAAAACTCTGCAAAGTTGGTCCCTTACAGCATAAGCTTTGAGCTGTCCAGTTACTGTTGCATTAGAGTGTAGTTTGCCTACTCCTGCTGGTTACTACACGCAAATCTGTTAGCCAGTTGCTGTGTTAGCCCTTTTTCAGCTCAAGCTTCCAAAGAATTGCATAATGGCTGCCCCATCTGCTCTGGATGTCACTCCCGTAAACCCACCAAGTAAAGAACTGGAGTCCATGCCTTTGGCCGATACAGATTATTTGATTCAAGATTTTGTTGCCAAAAGAAATCATCTACGCACCTACTGCCAGCTGAGAAACAACTTTCTAGACAAATCTGACAAGTATTGCATATGGCATTCTAATTTTCCCTATTATTTCCTCCCTTCTGTGAATATTTTTCCTAAGATTATTCATCTCTGTGCTGAAAATTATGAACCGAGTCAAAGAGCTGTTAAGTCTTCATCTGGAAGCATACCTTTCTACACTACTGACTCCGTCAACCATATGCTCAACTTCAGAACGAATCACACGGTATTGCCGTTGTCCATAAACAGTTTGCTGCAAGAGACCTCTTGGTTACTTGCTACCAAGGTGGAAATGATTACAGAAACATTCATGAAGCCAGATTGCCAGCCAAAGGAATCATCTCCATATCCTTATGACCATTTCAATGAGGTGGGTAAGCTACTGATAGATATCATAACCTATGTGTTGGGCTTCACAACAACTGAACTTGTAGATGAGACAGTGCTCATTATATTGTCTTCTTTCAGCCAAAGACAGCCTCCTGCTGTCAAGTATAATTATGCCAGGTTAATATCAGATAAAATCCATGACCAGCTCACTAGACTAGATAGGTAGGGAATCTTCAAATATTCCTCCTATATCTATCACTTGTTCATGTTCTACCAATCTGAAATTTTCCAATGCCCTATCAAGAAACTGGATTCAAAGGGAGAAAGGAGGTCTGTTGTTTTCTGGTCATCAGTTTTCCACCAAGTTCAAGACTCCCCTTATTCATATTGTGAATTCATAGACCAGTTTGTATATCCTGTGTCCTACCTCTTAATGAAGGTTCCTCCTCCCAGAATAACCTATGAAATGCAAAAGATCTTGCAGCTGTCTAAGAATTTCAAATTAGGTGATTGGTACCTGTATGAAAACCATATTGTCATCAAAATGTATGGCTGCGAGTTGTGCCCTTACAGGCTCCCGAGATATGTGCCAATGAGGCTATTTGCATTAGAATACTACAGGCAACTTATAAATTCAGATCTCACTCATTTCCACAACGCTAAGAAAAGGGCACAACTGAAATTCAGAGACCGCCTAGGCCCCTTCATTATGAATAAGAAGGATGGTTGGCAAGAGGCTGACTTGATACTCAGCGAACAGTTTAAGTTGAAGAAGACTTTCTGGTGGGTCCCTTATGACCCGCTTGGTTTTATTAATGCCAGAAGAGTCAAATATAGGTTAACACCCTATGAGCACTCCAAAAAGCCAGACATTGAACCATATGCTAATCAGGATGCATGGGCACATGGAACCTTAATTGAAGAATTAACTCAAGAGGAAATTTTGGAACAAACTGCTAGAGATCTTGAAAAAACTCTTGACTTGGATTCTGATGACCAGGTATATTTCAGGCTGCCATACCAAGTCGAAGAGGGCCCATCTACAGCTACGACCTCACAGATTGCCCAAGGAGCATCAACTTCAACAGCGGGTACAACCAAAGGGAAAGAGCCAATGGAAACAGAACAAGGGATGGTAAGAGAGCAGCCAGTCACTTCAATGGGGGAGACTCAAGGACAAGCCCTTCCACAACAAACAGAGGCAGCTCAAATACCAGTTCTCCAAACTCCACTCAATGAAGAGAGAGGCAGGAAAAGAGACCGGGAAGACTCCACACCTGCTAGTGGGTCTATGCAACAGCCTGAGTCAAAAAGGCAAAGAGGGAATTCTCCAATTGAGGAGGAGGTCAGTGAAGAGATCGTGAAAAGCCCGAGAAGGGAAGAAAGCCAGCATACACCAACAAGCTCTTTTTAGCAAGAGCAGCAGAGACAAAAAGAGCAGGATACACAACGCGGCATGGAGGTATCTTCCTCCACACAAAGAGGCAAGAAACCAGTGAGCACCAAGGCCAGCTTCAAAGAAATCAAAGCTCAAAATGAGCTACTAAGAGTGCAATTGTATGAACAATTCGTTGGCATTTTGGCACAGGTATGGCGCTATGATACAGGTGTTGTCCTTGATGGCAACTCTCTTTGATGACAGATCTCAGTCCAGACTACAAGTATGAAGAGAAATTTCATATACGCAGGTTCATTAAGCCCAAGTTGTGTATACACGCAGGTACGCTATATACTAAGTCGCGGATACGCAGGTTCGCTATATACGAAGTCGCGTATGCACGCAGCTTCATGAACAGAAAAAGGCGTACATTTCGAGAAGCTTCCCTTTGGTCCGTGGTAGTTAGTCCTCGGTACTTGAGCCTATGTCTTTGGACCAAAGTATCTCGACAGACGTGTTGATCCCCAGTTTTGAAGTTGATGGTATTGGATTTATATGGTTTTGGCCCTTGGTATTGAGCAAGGCCTAAGGCTATATAAGGAGAAGAAGATCATTAGGCATATACAATTTGAAAAGTCTTGAATATCTGAAAAAGAAAGAGATATGGTATGCAGGTTCTGGGTTGCTTGATCTAAGCTAAGGAGAGGTCACACAGGTTGATGGAAGACTAGATCTAAGGACAGATCGGGATCTAATGGTTTGAAATGCACTATTATGATATGGTTGATTATGTGTATTTCTAGATCTGCATACTGGCGCAATGTTATGTTCTGGGTCTAATTGATGTCTCGTACAGCTGCAAGTTAAGAGAATTTATTTTCAGATCTGTACGCAGGTTGTCTTTGGTAAAAGCGCGTGTATATGCGGGTTTCTCTCATTGAAGTAGCGTATATCTTTTGAAGTTTGATTTTTGGGGTTGCAGTTGGGTCTGACTGCTATTGCAGAGTTTTGTAGTCTGCTCTATGTTCTGGTGACTAGTGTTGATAGGGTTTCAGTGGTTCAGTGATTCAAAGATTGATGATGCTAGTATTGGTTGCTTTGTGCTTCAATGATCTGTTATGAAAGTTGAATGAATTGTGGTTTTCAGATTGTAATATTGTGCTTCAGGAATATCCAGTCTGAAAATGTATGAAAAGTGGTACCTGAAGGAAAGAAGATTGTAGGCCACCACCTACGTACTAGTATCTTAGCTAGTACAAGAGCGAAGGGAGTTGGAGCTCCCTTCCAAGGAAGTTTGGAGAACGAGAGAGGGTTGAAGCCTTCAGCAGGTTGTAGCCTGCGTACTGGTATAAGGCTGCACCAGTACAAAAGATTGTAAATTGAAGTTTCATATTAAAGAAAGATAGAGACGACTTGCAGCAGGTGGTTTTCACCCACATTGGGTTTCCACCTTATATCATGGTGTTCATGTGTGTGTTTTCTGTGTGATGATCTGTTCTGTTATACTGCACATGTTTTACTATCATAATGTCCTAATGCATTTACTGAAGATAAGCTACTGAATCATAAGTTTTCTTGTTATACGCTGGTTTCTTTAGACACAGTAGCGTGTACACGCTGTTTCACTTAACTGAAGTAGCGTATATGTTTCTGAGCATAAATGAAAAAGTTTTTCTGATAATACTGATTCACCCACCCCCTCCCCTCTCAGTATTATTTCCAACATTTGGTATCAGAGCAGGTCCTTCAGAGAAGCTTGATTGCTTGAAGGTAGATCGTTCATCATGAGCAACTATGAGAGAGAAGCATCAATCAGGCCACCGGTTTTTGATGGGACAAACTTCAATTATTGGAAGGTAAGAGTTACTGCCTATCCTCAATCTCTTGGTACAGAAGTTTGGGACATCGTAGAGACAGGCTACACTTTTCCTTCAGCTACTCCTACAGATGCAGGCGAGAAAAAGAAATATGAAACAAATGCGAAAGCAGTTAGTACTCTATTGGGATGTATATCCCAATCGGAATTCATGAAGGTAATGCACTATAAATCTGCAAAAGAAATATGGGACAAGATTGTCACGAGCTATGAAGGAGACGAACAGGTAAAGCGTGCTAAACTTCAAACTCTCAGGATTAAGTATGAGACTCTCAGAATGTATAATGATGAAAGTGTGGCTAACTATTTCCTTAGAGTTGATGAGATTGTTAATTGCATGAAAAACTTGGGTGAAGAAATAAAAGAGGCTATTGTGGTTGAAAAGGTTCTAAGATCATTGTCCCCCAAATTTGAATCTAAAGTGTCTGCAATAGAAGAAAAGGAAAATCTACGAATTCTTACTATGTCTCAGCTTCATGGAATTCTAACTGCTTATGAAATGAGAAAGGGAGGTCCATCAGACAGAAGAGAAGCTGCTTTCAAGGCTTCAGGCAAAGGAGATTATTATGAAGCAAGTCACATGCCAGAAGATGAAGAAGAAGAATCAAATTTTGTCAGAAATCTTCAAAGGGGTTCTGGAAGGTTCAGAGGTAAGTAACCTTTTAAATGCTTTGCTTGTGGAAGAGTAGGTCATTATGCTGCCAGATGTCCTCACAAAGATAAGAATGACAAGGGAAAGGAACCTGTTAAATGGAACAAGAAACAAAATGAAAAGAGGAAAAGCTATTACACTCATGAAGATAGTGATGGTCTTTCAAATTGTGATGAAGATGAATAAGGTAATAGATATAAACTTTTAATGGCTTTTGAAGATGATGACTACGTGGATGCTATAGATGTAGAAGGCTTTTGTGAAGAAATGAAAGATCTCAAAGTTTGCTTAGAAGAGAAGAGTGCTATTATTGATTCTCTACAATGTCAACTAGCTGAAAAGGAAAAACATCTTGAAAAATTGGAATGTGAGATTGTTTGTCTTAGAAAGGAGATTGAGAAAACAAAAGCGATTAATCTTAAATTTATTAAAGGATCTGAAACCTTGGATGAGATTATCAATGTGCAGCGATCTCCTCTGATCAAGACAGGTCTTGGATATAATGGAGAAACATCTCAAGCCTCTACCTCTAAAAGTTATCTTGATGCAGCAAGGAGAAGCGAGCAAAGGCCAAATAAAAGTCATCAGGTGAATCAAGGACAGTTTACCTCAAGAACAAATAAAGACCATCAAGAAATTCAGGGACAAACTTCCTTAAGGACAAACAGAAGCTACAATCAGCCACAGGTAAAATATTCCCAATTTGCTCCAAGAATGAATGTGAACAGAAGCTACAATCGGTTGGATGATAGATCTGATTATCGCATAAGTTTCTTTAATGGCCAATGCTTTTCTTGCCATAAATTCGGTCACAAAGTAGCTCAATGTGTTGCCTACAAGATAATCATGACTAGAGAAGCTCAAAAGCAAGGGAGAATGACTGGAACCATGAAAAGGACTTATAACAAATTTTCGGTTCTTGAAAATGAAATTGAATGCTCTATTTGTAATAACTTTGGTCATGAAGACTCTGAATGCAGGAGCATGTTCCGGAAGACAACTCAGAAGGAACAAACCTCAAATGTCAGAACATGGAGAATAAAGGAACCGCAACCAGAAAGATGTGGGATAGCCTTTTATGCAGAAGGTCAAGAAAGTCTATGGTACATTGACAGCGGATGTTCGAAGCATATGACAGGGGACAAAGAAAAGCTTGAGTCATATACCGCATTAGAAAAAGGGAAGAAATTTTCTTTTGGAAACAATATCTCTGCAGCCATAAAAGGAAAAGGTGTTGCTCCATTGAAAGAGAAGGTCAAAGCTGGAAATGTTTTGTATGTTGATGGATTGAAGCATAATCTTCTGAGTGTCAGTCAGATGTGCGATCAAGGAACAGAGGTAATATTTAGATCAATTGGATGTTGTGTTCGTGATCTTCATACAGGTAAAAAAATGATCAAAGGAAGAAGGACTCCAAATAATCTATACATATTTGAAGAAGGACCACAACAATGCTATTTGAGCAAGGATGATGAACACTGGCTATGGCATCGGAGGTTGGGGCATCTAAGCTTTTCACAAATAAGGAAAGCATGCAAATATCAGGCAGTTCGTGGTCTTCCAGATATCAAAATTCCAGACAACACTATATGCAAATCTTTTCAGTTTGGGAAGAAAACCAGAACTAACTTTCCAGAGAAGGAAGGATCAGCCAACATACCTCTTGAGCTAGTCCATACAGATATATGCGGTCCATTTAGGAAAAGGACACCTCGAGGAGAAGAATATTTGATATTATTCATTGATGATTTCTCCAGGTTTGTCTGGTTAGGGCTTATGAAGCACAAAGATGAAGCATTCGAAAAATTCAAATCCTTCAAAGCCTTGGTTGAAAATGAATCAGGACACAAAATTAAGTGCCTCAGATTTGACAGAGGTGGGGAGTTTACCTCAAACGAATTTTTCGATTTCTATGAAGAACATGGGATAAGAAGAGAATTCTCTACAGCTAGAACTCCTCAGCAAAATGGGGTGGTGGAAAGAATGAACAGAACAATCCAACAAATGGCTCGTGCTATGCTTGATGAATCAGGTACTCCCGCAACTTTCTGGGGTGAAGCTGCACATGTTGCGGTTATTATTCTTAACAAAACAAATGTCCGAGTAAACAGCACTGAAACACCTCATGAGCTCTGGAGTCGTGAGACTCCTTCGGTGAAGCACTTCAAAATCTTTGGGAGCAAATGTTATATTAAGAATACTGATGAGCAACTTGGCAAACTTGAACCAAGAGGAGATGAAGGAATTCTTCTTGGTTATTCTCCACATAGCAAAGCATACAAGTGCTACAATAAAAGACTTGGCAGAATTGTTGACAGCGTTGATGTAGTGGTTGATGAGAAGGGATATATTCCTAGGCAAGTTCATCATGAAGACATTGAAGAAGATGAAGGCTACCCTCAAAGGCAGAATGATGAAGAAGAAGAACCTCAAGAAGAACCAGAGGAGTAGACAAGAATAGAAGAGAAGACTCCATCCAGATATGTTCAAAAGAATCATCCAGAATCTCATATTGTGGGGCAGAAAGAAGCAGGAGTAGAAACAAGAAGAAGAATTACAGAAGCTTCAACCTATTTGGCATTACTCTCTTCCACTGAACCACAAAGTGTGAAAGAGGCATGCAAAGATGAATGTTGGGTCAAGGTAATGGATGAAGAACTTGAGCAGATCGAAAAGAACATCACTTGGGAATTGGTTCCTAGACCAAAAGATAAAAATGTCATAGGGACAAAATGGGTTTTCAAAAATAAATTGAATGAAAATGGAGAAGTAATTAGAAACAAGGCCAGACTTGTTTGTAAAAGGTATGCACGGCAAGAATGAATAGATTTTGAAGAGACCTTTGCTCCTGTTGCAAGACTTGAGGCCATCCGAATGTTCCTTGCTCTCTCAAGCTTTCAAAACTTCAAGGTATTTCAAATGGACGTGAAATCAGCCTTTCTGAATGGAGACTTAGAAGAAGAAGTATATATTGAGCAGCCAGATGGTTTCATTCTTGGAAATGATCCAAACCTTGTATGCAGATTGAAAAAGGCTCTCTATGGTCTCAAACAAGCTCCAAGGGCTTGGTACTATCGATTGGACAAATATCTTCACCAACAAGGCTTTTCAAAAGGATCAACAGATAGCAATCTCTATATAAAATTTGAAAATAACAAATTGCTAATACTTATTTTTTATGTAGATGATATTATCTTTGGCAGCAATGAAGAGACCTTGAGCCAAAACTTTGCCTTGGTTATGCAGAAAGAATTCGAAATGTCACTACTTGGAGAATTGACATACTTTCTTGGATTGCAAATCCAACAAAATGAAGGAGGCATCTTCTTGTCTCAAACCAAGTACCTTAAGCAGATCTTGAAGAAGTATGGCATGGAAGATTCAAAGCCAGTATGTACACCCATGGTTACAGGATGTAGCCTCAGTGCAAATGATGAATCAGCAGCAGTTCATCAACCAACTTATAGATCCATGATTGGGAGTTTTCTTTATTTGACAGGTACCCGACCAGACATCATGCATGCAGTCGGAATAGTTGGGAGATTTCAGGCAAATCCAAAGGAGACTCATCTTTAGGCAGTGAAGAGAATTTTCAAATATCTTCAAGGGACACAAAATTATGGATTATGGTATCCTAGAGATACAGATCTCACACTTCATGCTTATACAGATGCAGATTGGGCCGGAAGCGTGGATGACAGGAAGAGCACAAGTGGTGGTGCATTCTTTATGGGCTCCAGATTAGTATCTTGGTTCAGCAAGAAACAGAGTTCGATTGCCTTATCTACAGCTGAAGCAGAATATGTGGCTGTGGCATCTTGTTGCACACAACTTCTTTGGATGATGCAGACCTTGTAGGATTTTTAAATCACTTGAACTTCACCAGTCTTTATCTTATGTGATAATACAAGTGCAATCAACATTTCAAAGAATCCAGTCATGCACTCAAAGACCAAGCACATACCAATCAAGTACCATTTTCTTTGGGAAAAAGTGCTTGAGTAGAAGGTCAAGTTGGAGTATGTTCCTTCTAAGGAACAAGTTGCTGATATTCTCACAAAACCACTCCCCAGGGAAACTTTTGAATATCTTAGACAAAAGCTGGGAGTAGTTGATGCTTCATCCTGCTGTTGAAGCTTGTCTGTTCTATAGAAAAGTTTGTATACGCAAGTTACGTAAGGGATATCCGCGTATATACGCAGATTTATACTGGGAAAGTCGCGTGTATGCCGTGCGCGTGTTGTAGAAATCATATCCGCGTACATACGTTGTTTTATGGAGGAGAAGTCGCGTATATGGAGTTCTGAATAGCAAGGGCAACTCTGGTTGGAGAAGGTCTGAGATGGGTATGCCAGAATTCTTCAGGCACAGTTTCAGGGGGTGCAACAGGCACAGGTTCAGGGGGAACAGCTTAAAGTCTCATAAAGCATTGTTGGCATTTAGATGCTTTTGGTTCTAGTACACAACTGTTGTTGATTTTAGGAGAAGGAGCTCAAAAGGAAATCTTGGTCGCTGATCTAAAAGATGTTTGTCAGATGCTGCTTGTGACTTTCATAAGTCTTGGTCTAGATTTGTTGTCTCTATGTCATGTATCTCTTTTATCTCTTTTATGGTGTCAAGGTCATGTAACGACATATGTTGGTTTTCCCACTATGCCTAGGATGAATGATGTAATATAATTGGTTGTTATATGTAACTTTCTGATGTATCCCCTCTTGGAGTATGAATGTATGTATTGAGTGTTTTGATGATAGGAAGGTCTTGGTTCTTTTGAAGAACATCTTTTGTAGATATTGCCTATAGTCAGGGGGAGCATGTTTCAGCACAGCCAAGCAGAGATATCAGCATGTACTCAGGGGGAGCACAGCCCTTTTCCCTTGATGACAAAGGGGGAGAATGGTTCTAAGGATCTTGGGATTGCCATCAAGTCCAAAGGGGGAGATTGTTGGCATTTTGGCACAGGTATGGCGCTACGATACAGCTGTTGTCCTTGGTGGCAACTCTCTTTGATGACAGATCTCAGTCCAGATTACAAGTATGAAGAGAAATTTCATATACGTAGGTTCATTAATCCCAAGTTGCGTATACACGCAGGTACGCTATATACTAATTCGCGGATACGCATGTTTGCTATATACGAAGTCGCGTATGCACGCAGCTTCATGAACAGAAAAAGGCGTACATGTCGAGAAGCTTCCCTTTGGTCCGTGGTAGTTAGTCCTCGGTACTTGAGCCTATGTCTTTGGACCAAAGTATCTCGACAGACGTGTTGATCCCCAGTTTTGAAGTTGATGGTATTGGATTTCTATGGTTTTGGCCCTTGGTATTGAGCAAGGCCTAAGGCTATATAAGGAGAAGAAGATCATTAGGCATATACAATTTGAAAAGTCTTGAATATCTGAAAAAGAAAGAGATCTGGTATGCAGGTTCTGGGTTGCTTGATCTAAGCTAAGGAGAGGTCACACCGGTTGATGGAAGACTAGATCTAAGGACGGATCGGGATCTAATGGTTTGAAATGCACTATTATGATATGGTTGATTATGTGTATTTCTAGATCTGCATACTGGCGCAATGTTATGTTCTGGGTCTAACTGATGTCTGGTACAGCTGCAAGTTAAGAGAATTTATTTTTAGATCTGTACGTAGGTTGTCTTTGGTAAAAGTGCGTGTATATGCGGGTTTCTCTCATTGAAGTAGCGTATATATTTTGAAGTTTGATTTTTGGGGTTGCAGTTGGGTCTGACTGCTATTGCAGAGTTCTGTAGTCTGCTCTGTGTTCTGGTGACCGGTGTTGACAGGGTTTCAGTGGTTCAGTGATTTAAAGATTGATGATGCTAGTATTGGTTTCTTTGTGCTTCAATGATCTGTTATGAAAGTTGAATGAATTGTGGTCTTCAGATTGTAATATTGTGCTTCAGGAATATCCAGTCTGAAAATGTATGAAAAGTGGTACCTGAAGGAAAGAAGATTGTAGGCCAGCACCTACGTACTAGTATCTTAGCTAGTACAAGAGCAAAGGGAGTTGGAGCTCCCTTCCAAGGAAGTTTGGAGAACGAGAGAAGGTTGAAGCCTTCAGCAGGTTGTAGCATGCGTACTGGTATAAGGCTGCACCAATACAAAAGATTGTAAACTGAAGTTTCATATTAAAGAAAGATAGAGACGACTTGCAGCAGGTGGTTTTCACCCACATTGGGTTTCCACCTTATATCATGGTGTTCATGTGTGTGTTTTCTGTATGATGATCTGTTCTGTTATACTGCACCTGTTTTACTATCATAATGTCCTAATGCATACGTTGGTTTCTTTAGACACAGTAGTGTGTACACGCTGTTTCACTTAACTGAAGTAGCGTATATGTTTCTGAGCATAAAATGAAAAAGTTTTTTTGATAATACTGATTCACCCCCCCTCTCAATATTATTTCCAACACAATTCTTAAAAGCAACACCTGCCAAACAGGAAAGGTTGATGGCAGCATATGATATAAAGCAAGAAAAGATGTTTCTGACCCACTTCAAGCCCAAGATTCAGCAGCCACAGTCAGCTGCAGATTTCGTCAAGACGAGGTTAGAGGTCCTGTCCAAAGATATTCACCCGATGGACCAAATAGAGCTACACAAGCAGACAGCTGAAATGCTTTATGCTACCCTTGCAGAAAAGGCCACATTGGCCCATGAGTTAGGTGAATCTTTGAAGAATACCAACACTCAGCTGGATTTTGAAAGATTGTCCTCCACAGCTAAGGATAATAGAATCAAAACATTGGAGGAAATCATTATTGACTTGGGTCATGATCCAAAAGATCCTAAGGGTGTGAGGGCCCTTATGAAAAAGAAAGATGATGACATTGCTGCACTGAAGAAAAGATTGAGGTTGCTACCTACTGAGCATCCTCAAACAGGTGAACTGCAAAAGGAAAACGAAACTAAGGATCAATGGGATTTCATAATGAAATTAAATCAAAAAGTAATTGATTTAGAGGGAGATTTGGAGAGGGCACTACAAAGCAAGTAGGGAGAGTCGACCTCGCAGCCTCCTCAAATAGTTCCAATGGGTGTTGCGGTTCCTACAGCACAAGCAATGGCCACCCCTCCAATTACTTCAACAACCACAGCAACTATAGATACTACAGCGGCGACAACAGCAGTTCCTGAGGCTAGTATGAGCATGGATGAATTAAAAAAGGCTATTAAAGAGGTAGAGCTTCAGGCAAGCCAGAGAAAAATTAGCTAAGCTAGAAACAACGTATGACAAGTCCAAAATGACAGTAGGCGAGTAGACAAGAGAAATAAAGGCCCTGAAGGATAGAATCAAAACATTGGAGAAAGAGTTGTCGTTGGACAAGGCCTTTGCTGAAATAAAGAAGCTCTTGTGGGCCAAAATAAATCAGTCAATCGCTGGCCAATGGAGGTCAATTCATGCAATATATGAGCAGGTGGAACTTATTGGCCGTGCTAAACATGAAATCCAAAGAGCTAAGGCAGCATTAGGTAATATGCCTGATCAGGCCAATAGAATGATCAATTTTCTAAATGATCAGACTAGGGAAGAGCTGGCAGCACTCAATATCATGAACAAAACGGATGCCATATTAACAGCAAAACGTGAGCTTACATTGAGAAGCTTTGTGCAGACTCTGGAAGCAAGGTGCCGAGATATACAAATAGATTTAGAAAATTTTGACGTAAAGATTGCAGTGCTACAGATTAGAGGATTGCCTAGCTTGCTGACCAGTGCTGGGAGATTATTCACATGTGACCAATATACTACCAGACTCAATACTTTTGTCACTAATCAGCTTACTGCTGCATCTAGTTCTGCAACAGAGACAGGACCACCTACAGGGCAGACCCTCTATGATAAGCTGGAAATCTTATTTTACCTAGAACATGAGGTCAATCATCTGTTTGAGATGTCGCCGAGTTATTACAAGTACACGGAGGCCGATGAAACACTGGTCAAACTATAAAAGCATCAGTTGCCTTCTCAGAACTGGTGGCAGGCAATACTGGCTGTTGTGCCCAGGTAGCGTCAGTTTTTACCCCTTTTTTGTTTATTTCGAAATCACAGTCGGCTACAAGTTATTAGCACGCACCAGACAGAGCAGTCACAGATCGCGTGGAACATGTTGAAGTGTTCACAAAGAAATCCACTGGGACGATAAGCCTGAGAGCGCAGTTTTTTGAAAGTGCAATGCAGCCGACTTAAGCAAAATCAAAAGTCAATATTTCCTGGCACAAAAGAACAATTGTTACATATGTATTTATTTCAGCATTTACTTTTCATCAACCACTCCTTGAGAGTTGGTAGAGAAGTTATTAGCTCTTAAATTCTCATCTAGATATTTTTGTATCCAATTTTTGTATAAATACCACCCTCTGCACTGTTAAAAGGTTGGTCGGCTAATGTATCTCAAGAGAGACTTGCATTGTATATCTGAAACTTTTCTATAATCAAAGACTGCTCAAAAGTTTGAAGGACAACGGTCTGCGCCATGCTTAATAGTTGAAGATATGAATGTGGAATTCTTGCGCTGCTATATGAATCAATAAGTGTTCCTCGTCTCTGTTATTTTCATCTCATATATGCTCAAATCACAAAAAAAAAGATTGGTTTAGAATTTGCATGCTTGCACTCTATGCTCAGTTTCTGTGATTTCTTAATGTTTTCCTCTTGATTTAGGGATGAATATGAATTCCTTTATGGCTCATGTTTAACCTTTTTCACATATGAATGACTGTTAGCTAGGAATTCTTAATTGCTCCTGGGCAAGGTTCATTCAACTTCCCTCTGCTAAACATGTTTGAGAGATTCTTAATTGCCTCTCATGCCTTAGCTTTCACTCCATTCTTTAGCTTCAAAGATTGTTTCATATACAGCTACCTTGCTCCATGTTTATCTTCTGACCAAGAAAAGACATCAACAGTCCTGTTCTTTGACTCCATGCCCAATGGTTTGGAAATGACCAGATAATATTTTGCCTCTCTACTTAAAGGCACCATCCTTCCCACCAAAAATACAAACCAAACCCTTGAAACTAATAGCTAGCCTAAAATAATTTCGAAACAAAGCTAAATCAGAAAGAGAGAGCCCTCTCTGACTGCAGGTGGGCTAGAACCTGCAGTCCAAAGTTGGTTTGTGGTTACCTCGGCCGTATCCTTTCTGGAGCTTAAGGACAACCTGAGTGATAACATAATGGCGACTCCACTGGGGACCAACCTCAGATAATTTCACAAAGTTTCACAAAGAAAGTTGGAAAGCTCCACTGAGAGAACCAGACCTTCAGAAGTATTATTACAAGTTCAGTTCTGATCTATGATGGTGGACACAGATCAGGCACTTCACAGCTGAGTCATCCACCTGGCGACTCCACCTTATTTTCAAACAAGACTCCGCTGGAGGAGCGAACCTGAAAAGGGAATGCTTTAAATTTTTTTTTTAGAGATCTAAAGCTTCAAGGTTTCACAACACCATTTTAGCCAAGTAATTCCACGTCCAAGAGCTAATAGTGAGAAAGGATGACAAGATCTGTGGGAGATCTTGCAATAGAGCAAGCTTTAGATGAATTCAGGAAGCTATTATCCCAATATGAGCTTGATGAAGATTTTGTTAGATCTGTACTGCTAAAGGTCAAAACAATAGAACAGCCTCAAGTCAGAATGTGTTTACTGGACCTGATTGTTGAAGAACATGAGAATGAAATTGAATTTTTGCATTCTCAAATTCAGCCATATGATTTTCCTAGTCCTAAAGAGTTCTTCCAAAATTTTTCTTCTCCTAGTCGTAAGGAAATTGAATTACCTTTTGACTTAGAAATTAAAGTTGATCATGCTCTCAAGAGAAACAAAGATGTACTGGCTGCAGAAGTAGTTACGGAGGATGCATCTGTTCCATCAGACAAAGAAAGTATACCAGAGACTCTCACACATCATGTTTTCATAGATCCTGTAGCAGAGTACATGGAGGATTTTCTCTGCTCAAAGTCTCCAACAAATGTTCTCTATGAAGACCAAGATATTCAGCAAATACATACATATGCTACAATCTGGGTTGTGAGACCACATGACCTGACAATGTTTCTGATTTCACCAACTATCAGTCAAACACTTTGTTTTCTTCTACAAATGCTAAAATGGTTGCACTGGTTGTTTCATTTTACCTAACCAGTAAACAAGTGTTGATTAGGGTAAGTAGGTAGGATTTCAATTTTCAGTTTGATAGCAGCTTGACGCAGTTGATGCCCAAAGTGAAGGCCCTGAGGCTCCTCAAGTTTGCTACCATGTATATAAATAAAGCATCCAACAAGAGGAAAGTTTTTAGAGTACAGAAGTAGTTGAAAAACAAGGCAGTCTGACCTGTTGTTCTTGGCTTTTCACAAGGAAAAGCCATCCCCAAGTGGAGCCACTGTTAGCCTCCTGTTGCAACAAGTTTCATATTTCATGATTGACAGTGGAAGTACCAAAAATGTTCATCTTTTCAATGCTGCAAAGGTTCCATTTTTTAAAGTTTTCTCAGTTAAGGGAAAGTCGAACAGCCTAAGCTTGGTTTCCCTAGGTTTAAATTTTTGCTTTAGAATGTAGAGAATGTATCTGGCCAAATAGTTTAAGCTTGGCAGATGTGCAGATAGGTAGAGAATCTTTGGGAATCAACAGTTTAACCTGAGCCCCTGGCAGATATAAGTGTAGTTTTTAGATAGGAAGGCAATTCAAAAGAAAAAGAAATCAGGGTTTGCAAGCCTAAGTGCACCCTTCCTGAAGTAACAAAAAATTCTAGGCATTGTAAAAGGGTAGGTAGCTTGGGGTTGCAGAAATAAGGTCATCTTCAGCTCTGCCCTTGCAAAGCAGACTCATCTCATCAGTGGCAAAGGTAGCAAAGCAGTGGTTCAATGGCCGAAATTTGGAAGCATGTCTAACTTCCCTCCGTCCTTTCAAAAGGTTTCTCACTAATATCCCCCTAAAGGCTTTAGGATCTGCCTAAACAGTCCTTCTTACATTTCTCCCTTAAGCAAGTCATGTCAAGTTGTGAACTTCTTCTTTGAAAAGAAGCCACATTTCTTGTGTAAAATCATTTTGCATTTTCATCTGCTTTTAAGTCTAAGTTTACTCCTTAAACTTAGTTTTCTATTCCTCTTTTTACATCTCCCATTCATACTGACTTCTAACTTTATTAACATAGCTCCCTAAATGTTCCCCTTCCCCTACTATTATAACAATTTTATGAAAAAACTCAAAAATATATTAAATATCCCCCCCCTTTTAGCATTATAGCTAAGTATTATGGTCGTGGGAGACATTAGCCCATCTGGGGCTATAGTCAACCCTTCTGCGTTATTTCCCCGGGATTAGTCTAACCTCTGGTTAGGACTAAGAGCCCATGCCTAAAACTCCTGCTTACCAAAACTCTCACCTTTTCGCTGCAGTCTTTATCCCTAAGGGTTTAATGTTTAAAAGCTTGGTTAACCGTTCAAATTAACCCTCCCGCCGTCTAACCCAAAATACCCACTTTGGTAATGTTCCCCCCCTCCCCCGCCGTGTAAATAAATCAATTATAAATAACGCGCGGGCCCCTTTCATAACCCTCCGCTGTATTATATTCCCCGCCAGCCGTTGATCTCCCATCGCGCTCGATCCAACGGTGGGCGGGTGATATAAGCCACCAACACGCCAGAGCTTTAGCGTCCGGGAGTTTGGCGTTTTTGCCATCGTACTCCCGCCATGCGTCAAGCTCTGGGGTGTGGCAGAGCCCCTCCTCCCAAAACCACTTACGTACATAAGCGGTGCGCCCAGAAACCGCTTACCGCCCTCTCTTGTGTAACGTTAGTGCCACATCTTATCTACTGACGTCACCTTCTGCGCTCCGTTGACCTGACACGTTGCCGCCACATCAACCTTTTTGTGCCTGCACCTTGCCTCCGTGTCCCTGCCACCGTACTGCCGCGTCACCCATCCGTACATGGTGACATCATGCTGACGTCATTCCGAAAAAGCGCCAAAGCGCCCGAGTGTCAAATTTTTGCATAAAAAGAGCGTGCTAACGACCGTTACCTTTCATTTTATCGCCTCATTTGAACGCTCGGCTCCCCTGTTTCATTCACTTGTTCACTCTCAAAGCTTCAAAGCAACTAAGAAAGCGGTTGCGGCCTCCAATTCGGGTTCATAGTTTACCTGAGCGCCAGTTCGTCCTCTTTGGCGCTGTTCTAAACCAGGTATTTTCCATATTCTCCTCTTTTTCACGCCTGTTCTTCATGTTTATCCACTGCACATGACTGTAAGCTTGTAAAATGCCCAATTGGTATCCTTGCTGCACCTGAGACTCTATTAAACCCACTGTAAACCTTTACACCAGAAAAATCTCAGAAAACCTGGTGCCCATCTGCAATTTTACGGGCGAAATCCTGTTTAAAACTCAGCCCCTAGCAAGAAATCCCGCAGCGGTCCCACATTGCCCTATTTCACCCTATTTTCGCTGTTTAAAGCCTCTACTGAAACCATAATTTCCCTTTGCTCCTATGCATTGTTCCTTACAACTTCTAACTTCAGAGAAATTCACTGAAAGAAGGGAAATCGACCCAAAAAACTCCGCAAAGTTGGTCCCTTACAGCATAAGCTTTGAGCTATCCAATTATTGTTGCATTAGAGTGTAGTTTGCCTACTCCTGCTGGTTACTACATGCAAATCTATTAGCCAGTTGCTGTGTTAGCCCTTTTTCAGCTCAAGCTTCCAAAGAATTGCATAATGGCTGCCCCATCTGCTCTGGATGTCACTCCCGTAAACCCACCAAGTAAAGAACTGGAGTCCATGCCTTTGGCCGATACAGATTATTTGATTCAAGATTTTGTTGCCAAAAGAAATCATCTACGCACCTACTGCCAGCTGAGAAACAGCTTCCTAGACAAATCTGACAAGTATTGCATATGGCATTCTAATTTGCCCTATTATTTCCTCCCTTCTGTGAATATTTTTCCTGAGATTATTCATCTCTGTGCTGCAAATTATGAACCGAGTCAAAGAGCTGTTAAGTCTTCATCTGGAAGCATACTTTTCTACACTACTCCTGACTCCATCAACCAGATGCTCAACTTCAGAACGAATCACACGCTATTGCCGTTGTCCATAAACAATTTGCTGCAAGAGACCTCTTGGTTACTTGCTACCAAGATGGAAATGATTACAGAGACATTCATGAAGCTAGATTGCCAGCCAAAGGAATCAGCTCCATATCCTTATGACCATTTCAATGAGGTGGGTAAGCTACTGATAGATATGATAACCTATGTGTTGGGCTTCACATCAACTGAACTTGTAGATGAGACAGTGCTCATTATATTGTCTTCTTTCAGCCAAGGACAGCCTCCTGCTGTCAAGTATAATTATGCCAGGTTCATATCAGATAAAATCCATGACCAGCTCACTAGACTAGATAGGCAGGGAATCTTCAAATATTCCTCCTATATCTATCACTTGTTCATGTTCTACCAATCTGAAATTTTCCAATGCCCTATCAAGAAACTGGATTCAAAGGGAGAAAGGAGGTCTGTTGTTTTCTGGTCATCGGTTTTCCACCAAGTTCAAGACTCCCCTTATTCATATTGTGAATTCATAGACCAGTTTGTATATCCTGTGTCCTGCCTCTTAATGAAGGTTCCTCCTCCCAGAATAACCTATGAAATGCAAAAGATCTTGCAGCTGTCTAAGAATTTCAAATTAGGTGATTGGTACCTGTATGAAAACCATATTGTCATCAAAATGTATGGCTGCGAGTTGTGCCCTTACAGGCTCCCGAGATATGTGCCAATGAGGCTGTTTGCATTAGAATACTACAGGCAACTTATAAATTCAGATCTCACTCATTTCCACAGTGCTAAGAAAAGGGCACAACTGAAATTCAGAGACCGACTAGGCCCCTTCATTATGAATAAGAAGGATGGTTGGCAAGAGGCTGACCTGATACTCAACGATCAGTTTAAGTTGAAGAAGAGTTTCTGGTGGGTCCCTTATGACCCGCTTGGTTTTATTAATGCCAGAAGAGTCAAATATAGGTTAACACCCTATGAGCACTCCAAAAAGCCAGACATTGAACCATATGCTAATCAGTGGGCACATGGAACCTTAATTGAAGAATTAACTGAAGAGGAAATTTTGGAACAAACTGCTAGAGATCTTGAAAAAACTCTTGACTTGGATTTTGATGACCAGGTATATTTCAGGTTGCCATACCAAGTCGAAGAGGGCCCGTCTACAACTACAGCCTCACAGATTGCCCAAGGAGCATCAACTTCAACAGTGGGTACAACCAAAGTGAAAGAGCCAATGGAAAAAGAACAAGGGATGGTAAGAGAGCAGCGAGTCACTTAAATAGGGGAGACTCAAGGACAATCCCTTCCACAACAAACAGAGGCAGCTCAAATACCTGTTCTCCAAACTCCACTCAATGAAGAGAGAGGCAGGAAAAGAGAGTTGGAAGACTCCACACCTGCTAGTGGGTCTATGCAACAGCCTGAGTCAAAAAGGCAAAGAGGGAATTCTCCAATTGAGGAGGAGGTCAGTGAAGAGATCGTGGAAAGCCCGAGAAGGGAAGAAAGCCAGCATACACCAACAAGCTCTTTTCAGCAAGAGCAGCAGAGACAGTAAGAGCAGGATACACAACGCAGCATGGAGGTATCTTCCTCCACACAAAGAGGCAAGAAACCAGTCAGCACCAAGGCCAGCTTCAAAGAAATCAAAGCTCAAAATGAGCTACTAAGAGTGCAATTGTATGAACAATTCTTAAAAGCAACACCTGCCAAACAGGAAAGGTTGATGGCAACATATGATATAAAACAAGAAAAGATGTTTCTGACCCACTTCAAGCCCAAGATTCAGCAGCCACAGTCAGCTGCAGATTTCGTCAAGACGAGGTTAGAGGTCCTGTCCAAAGATATTCACCCGATGGACCAAATAGAGCTACACAAGCAGACAGATGAAATGCTTTATGCTACCCTTGCAGAAAAGGCCACATTGGCCCATGAGTTAGGTGAATCTTTGAAGAATACCAACACTCAGCTGGATTTTAAAAGATTGTCCTCCACAGCTAAGGATAATAGAATCAAAACATTGGAGGAAATCGTTATTGACTTGGGTCATGATCCAAAAGATCCTAAAGGTATGAGGGCCCTTATGAAAAAGAGAGATGATGAAATTGCTGCACTGAAGAAAAGATTGAGGTTGCTACCTACTGAGCATCCTCAAATAGGTGAACTGCAAAAGGAAAAAGAAACTGAGGATCAATGGGATTTGATAATGAAATTAAATAAAAAAGTAATTGATTTAGAGGGAGATTTGGAGAGGGAACTACAAAGCAAGCAGGGAGAGTCGACCTCCCAGCCTCCTCAAATAGTTCCAACGGGTGTTGCTGTTCCTACAGCACAAGCAATGGCCACCCCTCCAATTACTTCAACAACCACAGCAACTATAGATACTACAACGGCGACAACAACAGTTCCTGAGGCTAGTATGAGCATGGACGAATTAAAAAGGGCTATTAAAGAGGTAGAGCTTCAGGCAATAGAGATCAGGCAAGCCAGAGAAAAATTGGCTGAGCTAGAAACAAAGTATGACAAGTCCAAAATGACAGTGGGCGAGCAGACAAGAGAAATCAAGGCCCTGAAGGACAGAATCAAAACATTGGAGAAAGAGCTGTCGTTGGACAAGGCCTTTGCTGAAATAAAGAAGCTCTTGTGGGCCAAAATAAATCAGTCAATCGCTGGCCAATGGAGGTCAATTCAGGCAATATATGAGCAGGTGGAACTTATTGGCCGTGCTAAACATGAAATCCAAAGAGCCAAGGCAGCATTAGGTAATATGCCTGATCAGGCCAATAGAATGATCAATTTTCTGAATCATCAGACTAGGGAAGAGCTGGCAGCACTCAATATCATGAACAGAACGGATGCCATATTAACAGCAAAAAGTGTGCTTACATTGAGAGGCTTTGTGCAGACTCTGGAAGCAAGGTGCCGAGATATACAAAGAGATTTAGACAATTTTGACGTAAATATTGCAGTGCTACATATTAGAGGATTGCCCAGCCTGCTGACCAGTGCTGGGAGATTATTCACATGTGACCAGTATAGTACCAGACTCAATACTTTTGTCACTAATCAGCTTACTACTGCATCTAGTTCTGCAACAGAGATAGGACCACCTACAGGGCAATCCCTCTATAATAAGTTGGAAAGCTTATTTTACCTACAACATGAGGTCAATCATCTGTTTGAGATGCCACCCAGTTATTACAAGTACACGAAGGGCGCTGAAACACTGGTCAAACTATAAAAGCATCAGTTGCCTTCTCAGAGCTGGTGGCAGGCAATGCTGGTCGTTGTCCCCAGGTAGTGTCAGTTTTTACCCTTTTTTGTTTATTTGAAAATCACAGTCAGCTACAAGTTATCAGCACGCACCGGACAGAGCAGTCGCAAAGCGTGCAGAACATGTTGAAGCGGTCACAAAGAAATCCACTAGGACGATAAGCCTGAGAGCGCAGTTTTTTGAAAGCGCAATGCAGCCGACTTAAGCAAAATCAAAAGCCAATATTTCCTGGCAAAAAAGAACAGCTGTTACATATGTATTTATTTCAGCATTTACTTTTCATCAACCACTCCTTGAGAGTTGGTAGAGAAGTTATTATCTATTAACTTCTCGTCTAGATATTTTTGTATCCATTTTTTTATAAATACCACCCTCTGCATTGTTAAAAGGTTGGTCAACTAATGTATCTCAAGAGAGACTCGCACTGTATATATGAAACTTTTCTATAATAAAAGACTGCTCAAAAGTTTGAAGGACAACGGTCTGCGCCGTGCTTAATAGTTGAAGATATGAATGCGGAATTCTTGCGCTGCTATATGAATCAATAAGTGTTCCTCGTCTCTGTTATTTTCATCTCATATATGCTCAAATCACAAAAAAAAAGATTGGTTTAGAATTTGCATGCTTGCACTCTATGCTCAGTTTCTGTGATTTCTTAATGTTTTCCTCTTGATTTAGGGATTAATATGAATTCGTTTATGGCTCATGTTTAACCTTTTTCACATATGAATTACTGCTAGCTAGGAATTCTTAATTGCTCCTGGGCAAGATTCATTCAACTTCCCTCTGCTAAACATGTTTGAGAGATTCTTAATTGCCTCTCATGCCTTAGCTTTCACTCCACTCTTTAGCTTCAAAGATTGTTTCATATACAACTACCTTGCTCCATGTTTATCTTGTGACCAAGAAAAGACATCAGCAATCCTGTTCTTTGACTCCATGCCCAATGGTTTGAAAACGACCAGATAATATTTTGCCTCTCTACTTGAAAGCACCATCCTTCCCACCAAAAATACAAACCAAACCCTTGAAACTAATAGCTAGCCTAAAATCATTTCCAAACAAAGCTAAATCAGAAAGAGAGAGCCCTCTCTGACTGCAGGTGGGCTAGAACCTGCAGTCCAAAGTTGGTTTGTGGTTACCTCGACCGTATCCTTTCCGGAGCTTAAGGACAACCTGAGTGATAACACATGGAGAAAGTGATCATGTTAACTTTCTTGAAAACAATAATCTCTTGAAGAGATTGTCATGTTAGATGAGTTGTGTTGATTTCTTGATTTTGGATGCATAAGTAAACCTTGTTTTTGTATCTTGATTTTGATGCATAAAGATGGATATCTTTAATAATTTCTTGAAAGGGGATCTTGAGAAACCCTCATATAGGAAGATAGAGGAATGAGGTTATAACGACTTCCTTTAAGAAAGAAGTATGTGGTTTGTTTTATGAAATGCTGGTAGTATTCTAGTGAAGGGAATATGTATTGCATACATTAAAGAAGGGCTAATATGATATGCTATGGTATGCACAAAGAATAGTCATTGTGATATGGAGTTATGTTCCTTGTATGTTAGAGAGACTATGTTGAGTTCTTGAAAAATAACTATGTGAAAATAACATATGAGCTTAAGCATAGAAATAACATTTTATTACGTGTATGAAGATATAATGATTGCGTTATACATGTTAGTAATACTAATGAGTTAGATCTCTTAAAGAGAATTATGCATTAGTGTAAATAAGCATTGTGGAGGTCAAACAATATTTACTTGAGTATATGTACTAGTTAAATAGTATGTCATGCTTGCTCAAGCATATGAGTAGATGTTAAAAGATCCCTTTTAGAGGTTGATTATAGATTCATTAATATGGTATCTAATCTTGTTGACAAAGCTTGTAGACGACAACATTGACGAGAAACGATGGCGGTTGGTGCCAAAGAAAAGTGATGTTAACATTGTGGCAGGAAAAGGATTAATGGTCCATGTAGATGAGTTCGAGTTGCAGGATCATACATTGCTAAAACAATCATGCCACAAGGAATGTTGTATGTGGCAGTATGTAAGTAAAAGATTACATGGAAACTGTATTAGCTTTTAGCTAGTTATGTGACAACTTAATGATAATTCATTGTAATGATTTTTTAACAATGGCTAAGGGATGGAATCCCTTATAAGCCATTGAGTGAGGGGTGAAAACCCTCACAAGCGTTTAATAAAGAGATTAAACATTTGCTGGTTTCTACCCTACGGGGTTTCTAGGGTATATCAGTGTTCAATGGTGTGATTGCCTTTTGTTTGAGTTGTGTTAGCGCTTGAAATTTCACCTCAGGTTGAGAAAGGTAAACCTCAAGGCTACATCAAACCATTCAGCCTCGTAGCTAGCCCTACGGGGCAGGAGAAGGCTCTCTCCGGTCAATCTTGGTAGATCTTCAATGGGATGAGATGACCAACACGGTAACACTGATATTAGGCTAGTAAACTGATTTGAAAGTTGATTTGGGGGTTTTTGGGGTTTTTGGTGGCAAATTGAGGAGTTGCAATTTAGGGTGCGGGGATTGGACACAGTTTCTGCAGGGGGGTCTTTGGGGCGAGGTAGGAGCCTGTATTGATGTCTTTAGCTGAAGTGGATGATTAGGAAGAAAGATAAGAAGGCTAAAGAGAGCAAACAATGGATTTGAATTCTCTTTAGACAACAGAAAACATAGAAATTAAACAAATTTAAAAGTAGAGCATGGCAAGCATGAATTCTAACTTTATCACTTCATTTGTTCAATATGCAGCAGTATAGAAAGGAAATGAATCACATAAAAAAGCTTACAACAACATGGAGAAACACACCATCAACACATGAGTCCACAAGAATCCCAAAGATGACTGCAAAACCCTGGTCTTCCTTAGCCAAAAATTGCAGAGATACAGTGAAAATATACAATGATAGCTTCTCCCTCAAGAGTCCAACCTTCCAACCCCTGAAAATGATTAATAAAATACATAATATAGGCAAGCCAACCTCTTCCCTTGCCTCTATGGGTCGAGCTCAAACTTCTAGGAGCTGTTTCAACTAATTCTAAACTAAGCACTAAAATCTAGGCAGTCAAAACAACTTGCCTCTATAAGCTAGGAAACCAATCCATTCATTAAATATTTACCCTTGACATGAATGAATCTTATAGAAGTGTTAAAAAAGGGTAAAAGTATCCAAAAAGTATCACAATTACATCCAAGAGGACCACCATAAACCTCAAAAAGTCAAACTGGAGCCAAACTGCGTTTTCTGGGCTGAACTGGTCAAATCTGGCACAATTTCCTCAACGGGTCGCGCACTTTGGAGCTCTGTTTGGAGGCCTTCCCGGTGTCAGAATTAGGTGCAGGATAGCTCGTTGGAAAGGTATCTGAGTCTACTTTCCAACCCAACTGGAATTTGTTGATTTGGAGGTGAATTTCCTAGTCAAAAGTCAATTCTCCCAAGACTGCTGCTGCAACTCAAAAAAGGGGTAGAAAGTCAAATTTTGCATGTATTTTGACCTTTTGGAGGCCCAAAACTCCATAAAAAATCAATTCCATCCATAGGCATATGTAACTTTGCATGAAAAATCTAGAAATGTTGAGTTTTTGCAAAACGGAGCTACGATGACAAAGGGTCTCACCGGGGGTGAGACCCGTTGAGAAGCCAAAACCTGTAAATTTCCCAAAAATACCCAAGATTCTCCAAAATTTTTGGGATTTGTGCTGTAGATGATGCTAGTAAGTGCCATTATCCTTAAGGGATGCATTTGTGCTGTAGATGATGCTAGTGAGTGCCATGATCCTTAAGGGATGCCTCAGCCAAGATACGGAGGGGGTTAGTCTTCTTCTTCCGCCTAAGAGCCTCAGACAACCTCCTTTGGAACATTTTCATCTTGGCTTTGCATACATGCATTCTTTCCCAATAGTGATTCTTCATGTTTCTCAATAGCTTTTTCTCTTGGTTGGCCTTAGGCAACAGCCTCTCCAAGTGGGCATTCTCCTGAATGAGCAGTGACTCTCGGTCAGCAGGCAATGGATCACCGGGTCTCCTACGGTTCAAGACTCGGTTGCTACGAATCCTCCATAGCTCATCAAGTGCCTTCTCCTCCTCTAGCTATGTGTTCCGCTGCTCCAGGTAATTAATAGTCCATTGGGCACCCTCAAGTCTCCTCTGTAAAACATCATTTTCAGCCCTGAGATGCTGAATGACCTCCTTCGCCTCTTGGCTAGGAGAACTGGCCTCAAGATCAATCACCGGATCCTCATGAACCATGGGCTCTTTGCCCCTCTGCAGTACCTATGCTGGTGAAGAAAGTGAGGCCCCTTCCACCTGATGTGGAGATAACACTCGCTGAGCTGAAGATGAAGGCGAGACCCCTTCCACCTGATGTGGAGATAGTACTCGCCTAGCTGCTGCAAATAAGGCCCTTGGGCCTTTCTGATAAGTGACCAGAGGAGTGGAGCTGACATGTCAGGTCTCAAGAATATCATGCTACTGTGATGGCCTTCCCTCTTCATGAACAACCTCAGGGGGTGAAAGGGATAACCTTGAGAGCAACAAAACAAAACCCTATCTCTACTTGCATTTTGACATTTTTAAAGCAAATATACATGAACTTCTCATTTCAACTTGATGGCATTAAAACAAATTTCCCATGCTCATTTCTATATATCAAGCAAAATACTTTGATGATTAGAGGCCTACCTGCAACCTTGAAGAGATTTGGGGTCATTTGGCAGCTTACTGGCAAATTTCTGTGGAGAAATCCCCAACGGGTTGCGCTTTTGCAGGAGGCTTTTGGAGGCCTTCCTGGTGTCGGAATCGGGAACAGGATGGCACGTTGGAAAGGTATTTGAGGCTACCTTCCAACCCAAGTAAAATTTTTTAATTTGGAGTTGATTTGACCTATCAAAAATCAAATCTCCCAAGACTGGTCAAAAAGTTCCAAATGAGGCTGCCTGAAAGACGAGTACTGTTGCAGTCAACTTTTGAATGCCTTCCTCAACCCCAAATTGAGCTCATGATAGCTCATGTGAAAGCTCTTTGTGTATAGTTATCATTTTAGCTATCAAGAAAATCATTTGGCCAATCAAGCTAGGAGAGAACTTGATTTTCCCAAGGTCACTTCAGAGGTGTCTTTGATTCTCCTAAGGCAACGGTATTCTTGACATTTCTCTCAAACAATGACACCTGCGCAAACAGTGAAGGAGGTTTTTCTTCTTTGGCATGTTATGAGAAAAAACCTCTCTCAGTTTTCCAAAATTCATCTTTGATTGCTCTGGAACATCATTTGAGTGCGACTTGTCCCGATGTGTGAAGCAAGGAATTTTGTCGAAATGGAGCGAGATGAAGGGGATAGGGGGCTTCTAAATTCTTGGAGAAATTTTGGGGAGTAGGGAGGGATGTTAGGAAGAAGGGGAAAGTGAATTCGCAGAGATTGAGTGAGGGGAAGGGGTCCAAAGGGGCAAAACACAGGCCCAACCTAGAAATTGCCACGTTGTAGCTAGAAACTAGGGTTTGTGCAAAAATGAGGAATTTGGTGGATCTAACTGATGGGAAGTGTTTTATAAGGTAATTTAAGGATAGGGAAAGGTGTATGAACATCTAGAAACAAGTTTTTCCGGTGATTTAACCATCCAAGAGAAATTGCCTTCAAAACCCTAGGAGAAGGAAATGAGCTTGCCTAGGCACAACTGAAGCATGAATAAGGTGTAAAATGACTCATTAGACACTGACATGATAATGAAAACCCTCTGAATGATGATAGGCTCAGCTGAATGATGACATGGACTGACATTTGGGCAAACTTTGAAAGGAGTGAAAACAAACCCTAGACCTAAGCCTAGTAACCAAATTTTGCTTGAAAACTCTTTGAAATGACAAAATTTGACCTTGACACTCTGAGACCACTTTGTAAGAGCATATTTGATCACTGGAGGAAGGCTGGGAAGACTAATACTAACATTGGCTCCAATGGGGATGGTAGCTCCTTGGAGGTGCCAAGAACCTCAGACATCTGGGAGAGCAGACCAGTGCCTTCATCCATTATTGGGCAATGGAGTCAAAAATTCAAGCTGAAATGTATGACTAAAAAATGATGACTTGATAACACAAATTGAATCTCACTCAACTAAAAACTGACTCAACACTTAAACACAACCAACAAACTGAAAATGATGCTCAAAGGGGAGCTTATTCATCACAACCTACTCTAACAGTTTCATTCATCACCTGATCAAGTGAAATGAAACAACCAATGTAACCAAGTAAGTGTCCCATTTGTTGTTCGAATTCTCCACAGGTGCTTGCTTATGAACAACAAGAGAGAACTGCTGAAAGGCAACTCACATGAAAACTTAGAAACAGATCCATTGAAAGATATGAATTCTCTACCCACCTCCAAAAACACAGCATAAGGATCTTGAAATTCAAGCACACTGGAACTTAGCTCATCGAATGGATTACTTCTCTTTTCCTCATACCATAAATGAAAACTTAGATCTGAGCCTTGTGATGAGACCTCTGCTGAAAATGATAAAGAAACTGGCTTTCGGATCAAATTTATATCAGCACATGTTTCAAGCTCACATGTGGTCAATGGAGAAAGACTTTGACTGCAAACCTCATCCAAAAGATCAGCTATTGGATCATGAAAAACTTGAAAATACTGCTGCAATGTATCCATTGAAAATGTATGACATCCTTCTAGCTGTTCATCTTTTTCTTGAGAGATTTTATGAGAATTCTGCCTTATAAACTGAAATGCTTCAAAACAAAAGGGTATAGAATCTTCCTGTATCATCAAATCATGTATTTCGGCTGCCACAGCTTCATTTGTAATCAGCCTTTCAATTTCATTTGGTAGCTGCAATCTGATGCTACAGGCTGCTCAAGAATTTTGTCATCTGTCTCATCCTCAACATTTACACTGAGAGATTGCTGATTTGTTATAGGCTGTCCATTTAAAGATTTACTATGCAATCTATCCTTCAAAAACTGAAATGATTCAAAACAGAATGGTATGGAGTCACCTTCTTGTATCATTTGATCAAATATGTCACCTTCCATGCCTTCATCTGCAACTTGACAACCAATGGTATTTGGGGGCTGCAAATCTGAATATGAGAAGTCTTGAACAAGGTTTTTATTGCCTTCAAGATGGTCTAGATCAAGACTTGTTGACAACTGATTCCTAATTTCATGGAAGTTGTCTCTGATGAACTGACATGAATCAAAACAAAAAGGAAAAGATCCTTCACTTACTTCAAAATTTGCTGCACTTTCCTCGTCACTGTCATAGCTGATATGTGATGGCTGAACATTGTATTCAAGCTGCTGAAAATGAAATTCTTCCTCCCACAAACTAGCTGCTTGTTTGATTGCAAGATTAGCTTCTGTTTGGAGAACATAATCATCATCATACTGATCAAAATGAGGCAAATCATCACTATAAAACACATCATCAAGCATGCAGGTCATATCAACAGTTCTTTCTTCTTCATAATGATCTATAAAACAATCACTATGACAACTGGGATCAGAAACAAAATGTTTTGGGTCAGCAACTTGTTCTTCTTCAATCAACGAGCCATGACTTTGAACATCATAATCATTCCTTGCGTTGATTTTGTCCATCATCTTTTCCACTGCACTTACCAAAATGTCAAGTTTCACCTCTAAAGGTGTTGATTCGGCTGGATCTATGTTTTTCATCTCTTCTTCCTTCATTCTTGCCCGTCAGATCAGCAGATGCGCCTCTACACTTACTGCACTGTTTTGCATCTCGTGAAGTGTTGCAATATCCCTTTCTCTCATCTGAAACTCCATCTCCGGATCAAAGGCACCTGGATAGTGCAAGAGAGCAGATCTAGGAGAAGGTCTTATATCAACTGGCATTGAATAATAAACTTGGTTAAATCTGGCCAAAAACTGTTGTACTGTCTCCCCTGGCAATCTTTCAGCTGGTTATACTCTTCTACAATCAAGAAGAGGTTATTCCCGATCATCCACCTATCGAGAAAAACTTTGACGAAGTGTTGGAAATCTAAGATGCTCGCATCAGGCAGGGCTTTGAACCAACTCTTCACTTCAGCTTGCAAAGAAAGAGCAAAAGGCCTAATACTGACATCTTCTTCATCAACTTCAAAAAGATCTAGAAAATTCTCAAAATTCTGGACATGGTGCTCAGCGTTGACATTCTTACATTCACCATCAAACATCGGCAAGTATAGATCATATTTTTTGGGGAAAGCATGAAGAACCGAAGGTAAAACAAGAGGTTTATACCGATCTGGAATTTTACAAGGTGTAGGGGTATGTACAACAGGTATAGAATTAGTTTTGGTCACTTGAGGTTCATCAACTTGAAGATAGCCATCACAAAATTCAGAAAAAGGATCTTGATCAACCTCAAAGGCATGCAAATCTTTGATATTTACAATCTTCAAAGGGAAGGAATCAAATGCAAGCTTGGGATCTCTTCTCAAATACAATATACTTTGCAAAGCCTTCTTGACATTCTTGGGAAAAGAGAAGAAATAATTTATGACAAAGAACAAAATGTCTTGGATGAAATTCCAACTTAAGTACCTGATCTGTCCATGTTGTCCTTTCATGTTTCTACTGGTCGGGATCATCCTCCAGTGGAGTCTTTGGATCTGATCTTGAAAATGATTTAGAGTCGCCAAGTGAATGATTTCAGCCTGTCAAGTGTCTGATCGTTGTTCACCATCAACAATCAGATCTGAACTTGATACATGTACTGGGGTGAAATGCAAATGAAGTGGTCGTATTCACAAGCTCACGGAGATTGAATGAAGCAGCGTTTATCTACTTGCGCTGATGCAAAGCAAGAGAATTTTCGAAGGCTGCCTGGCGTAACTTCAGGCTCCATCTAAGACTTATGAAACAAACACATCAACCCACAAACAAGTTTGTTCTCCCCAGTATGGTCGCCAGTATGTTAGCGCTTGAAATTTCACCTCAGGCTGAGAAAGGTAAACCTCAAGGCTACATCAAACCATTCAGCCTCGTAGCTAGCCCTACGGGGCAGGAGAAGGCTCTCTCCGGTCAATCTCGGTAGATCTTCAATGGGATGAGATGACCAATTGGGGGTTTATGGGGTTTATGGTGGCAAATTGAGGAGTTGCAATTTAGGGTGCGGGGATTGGACACAGTTTCTGCAGGGGGGTCTTTGGGGCGAGGTAGGAGCCTGTATTGATGCCTTTAGCTGAAGTGGATGATTAAGAAGAAAGATAAGAAGGCTAAAGAGAGAAAACAATGGATTTGAATTCTCTTTAGACAGTAGAAAACATAGAAATTAAACAAATTTAAAAGTAGATCATGGCAAGCATGAATTCTAACTTTATCACTTCATTTGTTCAATATGCAGCAGTATAGAAAGGAAATGAATCACATAACAAAGCTTAAAATAACATGGAGAAACACACCATCAACACATGAGTCCACAAGAATCCCAAAGATGACTGCAAAACCCTGGTCTTGCTTAGCCAAAAATTGCAGAGATACAGTGAAAATATACAATGATAGCTTTTCCCTCAAGAGTCCAACCTTCCAACCCCTGAAAATGATTAAGAAAATACATAATATAGGCAAGCCAACCTCTTCCCTTGCCTCTACGGGTCGAGCTCAAACTTCTAGGAGCTGTTTCAACTAATTCTAAACTGAGCACTAAAATCTAGGCAGTCAAAACAACTTGCCTCTATAAGCTAGGAAATCAATCCATTCATTAAATATTTACCCTTGACATGAATGAATCTTCTAGAAGTGTTACAAAAGGGTAAAAGTATCCAAAAAGTGTCACAATTACATCCAAGAGGACCACCATCAACCTCAAAAAGTCAAACTGGAGCCAAACTGCGTTTTCTGGGTTGAACTGGTCAAATCTGGCACAATTTCCTCAATGGGTCGCGCACATTTCCTCAACGGGTCGCGCACTTTGGAGCTCAGGTTGGAGGCCTTCCCGGTGTCAAAATTAGGTGCAGGATAGCTCGTTGGAAATTTCGCTGAGTCTACTTTCCAATCCAACCGGAATTTTTGGATTTGGAGGTCATTTTCCCAGTCAAAAGTCAATTCTCCCAAGACTGCTTCTGCAACTCAAAAAAGGGGCAGAAAGTCAAATTTTGCATGTATTTTAACCTTTTGGAGGCCCAAAACTCCATAAAAACTCAAGTCCATCCATAGGCATATGTAACTTTGCATGAAAAATCTTGAAATGTTGAGTTTTTGCAAAACGGAGCTACGATGACAAAGGGTCTCACCGGAGGTGAGATCCGTTGAGAAGCCAAAACCTGTAAATTTCCCAAAAATACCAAAATTACCCAAGATTCTCCAAAATTTTTGGGATTTGTGCTGTAGATGATGCTAGTGAGTGCCATGATCCTTAAGGGATGCCTCAGCCAAGATATGGAGGGGGTTATTCTTCTTCTTCCGCCTAAGAGCCTCAGACAACCTCCTTTGGAACATTTTCATCTTGGCTTTGCATACATGCATTCTTGCCCAATAGTGATTCTTCATGTTTCTCAATAGCTTTTTCTCTTAGTTGGCCTTAGCCAATAGCCTCTCCAAGTGGGCATTCTCCTGAATGAGCAGTGACTCCCGGTCAGCAGGCAATGGATCACCGGGCCTCCTACGGTTCAATACTCGATCGCTACGAATCCTCCATAGCTCATCAAGTGCCTTCTCCTCCTCTAGCTGTGTGTTTCGCTGCTCCAGGTAAGTAATAGTCCATTGGGCACCCTCAAGTCTCCTCTGTAAAACATCATTTTCAGCCCTGAGATGCTGAATGACATCCTTCGCCTCTTGGCTAGGAGAACTGGCCTCAAGATCAATCACCGAATCCTCATGAACCATGGGCTCTTTGCCCCTCTGCAGTACCTGTGCTGGTGAAGAAAGCGAGGCCCCTTCCACCTGATGTGGAGATAACACTCGCTGAGCTGAAGATGAAGGCGAGACCCCTTCCACCTGATGTGGAGATAGTACTCGCCTAGCTGCTGCAAATAAGGCCCTTGGGCCTTTTTGATAAGTGACCAGAGGAGTGGAGCTGACATGTTGGGTCTCAAGAATATCATACTACTGTGATGGCCTTCCCTCCTCATGAACAACCTCAGGGGGTGAAAGGGATAACCTTGAGAGCAACAAAACAAAACCCTATCTCTACTTTCATTTTGACATTTTTAAAGCAAATATACATGAACTTCTCATTTCAACTTGATGGCATTAAAACACATTTCCCATGCTCATTTTTCTCTATGAAGCAAAATACTTTGATGATCAGAGGCCTACCTGCAACCTTGAAGAGATTTGGGGTCATTTGGCAGCTTACTGGCAAATTTCTGTGGAGAAATCCCCAACTGGTCGCGCTTTTGCAGGAGGCTTTTGGAGGCCTTCCTGGTGTCGGAATCGGACGCAGGATGGCGCGTTGGAAAGGTATTTGAGTCTAACTTCCAACCCAAGTGGAATTTTTCAATTTGGAGTTGATGTGACCTATCAAAAATCAAATCTCCCAAGACTGGGCAAAAAGTGCCAAATGAGGCTGCCTGAAAGAAGAGTACTGTTGCAGTCAACTTTTGAATGCCTTCCTCAACCCAAAATTGAGCTCATGATATCTCATTGGAAATCTCTTTGTGTCTAGTTATTATTTTACCCATCAAGAAAATCATTTGGCCAACCAAGGTTGGAGAAAACTTGACTTTTCCAAGGTCACGTCAGAGGTGTCTTTGATTCTCCCGAGGCAATGGTATTCTTGACATTTCTCTCAAACAATGACACCTGTGCAAAAAGTGAAGGAGGTTTTTCTTCTCTGGCCTGTTATGAGAAAAAACCTCTCTCAGGTTTCTAAAATTCATCTTTAATTTCTCTGGAACATCATTTGAGTGCGACTTGTCCAGATGTGTGAAGCAAGGAATTTTGTCGAAATGGAGCGAGATGAAGGGGATAGGGGGCTTCTAAATTCTTGGGGAAATTTTGGGGATTATGGAGGGATGTTAGAAAGAAGGGGAAAGTTAAATCTCAGAGATTGAATGAGGGGAAGGGGTCAAAAAGGGCAAAACATAGGCCCAACCTAGAAATTGCCAGGTTGTAGCTAGAAACTAGGGTTTGTGCAAAAATGAGGAATTTGGAGGATCTAAGGGATGGGAAGTGTTTTATAAGGTAATTTAAGGAGAGGGGAAGGTGTATGAACATCTGGAAACAATTTTTGCCGGTGATTTAACCATCCAAGAGAAATTGCCTTCAAAACCCTAGGAGAGGGAAATGAGCTTGCCTACGCACAACTGAAGCATGAATAAGGTGTAAAATGACTCATTAGACACTGACATGATAATGAAAACCCTCTGAATGATGATAGGCTCAGCTGAATGATGACATGGACTGACATTTGGGCAAACTTTGAAAGGAGTGAAAACAAACCCTAGACCTAAGCCTAGTAACCAAATTTTGCTTGAAAACTCTTTGAAATGACAAAATTTGACCTTGACACTCTGAGACCACTTTGTAAGAGCATATTTGATCACTGGAGGAAGGCTGGGAAGACTGACACTAACAAGTTGGATGATGTTGAATCCTTGATGATGATGTTTCTTTATTTGATGTGACAATCGTAATGTCCTAGTATGTGATTATTTAATATGGTTAACGATATCATGAAATGGATGCAAGGATTCATGAGACAGTTTATGTTATTACACTACCACAGTGGTGGTTAATGGTTATGAAACTTATTGTCTTCTATTGCAATTTACTTGATCTACTAATGAACATTATATCTAATGGTTGATGAGGAATTGTGGAGTTGTGAATTTGATAATTACTTGTGGGTAATTTGTATAAAAAAATTCTAACTCCCTACTTTTACATGCGAGGTTATTGGGGTACATTACAAGTGGTATCAGAGCTAAAGGTTGCATCACGGGCGCCTTTGGGAATTGGTAAGCGAAAAGGAAATTGAGGTATGCCGTTAGTGGGCATTAACTCAGGTATGAGTTTAACCATTCACATATTAATTTACGTAGTACAATACTTTTGGCATGATAAGTGTGATTCATGTTTAAACTTCTCTAAGTAGTAAAGTTGTTGCATAACTATGTGCATGACATTGGAATCCTGATGAGGATAAAAGACAGTGAAACTTTTTTTGCACTTATGAACAATATTGAACACTCATTGAGGAAAGTGACAATCAACTACCAACTTTTGATTTGCAAATATGGCAATAACAATGATGCATTTATTGAACAAGATTGAAGTTACAATGAACGAAATTTAATGAGGAAATGCATGAATATAAATTACGGGGAACATCCTTGAATAGGATGACAAATTGTTTTAAAAGGACATTAGAAGAATCCTTTAGATACTGAAAACATGCAATGAGACAAGCAGCAAGACTTGATTGTCATAACTAATTTTGATTAAGTTTTTCCATGGTTTCATTAAGATGATTGGTAGTTGTGATTGGTTAGTGTTGTATGACTAACTAATAGCACTTATGTGCATGAATTGAATTTGATTTAAGCTTATCACAATTCACAAACAAGTGATTGTGGTATTTACTTCCTGTATTGGTCTATTGATGACAATACATTGTAGGAAATTGGAACGTTTAGATTGTTAGCTCAACTATTGTTGACATCTATACATTAATGAATATTTTCATATGCTTTTATGCATGATAGTATTGTGTAGCAAAATAAAAGATCAAGGAAGTGAATACCTGTTAAAAGGATGCATATGTATAACTAATGTTGCTAATGGGATTAAGTAGTGGTAGCTTAATGGCAACAAGAAAAACTCGTCACGTAAAATGTTGCAATGAGAATTGCAATCATAAATGAGAAAGAATAAGGTTATATGATATGCATGATTTTATTATTTGGAAATCAGAATGCATACAACATGTATATCAGTTGTGTTTCCTATCAATCTAGATGTTGTGAACCCATGATAAGTGCAAAGAGTAGATGCATCATATACATGCATGCTTGTTTCGTTAATAATAATGATTATATGGTTCATTATGTCAATTAATTTGGGGATAGTGATAAAAGAGAAATTTAGCATGCCAGACAGTTGTAGATAGTTGTGAAAGGCTAGAAAGCCTTGGGTTGACGACAGTTACCTGTCCAGAGGGGTTGATGGTACTTGTCTGCCCGGATATGGGTTGATGGCAGTTACCTGCCTGGAGGGGTTGATAGTACTTGTCTGCCCGGATTTCCTCTCCCTAGACTTCTTGTGCTGGTTGGCCAGTGGAATTCCATGTTAGACCTGGTAAGGTCTGTATCAAAGAAACTGTCTGGATGTGAAAATGACTCGATTTGGTTGTGGAAACCAGATTCCATGGGTTGGGAATTCTTCAGCCTATTGTGGTTCTCAAAGCTAAATAAATTAACCAATTAGCTATATGTTATGTTAAAAATTAATTTCATATATAGATGTGTAAAATGTCATGCACATTTAACAGGAAATGAGCTTAGTGCTCAATAAGGAGTTATTGGAAATTTTAATTCCTTTATTGTATTATTAATTTTGTAAACGTCTTAGTAGGGGCTAAGGAAATTTTCACTTGATGCAGTGATTGACTGTTCGATGATTAGGGAGCTAGGTGCTCTTTTGCTACTTTTAGAAGTACTCTGTGGATGTATTTAGTGAGAGTTAATTTAGTGTGCATGTGGAGCAGTGATGAGCTCTTAAGTACTTGTAAAAGTACTGCAATTTAAAAATCATCTAACATTGCACAATTGATTGATAGTTAAAAGTATTTCATTTGACTCACAATATTATGACTCATGCGATTGAATTTGTTTGTCAAACATTACAGGATTACTTACCATGGAGAGTTGATGGGTTTTCCAACCACTATTAAAATGCTTACGTGAAAGTACTCATGATTCTCAAGAGTAGATGGTAAGCAATGGTAAGTTGATATAGAGTTTAGTTTTTGAATTTGAATAAGGGAGAAGTGGTGGCAATTAGAACTTGCATATTTTTGCAATTATGAACGCTTATGACTATTTATCTTTCTTATGATTATATCATTACTATCTTGATTGTTGTCATTTCTTGGAATGAAATCTTTGATTTTAAAGAGGAAGGATCACTTTTTGTGTGGTTTACATGATTATACCATGAGTAAAATATCAAGTTCCCAACAAGAGATGAACACCGAGGACGGTGTTCTTGTTAAGGGGGGGAGTATGTAATATCCCTAAGGTAATAACTTAGCATAAATTAAACAATTATGAAATAGCTAAGAGTTAGTTATGAAACTAATTCTTGGTATTCGAAAATTGAATGAGAAACGAAGGGAATAGGTGAGTGAGGCTTAAAGTTTTTTGGACGTTCTCATAAGGAGAATGTTGGAATGGTTAATATGATTCTTTTTCTTAATCACGGAATGATTTTAATCGCCTTTTTTCAGTAAACAAATATTTGTCAATTTGTTTATCAGAATTGGGTTGGTTCGGTGATAACTCCTGCATTTCCTGTTCATGTTTGATCTATAACACTGCTCAGATGTTAATTATATTGGATTTGTTCACTCTGTTTTGAGAGCAAGTGAAACTCTCTGGCCTTGAAGAAGAGCCATTTAATCCCGCAACAGTAAAGGAACTGAGCTTATTGTTTCATACTGGCCTGGCACACGAGTAAAGATTCATGAGAAGAGTTCACCGTGCCTGCTGACTGCAACGTAGAGCCCATTTCTACCACCTATTTATAGCTTCCAAGCTTCCTCCACCGCAAGGCACGGTGTTTTTACACCATTAGATAAGTAACTGCACTCTTTATAGAGAATGATAAGCTGTGTTATATTAAATGGTTGGAAAATATCATGTGGTTGCGTTCTGCAGTTAAAGATTAAATGTTTTATATGTTTCCCTGGTAAGGAAAATGTTTTAATGCATGCAGTGAAAAGATTGATTATTTTATATGTTTTCTTGGAAAGGAAAATATGTTAATGCATGCAGTAAAAGATTGATTGTTTTATATGTTTTCTTGGTAGAGAAAATATGATAATGCATGCAATAAAGATTGATTTTTTTATATTTTTTCTTGGTAAAGAAAACATGTTAATGGGTGCAGTTAAAGACAGAATATTTTATAAATTTCCTTGTTAAGGAAATATGTTAATGCATGCAGTGAAAGAATGATTATTTTATATGTTTTCTTGGTAAAGAAAATAGAAAATATGTTAATGCATGCGGTAAAAGATGATTATTTTATATGTTTTCTTGGTAAAGAAAATATGTTAATGCATGCGGTAAAAGATTGAATATTTTATATGTTTTCTTGGTAAAGAAAGTGTTTTAATGAATGATTATAGAAGAAATAGCAGTTAAGTTGGATTTTATTGAGAAGGGATATATGATTTATTGCATGGGGATACTAGCTAATCTCTAAGTTTCTTCTGAAATGATTATGCATTACATGCATGATAGAAATAGCTAATGATGTGATTCTAGGCACATAGATATTCATTTCTATAGTTTCTTTTCAGAAAAAGAGTGCATACTTCATGTATGAAGATGAAGGCTTTTATGAGAGTTTTCTTGAAAATAAAAATAGAGGTTCTTTCCTTAAAAGACACACATGAATAGTGTTCATGCAAGAGCAAGAATCCATACTTGTTCATGAAAAGACTATGTGCATTGAAGTAAAAGTAATTGTGTTAGGAAAAAACACATGTTGCATGCACATAAAGGTAGCTATTGTGACTTTGGAAATATGAGTCTGTGTGTACATAGAGAAAGTGATCATGTTAACTTTCTTGAAAACAATAATCTCTTGAAGAGATTGTCTTGTTAGATGAGTTGTGTTGATTTCTTGATTTTGGATGGATAAGTAAACCTTGTTTTTGTATCTTGATTTTGATGCATAAAGATGGATATTCTTTAATAATTTATTGAAAAGCAAGCTTGAGAAACCCTCATATAGGATGATAGAGGAATGAGGTTATAACGACTTACTTTAAGAATGAAGTATGTGGTTTGTTGTATGAAATGATGGTAGTATTCTAGTGAAGGGAATATGTATTGCATACATTAAAGAAGGGATAATATGATATGCTATGGTATGCACAAAGAATAGTCATTGTGATATGGAGTTATGTTCTTTGTATGTTAGAGAGACTATGTTGAGTTCTTGAAAAATAACTATGTGAAAAGAACATATGGGCTTAAGCATAGAAATAATAGTTTATTACATGTATGAAGATATAACAATTGTGTTATACATGTTAAAAGATCTATTTTAGAGATTGATATGAGTAGATGTTAAAAGATCTCTTTTAGAGGTTGAATATAGATTCATTAATATGGTATCTAATCTTGTTGCCAAAGCTTGTAGACGACAACATTGACACGAAACAATGGCGGTTGGTGCCAAAGAAAAGTGATGTTAACATTGTGGCAGGAAAAGGATTAATGGTCCATGCAGATGAGTTCGAGTTGCAGGATTGTACATTGCTAGAACAATCATGCCACACGGAATGTTGTATGTGGCCATATGTAAGTAAAAGATTACATGGAAACTGTATTAGCTTTTAGCTAGTTATGTGACAACTTAATGATAACTCATTGTAATGATTTTATAACAATGGCTAAGGGATGGAATCACTTATAAGCCATTGAGTGAGGGGTGAAAACCCTCACGAGCGTTTAATAAAGAGATTAAATGTTTGCTGGTTTTTACCATATGGGGTTTCGAGGGTATATCAATGTTCAATGGTGTGATTGCCTTTTGTGTCAATTGGATGATGTTGAATCCTTGATGATGATGTTTCTTTATTTGATGTGACAATCATAATGTCCTAGTACGTGATTATTTAATATGGTTAAGGATATCATGAAATGGATGCAAGGATTCATGAAACAGTTTATGTTATTACACTACCACAGTGGTGGTTAATGGTTATGCAACTTACTGTCTTCTCCTGCAATTTACTTGATGTACTAATGAACATTATATCTAATGGTTGATGAGGAATTGTGGAGTTGTGAATTTCATAATTACTTATGGGTAATTTGTTTAAAAAAATTCTAACTCTTTGCTTTTACATGCGAGGTTACCGGTGTATGTTACACCAACCTTGGCCTGAACTCTGCCTTCACTGAGACAAAATTGTGCAATCTAGGGAAGGAAGGCACTGTCTTCCTCTAGAAATGCACATTTCTACCCAAGCACTGTCCTCGAGGACTATTTTGCACATTTCTGAGGGATAGTGACTGCTAGCCCAAACAATTGTGCAATACATTCACTGAGCACCCATTGCCAGTTGAGATTACGCATTGCATAATTCCAGCAATCAGTAGGCAGACTGGACTGTGCATTATGTAGTTCTAGCAGTCTGAAAACCTTCCAGCAGTCGAGACTATGCCTTGCATAGTCTTGGCAGTGTGTCTCCCAACCTCCCAGCGAAAATTGCACGATCTTCATAATCAGACACCCATGTATGTTGCAAGTCAATTCTAAAGTTTATTTTGGTTTTTGACTGAGATATTTCTTGCCACGAGTGTTTCCATGTTTGTAGGTATTGTAGGTGTTCATCTGCCTCTCATTAGTATAGGTACAATGGTTTATAGGAGAGCAGAGAGGAAGACACCATTCAAAGAACACTTTGGGATGTAGTCGATCAATTGTCTATGAACTTGCCTACCCACGAAGACATCAAGTTGTTTGTAGACAAGGACATCTAATGCAGGAGCATACAACTCAACAATTTCATTATGTTCTAGTTAACTTAGGGGGTCTTGTGTTTTCAAGGAAGTTGGATTCCTATGTATGTAATTATTAATGTTTATGTGATTAGAATTGGAATTAATTAGATATTTTTAAATGCTCTAGAATGTAGGAGAGCGTGAGTAGTGATGAGAGAGTTGGAAATCAATTAAAAGCCTTAGACTAGGAACTGGTGTCATGATTCATGGAACTAGAGAGGTTTCTTAGGGATTAAATAAAGTTAAAAGTGGACTTAGAGGATATTCGGGATTTAGTTCAGCATATTAACGATTTGAACCAGAATTGGTTCAACATAACCTTTTGTAAAAATGTAAGCCTAAAAGGCTTAGTTAGGGGTTAGATAGGTAGCCAATTAGTTAGAGTGAGATTAGATATGTTTGACTGTAAGCCTATGGGCAGGAAAGGAAAGGCCACTTATATTGAAAATCAGGATGAGGAAGAAATTCTTGTGTAAATGTTTATTTATTAATACAGATAACTCGATTATGAGTTTGTATGATGTGTATTGTGTAATTGAGATTAGACTGTGTTAACGCCCAGGTTGTTCCCTATGACTCCCAAGGGAATACAGCCGGGGTAACCACTAACCAATCTTTGGACCACAGCTTCTAGCCAAACTGTAATTAGAGAGGGCTCTCTCTTTATAATTTGTCTATGTTCTGATAGTATTTTAGGCTAGCTATGTTGTTCAGACCTTTTGTTTTGTGTTTGGTTGGATAATGTTTCAGTCAAGATATATGTGCTCTCGTTAGAATGTTATATGTCATTGGGCAATGGAGTCAGTGGTCCTTTAACTGTTTTGAGGTGCTGTGTGATGCTGTAGTGATGCTGCAGAGCAAGGTTAGTGTCTAAGAAATAAACTTTCATAAAGCGATTGGGTGGGTTGTGTCGAGTTTATGCAAGGCAATTAAGAATCTTACAGTAAATTGTTAGAGAAAGACAGTGAGAATATTGACCTAGGAGCATTTAATAATTTCTAGGTGATATTCATACATATAGAATTAACAGCTACATGAGCAATTAAGAATTCATGTTCATGGTTAATTCTGAAGACAAACATTCACAGCAGTAAAAATTGAGTACAAGGTGTAATAAACAAATCCTGCACTATTCTTTTTCTTTACTGCTATTTTAGTGTAACCTGAATATGATTTGATAAACACGAGAAAGACAAGAACAGAGATTAAGGAAAAAACTTGTTATTTCATCTGACAGCACAGGAATTCTACATCAACACATCAATCATCAGCAAGACACCATAGTTCTAGGAAATCACTGAGCTGATCTAGCTCTTTGTATTAAACAATTCTGAAATACAGTCTACATGCCTCAGAGTGAAAAATTACCAACCCCTTATGCGTTACTAAGGGGGGTATATATACAAAGTTTACATAAGAAAATATCTGAATGGAGAGTAAATGCTTCATTAATAGCATGCCAACCGCTGGAGTGTAGCAGCTGAGAAAGTTAATGCTGTAATAACTTTTGTTGCCTTAGCTGTCAAAAAATGGTCAGAGCCTGTTGTCTTGGTGGCAGTTGGAGTCGGCTGAGGGTACGCTGTCAAAATTTGCGCATTTCTTTTACCTTTTGGGCTAGCCGTCATTGTCTATGTGCTGAGTCACATTTCAGCTGCTTTTAATGCTGACTTTATCATGCTGTTTGTCTTGTAGTGACCTGGAGCTGGCAGTGACCGAACAGCTGAAGCTACCGTGGCAGAATTTGAAGCATTGCTTGCCACCAATCCTCTTTGGGCATTTGATGCCTCCTAATCTTTATCAAGGTCTCATCGGCCTCTGTATATCTTTAGAAATTAGGAGTCTCAAAAAGATGATTCACTTCATTCTCAATAAAGAACAGGCCTTCTAATTTGTCATACAAGCTCTGTCCTAAGGGAGGTCCTGTTTGTTCAGATGTACCGCCAGATGCAGTAATCTGATTCTCAATGTATGTTGCCATTCTGTTGGCAAATTGATCCCGGGAGACTAGTTTTTCTGCACCAGTTAGGAGGCTGGGCAGGCCTTTTGCTTGCAGCACTGCCAACTTAACTTTGAATTCCTCCACATCTGCTATGATCTCATAGCACTTCCTCTCCACAGTTTGCACATAGCTCCTGAGAGTTAGCACCTTCTTGGCAGTGAGGACAGCCTCTGTTCTGTTGGGGATACCTATAGCTGCTAGTTCCTCCTTTTCCTGCCTGTTCAGGAAGTCTATCATTTGGTTGGCCTGCTCTGGTCTGTTTTGCAGCAGTGTTTTGGCCTTATTAATTTCTATTTGTGCTTGGCCCAACAAGTCCATCTGTTCATGCATTTTTTTTTATTGATCTCGATTGTTGAGTGATGGATTGGCCTATTTTGGCCCATAGAATCCTTTTTATGTCTGCCATGGCTGTCTCTAGATTCAACTCTTTTTCTAAGGCCTTTATCTCTCTGCCCTGTTCAACCACAGTAACCTTCGACTTGTCATACTTGGCATCCATTTCTGCCAGTTTTTCCTTGGTCTTATTTATTTCATTGGCCTGGAGCTCCATTTCTTTGATGGCCTTGGTTAATTCCTCTACACTTTTGCTGGCTTCTGGAGCTGTTGTTGTTCCTGCTGCTTCTGTTGTGGGGGCCACTACTGCCCCTGAAGTTGCTGCTGTTGTGGAAGTAGTTCGAGGAGCTTGGGAAGTGGATTCTCCCTGTTTATCTTGTAGTGCTCCTTCCAGCTCTTTCTCCAATTGCCTGATCCTCTGGTTTTGCTGCATTAGGAGGTCTAGTTGGTCCTCAGGCTAGGACCTCCACCCTTGTCTTCACAAAATCTGCAGGTGACTTAGGCTGCGGCCCTTTGGGCTTAAAGTGGCTGAGGAGCAATTTTTCCTCCTGAATGTCATATACCGACATTAGCCTTTCTTGCTGGGCTGGTGTTGCATCTATGAATTGCTTGTAGACCTCAGCCCTTAGCAGCTCATTCTGAGCTTTTATTTGTTTGAAAGAAGCCTTAGTGCTTTTGGGCTTCTTGGTCTGCTGGGAAGAGGAGGACACCTCTAAGCCAAGTTGTAAACCTTGCTCCTGCTGAAAGGAGCTTGTTCCTGTGCGCTGGCTGTCCTCCTTGTTTTTCCTTGAGCTGTCAAGGAATTCTTCAGTGATGTCTTCCACCTTTGGGGAGTCTAGCCTTTGCCTTTTGGCTTCTGTTTGCTGGGAGGATCCACTAAGAGGAGTGGACTCTTCTCTATCTCTTTTTGTACCCCTTTCCTCATGTGCTGGGGTCTGCAAAATTGGGGCAGTCAATGGCTCAGTTTGAGGTGGTGGTTTTTGCATTATTGGAGCTGCTGGTAGCCCAGTTTGTGGTAGGACAGTTTTCCCTTGCTGCTGTTCTAGCTGCTGCTCTGTTTGCTGGCCTGTTTGCTGCTCTGTTACAGGGGCAGAATTTTCTTTCACTGTTTCCTCCTTTGCACCCATTATGCCTTTGCCTTTGTCTGTTGCCGGTGATGATGTAGAGGGTGCTTGTGGTGCAGTCCTTGTGGCCGAGGTCCCTTCTCCTGCTGAGTGAGGCCATTTGAGGGGTACCTGCTGCACAGAGTCTAGGTCAAAGGTCTTTTCAAGATCCTTCATATTTTTTAGCATTACTTCTTCTTCAGTTAGCTTTTCAACTAAAGTACCCTGTAGCCATTCTTGCTGGTTGGCATATTTCTCAATATGTGGGTATTGACAATGCCTATAACCTAAGAGTCTGTATTTGGTTCTTCTTGCAGTGATGACGCCCTCAGGGTCATAAGGGACCCACCGGAAACTGTATGACAGTTTATATTTGTCCTTGAGGATGAGGTCAGCATCTTCCCATCCTTCATTCTTATTCATGATGAATGGGCCCAACTGGTGTTTGAACTTGAGGTGAGCCTTCTTGCTGGAGCTGTGGAAATGGGTTAGGTCAGACTGAATCAATTGCCTATAATATTCCAAGGCAAATATCCTCATGGGCACATACTTTGGGAGTCTGAAAGGACAAAGCTCACAGCCATAGACCCTGATGACTGTGTGTTCCTCATATAGGTACCAATCACCTATTTTACATTTTTTGGAAAGCTGCAGAGCCTTCTGTATCTCTGTTGACACTCTGGGAGGAGGGGACCTCATTAATAGGCAAGAGACTGGATACACAAATTGGTCAACAAACTCACAATAGGAATAGGGCGAGTTTGTGACATTGTGATAGACAGAGGTCCAAAAGATGACAGATCTTCTTTCCCCTCTGTAATCCAGCTTTTTGATATAGCATGGAAAAGCCTCAGTCTGATAATACATGAAGAGATGATAAATATAGGCTGAGTACTTGAAGACACCCTGCCTGTCCACTTTGCTCAGCTGATCATGAATCTTATTAGCAATGAACTTTGCAAAGTTGTATTTGCGGGCCAGGGGTTGGCCTGGGCTATAAACGGCCAGCAATACTAGCATGGTTTGATCCACATGCTCACTGGTGCTGTACCCCAGCACATAAGCAATCATGTCCAGGAGTAATCTGCCTACTTCAGTGAAGTGGACATTTAAATAAGGAGGTGGCTCTGTAGGCTGGCACTCAGGTCTCATGAATGTCCTGGTGACCCTTTGAATCTCCTCACTGGTCATTTTGGTACCAGTGTCTAGCAGATAGTTCATAGAGAATGGGAACAACAACTCTGTCTGGTCAAAATGCAGCATTTTGTTGATGGTCTCAGGATTGATGTAGAAAAGGACCCTCCCAGATGGGGTGCTGATTGTCCTGTGGTGCACATCATAGTTCCCAGCACATAGGCGAATGATTTCAGGAAACACATTCACAGAGGGGAGACAATAGTATGGCAAGTTTGATTCCCAGATGCCATATGTGTCATGACCCATCAGATAGTCCTCTCTTAGCTGTCTGAAGGTTTGCAAAAAATCTCTGTCTCCCACATAGTCTTCAATAAGGTAGTCCTGGTCAACAAGAGACAAAGACTGCAGGTCTTTATTGGGTGGATTCAATGGAGCAACATTGAGAGTTGTGGGTACAGGGGCAACCATTGTATGGTTTGATTTGGAGTGATATGAGTGCACTGGTTTGCAAAGCTTTTTAAGAGCTTAAGTGTTAGGCCAACTATGGACTAAGTCTGAAATGCCTTTTATAGTCAAAAACAGGCTTGTTTCTACAGTCTTGGTAGGTTCACAGAGATTTTGAATTGCTAGGGGTGAATTGCAGAGGATAGGAGGTTTTCTTTGGTGAAAAAATTGTTGTTGGTCTACACTCGGCAAAAGGGAACAATGTTGGGCACCTTGAAAATAATTTCACAGTTTTGGCCCGCGAATTGCCTGTTTCAATGCTGAATTTGTGGTTCTGGGGGCAAGCAGGTTAGCTTGGCTTACTTAAGGTAGCAGGTGCAGAGTTTATGTGGGATTCAATAGGTATTTTATGGCAATTTACAGAGAAATGGTATGCATGGGCCAAATAGAGGAATTATGGTGAATACCTGGATGAAACGCTTGAAAAGCCTGCGGGCTGAACTCTGGAGGTCGAATTGATGAGTTGGATTGGTTGGAATTTGAATTTGGAGCTCTAGAGGTGCTTTGGCAGCTGGAACGACTATCTCTTCCTTTGCGCGAAAATGACATAAAAACTGCCCAAAACATGACTTTAACGACAAAATTCGGAAAAAATGGGTAATTGGCGCCTTCCCGCCGATGACGTCAGCATGACGTCATGGCGGGCTCGGGTACGGAGGATGACGTGGCTGCTGAGGTGTAGGCCAGGGTGGCAGGACACGGTGGCGGGTGGATAAGGTGGCAGGGTTACGTGGAGGACCATATGGCGCGGGGGCGGGGGAGGGCACTACGCCATGCTGACGTATCGGTGACGTAAGGGAAGGCGGTAAGGGGATGGTGGTAAGTGGGTTCCCTGCACCACCTTTGGGCAAAGGCGGTATCGGGGAGGGGCGCTCCGAACAACCTCACCGCCTGCCACGCGTCCCTTGTACGGGGCGGAAAACCACTTTCCCCAGATGCTAAAGGTCGGCAGGTCGGGGAGCGAAAATTACCGCCCACCGTTAGATCTGGGCGGCGGAGATCGGACGGATGGCGGGTCCTCCGACAGATCGTGTAGCTTGGGGGGGTCCCACCGGCCTATTAAAATATTCAATTAAATATTTTGGTCGGGGAACCTTAGGGTTAGGGGTTTTTGCATGTGCTTTCGGGATTTTTGGTTTTCAAGGGTTTTATAACAGAAAAGAGGTTTTTAGGAGTGGGTTTAGCAGGGGGAAAGGGGTTTTTTGTGTTTTTTGAGCAGAGGGAAGGTGAGGGCTTAGGGGAAAGGTTGTTGCTCATAACCAGAGGTTGGAGCAGCCCCAAGACAGGGTTGACCACAGCCCCTGGTGGACTGAAGTCTCCCTAAACAACTTATTTAGCTATAGTGCCAAAGGGGGGGATATTTATACCATGTTTGGGGTTTATACACCATGGTGTTATAATAGTAGGGAAAGGGCAATTTAGGGGATTTAGATAATAGAAGTTAGGGGTTAATATGAATAAGGAAAGTGAATGAGGAATGATTTCATCAAGTGTATTTGAAAGTTACTTAGTTTAGGGAGTAGGTCAAAATGAAAAGATTTTTAGACAAGAAATGTGGCCTTTAAAGGAACAAGAACCACCATAAAACCTCAGATCTTTTCATCAATCTCCATAGATGAAGGGATGTTATTAATAAGAGTGAAAGGGGAAATTTGGGAAGTTAGACATGCTTCCTTTCTTTGATGCAACCTGATGGAGAAGAGGAGCTCCTCAACCATTGATTTTCCCGTGTGGACATTGCAGCACACATTTATTTGCAAGGAATGATATTTCTGCAACCCCAACTGCCTACCCATCTACTTGCCTAGCATTTTTTGTTTCTTCTTGGAGGGTGCACTTGGACTTGCAGACCCTTATTTGCCTTTTCTTTTCTTTGGCTTTTTCCTTTTGATTTTCTATCTACTGCTACCCTTATTGCTTCCAAGGTCCCAGATTATGCAGTTGGGAGCCTTACTTCTCTACCTAAGCTACTTGTCTACCAATATTAAATAGTTTGGACAAACTTCTTTCTCTATTCTACAGATGAAAATTTAAAACATGGCATGGTCCAGATTAGGCTGTTGGACCATCCATCAAAATTTAGACAACATCAAGCTATATACACAAATTGTTTTCTCTTGGAAATATGTGATCTTTGCATGATCAAAGCAGAGCATATTTGGAACTTTTCATTGTCAATCATGAAATATGAAACCTATTGGTATAGGTAGCTAACAGACTGTGTGTGTGACTAGAGAAATTCTGCGTAACTTAGGTTGCAAGTGTGTAAAATCAGGGAAGGAGTAACACAAAAGTGTGTTACGTGGTTGCACACAGACAATACTGGAGAGAACCTTCACAACGAAGGTATAATTGTAAGGTTTCTTAAAGCCTAAGGATTTTTGAAGGAAGCATAAAGGCGTGAGCGAAGATCAAGATCAAAACAAGTGAATATCATAAGCTTAAGGCAATTACATATAAAGAAAGTGAAATTGGGCTATTACATAGTAAGAACCAAAAGAACATAACGACACACAGGGACTGTTGGATTAGTTAGATCAATGGTTGAGGTTATGTGTGATAGAAGGCTAAGATTAAGTTGTGCATAAATAAGAAAGAATATGGACGACAGAGATTAAACCCACATGGTAGAAAAGGATGGAGTGGTCTTGAAAAGAGGTAAAAAGTTTCTCGCACGCCCTCAAGGTGGTGACCAGTATTTCTAAAATTCACGTGATTAAGCTTAGAAGCTGACACGTAGCAAATGATGGAGAGAGAAAACCACTTTTCTCATGTTATCTCAATTTGATATCGCTCGTGAAAGTATCTGCACAAGATTGCGTGATAACCATTTGATCAAGTGAGATTGATCAATGGTGAATATCAACCAAGGTTGTTGGCGATCGGGTGACACAACAGCCGTTGGATTGGGCAGAGCAGATCAATGGTAAAGATCATCTAGTTAGTTAATGATCAGGTGATGTGATAAATATTGGATCGAGGAATGAGATTGATGTCGGAGGTTTAACGTGCTAGCAAGAGCATCAATATATGTGCAAAGATTCAAAGGAAGACAAAAAGGTAAAGGTTTAAATGTGGTTATGTAATATTTCTATTATGTGGGAATTTTAATAGAAATAATTGGGGTTAAGGTTTTGCAGGTTAAGTTTGGGTGTTAACCAAAGTGTATGGTTGATAAGTGGAAGAGTTGAAAAGTAACCCAAAGTTATAACCTACAGATAAGTTAAATGAATGTTTACACATGGAGTTAATTAAGAAGCCTAGATCTTGATTAAAGAGAAATTTCCTAAAGAATCTTTGGAAATTCCTAGGACACACATAGTGTGGCATGCAATTGTATTTGCATATTGTGGGTATATGCGGCTTAGGTTGTATCAATATGGTGTTTGCAGCTTAGGCTGGCATCATTTGGTATCAGAGCAGAATAAGAAAATTATGTGTGTAAGAATTCTTTGAGAAAAATTTGTTCTAAGAGTTATGTTTTGAAGGTATGTATGCAAGAAAGAGGAGATTAGATTTTAATCTGACAAGTAGTAAGCACATAGAGATAAAGTGCAGCAGAATTTGCAGATGCAAAGGAAACTGAGATTAATACATTCAAAGTATAGGTGAATGGTAGAACTAGATCATGCAGATGTCTTGAAGGTGAGAAGATTGCAGCAACCTAGAGCAAGGAGTGCTCAATTGGTTCCAGAGGAAAGAACCATATAGATGCTAAAAGATTGAGCTCATAAGAGATAAGTTTAGTGAGGCATGTATAAAAAGAAGAAGACTTTTTACTGCAGAGGTTTTGTTTCAGCTCACACAAAGATCATAAAGGCAATTCCACAGAGGATGTGGGTAGAATTTCTAATGGATGAAGAAAGCTAGTAAGAGTTTCTCAGTGAAAGAAGAGGTGGTCAGAACCTAGTATTTCATTGTGATTGAAATATAATAGGATAGTTGTGTTATTAAAGGTGAAAATGAGTTGAAGCCTAGAAGGAGAAAAGAGAGATGCTCAAAGAGGTTCAAGAGAATAGATAACCAAGTGCTTGCCAAAAGGCCAAGTACAAATGAGAGCTTGGTGAGGTAAGTTGTAATTGGCGGGACTTGTTGTTGCAAAGGATTTAATGCAGCTCATAGTAAGTGAGTGAGGATCTCATGAAGATAGAGAAGAATATGACTACCGATAATTGTAATAGAGATAACAGAGGTTCTGAGGAAGACCACAATAGAAGGAAACTAAAGAAAGAGGATTCCAAGGCAAATGACAAGAGAACGAGTCAAGAAGAAGTTGACAAGGAGATTGCAAATTTAAAGGAACAACTCAATGTACTAAGGATGCTACTAGAGGAAGACCAAAGACAAGGTTAGGTCTTGAGGAAAAAAGCAGTGAAGTGGTCTAAATTGCAAAGAAGACTACAACAGAGGTAAGTGAACTGGCTAATGGACAATCTCCAAGAAGTTGAGTTGGAAATGGAAATATCCATTTGTGAAATAGAACAGGGTGAAGTTCTGGTTGAAGAAAAAAACTGGAGATCTGTGGAATATCTTATGAATTATTGTGAGAATTCAAGACAGCAAGAAGACTTGAAGACTAAAACCTCAAGTGAGACTAAAAGGTTACATGATTTTAAATTTGATAATATGTGTATGATTGCAGGTGAAACATGTGAACAAAGACAATTTTCTGATATTGTCGTAAAGGAGGAAGAAGATAGGTAGAATATAAATTCTATTCTAAAAGAAGATGAGATAGATAAGTCTCATGTAAATGGCCATACACAATTGGGAACAAGTTTTAATTTTCAACATATTGCAAGGACTGAAAGCAAAGGAAGTTTGACTCGTGATGATGGCCAAAAGTAGGAAGAGGTATGGAAGGATATAAAGAAACCAAGCGAAAGATTAGAAGACCATCAAAATATTTTTGAGTCATGTAGAGGGCTTGGAACAACATGAGAACTTGGTGATTGAATCATCAAGTGAGATCATGAGGTCTTGTGGATTTAAGACTGACAAGTTGTGTCTGAATGCAGATATTACAAAAAACAAAAGATCCTATGGAACTTCCTTGAGTGAAGCTGAAAGTTACCAAGCAAAGTATGATGTTACAACAGGGAGCGCAACATGCCCCCACAGATGAAACTACGCCCGTACAAGTTATAGATCCATCCCAGCAGCTGGCACATAGTAGACATGGTGAGCAATGTTATTGATCTCATACAAGGGATTTAGCAGCATGCATGTCATTGTGCACACGCATGCGATCCAACCCATTCAGTACACTCACCAAGGCGAGGACAAAAATCAAGTCAAACTGGAGCTAAACATGCAGTTGATAGTTAATGCCCATGACCACAGACACACACTGGAAGATCAACACGGACACTATGCATCAGTTTGTTGTCAATTCGGTTGCACCAAGAAGACCATGTGCATGCTAGCAGACGAGTTGGATGAAGGAGGCACACGAATGCACATGGATGAAATGGAGGCATGAGCTCACTTTGGAAGTATGTCACCATGGGATGCATGCACACCATCACGGATGACCAAGCATGGCATCATCTCCGCCATCACAAGCATGTCAAAGAGTTAGTCTCACCTCAACAGATCGAGTGTTAGTGATGTTTTGCATGGATTTCTCAATCCATTTTGTTTCACATGAGCACATGTGCATTGTAATGTAACGTGATGTCAAGTGGAAGTTCAAGTGTCAATAGTTGGATGTAATAGTAAAAGAGTAGATGAAGAGTCATGAGGGTAGATGAACTATCACAAAGGGGAATTTCAAGGGTCACCCCAACCTTTGTTATAAATAGAACCTTGTAACTCATTGTAAAGGCTTTTGGTCAGCCAAGCTTTAATAGGAGTATCTTAGAGAAAGCTTGGACAGTGCTATAATGAGCCTTAGCTTCTCTACTACTTAGAGGTAGTACATCTCTTTGGAGGAGTAGGCGGTTGTGGCTGTAACGTTCCACTATTGGAATCAGTTGTTGGACATGGATGTATTATATCACTGGAACTTATAGTTAATATAACACAACCATCATGTTTCATGCATATGTTTTATTGTATTATATGCTATTTGGTTTACTGTAAATGATATATGTATTTGTTTGCTTACACATGAATGTATGGACTATTTTGTATAAGTATGTAAGAATCTTTCTGAAATGTGTTGTTGGTTTAACCATCACTTTGATTTCTCCTAACTTGCTTTCCAGCTTGTGATGCATCTTCACTTGTATGTTACCTTCCAAGCCATGTACTATTATAGGTTTCCAAGGGGTGCACTCACCTCACCCTCAATGTTTTAGAACCTCTCATGCACCTTCCTTGGCTTGTTGTAGTTTTTACACCCTTGCTACCGACAAAGACATCTTACTTTCGTTTGTGCAAAATCACTATCAAGGCATTACTGTATGACCCACTGCGGGGAATCCTACACCAAACTGTCTGAGGTCTGATTGGGACTTCTTAGCAAGGAGATCCCCTTGCATGTTGGCGGGTCTAACAATGTCAACATTTTGGCACTAGAAGGAGGGCCATATGACAAGCTGAGTCCTCACATCTGTTTTGAACCTCTACATATCTATCATGACTAACTACCAAGTCGCTCTTTAGGAGTGTATGTCTTATGGAAATGACTTCATCATCTCGGAAAAGCTCTCAGATAACTTGTCTCATAAAACATATGATGGTGGAGGCAACGTAGCATTGGTTAGGCATGTGGTTAGCATTGTAGGCTCATGTGAAAGACATGGATTCTTTGAAGAGTACATGCACTGTGTGTTGTTCGTCTACACACTTCGAGGGCACTGAATGCACTGGTGTGCCACGCTACCCAAAAAATCTATTCATTCTCTTTCTAATCTAGTTGCAGAGATAGACTGTGCTTTTAATAACTTTAACTATCAAGCACACAACAAACAAATTCTGGAATCACGAAAATCACCTGATGAATCCATTGAATAGTTTTACACACGCTTTTGTAATCTTGCATACTGATTCTTGGAAGGTGATATTTATTGGGAATTTCTTGATGGAAGATTTGAGTATCTTCTTCACATATCTGAACCCCACTCAACAGACTATCATCTACTAATATTCCAACCATATATTCTACTAATATTCCAACCATCATCTCTATTCAAATTATTAGTAGAAGTTGGGTCCCTGTCTTGTCCTCCTAGTTTTTTTTTGTAGATATTGGCATCCTTTTTATAGTATTTATTGTTGATTTATTCTTCATTAGATTCTATTTTCTCGATCCTTCATGTTTTCTATGTATTTTATCCTCCTATTCATTCTTAACTCCTTTTAATATTTTTGTTATTTGTTTAATGTGCCTGACCCACATATTTTATTGTTGACCCTGTTTTATTTATTGATTATTTTTCTTTGGATATGTGCGTGTGTGTGCGTGTGTTTCTATTTCTGTTTATTTATTTTATTTATTTATATATATATTTATTTTGACTTGTGTATATTTTATTTATTTATTTATTTTTCCATTAATTATTTTTAATTTATTTTATTTTATTTCGATTAGTTATTTTATTTATGAAATTATCTTGTCTCGATTAGGGTCTTCACTCATTTTAGTAATTTTGACTCCCCTCCTTTAAAGTTTGACTTTGATTATTTATTTATTTATTTTGAAAACTAGTTGTTTAATATAGCGGTTACTTATTAATATTTGTTTTTAATAAATTAATAAACTAATATCACAGTTTAAATATTATTTTTCAAAAACTAGTAATATTTGGTTTTAATAAATTACTTTAAATATTATTTTTCAAAAAATAGCCGTTTAATATAGCCGCTACATATTAATATAAATTAATAAATTAATATCATTATTTAAATATTACTTTTCAAGAATTAATAATCTTTGGTTTTAATAAATTAATTTAAATATTTTTTTTCAAAAACTAGCCATTATCTATTAATATTTTTAATAAATTAATGAAATAATATTATCGTTGAAATATATTTTCGAAAACTAGCCATTTAATATAGCCATTACATATTAAAAATTTAATAAAGTAATATCATTATTTAAATATTATTATTCAAGAACTAGAATTAATTGGTTTTAATAAATTAATTTAAATATTATTTTTCAAAAACTATCCATTTAATATAGTCGTTACCTATTAATATTTTTAATAAATTAATGAAATAATATCATTATTTAAATAATTTTTTTCAAAAACTAGCCATTTAATATAGTCGCTACTTGATAATATTTGTTTTTAATATATTAATAAATTAATATTATAATTTAAATATTATTGTTCAAATATAGCCATTACTTGAAATTATGTCTCTACATTACTCTCTATTTAAGCCTTTGCCATGGTCTTCCTCTTCATCTGGTCTTAATGATGAACCACACTTGTTGGTTCGAAATGCATCGGCCAAAAAATTCTCCTATGTGATTTCTACCGAAAGACTTTGTTTAAAGGATCAAGTTGTCGACGGAGCTGATGTTATGTAGCCAACCTACGCCATCATTCATGAAGTGTGTGCAAGAATATAAAGAATAAATCGCGGTGAAGGATGACTCCCTTCCAGCTACGCCTCAGTCGCTTCATCTTGACATCCCTTGTGATTCTTCCACTGCCTATTTTCCCTATGAAAACACATTTTCAGATGTTTCTACTTCCACCCATTCATAGGACATGTCAGATGTCAATCTATCATCACAGTGCAGAGAGGAAGCATCCTGCTCCGAAAATCAGTCTAATCTGTCATCTGTCGTTTCTAAAAACATAGAGGGTCAACATCTTTGCTTCTCATCCATCCCTCTACCTGATTCATCAAATCATGAGGATGTTGACAAACATCCTAAGTTTTCTGATTTTGGCTGTTGTGATGTCTCTACTTCTTCATCTGATCATGATGTTGATTCAACCATTGTTAGTCTATCTAATACATTGGTCTATAATGATCTATCTGTCAACGAAGTTGAAACCCCGTATACTGTCGAGGCACTTTAGCCCGCGCTGATGGTTATGTTAGGCCCTCGTTGTCCTCAGGTTGGTTTTACTTCTAGTCAGGAAATTGTTGAAGCACTCAAGGCTCCTCATCACTCTCTGCTTTGCATTGAAGATCAACCAAACACCCATATTTTCCTTCCTCCACTTGAACTACACAATCCCATTGCTCATGCGTGGGAGGAATCTTACACAACAAGCACACATGCACAACATGAGTGGTCTACCTTTCTCACGTTTGCTTGCATGTCACAATCAAGAGGATGGAATCACTCAACATCTACATGTAGTGTAGCATGACACCATGGAAGCTCCATAGAGTGCATGTCATGCGCTTTCACTCATCTTTGTTTTGCAGTAGCTTGTAATATCAGAGTGTGTTTGTCTTCACTGTTACATCTTTCTTGTTTGCTGGTTCGCACAATTTTCTTGTTCAAGAACCATGCCTTCACCAACATGTGTCAACGAATGCACCAGTGGCTGCATTGGAAGTATCACTTCATGTGAGGTGGACCATGCACCGTTAGCTTAGGAGTAGGAGTAGTGGTTTCTTTCTATATGTTTGCTTGAATGCTTGTTTTCTTACTTGCTTTGTTGGTTTGTTTATTAGATTACTTGTTTCTTACTCCCTTTGCTTTCGCTTTTTCTTTTGCTTTTGCTTTGCTTTGTTGTTAGTTTTCTTGTTTTGTTCATAGGTTAGTTTCACATGGAACCATGTATGACACTTGAAACAAGCCGGGTAAAGTACAAGAGGCCTTGTGCAACTATCATTACTTGGTTATCTGTCATCTTGCCTTTGTATGAAGAAATTGTTACTTTTATTCCATGATACATTGAAGGAAAATATGTACTTTTTGAAGTGAACCTTGGCACAATGCTTGCATGCTAACTAGTATCACCTACTCTAGTAGGTTGGTTTTGGGTTGAATCTTGTCAGCTCATTCCAATAGAGTAAGGCGAGGGGGAAAACCTTAACAGGAATGTTAGAGGTATAATAAACTACTCTATTGGAACAATCTCTTCTTCTCTCATTAAGTCGGGATCCCTCTTCCACCTCTAAAATGAATAAGTGCTATGCATAGTTGAAAAAAATGAAAAAATGAAAAGTGAAAAAATTCAAGATGAAAATAAATAAGGCGAAAGAAGTGAAAGGCTTTGTGAGTAGAGAGATGATGCAAGTAACTCCATCGGGGTACTGACTAGGTTCATTGGCAGCAGAGCCATTCTTATGTTCCTATGTGACTCCACTAGGGTACTGTCCAGGCCTACTAGCAGCAGAGAAACACCAGAGATGAAACTAAGATGCTGATGACTATACTTCTTGTGCACCAATATACCGCTCAACCTCAATCGAAACAACTGGGTTTCCTTGGCTTGGAATTTCTCCCAATCGACCTAGAGCGTGGTAGATGCTACATCTTACAATGAAGCAAGTGTGGAAACCAAGATGAATAGAGAACTGAACAATACTTCTAGAGGTATTAGACTTGTTTTTCATGAACAAGGTCCATTCAGAGAGCTGGAGTTCTACCAGTGTGTCTCCAAGTGTTGTAGTGGCTATGACCACCCTCCAAAATTTTTCCTTAGCTCGATTTTGGAGCTTCCCTATCAGCCTTTCGCAACATCATGTTTTGATTCGTCAAATACATAAGCTCTAGTGATTTTCTTGCAGAATGAATCCTATCGTTCAATTCTTGATGCATTCACCTCATAGGATGTTCATCCAGACTTGGTCTAGCAGTAGGCTAAGTAGCTCCTTCAAGAACTTGCACAACTATGGAGGGAAACAAGCCTTCCCTCCAGAAATTGCACAATCCTGACTGGCAGCCTGCTGGGCCCTAGAATTGCACAATTCTGCTAAGCAAGCTTCACCCAGAAAATTGCACAATCCTTCCCAGCTATGTTTCTCAGCCCAGAATTCGAGAAAATATGGGCATCATTTAGCTACTATACCTAGAAATTATGAAAATCTTCTAAGCAGCTAGCCCAACTCACTCCCAGAAATGCGCATTTTTTCCTCCCAACTGATCAGATTGTTGCATGTGTAGTTGAGTTGACCAGTTCCCTCTGGAATTGGGGAAAACTAACTTTTCATGCATGGGTTTCTTCTACCAAGGCTGCATGCAAAGACAACCCTTGTTTCACGGATGTACTTTTGGTAGTTGGAGGTTGCATGCAAGGATTATTTCAAAAACCTCCCACCAAGTGTTGCTTTCCATATATTTGTGTCATGCGCATCACAACCTCGATTATATTAAAACTCATCAACTAGACAATGCAGAGCTCATTCCTCACATAAATCTTACAACTCTAACATCCTACATCACATTTAGGAGCTACCAACACATTCAGCTCAGCTATTTTGGGGTAAGCTCGCTTTCCATGTCTTGTGTTGCATTGCGCAATTCCAGTAGTCAGTAGCCATTTTGGACTATGCATTGCACAGTTCTCGTAGTTCGTCAGCATTTTAGTAGTCCAGCCTATACCTTGCACAGTCTTGGCAGTCAATCCCCTAACTTCACAGTAGGAACTACGCAACCTTTATGATCAGTCACCCAGGTATGTTGCAAGTCATTTCTCAAGTTCATTTTGGTTTTCGACTGAAGGATTACTTGCCATGAATGTTTCCATGTCTCTAGGTATCGCATGAGTTCATCTACCTCTCAGCAGTACATGTGTAATGGTTTCTAGGAGAGCATAGACGAAGACACCGTTCAGAGCACACTTGGGGATGAAGTCAATCAAGTGTTTCTGAACTTGGCTACCCATGAAGACACCAATTTGTTCATAGACAAGGACATCAAGATATCATGGCAGCAACACCATAATGAGGAGCATCATGAACATTAGCTGAAGGGAGCACATCGGATGCAATAAATGCGAGAGGAAGGTTTTTGACAACATAGAGGTGGAACAAAGTTGCAAGATCAAGCAGATCCGCTGATGATGAAAGTAGCTTTGGAGACTTAGGCTATGAGGAGACGGTGCGACATGGAGATCACGTGAAGATAGAGAGTGGAACAAAGAAAGAGTTGCATGTGTTGAAGCAACAACTCAAGGAAGAACATGAGTTGCATAGACAAGCGAATGATTTGTAGTAGGAACAGAAACAGAAGGGGGTGCTACATGCACTCATAGATGAAACTGTGCCATACAAGTTATAGCTCCATCCTAGTAGTTGGCACAGAGTAGACATGGTGAGCATTGTTGTTGATTGCATGCAAGGGATTCAAAACCATGCATGTCATTTTTTGCACACATGCGATCCAACCAATTTAGCACACTCACCAATGCGAAGACAAGAAGCAAGTCCCACTGGAGCTGAGCATGTAATTGAAAGATGATGCACATGACCACTGGCACACACTGGAAGATCAACATGTTCACTATGCATCAGTGTGTTGCTAGATCAGTTTCACTAAGAAGACCATGTGCATGCTAGCATATGAGTTGGATGAAGGAGCCACACCAATGCACCCAGATGCAACAGAGGCAAGAGTTCACTTCGGCAAGATGTCATCGTGGGGTGTATGCACCCCATCACAGGTGACCAAGCTTGGCATCAACTCATCGCTTTCGTCATGACAAGCATGTCAGTGATGTCTTGCATGGCTTGCTTAAGTAACGTCATCTCAAGTGGAAGTTCAAGTGTCAATAGTTGGATGTAAAAGTCATAGAGTAGATGAAGAGTCATTAGGGTAGATGAACTATCACAAAGGGGAATGTCAAGGGTCACCCCACCCTTTGCTATAAATAGAACCTCATAACTCATTGTAAAATATTTTGGTCAGCTAAGCTTCAATAGGAGTATATTAGAGAAAACTTGGACTATATTGTAACGGGCCTTGGCTTCCCCACTGCTCAGTGCTAATACATCTCATCGGAGGAGCAAGCGGTTGTGGCTATAATGTTCCATTATTGGAACTAGTGGTTGGACATGGATGTATTATATTATTGGAACTTACACTCAATATAACAAAGCCAACACGTTTCATGCATATGTTGTATTGTATTATATGCCATCTAGTTTACTCTAAATGATATATGTATTTGTTTGCTTAGGCATGCATGTATGGACTATTCTGTATAAGTATGTATGAATCTTTCTGAAATGTGTTGTTGGTTTAACCATCACTTTGGATTGCTTGCTAACTTACTTTCCAACTTGTGATGCATCTTTGCTCGTGTGTTCCCTTCCAAGCCGCATATTGTTACAGGTTTCCAAGGGGTGCACTCACCTCACCCTGAGTGTGTTAGAACCTCTCATGCACCTTCCTTGGCTTGCTGCAGCTGTCACACCCTTGCTACCAATAGAGACATCTTACTTACCTCTGCATGAAATCATGGTCAAGGAATTACCATATGACCCACTGTTGGGACTCCTACACCAAACGGTTCGAGGTCTAATTGGGACTTCTCACCTAGGAGGTCCCCTTACATGTTGGCGGGTCTAGCACCATCAACAGAAACCAAGAATACTACAACGATACATGTAAGTGACATAAATCGACATGTAAATAGTCATACACTCACAATGATGCATTCCACTATAACAACCTAATATTTCACATGACGACGTCACTACAATCATGAAAAACGTCATATAAATGAAACAAGCACATGGAACACAAGGGTGAGAGACCCACATGATACTCACATGCATGCATGACCAACACATAGCCCATCTAGTCTGAGGGGTGAACCATGCTCTCATACCACTCTATAACACCCTCCACCCACATATACACAAGCAATTGTCCAGTTGGGGTAAACATGTGATGAGAGGCCACTATGATATGATTTGACCTACTAAGTCACATTAAGGAAGTGGAACTATAGAAACACACCATACAAACATTAATCATCAACTACAGGACCCTCAAAAACATCTAATCCAATACTTTAGACAGCTCACCTTGGGGTCCCACTGAATGTTTAGACAACTTAAGCCTTAGTCACTCCCATGCTATAGGTGTGAGTGGGACTAGAAACCCAAAGTCGCTCCCATAGGATTGCTTTTGAGTGACCATACACTAAATTTGTCAGTGCTATGCCACTGAATTCGGTATTTGGGCCACTTTTTAGGCCCAAAGCCCAAGTCATTGCCTAGAATTGAACCATTTCTTCAAATCAGTAAAATAACATGGAAAATACGGTGATAAATAAAATACTTGCTTAAGACCTTCACTAGACCCTACAAACCACGATAGGCATTTCATTAAACATATTGCAAATGTGTAATCTACATGCGTAATTAACATTTTTAAGCATAGGGGTCTCATGCTTAGATGAGAATTGCTAAGAACCATTGATTCCTCAATACATCAACTGCCATTCAATCCATTAGGTCATATATACATTGATCATTCAGTTACAAGTAAAAACATGATGAAAGACGTACATGGTTGTTGGCATGAAACAAATACATAACCAACATAATAGGGACATAAATATCAATGAAACCACAACCATATATACCACATATAATCCATCATAATACTCATGGAAATACCAAGAGAAATATCCTTTTATTAATGATGCAAAATCCAAACCCGGGATGGGACTTTCACATTCCACACGACTGTAGAATGGCTGAGCCAAATCTCTCTTCATCCATTCACACCCGTGCCATATTCCAAGAATGAATATGGGATCTCATAGAACACATCAATCAAAACTCATCCAGGGTTTCCATAGGCCATCCACCTCTACCCATCAAACAGTGATTCCACCACCCGATCGAACATCATGACAACCATCATCAATTTTGTCTCCATCCAAGCCTTCTAGGGCTTCGAGAGTGCTTCTTCCAACCAAGGCTTCCAGGACTAGTAACTTAACCCACATCTTATATAGGGCTTCTAGAGAATTTATCCAACTATGGCTTCCAGAACTAGTAACTCAACCCACAAAGGACTTCTAGAGCGTTTGTCCAACCAAGACTTCTAGGACTAGTAACTCAACCTAAGTTATTATAGGTCTTGCAGATAATTTTTCCAACCAGGGCTTCTAGGCACTAATAACTCAAACCAAGATAGGAAAACATGAGAACCAAATAAAACAAAACAATGAAAATAAACCCACAATCACCATGGCCATCCAGGAAATGGAAACGCTAGGAAATCGAGTGTCAATCCTAGCCATCTTCGATGCCAATGACAATTCACAACCAAAAATCCACCTGTATATGCCATGTATGCCTAAACTAGTAAAGGAAACATACATGCAACTTAGTAGGTACAAGAAAATATGATGTAGCTACTGATCCCAATGCCGTCTCACACTTTCCTGATCTTCCTTTCCCTTGTTGCTCCAATACTCCAAGTATACCACACCATCCAAGAGGGCTCCAAGAAAACTCTCTCTCTAAGAGTATAAGAGAGATAGAGAATAATGAGAGCTCCAAAATTGAGCTAACAAAAGGTTACCAACTGATCATCATATGAAGTTTTATGAATGAGACCTCTATTTGATTGATTTTCCATTATTTTCCTTCAGTTTCCTCGTCACATGAAACCAATGACCTTCCACCTCCCTTTTCTCCTAATTTCGATTATTTTCATAAATAATTGTGCCAAAAATGCCATTTTTCCTTTCCAAAGCCTTGGATATTTCCTTACCCAATTTCCTTAGCCATAACCAATCACAAGTGATCCCCATCACCAGGATTCTCCCAAAAATTCAACTTGGAATAAGTGTCCCATAAATCCATGGTCATTAGTTTTTCTATATTTACTTTTATTACATGGAATTTTAGATAGGTTTGTTATAAGAGCTCTCTTTTCTCTCTCTCTCTTGGACACTTAGAGTTTTGTTCGAACACTTTGGCATTGGAACAAGAAAGGCAAAGAAATCAAGACGAAGGAAGGATAAAGTCGTAGGATCATGCATCTGCAACAAGATTCTTTGTAGGTATTGATTTTAAGGTGTTTTTTCCTAGCTAGATTTGCATGCATGATATTTCATGTGGTTATTTTTCTATTATGGCATGGTTCCTTCTAGGTGTGACAGTGATTTCAGCCTAGCCTTTCTATTTCTGCATAACCATGGTGTGATGGGCTTCTCATGTATTTGTTGTGTTGAATTTCCATATGGATTCGAATTTGAGTTAGGTGGATCTCTGAATGATATAAACCATGGCCTAGTAACCCCTGGACCGGAGTTTGGGTTGTGGTAAATCCACATTTTGTGTTGCTTATTGATGAGCCTAGGTATTGCAGCAAGAATGCTACAACTCCTAGGACTACCAACTTTACTTATCAACCTGGGGTTCATACAAACTTGGAGGTGACAGTGCTATATGAACAAGTAGAAGTGAAGGTACTACCCGCTGTCACTGCTGATTTGGCAAGAGATGCTAGGGGTCCCAAGCCAAAATTCTATAGGGTGAGAAGAAGCTTGATTTTGATGGAAGAAGAGAAAATCTACTCTAAGGGAGAGCTACTATACTACAGTAATGAAGAAAACAACATGTAATGCTAGCTCTCACCAGACCCTAACTAACCAATTAAACAACCATGCTAAGAATAATTACTAGATCAATCACTAATATAATGATGATTATCTAAGTTATAGAAGTAAAAGCATCAAAACTAGACTAAGGGTTAAGAAAAGGAAAGTAAGATAAGTCTGTGTTTAAGTGGAAGAGTAGTCGGAGATCAAAATTGGTCAAAAGAGGACATAATGAGTAACAGTGCATAAGAACTGTTGGATCAGGTGTGTTAAAGGAAAATGAATGGATGAGATCAGATCGCAGGAGGGCACATAGGTAGATGGGAAAACAGGGTTAACTAACAAGGATGGACAACTGAGACTATATCACGGAGGCTATGTCAAGAGATGGATGGACAGGATTAACCGGCAGATGGATGATAGAGATTAGATCGCGAGCAAACAAAATGTGCGGAAATGGTAGCAGGTCTGCAGAGTTGGTAAGATGTATTTCACATGCCCTCAAAACCATAAGCTATATTTTGATATTTCATGCGATTAGCCTCCCCGCATGACATGTAGCATGAAGAAACCACTTTTATAATGTGATCTAGGGTAGATAACGGTCGGACATAAATATGTGCGATATGGCATGACAACCATTGGATCAAGCAGGGTTGATCAACGGTGGAGATCGACTGAGCTAGTTGGTGATCGGGTGATGCGACAGCCGTTGGATCAGGATACAGATCGACGGTGGAGATTGATTTACGGGGAAAAACGTGTTGAAATGACAGAGTTGGTTTAGAGGGCAGTAAGTTGTTTATCAAATGCCCTCAAAGCTGTAAGTAGGTTTCTAAAATTTTGTGCAATTAGCCTCCCCTAGCGACATGTAGCATGGGGAAACCACTCTTATCATGTGCCCTTGTGAGGGTAACAATAAGACAAAAATCCACGCGATATTGCGCAATAGCTGTCGGATCTAGCGAGGCAGATCAACGGTGGAGATTTAACCAAGCTAGTTGGCAAGCGGGTGAACGATAGTTGTCAGATCTAGCGAGGCAGATCAACGGTGTGGATTTAAAGTGAAAAAACTTAGCATTAAAAGTGAATTTGACAGTGATTGGTTGGGTCTTTATGTGAAATATAATCTATTTGTAAAAATCGTTTAAACTGTGAGTTAACAGTAGCCTCCGCCTAAGTATTTCATGCTGAACGAGAATGGGCGTATGAGTGAGATCTGGGAAAGAGGGTCGAGGAACACATGACCATGAAATGACTAAATGACCATGAAATGAACCAAGTAACAATGTAATGAACCACATAACTATTTCAAACAACAAATTTCGCGTAAAACTGAAACTTTGTGTTTTTGGGGTTGTTGCAGTGTTTCTTCCTCACGTCATGGTCCCAGAAGGAGGAGGTGAGGTGAGGTTGAGACACTTGTGGACAACCTTATGGATCTTTTCTTTTCTAACATGCTAATTGAATGAAAGCGTAAATGATCTACTCTGCACTACTGTAATGAGATGACAATTATTTAAGCAAATGAATAGTTAAACGATAAACCTATGTAATGGAAATGAAATACTGAATTAAATGAGAAATTAAACCATGAATCTATGCTACTGTAGTAATGGAAATGAACTACTTAAGCAGATGAATAGAAAACATGAGTCTGTGCTACTTAACCATACAATAAAGAGGAGCTTTGGCTGCTAGGGTTGGGCCCTAACCCAAGAGCTTCATCCCTCTGAGTTAACTCAGTGTTGGCTCAAAACAAAACTCATCTTCATTACAAAAACATTGTATTACATCAAAAACTATTACAAAGTAGAGTTCCACAGTAAAAAGTTCAAATCCTTCCTAACTCTTGGTAACTCCTAGTAACTAAAAAAACTGAGGTCCTAAGCCTCTCTACTTATACATATGAAGTCTCCAATGACTTCCTTCAAAATTAGGGAAGCATAACTCCCAACTCAATGATAAACTCATTCTTTCCCTTTCACTAGCTTGACTACCTTATAGTAGGGATGCTGCTTGTACTTTCACTTGCTAGTCTGCCTTCTAGTACTTCTGATTTGGCTTATTTTCACTTTCACTTGCTTGGCAGCCTTCTAGAAGGGGGTTGTTTGTACTTTCAGCTGATGGAGGGATATTTGAATGGAGGGGTAGTAAATGAGGATGATTTACCTCCTGTAATTCCTCTCCCTTGTTCTGTTTAAGTTTCTACCAAGGTCTTTTACCATAGTTCCTTGATTTTATCTTTTATCCCTGCATTTTCCTTGCTTTTATCCTTTATTCCTACATTACATGCACATTAGACGACAAATAAAAATATCCAAATCTAACTCATCTCATAAGAAAAATTTAATCAAAAGTATGCAATAAGTTGTGAGAATAGTTGGTTTAACTAAACTAGGAGATGAATCAAGGCCAATTATGGCCCATATAACTACTCAATGATGAGGCTCATCATTACCCCCTACTGAAAGTGTTGCTCATCCTCTGAGAAACTTAGTGGCTCTGGTTGCCTCTCTGACATCCTATGCTTCTCTTGTGGTCTCTTCTTCTTGTTCATAGAAGCCTACTTTCCTCTCCACTTATTTCCACTTGATATTCTCTGATCTTCAAGCTATGTGGTAGTTTGTCCCATATCCATATGTAGGCATGCATATTATCATCTCTTAGCAGCCTAAACATATCCTCAACATGTGAAATTGCTTGCTCTTAGGTAGCAAGATATCTAAGTGCCAGTTGAGGATCATTTGAAATTAGATTATGGGTGGTGATTAGGGCCATGGAATTTGATTATCAGCTCCTTTTCTATCCCTGGAGCCACTTAGCTCTTTTGTTTCTTGATGCTCTTTCTTTTTTGTTTCAATGCCTTCTTCCTCTTCTGTTTCAGCATCATGTTCCTTTGTATTAATTTCTTCCTTATCCATTCCATCCCCATCTAGCTTTGTATCTTCTTCTTCTTGTTTCACCTCCTCCTCACTTACAGAAGCACTAACATCATAGATGAAGGTTTTGATGTCAACCTATGTTGGTAAGTATCTAAAGACTAACCATGTTATAAGGATCTTGAATTTTTGGGGGCCATCCTCAATGAGGATTCTGATCAACCCATGGTGAGCCAACTGTTAGGAACTTCCTTTCTTTTCTTTGTTGCACGAGTCCATGAGTGATTGCATCAAGGAATAGGGTATGCCGAGTCTTTGGTGAGATGGTGTTTCTACCCCAAAACTTAATTCTTCAAGCATTATAAAATGGTATCCATAAACAATATTGTATCTACCCTCAAATGAGATATACTTGATGAGAATCGTGCTTGTGAGGCTTGAAGAGGAAATGAGCAAATTCTTGAGAAAGAAGAGTTTCCTATGTATGTAATCCACTAGCCTTTTTTAGAGGAAACTAGCCACCCTTTTACTTTCAAACAAACTACCTCTTAAAATTTACGGCTTTTGATCAAATGATGCATATGAGTGAGTGAGTACAGTACTTACCTGTGGCCTTAATTCCATGCTGCAGTTGTCAAAGATCAGAGGTGTTGTTGATGATCATTCTTTTTCCTCCTCTGTTGCCTGTTGATGGTTTCTTGACTGTAGATTTGATCCTGCTGAATGGAAAGAGGGGGCAAGAGTATATGTGGATGCAGAGATGATGGTAATGGATGAGGTGAGGGGTCCCTCTAGAAAATACATTTTTCACCTGAATTAGACCAGTGAAGTGAAAAACAATGAAATTTATGGAGGGATGCATGGTAAGGAGTGGAGGAGATGAACATATGTGAGGCAGGGCTCCCTTTGGATCTTCTCTTTGCTCCCTGTTTTTCTTTCTCATCCACCTGCAAATAACAATTATGTTTTTTCTTTTTCTCTTTCCTTTTATTATTATTATTATTATTATTATTATTATTATTATTTTGAAAAACACCGAGGCTACCTCAGAGAGTTTTTCACCTTAGATATTTGCCTTGGGCACCTCAAGGAAGGTTTTCACCTAGGGATATTATTTTTCTTTCCATTTTTCTCATCCTTGGGCTGCCTCATCGAGGTTTTCAACCCAAATATAGGACTCAAGCGCCTCATCGAGGTTTTCACCTGAATCCTTATAATGTTTTCTTTCCTTTTTAGCGACTTGATGAGGGAGGAACTGAAACTTGCTCCACCATCATCATTGTCTTATTGATATTGTTAATGAACTCTTGTTTAGATAAAGGCCTCTAGTGCATTTTCAGTTTGCGTCCATTAACTAGTAATGGAATGGCTTCTTCATCTATAGTTTTGATTTGCTCAAAACCATTGTCATGGCATATTTTCACCACATAAGGTCTGAGCCATCTTGTCCTTAGCTTGCCCTTGAAGTATTTATACCTGGAGTCATATAACAATTCCAGTCTCCTTCTTGAAATTTCTTCTCCTTAATATTCTTGTCATGCCATATTTTCCTCTGAAGCTGAACTATCTTTGTATGGAGGAGGGCCTGCATTATGAATTCATCGAAGCCATTCAAATGGAATAGTCTTTCTTTCTGTGCATGATTGAGATCCAAATCTAGTTGGGTTGCCATCCTCTATGTGTTATATTCAAATTCAATGGACAACAAAGCCTTTTTCCCATATACCAAATCACAGGATGTAAATCCAGTGGTGGTCTTCTATGTTGTATTATAGGCCCAGGTGGCCTTAACTATTCTTTATGTCCAATCATTCTACTATTTTTCACTACCTTGGTTAGGATGTTCTCCAATGCTCTGTTGGTCACCTCCACTTGCCCATTATCTTGTGGATGATAAGGAGTGGAGGTCCTATGCTTGATTTTGTCATGCTTGAGCAATTCTTCAATCATTTTGGAGGTAAACAGGCTGCCTTGGTCTGTGACTAGCTCTCTAGGGTACCCAAATTTTTAGAATATATTCTCCCTTAGGAACTCAGCCACCTTTTCTTCTATTGCTCCCTTAATTTCCTTGGTTTCATATTGCTTAGTCAAATAATCAGTGCACACAATGATGTGTTGTTTTTGCTTGGAAGGAGGGTTGATAGGCCCAATGAAGTCCATGCCCCACTTGTCAAATGGCTCAAAATTCACTTGAGGTTGTAGGGGCATTTCATCTCTTGGGGTAGGATTTCCCATCCTGGCACCGATCACACTAACTAATGTACTTCCTCACATCCTGATGAAGAGTAGGCCAATAAATAGCCTGCATGCAACAATTTGAATGTTGTCCTCTTTGGTGCAAAGTGACCTCAAAAGTGCGCATAATGACAGGTGATGAGCCCCAGAAATGGGTAATTATATGGGCTCATTTTGCCTCTTAATTCAAATTAATCCACCATTCTCATTAGTTTATTGCATGTTTTTTATTATATTTATGCTAACAGAGTGAATTGGGTTAGTAATTTTGCCATGTAGTCTAATGTGTGCTTTATGCAGATTTTTTGGTTAATTTTGGACAAAGTCAAAGGATTTATGAGCAAATGGCAGCAAATATTCGAGGAAAATAGGGAAGAGGATTTGAAGGAGGGTGTCTCTTTCATTTATGACCCCTTTCCTCAAATCCTCCATCCGCAACTTGGAGCACAAGTAGCCACATTGATGCATCCAAGGTGCAGCCGAGCAAGCAAACAAGGACTATTGTTTATCTCTAGTTCTAGGAAGCCGAGCTCCTTGATTTTATGAAGGCTTTTGGGGGAACCCATTTGTATAAATAAAGGGGCTTAGAGCCTTAGTAGGTTAGCTATTCATTAGTATAATTTTCGCACTTTTGTGCAGAACTTGTTCAATTAATTTTCGAGCTTCCTTTTTGAGAATAGTTTATGTAATGTGACTTTTTCTTTTGATAATGGAGATGAATTTTTTTTTTTGAGTCAGCACTGATCTCTTTCAGAGGGCTGAAGCTCTTGGGTTAGGGCCAAAAAAAAGCTATCCAACACCTCTTGCTTTGTACTTATATGTTTTTTCTTCAGTTCACAAGTTAATTTCTGTTAGATAGATTTATTTTTCCTTGTTAGAATAGGTTGATTTTGATTGTTTACATAGTTGTTTTTGTTTTTGTTGCTCAAGTAGGTTAATGCAGTGATAGGCTAGGAATCAAAAAGGCCAACAATAGGCCTTGATCTCTTTTCTCCCTTTCTAGGACTATGATTTGAGGTCAAGGCACTACTGCTGCCACCAAAAACACAGTTTCGCTCTCCCATGCAATTTCTAGTGTGATGACTTGATTTGGAAAGATTAATGTATTGCTTCAGATTCAGTTGCCTAGATCATTTCCTATTATTTTACAATAGATCCCTCTACATGCTTTTATTTTCAAAGGTTACTGTTCAACATTTTTTGTTTGTAGGTCAGAAATTAGGTCAAGCTAGAGAAATTTCTGCTTTCATGGTATAGTTAGTCCTTTCCTCGATCAGTTTTTGTATGTAAATATGCAGATCTCTTGCAGGACACCTCAGCTCACCATACATTCATAAAGCAGCTAGTACTAGCTCATTTCTCATATATTTCCCAAGTCATTTGCAACATTTCGCCAGTCTGCCATAATTTTTGCGTTTCTCCATAAGCTGACTTCCTGCCATTTGAACAAATCCAACCATCATGTTCCCTCTTGATCTTCCTTTACAAGCTCTCAACAACTTCATCTAGACTTCTATTACCCTTTTCCATCATTTTTCCACCTTCAAAACTCCCAAAAATAGCTCTCGGCCTCCTCTAATAGATCCTCTTGTAGATCCCCTCTGGCCTCCTATAGAATTCCCTATAGGTAGTTTTTTGAAATCCCATTGTAATGGAAGTATTCAGATTGGTACTAGGGGCTTCTTAGGACCTCTCCACACCTTCCTCCACCTCTGTAAATACCAAGTCCATATTCCTTCTCCATAAAATCTCTGCACAATCACAACCAGATAGATTACAAGCATAATAATTTCACATAAAAACACTCAAAAGCACAAAAATATGTTTTCTTCTCATTTCTTTTCAGAAATAGCTTGAATAAATGTAATTTACCTTTTTCAGTTGTCAATGGCTCTCATCGTATCAGTTTCTATCTCTTTTTCTCCAACAGTAGGGTTAGTTGGATAAATTAGGGTTTTCTAGGGTTTGCCTTACATTCCAATCTTCTTTCTCTTTCTGCAAGTAGAATAGTCCTCATAGAGTTAGCTTTCTTTCATCAAAGTTAAAAGCTTCTTCTAAGAATTCATAGAAGTTGGCTTAAGCTCCTAGTGACCTTGTGCCAGCTGACCAAGTGACAGGCTGCAGTAAGAGTTATTACTTGTGCATACAACACCGTCGCCTCCAAGTTTGTTACGAACTACCGGGTTGATAAAAGTAACGTAGGAAGCCCCAGGAGTTGCAACATTATTTCTACAAGACTAACGCTCACTAATTTTTGGCGCCGCTGCCAGGGAAGCGTCAAAGTATTTTGTGATTACTGCTTTCTTCTTTTTTCTACTACAACATTCTGCTAAGTAGTTTATTTAAGCAAGAGCAGACTAGTTGTTTCTTTCAATTTCTTCACTTCCTTGCTTTCATTTCAATTATGAAATTTCCATTTCAACAAAAGTAGATTAGTCGTTTCTCGGCTTTCATTTCAATTCCGCAATTTCCATTTCAGCAAAAGTAGATTAGTCATTTCCTTGCTTTCATTTCAATTCTGCAATTTCCATTCCAGAAAAAGTAGATTAGTCATCTCCTTGCTTTCATTTCAATTCTGTAATTTCATATTAGCAAGTTCATTTCAGTTAGTTGCAATTTGCTTGTTCAATCAATTTCATTTTTCTAGGTACAAGCAGAAAAGAAAACAAAAATCACATAGAAAGATATTCCCTTTCATGCCTTGTAGGAACAGAGATAATTCAGAGAAATTCCTACCCAACAACCCCACTACATCACAAAGTCACCCTTCTCTCTTCTTCAGTGGCAGTGATCCAAAAGAACCTATAGGTGAACAACCAGAGAGATACGAAGATCCTATAGCAGAAGAAGAGGAAGAAACCATCCCTCTTGAGACCATGGCTAAAAACAAAAACGTTAGAGGGAATGGGGAAAGAGTAGAGGGTACCTTTCCCATCCGAGAGACCAATGGGGATAGTAAAATGAAGAACGTAAGTCCTTCAACCTTACCTCACTTCCATGTGTTGACTATCGAAGATCCTGATACCTTTTTGTTTGAATTTTCTTACCTCACTTCCATGGGTTGACTATCAAAGATGCTGATACCTTTTTGTTTGAATTTGTTGTTGTTTGTCAAACCTAGGACCATGCAGAAGATGAGAAAAAGTTGAAATTGTTTCCTTCTACCCTCAAGGATGCAACATTGCGCTGGTTCATGGGGTTACCTAGCAACAACATCACAACTTGGGCTCAGATGCAACACGCCTTTAATAAAAAATACCGGGACTACTGTAGGTCAAAGGATACCAAGGAAGAAATCTTTCGAATGACCATGGGAAGCGATGAATCCTTGGAAGATTATGAATAGATGTTTCAACCCAGTTATAAAAAGGCTAGGTGCAAACTTGACCTCGAATCACTGAAGTTGGTCCTTCTCAGAGGAGTCCCGAAAGGCCTTCTAGATACCCTCCATTTGCTGGCTGGAGGTGACATCTACCAACTACCTTATGAAGACATAAAGACCATGTTTAGAAACCATTATAGGGTAGCCAAGAAGAGAGGTAGGGGAAGTCAACCCCTAGCCAGTACATCCTCATCTAGTTCATCCTTTAGAGGTGAATTTGGAAATTTGCTTGAAGATTTCAAGAGCGAGATGATGCAAACTCTTGCCATGCAAATGGATACTTTGCATGTCAAAAGGAAATAAGAAGCAGAAAGGGCCTTAGCCATTTTTTCCTAGGTGTACCAGAAGGCATCCCAGGAATGAATGTGCATTGAACTCTATAAAAGTGTGTTCAGTCTGTGAAGAAGACCATTCTACGAATAAGTGCCCTTACTTGCCCAGAATTAAAGCTGCATACCAAGGGGCCGAAGGAGTCACTAAACCACTCTATTTCATGAACCAAAGGAGGCTACATGGACCTAGACCTTACTAGCAGGGAATGCAACGGACATCCCAGACATGTTACAACCCAAATCAAGCCACTTCCATGCCTTCTTAGGGTCCCCCTACTCATTCTTCCTCGTCCACACCCCCTCCTTGGTCATATCCATCTCAATACCATGCTCAACCAGCTGCTCATTCATTTCACTCTTATTGTCAGCCACAGCCTCAGTGGAATGCACCTCATTAGGGGTGGAGGCCCTAGTACAACTCTCCTCCTACTCTTTTGCCTCCACCACCTGCTCAACCACAACCATTGCCTCCTGCTCCACCAAGGCAACCCCAAATACCTGCTCAACTGAACCCGAACCCGAATAACAATTAGGCCCAACAAATATATAGTGGGGAACCATCGTGCCCGACCTATGCCATGGAGATTTAGGAGATTAACCTATGATCTAGGAAGGTTCTCCCACATAGCCAGCCTCCCCCTAAGGAGGATGAGGAAGAAAAAGAGGAAAGTGAACCAAAACCCATTCCACCCTTTCCTGAGAGATTATCTATAACAACAGAACCTACTCCAGAAGAAACTGAACTTCTGGGAGAATTGAAAGAATTATGTGTAAAGGTACCACTTCTCCAAGCCATAAAGGATGTGCCTATATACAACAAGATGATCAAAGAGAAGTTCTTCAAGCATCTAGGCAGGCATAAGAAAGATGCCCCAACTATCAATGTCGTAGGACAACTATCCGACCTGATGTTGGGGCAGGTAATCTGTCTGAAATATCTAGACCCTGGAAGCCTTGTAGTCGATGTCCACATCAATGGCACCATAATCCACCATACCTTGATTGATCTAGGGGATTCCATTAATGTGATGACCAAGGACACTATGCTCAAGCTCAATCTTCAGGGCTCCCTGAGAAAGACCACAACAGTACTACAGTTAGCAGATCACTCCACTGTGACCCCTGAAGGGATTGTGGAAGACGTAATGGTCTCCATCGATTCTTGGGAGTACCCTACTGATTTCCTGGTTCTTCAACCAAAGGAAAAGCTCATTGAGTATCCTCTCATCATGGAAAGACCCTAGTTGGCTACTGCAGATGCCTACATCAGTTGTCGAGCTGGGAACATGACAATCAAGAATGGGAATATGTCCAAGCAGCTAGTCCTATATCCTCCTTCACAGCCTTTGTTAGAACATGATTGACCTCTCCGGTTGGAGGAAGAAAATGAGGATGAAATCTATTCTACACCACTATGTGCAGTGGAAGCTACCATGGGGGCGAACCACAAACCGAGGATGATCTTATTGAAAACTTGATTCATAATCCACCCCCTAGTGTGTTGCCATTAGAAGAGCTAGTGGAAGAAATCCAAGCCAATCCTTTAGTTGATCTCTATGTGGCTGACCCAACCTCTCTCCGAGTTAATAATATGGAATTCAACCCATAAATAACCTTGAAAATCAACTCATCCCTATCCACCTCTCAGGAGAAAGAACTGTGTAGCTTATTAAGAATCCACTTGGATGCTTTTGCTTGGAGCTATAAGGATATGAAGGGAGTGCACCCTTCAGTTTGTACTCATCACATTTACATTAAGGAAGATTGCAAACCAGTCAGGTAGCCTCAAAGGAGGATGAATCCAACCCTTAAGGACATTGTCAAAGAAGAAATGGAAAAGTTACTCGATGCAGGATTCATCTACCCCATCTTTGACAGTGAATATGTTTCTCCTTTGGTGCTAGTGCCAAAGAAAAATGGGAAGTGGAGAATCTATGTCGATTAATGGGAACTAAAAAAGGCCACCGAGAAGGACCATTTTCCTTTGCCTTTCATAGATCAAGTGTTAGATGGCCTGGTAGGGAAGAAGCTTTTCTCCTTCCTAGATGGGTTTAGTGGGTACAACTAGATCCAAATTAGCCCGGAAGACCAAGATAATACCACTTTCACTTGTCCTTGGGTTACCTTTTCATATTAGGTCCTTCCTTTTGGATTGCACAATGCTCCCGTCACTTTCTAGAGAGCAGTATTGAGTATATTTGCTGAACTAGTTCATGATGTAGTGGAAATCTATATGGTTGACTTTACCCCTTATGGTTCTAACTTCCAGGAAGCTTTGTCTATCCTCGGAAATGTTTTGGACAAGTGTATTGAAATGAACTTGTTCCTTAGTCCTGAAAAATGTGAAATCCTGATGACTGAAGGGACTGTGCTAGGTCATGTAATCTCTCAGCAAGGATTACGGGTGGACCCCAACAAAATTTCAATCATCCAAAGGGTCCCACCTCCTCAAAAGGTAAGAGATGTTCAAAGTTTCCTAGGTTTAGCAAGGTATTATAGAAGATTCATTAAGGATTTCAGTAAGCTAGCCTCTCCATTGTTTGGTCTTTTGGGGAAAGATGCTGAGTTCATATGGACTGACAACTGTCAAGAAGCTCTGGATACCTTGAAAAGTAAACTGTTGACTGCCCCAATTTTGAGAGGTCCAAATTGGGCCCTACCTTTCCACATTGATACATATGCCTCAAACAAAGCGATGAGAGCAGCCTTAGGGAAAGTTGATGAGAAGTTGCCTTATGCCATATATTTTGTAAGTAAAAACTTGTCAAAGGCAGAATTAAACTACACTGTAACTGAAAAGGAGCTCCTAGCTGTAGTCCATTCTCTAAATGAATTCAATCACTACATCACCGACTATCAAACATTTGTACACACTCATCATGCTATAATTAGTTATTTAATGAAAAAACCAAATGCAAATGATCACATTATTAGATGGTTGCTTTTATTGTAGCAACTTGATTTAACCATTGTTGATAAGCCAGATAAGGAAAATGTTGTTGCTGATTTTTTGTCTAGAATAGATCTACTTGCAGGTGAAGAAGGAATGGTGGATGATCAAATGCCAGATGAACACCTATTTCCTATCTCATTACTCTCTCCATAGTTTGCTAATATAGCAAATTACTTGGTTTCTGCACAGTTCCTGCCACACCTGTCCTCAAAAGCGAAGAGCAATATCATGAGAAAAAGTGCCCCTTTCACTTGGATTGGGGGCAATCTCTTCAAACTTGGCCCAGATCAGGTTTTGAGAAGATGTGTCAGGGAGGAGGATGCTTTTTAAATTCTCCTAACCTATCATGATGGGCCTTGTGGGGGCCATTTTGTAGCAAAGAGGACTACCTCCAAAATTCTGCAAGCAGGTTAATATTGGCCCACTATTGATCAAGATGTAAGGTGATATATCAGCCAATGTGACTAATGTCAAAGGATGGGGAAATCTAGTCCAAGGGATGAGATGCCCCTGCAACCTCAAGTGACTTCCAAGCCATTTGAGAAGTGGGGCATGGACTTTGTGGGTCCTGTCAACCCTCCTTCAAAGCAGAAATATTACATCATCATGTGCACTGATTATTTGACAACATGCGCAGAAACAAAGGCAATCAAGGCAACAAAAAAAGAAAATGTAGCTGATTTTTTAAGAGAGAATATATTCTATAAGTTTGGATATCCAAGAGAATTAGTCACAGATCAAGGGAGTCAGTTTACCTCCAATCTGATTGAAGACCTGCTAACACATCAAAAAATTAAGCACAAAACTTCCACCCCATACCATTTTCAAGCAAATGGATAGGTGGAAGCTACTAACAAAGCTTTGGAAGGGATTTTGACCAAGGTAGTGAGAAGTAGCAGAAAAGATTGGGCAGATCAATTGGTTGAGGCCACTTGGGCCTATACCACCACCTAGAAGACCATCACAGGGTTCACACCCTATGAGCTGGTCTATGGGAAGAAGGCTTTGTTGACAATAGAATTTGAATATAACACACTAAGGATGGCAGCTTAGCTGGACATAGATCTGAGTCACGCACAAAAGGAAAGGTTACTCCAGCTCAATGGATTGGATGAACAAAGATTGCAGGTCCTTCTCCACTCAGAGGTAGTCCAGCTTCAAAGGAAAATATGGCATGACAGACACCTCAAAGAGAAACAATTCTAGGAAGGAGATTGGGCGTTGTTGTACGATTCAAGGTATAAATATTTCAAGGGTAAACTAAGGACAAGATAGATGGTACCGTACACAGTAGAAAGGTGCAATGACAATGGTTCAGTTCTGATCAGGACCATCGATGAAGAAGCCATCCCCATGCTTGTCAATGGTCATAGGTTGAAAATCTACAAGAAGCCCCTCTCCAAGCAAGAATTCATTGAGAATCTGAGTAAAAGAGTGTTGGTAGTGGAGCAAGTCTCTGCCTCCACTCCACCACACCCTAAAAAAAGAAAAAAAAATAGAAAAATAGAAAAGAAAAATGAGGAGAATAAGAGATCCCTGGGTGAAAACCTCCCCTTGGAGGTGCCCAGGGTAGGAAGGGAGGGTGAAAACCTCCTGGAGGTTCCCTAACTATCTCTTAAAAAAAAAACAGGAACATAAAAATTAACTTCTTTTGAATGCATCGTAGATTGCAGGAGGGCCATAGAAGAAAAAGGGACATGGCCAAGACAAATACACCTCTGATAGACCATTTCACCATCACTATTTTCTTTTCCCATTCCTTGGTCTCACTTGTTCTAGAAAACTATGCACCCTACAAGAGACTTTGTGCATTCTATAGGAGGCTCATGTAGAAATCACAGAGAGCTCAAAATCAAGTCAAGAAAAGGATCAAATGGCTAGAAACTTGTCTAGAATACCTGTGGACACCCCTACCACCATTCATCTTTCTAACTCTCCATTCCATACCTACACCACTGCATTTCCACTTGCTTCTGTCTTCCTTGCACAGAAAACACATAAATCCTGTTTCTTTTGTTTTTTTTGAAAAATGAATAATAAACAAGAAGCATCCTTAACTTAACTCTTACTTAGTGCATACCAGCTGCTTTTCCTTGACATACAGAACCTCCCTCAGCTACCTCTCTAGTCGTTGTTCATGCCTCAGCCAAAAGTTTTAGAGGGAGAAGCAACTATAGGAAATCCTGTAGGATTCCTGTAGCGGCTGATCCCCTTAAAAATCGAGCTCCAGAGGCAGGGTCAGTGTAGCCACAGATGTATAAAACATGCAAGGAGCCCGGTCCTGATTGAAGATCACTAGTATGAGGTAGTCGCACCACCAATTTAGAAGCCACGGGCGCCAACAGTAGAAATCCATGGATAGAACACCAAAGTCTGAGCATGCAACATCACGGTAGCATGCAATTCTCGACTAACAGATAAGTGACTAAACCCGTTCCTCTTTTGCATGGGTACAATTTAAAAACTACTTGGAAAAGTGAGATGGTTGTGATTAAACGAGATCGGTGACCAGCTAACTGGGCACCCTAGTCTAGTTCAAACAATTCTCAGTGGGTGCAATCAGCATGTGTGTTCAGTCAACTCGAAAAAATCTCAAAATAGGTAGTTGCGGAATCTAAGGGGAATGATTGAAATAATTGTGGCAGGTGGCATAAAAGTTTCATCATAACACTAAAGTAGGGACCAATGGTCTAGATGAGGGTAACGTACCCTTCTTTCCACCTCACCTCATCGTCACAGAATGCTCCTGTAAGCTTAAGTATGCTGTAGTCGACTGCCTTCACCACTTTTGTTCTCATTTGTGTGGACGGACTCTCGACTATAGCCACCTACCTACCACCTCCAGAGCCTTGAAACAATCACTCTTTGTTAGTTTTAGAGCCCTTCTTCTTATTGGACTCTACAAGAGCGAAAACACAATCCTACTGGAGCCTTTCTATAGGAAGGCTAGTGAGCAGCACTGTGGAGGAAAACTCAGGATTTCACGACAAATCGGGGCTGAAAAAGGTAGGCTCAGTAAAACCCACTGTGCATTTCCATATATATACAAAAGATGGTGTGATTCCAAGTGAGGTATTGAGTTGAAAAGAGAAGGAAAGTGAGAACAGAGTCTGCCTGTGTTTATATATATATATATATATATATATATATATATATATATATATATATAGTTTCTCCATTTTCTTTTTACACTAGAAGACTATCTCCTACTCCTCTGTGGTATTCTCCTATGTGAATAAATGATGCAACTCTAGAAAATCAATCCTGTAAAGACTAAACTTGCATTGGGTATCTACTTATTTTGAAAAAGGAAAAAACCACAATTCTATATGTTTTTTGTTTTTTAAAGATATTATTTCACTCAAACAGACAAAGAAGTAATGTGAGTCTAGAGAACAGATTTTGGAAGGAAGGAAAGCTGAAATTTGTTTTTTTTAAAACAAAAGAAAGAACACAAAAACTCTCTTCCTATTTCTTGAAAGTAAACCTCAGCTGTTCCTCTGTTTCCAGGATTGAAACTTACTGCCTCCCTCTTCAACTAAGATATTCCAGCAGAATCTGAAACATCATGACAGGGGGTTTTATGTGGAAGGAGCCTCTGAATTCAACTAAGCTGCATGAACATCCAGAAGTGGTAGCCCTCTTCACTAGAGGAAATTGGATGCCTTTCCATGAAAAGTTGCATGGGTATGATGATGAAGTTATAGAGGAATTTATATTGTCTTTAAAACCTCACTCAAAAACTCATGCCACTGTCAGTTTCAAGGGTCTAACTATAGAAATCACCCCAGAGCTCATCAGCAGGATTACAAGTCTCCCACTTGGACTACCCTAGAGCAAGGAAGAAAAACCACTAGGTTATGTTGCCAAGAAGACCTTTTTCCAACTTAATGAACATCCTGCAGAGGACAAGAATGGCATTAGGAGAACAAGTATACATTACCCATGGGATGAGGTCAATTATCAAATTATGAAATACATCTCCTATGAAGAAAGATACAACATAGTTTATGGGTATCATTTTAGACTGTTACATGAACTCAGATACGGCATGGGCCTTCCTGCATCTAGAAAACTCAGTATTCCATATTTTCTCCTCCAATCCTTAATATAATCTAGCACCAAATTGAAGGCAAGGATTCCAGACCAATTGGCTCACCATGGGCTAATTAAATTGCTAGTGGAGGATGCCATCCACACTTTCAAAATCCCCATAGCCTGGGAGATTTTTAGAAACATGACTAAAGATGATGATATAAAAACTCTCACCTATGACCTTAGTCCATCTGAAAGTGAAGAGGAAGAAAAAAAGGAGAAGTTGAGAAGGGAATCCATGAAGAAGAAAAGAACACTCAAATGGAAGAAGAGGAACCCCACATAGAAAAGGAAGGAAACCAGATAGAAAAATGGAAACATGACACCACCAAAGATGAGCCTAAAGCAGAGAAGAAGAAAGAATCAAAAGCAGAAAAGGGTAAAACCATAGAAGAGAAAAAGAAGAGGCCAAGAACTGAAAGGAAGAAGCCTAAGATAGTTCAGAAAAAGGTTTCCACAGGAAAATCAGAAGCTAACCAAGCAAAGGAGCAAACAATATCAGAAACAGCAGAAGCAAAACCAACAGAAACAGGAAAAAAAGTAGATGAAGAAGAAGAAGTAAAGCAGGAAGAAGTGTCTCCTAAGAAACTAGTAAGAGAGGTAGCAGTTGTTCTTACTATACATAGTACTCCAGCCAAGCCCAAAGGAAAAGGGAAGAGACAACCATCTATGCACTTTAAGGATCGAAAGAGCACTAGAATAAAATGGGGAAGCCTCAACCACCTTCAAAGGAGCCGATCATCATTGAAGATGTCTCTACTACAAAAGGGGAGGAATCTCCATCCAAAACCCCCATTACCTATGAAAGGGGCAACCCTAGAGCTTCTAGTTGGAAAGAAAGAATCAAACTTATGGACTCTAAAACAATCCTACGGGAGGCGCAGATCACTCTATAGGAGACATTGACAAAGCTTCAAGAGACTAAGAATCTTGAAAAGAAGGTAGAAGTACTGAGCCAGGAGAAAGATAAGGAAAAAGAGATACTGGATACTGACCCTCAGCCTAATTTAGGCTCTTATTACAACCTTCTGGAAGGAGGGAAAATCACCCCACAAAATTTTGCAGTCCCTCTTTTCTTTGAGATGGAAAAGGAAAGAGTAAGGACCCATACATGGATGCAGATTGCAAAATCAAAAGGGGTGGAAGACATTGGGCACATGGAAGACAAATTGAGAAAAATGGGCAAAGAATTGAGCATGGTCAAGCATACAGAAAGCATCAGAAGAGCTCAATTGGAGGCAAAAAATGAAATTTTAAAAAAGCAGCTGCAAGAAAGGGAACCCTGGGTAGAAAATGAGTTGTTAATCTTAAAAAGAGATCAACAAGAAAAGGAATCCCAGGCAGAAGGTGAGATATTAATAAAACAACAATAGGAAAGGGAACCCCAGGCAGAAAATGAGGTATTAATCTTAAGAAGGAAGTTATAGGAAAGGGAATCCCAATTAGCCTGCATGGCCAGCTGGGCTATGGAGGTACTATAGTGTAGGCAACCAAATAATCATATGCAGTGTACCTCAAGGATCAGTGGCTCCAATTTCAAATCAAGACTTTGGCTCAGAGAGGCATTATACCTTTTTAGGATCATGGCCAATTCATGGATCTATGTAATCACATTTTAGCTGAGGACAAAGTGAAGATAGTAGAGTTTTACTTGCACAACATGGCCCTTACTGATACGAACCTATGGGATCCCAATTCTGTGTTAGGAGACTTGCAGCTGATGGCCATGGCATATTGGATGAGCCATGAAGAGGAAAGGGTAGCAGAGATCTAGAAAATGATGGCAAAAGAGCTGAATGAACCTTTGATGATTATAGCAGAGCCCGTAGACCCCATGGCTCTCATCTATGCCCACCAACACCTTGTAGCTAATCCTCAAAGTGTCCCCAAATATGTTGATAAGTAGGCCCAGGCTATTGTCCATTTTGAGGACATGGAGAGATTGTTTGGAAATGATTGCATTCATGCCTGCATGAGAAGGTGGAACACATTTCCACACAGCCTACAGATCAGGGAGTATCCCTCCCAAAACATGATGAGGGAAGCCATGAGGAGAGTGCCACTGTATAAGAACTCTATGCTAAGCTTGAATGCCAATTGGATTGGCCTCAAATTCAGTCCTCCATTGCTGCTAGGACTATTGGAAGGAGTAAAAGGGGAGGAAGAACAAAAACAGTGGGAAGAGGTGGATAGAAAGGTAGGATTCCACAATAAAGAGGAAGAGATCAGATTAGAGGCATGGGATGTTAGGGAATCTATCAGAGCCATCAAGGATGAAGAGTTAGACTAGTTGCTCAGAGGACGAGCAACCCATTCAGTAGGGGGGTGATGATGAGACCCAGAAATGGGTAATTATATGGGCTCCTTTTTCCTCTTAATTCGACTTAATCCACCATTCTAATTAGTTTATTGCATGTTTTTTTATTATATTTACGCTAATAGAGTGAATTGGGTTAGTCTTTTTGCCATGTAGTCTAATGTGTGCTTTATGCAGATTTTTTGCTCAATTTTGGACAAAGTCAAAGGATTTATGAGAAAATGGCAGCAAATATTCAAGGAAAACAAGGAAGAGGATTTGTAGGGGGGTGTCTCCTTCATTTATGACCCCTTTCCTAGAATCCTCCATCAGCAACTCGGAGCACAAGTAGCCACATTGATGCATCCAAGGGGTAGCCGAGCAAGTAAGGAAGGATTGTTGTTTATCTACAGTTCTGGGAAGCCAAGCTCCTTGATTTTAGGAAGGCTATTGGGGGACCCCATTTGTATAAATAAGGGGACATAGAGACTCAATAGGTTAGCCAGTCATTAGTATAATTTTTTCACTTATGTGCAGCACATGTTCAGCTCATTTTCAAGCTTCCTTTTTTAGAACAGTTTATGTAATGTGACTTGTACTTTTGATAATGGAGATGAAACAGTTTTTGAGCTAGCATTGATCTCTTTTAGAGGGCTGAAGATATTAGGTTAGGGCCCAACCCAAGCTACCGAACACCTCTTGATTTGTACTTATATGTTTTTGCTTCAGTTCACAAGTTAATTTCTATTAGATAGATTTATTTTGCCTTGTTAGAATAGGTTCCTTTTGATGGTTTCCATAGTTGGTTTTGTTTCAGTTGCTAAAGTAGGTTAATGTAGTGATGGGATAAGGCTCAAAATGGCCAATATTAGGGCCTGATATCCTTTCCCCTTTCTGGAACTATGATTCGAGGTCAAGGCACTACTGCGGCCACCAAAAACACAATTTTGCTCTCCCATGCAATTTCTAGTGTGATGACTTGATTTGGAAAGATTAATGTATTGCTTCAGATTCAGTTTCCTAGATCATTTCCTATTCTTTTATAATAGATCTCTCCTCATACTTTTCTGTTTAAAGGTTATTGTTCAGCATTTTCTATTTGTAGGTCATAAATTAGGTCAAGCTAGAGAAATTTATGTTTTCATGGTATAGTTATTCCTTTCTTTGATCAGTTTTTGTAAGTAAATGTGAAAATCTCTTGCAGGACACCTTAGCTCACCATACATCCATAAAGCAGCCAGCACCAACTCACTTCTCATAGATTTCCCAAGTCATTCACAACATTTTTCCAATTTGCCCTAATTGATGCCTTTCTCCATAAGCTTCCCTCTTTCCATTTGAACAAATCCAACCATCATGTTCCCTCTTGATCTTCCTTGACAAGCTGCAGACACCTCAACAGCTTCATCTAGCCTTTAGTTACCCTTTTCCATGATTTTTCCACCTTCAAAACTTCCAAAAGTAGCTCTCGGCCTCCTCTTGTTGATCCCCTGCAACCTCCTGTAGAATTCCCTGTAAATGGTTTTTCGAAATCTGATTGCAATCGAAGTCTTCAGAAGGGTACTAGGGGCTTCTTAGGACCTCTCCACACCTTCCTCCACCTCTGCAAAAACCCAGTCCACCTTCCTTCACCACCAAACCTCTGCACAATCACAACTAGATAAATTACAGGCATAATAATTTCACATAAAAACACTCAAAAGCACAAAAAGATGTTTTCTTCTCATTTCTTTTCAAAAGTAGTTTGAATAAATGTAATTTACCTTTTCCAATATTCAATGGCACTCATTGCATCATTTTCTATCTCTTTTTTTGTAAAGGTAGGGTTGGATAAATTAGGGTTTGCCTTACATTCCAGTCTTCTTTCTCTTTCTGCAAGCAGAATAGTCCTCGTAGAGTTAGCTTTCTTTAATCACAGTTAAAATCTTCTTCTGATAATTCATAGAAGTTGGATTAAGCTCCTAGTGATCTTGCGCTAGCTGACCAAGTGACAACTTGCAGTAAGAGCTAGTACTTGTGAATACAACACCATCACTTCCAAGTTTGTTACGAACTACCGGGTTGATAAAAGTAAAGTAGGAAGCCCCAGGAGTTGGAACATTATTGCTACAATACTGGTGCTCACCAACAGGTCAAAAGGATGTCAAAGCATTCCTCTCCCCTTAAACATCTTCTCAAGATTTTATCTAGGCCAAGTTTGAACAGATTTCCCCCAATCCGGGTGAAGGGGGCACTTTTCCTGATTATCTTTCTCTTTTCTCTGGAGGGAAGGTTTGGTGGAAACTGTGTTGATACCAAATAGTTTGCTATATCAGAAAACCATGGGGAGAGCACTAAAATAGCAAACAAATTATCATTTGATGACTGATCATCCACCATTCTTTCTTCACCTATAGGTAGATTCATCCTAGATAGAAAGTTAGCAACAACATTCTCCTTATCAGGCTCATCAACAATAGTTAGATTAAATCACTATAATAAAAGTAACCATCTTATTATTCTAGCACTTACATCTGGTTTGTTGATTAAATATTTAATTGTAGCATGATCTATATCCACAAATGTCTGACGGCTTGTAATGTAATGCATAAACTTTTTCAATGACTGCACAACAACTAGGAGTTCTTTTTCGGTCAGTGTATAATTTAACTCAACCCTTGATAGGTTTTTATTGGTAAAATAGATGGCGTAGGGAAATTTCTCCTCTACCTGGCCTAAGGATGCTCTTATGGCTTTGCGTTAGGCATCAACATGAATATGAGAGGGGAGGGCCCAGTTTGGGCCTCTAAGGATTGGTGCAGTGGTTAACTTACCTTTTAGAATGTCTAGGGCCTCTTGGCGACTCTTTGACCATATAAATTTAGAATCTTTGGCCAACAATCCAAACAAAGGAAAGACCAACTTGTCGAAGTCCTTTATGAACCTTTTATCCAGCTAACCCTAAGAAACTCCTGACATCTCTCTACTTTTGTGGAGGGGGCACCCTTTGGATGATGGCTATTTTTTTGGGGTCCACCTACAATCCTTGTTGAGATATGGAATGACCTAGCACAGTCCCTTTAGTCATTAAGAATCCAAATTTTTTTGGACAAAGAGACAGGTTCATTTCAATGAATTTTCATAGCAAATATCCTAGGTTAGTTAGGGCTTCTTGAAAATCACAGACTTAAGGTGTAAAATTATCCATATATATCTCTACAGCATCATGTACTAACACAACAAAAATACTCAAGAATGCTCTCTGGAAAGTGGTAGGAGAATTGCATAATCCAAAAGGAAGGACCATATAGAAAAAAATACCCCAAGGACAAGTGAATGTGGTTTTGTCCTGGTCCTCTGGGAAAATTTGGATTTGGTTGTAGCCATTGAATCTATCTAGGAAAGAAAAGAACTTCTTCCTTGCCAGGCCATCTAGCACTTGGCCAATGAAGGATAGGAGAAAATGATCATTCTTTGTGGGTTTTTTCAATTCCCTATAATCAACACAACTCCTCCAATTACTGTTCTTCTTGGGAGCTAACACTAAAGGAGAGACCCACTTACTATCAAAGATAGGATAAATGAACCCTGCATCTAACAATTTTTGCAATTATTCTTTGACTTTGTCTTTACGGGCTAGATTCATTTTCCTTTGTGGTTTCTTGACTGGCTTGCAACCTTATTTGATGTATATGTAGTGAGTGTTAGTGTCTAAATCTAGCTCAGGCTGAAGGAAGACAGGTCTAGGGTAACATCAAACCACGCTTAACCTGGTAGGTAGCCCTACCAGGTCGGGAGAGGCCTCTCTCCTTGTCAATCTCAGTTGAGATGACTGAAATGAATAGGGATTTTAGGCTAGGTATAGTAGCTTAGAGGATCTTATTGGATTTGTTTTGGGTCGAAACAACAAGAGAAAGGATGATTTGGACTATGGAATCAATTCAATTTTTACTGGCTAACCTGGGGAAAATTAAGTGCCATGTTCAACCAAGTGAAGATTGTAAATGTGAGAAGTACAGGAGAGAAATCCTCCTACCTTGCAGGTATCAAACAAAGGATGAATCTGCAACAACAACTTTAGATGAAAGAGAATCACGTGGTTTCTCAATAGAGCATCTAGCCAGGGACGAATCCTGCTAAGACAACCATTACAACTAACAACAAAATCATCACAAAAGGAGCATCACTACGGGTGAATTCCTAACATATAACATATATAATGCCGTAACAAGGCAGAAAAAAGATAATGTGTAAATGAATTATAGGAAAAACTTACTAAACATCAGCACCGTGATGAATCCTAGATCGAAAGGGCAAAAGACTTCTTTATTAAAATGATATTCAGGAAAAATTTTACACAAAGCCAAGACAGCCTCTCTGCTACCAAAATCTAGCCTCCACACTAAGAAATTCATAAAATATATACATTTTCTCATCCCTATACTAAGGGAATTGAGATCAACCATCTTCTTCAAAATAGAATCAGTTACATTAAACTTGGACCGAATTTCTAAAAATAGGTGTTGAAGATGAACTTGTATATCCTAAAAATAACACCTGTTACAAAAATGAAAGAGATTTTTCTAGAAAAGTTCATGTTGGAGAAAAAACTCTCCCAAATTTTGGAAATTCGTTTCCAGTTGCTCGAAATCTGTGCCACAAAATCATCTCTAAAATAGAAAATCTTTAAAAATTTAAATCTGTGAAAATGAGTTGTAAAAATCTAGTCACATATCCAAATTCACGACACCTGTGAATAAACTAAAAGATTTTTTTGTTATATGGCTCGTGGTTAAAAAAAACCTTGAGTTTTTCAAAATTACTTTCCATATGTTGTAAAATGGCACTTCACTAAAATGACTAAAACAATACAAAATATGAAAAATTTGCTTTGTTTTAATGTAGGCTTCAAACATTACTACATATCTCCCACATAATAATTCCTGTGCATAAACTAAAGGAGGTTTTTGTTATTTGGTATGAGATGGACAAAAATTTATTTCACTTTTGTAAAATTCCTATCCAAACAAATTTTGTAGTAAACTTGTCCGTGTGTGTAGCAACTGACCTCAAAACATGCATAACCAAGAGTCAATCATTCATTTCGATCATATCTTTTGATCTAGAAACCTGTTATGGGAGTGTGATATACTGTTGGAAAGATCTTTCTGAGCTTCTTCTAATGGAAACACTTGTGACATGTTTTTTTTTTTTTTTTTTGCTGAATATCATGTGCAAAACATCTAACCAAACCAAACCTAGTAATAGCTCATGTTGATCCCTGGTGATAAGTTGCGAAAACTGGAACTAACAGTGAGTACACAATAAGGGGTGTACTCCCTTCATTTCCTTATAGCTCCAAGCAAAGGATACTAGGTTCTCTCTCAAAAATTTGCATAGTTGTTCCTCTTCTAAAGTAGAAAGAGATGGATATTCTTCAAGTTTTTCTCTAGGCCAAATTCTATGGTTTTGACTCGGAGTGGGTTGGAATCGGCCAAGCATAAGTCAATTTGATGATTGTTGAGTGTTTCCTTTGCTTCTTCTTCTAAGGGTAATGAACTAGGAGTTGTACTTTGGAGCAAGTGTTCAACTAAGTCATCCTCCTGTTGTTATCCTCCTCCTATGATTGCTTCCAAAGCATAAAGTTGGGCTAAATAAAGCTCATCTTCTTCCTCCTCCTCCAACCGTAAAGGTAAGTCATGTTCTAGGGAGGGTTGAGCAAGAGGGTATAATAATAACTGTTTGGACATATGACCATTCTTGATGGTTTCCCAGCTGTACAACTAATATAGGAATCATTTGTGGCCAACAATGGCCTCCCAAGGATGAGAGCGTAACTAGTAAGCTTAGCCTTAGGCTAGAGAACTAGGAAATCTATAGGGTACTCCAAGGAGTCAATGGATACCATCACATCCTCCACAATTCCCTCAGGGGTGATTGTGGAAAGGTCTGCAAGTTGAAAAAGTATTGTGGTATTCCTTAATGACCCTTAGAGGTTAAGCTTGAGCATGGTGTCCTTGGTCATCACATTAATGGCAGCCCAAAGATCAATCACAGTGCGTGGGACAATGGTACCATTGATGTGCACATCTACTACAGGGCTTCTAGGGTCTAAGTATCTAGGACATATTACCTGACCCAACATTAAGTCAGATAACTACCTAATGACATTAAAGGGAGGGACATCCCTTTTTCTTCTTCCTAGATGCTTAAAGCACTTCTCCTTAATGAATTTATTGTAAATAGGAACATATTTGATTCCTTGGAGAAGGGGGATCTTTACACATAGGTTTTTCAATTCTCCTAGAAATTTAGTTTCTTCTGGGGTAGGTTGGAGTGGTTCAGCTAATCTTTCAGGAAAGGGTGTATTTACTTTAAGGTTTCTTTTCTCTCTTTCTTCCTCGACCTCCTTATGTGGAGAGGGAGGTTGGTTATCTGGGAGAATTCTCCTAGATCATAGGTTGATCTCCTGGATTTCAAGAGAACATGCTAGGTATGATGTCTATCCGCTGTATTTTTGTTGAGCTTGCCTATTTTTTGGGTTTGGATTTGGCTGGGTAGGAATCTGGGGTTGCCTAGGTGGAGCAGAGTGCAGGAGTTGTGGTTGGGTAGGTGGTGGAGGCAATAGAGCTAGAACATTGTTGAATTGGGGCCTCCACCCCTAGGGTGGGGTATTCCACTGATGTGGTGGCTGAATGTAATGTTAAAATTACTGGTTGGCTGGGTGGGAATGATATTGAGGTACATAGGCCCAAGGAGGGGGTGTAGACCAGGAAGGTTAAGCAAGGGGTCCCTAAGAAGGTATAGTTGTGGCTTGGTTGGGCCTGTAATATGCATGTGAAGATCCTTGCATACCTTACTGGTATGGTCTAGGCCCTGGAGGTATCCTCTGGTTGATGTTGCAAAGATACTTAGTGGCTCCTTCGGCTCCTTGATATACAACGTTGAGTCCAGGTAAAGAAGGGAACCTTTTTGTGCAATGGCTTTCTTCACAAACTAAGAAAATCTCAATACAATTCAATGGGAATTCATTCTTGGGATGCCTCCTGGTGCATCCACGACAAAATATGGCCAAGGCTCTCTCTCCTTCCTCTTTCTTCCTTTTGATATTAATGGTATTCAATTGTAAGGAAAGGGTTTGTAGCAGCTCACTTTTGAAGTCCTCCAACATATTTCCAGTTTCACCCTTGATGGATGAGTTGGAAGATGATGTAATAGACATAGGTTGACCACTCCTACCCTTTTTCTTGGTTTCCCTCGAATGGTTTCTAAAGATAGTATTGATATCCTCATAGGTTAGTCGGTAGATATCGCTTCTTGCTATCAAATGCAAGATATCTAGGATATCCTCCCTTACTTCTCTAAGCAGGACCAACTTCAGTGACTCAGGGTCAAGTGTACACCTGACCCTTTTGTATCTGAGCTGAAATCATTCTTCATAATCTTCTAAGGATTCATCCTAACCTATGGTCATCCTAAAAATATCCTCTTTAGTGTCCTTTGACCTACAATAGTCCCTATATTTATTGTTAAATGCATTCTACATCTAAGCCCATGTTATGATGCTATCTCCAAGTAAACCCATGAACTAGCGCAACACTGCATCCTTAAGGGTAGATGGAAACAATTTTAACTTTTGCTCATCCTCTGTATAGTCACAAGTTCAACATATAACAACAAACTCAAATAGGAAAGTGTGAGGGTCCTCTGTGGTCAAGCCATGGAAATTAGGTAGAACAAAGGGGCTTATATTCTTCCTTGTAGTGTCCCCACTGGCCTCCCTAATGGGGAGGCAACCTCAATTCTCTCTCTATCTCCTCTGTCATGTTGGTTTTCAACCATTGGTTTAGTAGGAATGGGTTATTCTTCTTCTTCCTCTTCCCCTATAGGTTCTTCAAATATGCCAGGTTGTTCACCTAAAGCTTCTTCCAATTCATTGTCACCGAAGAAGAGAGAAGGTTGAATGTTGGATGTAGTGGGGGTATTTGGCAAGAACTTTCATGAATTATCCCTATTCCTATGAGGCATGAAAGGAAATTTTTTTTGGTTAGTTTATGTAAGATTTTCTTTAAAGCTGGAAAGTACTCTGCAAAAGGGAAATTTCTGATTAAATGAAAATATACTAATAGAATGGAAACTACTTGTAGAATGACATTGCTGATTAAATGGAAATACTTCTGACAGAAAGAAAACTACTTGCAGAATGAAATTTGTTAATTGAATGAAATTTCCTAATTGAATGAAAAGGAAACTACTTTCTCAATTGAAATTGCTTATTGAAAAATGGAAAGGAGAGCAAATAAATGATAAATGAAAGAAAGAAACTAGATTACTTTTGCAGAAATAAACTAATGGAAGAAAATTGAAGACTAGAAGTAGAATAAAAGAAAGTTAGAGACTATAAATAGAAGAAGGAGTGGTAATTGACATCCTACTCTAACACCTCCTCAAAAACAGTGCCAAAAAGTGATGAGCCTAGGTATTGTAGCAAGAATGTTGCAACTCCCAGGGCTACCAGCTTTACTTATCAACCTAGGGTTCATACAAACATGGAGGTGACAATGCTATATGCACAAGTATAAGTGAAGGTACTGCTTGTTGTCACTGCTCATTTGGAAAGAGACCCTAGGGGTTCTAAGCAAGACTTCTATAGGGTCAGAAGAAGATTGATTTTGATGGAATAAGAGAAAATTGATTCTAAGGGAGTGCTACAATACTGAAGTAATGAAGAAAACAACTTGTAATGCTAACTCACACCATACCCTAACTAACCAATTAAACAACTATGCTAAGCAGAATTACTAGATCAATCACTGATCTAATGCTAATTATCTAAGTTATAGAAATAAAAGCATCAAAACTAGACTAAGGGGTAAGAAAAGGAAACTAATCTAAGTCTATGTTTAAGAGTAAGAGTAGTCAGAGATCAAAATTGGTTAAAAGAGGACGTAATGAGCAACAATGCATAAGAACCATTGGATTAGGCAGGTGTAAGGCAAACAAACAGATGAGATCGGATTGCAGGGGGGTACGTAGATAGATGGACGAATAGGGTTAACTAACAGGATGGATGACTAAAATTATATCGTAGAGGCTAAGTTATGAGATGGACAGACATGATTATTCAGCAGATGGATGACAAAGATTATATTGCAGGCAAAACAAACATGCATAAATGGTAGCAGGTTTGTGGAGGTGCTAAGTTGTATTTTGGATGCCCTCAAAACCATAATTTGTATTTTGATATTTCAGGCGATTAGCCTTTGCGGGTGACACGTAGCATGGAGAAGCCACTTTTCTCACGTCCTCTTGGGCGATAACGTTCAGACATAAATCCGCATGATATGGCGCGACAACCATTGGATTAGGTGGGGCTATTTAATGGTGGAGATCGGCTGAGATAGTTGGTGATCGGGTGAAGCGATAGCTGTCACATCAGGAGACAAATCGATGGTGGAGACTGATTTGCACGAAAGAACGTGTGGAAATGATGGTGTAGGTTTAGAGGGTAGTAAGTTGTTTATCGTGCACCCTCAAAGCTGTAAACAGTTTTCTAAAATTTTGCACGATTAGCCTCCTCGGGTGACACGTAGCATGGGGAAATCACTCTTATCACATGCCCTTTGGTGGATAATGATCAGACAAAAATCCATGCAATATCGGGTGATAGCTATCGAATATGGCGAGGTAGATCAACGGTGGAGATTTAACCGAGCTAGTTGGCGAGCGGGTGCGCGATAGTCATTGGATCTAGTGAGGCAAATCGATGGTGGGGATTTAAAGTGCAAAGGGTCAGCGTTAAAAGTGAATTGGGAAGTGATTGGTTGGGTATTGCTATGAAAGGTAATCTATGGGTAAAAATCATTTAAATCGTGAATTAACAGCTTCCACCTAAGTATTTCATGTTGAAGGAGAATGGGTGTATGAGTGAGATCTAGGAAAGAGGGTGGAGCAACAAGTGACTATGAAATGATAGAATGACCAGGAAATGAACCAAGTAACAATGTAATGAACCACATAACTATGTAAAACAAAAAAATTCATGCAAAACTGAAACTCTGTGTTTTTGGGGTTGCTACAGGGTTTCTTCCTCACATCATGGTCCCAGAGGGAGGAGGTGAGGCTGAGACACCTGTGGAAAACCTTATGGATATTTTCTTTGCTAACCGGCTAATTGAATGAAAACATAAATGATCTACTTAGCACTACTGTAATGAGACTGAAATTATTTAAACAATTGAACAATTAAACAATAAACCTCAATAATGGAAATGAACTACTAAACTAAATGATTAATCAAACCATGAATCTATGCTATTATTGTAATAGAAATGGACTACTTAAGAAGATGAATAGAAAACAAGAGGCTATCCTACTTAACAATACAATAAAGAGGAGCTTTGACTGCTAGGGTCAGGCCCTAACCCAAGAGCTTCAACCCTTTGAGTTAACTCAACATTGGCTCAAAATGAAACTCATCTTCATTACAAAAACACTGTATTACATAAAAAAATGTTACGAACAAATTAGAGTTTCATAGTAAAATGTTTGAATCCTTCCTAACTCTTGGTAACTCCTGGTAACTAAAAGAACTAAGGTCCTAAGCCTCTCTACTTATACATCTGAATTCTCCAACGACTTCTTTAAAAATTAGGGAGGCACAACTCCCAACTCAATGATAAACTCATGCTTTCCCTTTCACTAGCTCGGCTGCCTTTTAGTAGGGAGGATGCTTTCACTATCACTTCTTTGGCTGCCTTCTAATACTCCTGATTTGGATTTTTTGCACTTTCACTTGCTTGGCTCCCTTCTACAAGGGGGGTTGTTTGTACTTTCAACTGATGGAGGGATATTCGAATGGAGGGGTAGTAAATGAGGAGGATTTACCTCCTATAATTCCTCTCCCTTGTCCCATTAGAGTTTTTACCAAGGTATTTTACCATAGTTCCTTGCTTTTATCTTTTATCCTTTATTCCTGAATTACATGCACATTAGGCCACAGAGAAAAATATCCAAATCTAACTCATCTCATAAGAAAAATATAATCAAAGGTATGCAATAAGTTGTGAGAATAGTTGGTTTGATTAATCTAGGAGGTGAATTAAGGCCAATTAAGGCCCATATAACTACTCAATGATGAGGATCATCACCTATGTGGGTCTAGGAATCCACGATCGATGAATGGTGGGATATACGGTAAATCCTAGAGGTGGGTGCTCTCCATGAGGCATAATAATCCTGGGATGGGATATGTAGTAAATCCTGGAGACTAGGTCTCAGTTTATGGCCTAGTGATCTAGTCTAGATTGTGGTAAAACCTGAGGGAATAGTAGATAAGAAAATTCCTCACTGTGTAGGTCAAGAAATTCAGTGGCATCCATGCTTATTTGGCCTAGTGATCTTGTGGAGATCATGGTAAAGCCTGTTACTACAAGTTTATTTTGTTGGCCTAGTGATCCGAGATTTATTCTTATAAATCTGGGTTTCTATTAATGAGGGTGAAGTGGTTTAGCCTCAGGATGCCCACGTTGGTTCTTTTGGTTTTAGTCCCACATTCATGCTTAGAATATGGCACGGGGTGAATGGTTGAAAAGATATTTTTCTCAACCCTTTATATGGTCGGGTGGAATGTGGTACTCCCGTCTGAGGTTGGATTTTGCATTCATTAATAATAGGTTCCCTACTTGATATCTTATGTATAAATGTACTAGTTAATATGTGGATTCTATGGCTGATATATTCTTCATATTTATATTGTTATTTTGTTGCTTATATGCATGTTTATGACAATGATAATTTATGTGTCTCCTCATGTTTCTATTGGTAAATGAATAAACGTTGTATCTATGACATAATAGATTATAATGTAGCTAATCATATAACTAATCAATGCTTCTTAGCGAGTCCTAGATAAGTAGGAGACCACTATGCTTAGATCTGTTGATTACACTTGTATATTACATATTACTGATATGTTTTACCTAATGCCTCTCATGGCTAGTAGGGTTCAATTCAATCCCTTGTTCAAGTAATTTCATTTGTATCATCCTTCCATTGTTATCTCTCTATTTTGAAGGTATCATTTAATTCTAGGTAATGACCTAGGCTTTGGACCTCAAAAAGTGGCACAAATCCCAGGACAGTAGTACAACACTGACCAGAAAAGTCCCTAGATGTTGGCGTACCATGTTGTGGGAGTGTCTCGATCCTTATATATGAAGGCATGCCCATATCATGGGAGCATATGGGGGTTAATTAGTATAAAAACTTAGTGGGACCCAAGGACTAGTTACCTGAGAGGATGGGATGGTTCCTGGGAGTCTTGTTGCTGATGTGGAAGATCTGTATTGTGTGTTTCCATCTGTTCCACTTCCTTAAGGTGACTTAGGAGGTCAGATCATATCATATTAGCTTCTCATCACATGTATACCCTGATTGGCTAGTGACTTGGGTAGATGTGGGAGGAGGGTGTTACAAAGTGGTATTAGAGCATAGTTCACTCCTCAGAATAGATGGGCAATGTGTGGGTCATGCATTCATGTTAGTTTCATATGTGTTCCTTGTGCTTGTAGTCCATGTGCTTCTTGCATTTGCATTTTTTTCTTTTTATCATGGGTATAGTGATGGCACCATGTGCAAGTTGATGGTGTTGCCCTGGGATGTGTTGTAATGAGTGTATGGTTGTATATATGTTGTTTATTCATGTCATTGTCTATATGTTATTATGCATGCATTGTCATGATTATAACTATGCATGTATAATAGGTCAAACATTCATTGTGAGGTCATTGTATGCAATTAGGTCATCATGATGCTATTGGTATGTTATGAGGTCTAATGTGGTGGATGAGATAGATCAGGAGATGTAGATCATCAAAATGAGCTTACAACATTAGAGCTTGAGGTAAGAGAATATTGTCATACAAGTTTTCATGTTGGGCATGCAGGTATGTAGGTTAAGGATTGTTACATGAATTATGGTTATGTGTATGCCTTTCATTTTATTGTTATTATTGTTACATGTATGATAGATGTTATTTGATTAGTGTATTCATATGAACATGTGTTAGATAGTCATGAATGATATTAACTTGTGGTGGTATGCATTGTTATTGTTGTTTTAGGTTAGATAACTTTATGATTGTGTTATATGTTGTTGATGAGTATGTTATAGGATAACTTCTTGTTGTTATATGATAGTTATCTTGATGTTTAGGTTACATGTCATTGATGAACATGATATATAACCTGTTGTTTTTATATGCCAATAGCTCAATGATTAGGGTTATTACATTAAGATATTGATGTGACATGTATCATGCTAAATTGGATTGGCCTATGCATATGGTTAGGGTTATGAAATTCCGGTATGACTTGACATAATTGTGATATTTTCATGTGCTAATATAGAATGACTTTGCATATGTGATTATTATGTATGAATGATAATTGTTTATGAGCTTATGATGTGAACATGTTTTCTAGTTATTGTTATGGATATCATGATGTTATGTATGTTTGAGTTGCTATGTTGTGAAGTTATATCATCCTAATCTAGATTTATTGTGTAGATAGGATAGCCTCCCTTGAGATACATTATGGTATGATTTCTTTTATGTCGTATATTCAGTGCTTGACTATTTGATTATGTCGTCTATTTGGTGTTTGAGTGTTTGGTGTCTCTTATGTCATGTAGTTGATTTATCTAACATGGTACATTTATATTTCGTTTGAATGTTTGATTAATTACATGATATGAGTATGTGCCTATAATATTTCTTGCCCAAATGATCTTGTTTTAAGATCGTTGTACTAATACCTATCTATTGAGAAAACTAATATGTACTTGTGTGTAAGTGTTATAGCTCCAAATATGACCCTTAATATTTGTGATGCTTGGTTTATGGCCTAGGGCAACCCCTCCTTCCAGACTTGGTCCAAATATTTTAAAAATAGTGTTTTATGTTGGGTGTGAAGTGTTATTATTTAGAGGTCTTTGTTTCAGCCAGATGTATACCCTAAGAATATTGTACACCCCTCCATGGGGGGGTGTCAAAGGGACTTGTCTCCCATGCGGGGGTCCATGGGCCAGCGGTCCCCCGATATGGGTTTTGGGGGTAGCGCCCCCGAAGCTAAAAATAGATGTAAAATTTCCTTGTAAAAGTATAGTAATTTCTAGTCAATCTGGGTCATTCATTAGGTGGATGATTTGACATTAGAACTTATGTTTAGTTTAGGATTTTTTTCCGTAGAGGGCAACCACTCTCATTGTATGAAGGCACTGTATTGAGGTTGTGTAATAGATGTGTATTCTCAGAGCAAGAAACGGATAGGTGAGATTGTTGGAGAAAATAGAGGATATTATAGAGGATCTGCTATTGGTTGTGTCTCTTCATTTTGCTAGATAATAGAAAAGAATGACTGGCTGTTCAAGGTGGACGTATCCCAAACTGGGTGAACCACATATATCTGTGTCTCTTTGGTTTTATGTGATTGTGTTTTTCTGCATATTATATGTCATGCATTTCTATGTCATACATATTTTTCTAATAACCGGTATCAGAGCCGAAGGTCTATTTGGCTGATAAACTCACAAGAAAGAAGGGTTTCTCATTCGAGTGGGAGAAATGGTAGAAGATGGTATGTTCAGGATCGAGAAATTTAATGGCCAAAACTTCCCGCTGTGGAAGATACGGATGGAATATTATCTGCATCAAAAATATTTGTACCTACCATTGAGCGAAAAAGCAAAGAAGCCGACGGCTATGACAGGTGCAGAATGGAACATTCTCGATATAAAGGCACTCAGAATAGTACGGTTGTGCCTCACGGTCGCCTTCAACATTTCGAAGGAAACAATGACAGAGGGTTTGATTCAAGCCTTGGCGAAAGTATATGAAAAACCCTCAGCCTCAAACAAGGTATATCTTATGAAATGGTTATTTAATATGAAGATGTCGGAAGGTGGATCTATTGCAGACCATTTAAATGATTTTAATATAGTTACAAGTCGGTTAAGTTCTGTAGGGGTAAACTTTGATGACGAAGTTAGAGCTCTATTATTCTTGTGCTCATTGCCAAAAAGTTGGAATGGTTTGGTAATGGCCATTAGTAACTCTGTGTTTGGATCTAGTACTTTAATGTTTGATGATGTTGTCAGTGCTATCCTTAGTGAGGAAATGAAACGAAAAAACTCCGGTGAGACATTGGGTAATTCTTTGAGTGAAAAGTCTAGGGGAAGAAGAATGGAAAGAGGAAAGAGCTCAGGATATCACAGTAAATCAAGGAAAGTGAGATCCAAGTCTAGATCGGGGATAGTGTGCTGGAAATGTGGAAAGAACGGACACCTAAAGAAAGACTGTATATCTCGGAAGCGAAAAGAAGGATATGCACAACAAGAAAACAATCATGAAGAAAATGTGACAGATGAGGTGTTACAAGATGCTTTGATTCTTTCTTTCGAAAATATTACTGATTCCTGGGTGGTAGATTTAGGGGCCTCATTCCATGACACACCTGATAAGAAATATTTTCATGACTATGTTTAAGGAGATTTTGGAGAAGTCCATTTGGGCAATGATGAACCCTATAAAAGTGTTGGAATGGGTAAGGTTCTTGTAAAACAGTAGAATGGAGACCAATGGCTACTAAAGGAGGTAAGGCATGTTCCAGATCTTAAAAAAATCTGATTTCAACAGGGCAGTTAGGTGGTGAAGGTTGTGTGACAACATTCATAGATAAAGCTTGGAAGGTCACCAAAGGAGCCTTGGTAATAGCAAAAGGAAAAAAGGTTGGTACATTGTATTTATGCAATGGTACTTCTAACTCTGTTAATGCTTTAACTTCCAAAGCAGCAGATGCAACATTATGGCATCATAGGTTCAGGCACATGAGTGAGAAGGGGATGAAGATTCTTCACTCAAAGAATTTGTTGCCAGGTTTGAAGAATGTTGATTTGGACTTCGTGAGAATTGCATTTATGAAAAACAGAAGAGAGTCAGATTTCTCAGAGTTGGGAAAGAAAAGAAGAGAAAAAAATTAGAGCTTATGCATACAGATGTATGGGGACCTACTCAGGTATCATCTCTTGGTGGCTCTCGTTATTATGCTACTTTTATTGATGATGCAACTAGAAAAAACTTGGATTTATTGTCTTTAGAATAAATCTAATGTATTTGATAGTTTCAAGAAATGGAAAGCTTTTGTTGAGATTGAGACAGGAAACAAATTGAAGTGTCTCAGATCAGACAATGGAGGTGAATATAGTAGCAAAGAGTTTGATAGGTATTTTTTAGAGCATGGAATTCGGAGAGAGAATATAGTTCCAATAACACCACAATAAAATGGTGTGTCAGAAAGGATGAACAGAACAATCATGGAGCATGCAAGGTGCATGAGATTGCATGCAAGATTGCCTTTACAATTCTAGGCAGATGCTGTAGATATTGTTGTTTATCTAATAAACAAAGGGCCTTCGAGTTCCTTGGATAGTGGTGTTCCAGAGGAAGCATGGACAGGTAAAAAGGTAAACTAATCTTTTTAAAGCCTTTTGGTTGTGAGGCCTTTGTCCATATTAATAAAGAAAATAGAAAAAATCCAGAGGAAATATCAAATAAATGTACCTTTATTGGATATGGTGTTAATGATTTTGGTTATCGCTTATATTATTATGAAATCCACAAAATCATTAGGAGCAAAAATGTAATATTCAATGAAAAGGTCTTGTATAGAATCAGTTGCAGGAAAAGAAACAGGAAAAAGAAAACAAGGAATACACAGTTCTTGATGATATCACTGAAAAAGTAAAGGTTACTGAAAATAATAATAATCAACAACCACAACAACAACAACAAGCACCCCAAACACCTGAAAGTGGTGTTAGAAGATCTACCAGGATAAGTATACCCCCTGAACGATGCTCTCCTTCATTATATTATTTATTATTGACTGATTCTGGTGAACGCGAATGTTATGAAGAAGCAATGTAGGTTGAAAGTAGGAAGAAGTGGGAGCTAGCCATGGAAGAAGAGATGGACTCCTTAATGGATAACCAGAATTGGAACTTAGTCAGGTTGCTTGTAGGTAAAACTACATTGTAGAATAAATGGGTTTACAGGCTGAAGGAAGAAGATGGAGGAAAACAGAGGTACAAAGCTAAACTTGTGATGAAGGGGTTTGCATAGAAGAAAGGTATTGGTTTTGATGAAATATTTTCTTCTGTTGTTAAAATGAATTCAATCAGAACTATTTTAAGTCTAGTAGCAGTTGAAGATTTGCATCTTGAGTAGTTAAATGTAAAGACAACCTTTCTCCATGGGGATTTGGAGGAAGAGATATATATGTAGAAGCCACAAGGAAATGGAAGGAGAAACTAGTGTGTAGGTTGAAGAAGAGCTTGTATGGCGTAAAACACGCTCCAAGGTAGTGGTATCTAAAATTTGACAAGTTTATGTCTGAACAAGGTTATACTAGATGCCACTCTAATCGTTGTGTTTATCTGAAAAACCAAAATGACGGTAGCTATATTATATTGTTATTGTATTTAGATGAAAGGCTTGTTGCGGGATCTAACATGCAGGAAATAAATGTACTGAAAAGAAAATTTGCAAATTCATTTGCAATGAAGGATTTGGGAGCTGCAAAACAAATCCTTGGTATGAGAATAACTAGAGACATGAAAAACCACAAATTAACATTGTCTCATAATGAGTACATACAAAAGGTGTTGAAAATATTTAATATGCTCAATGCAAAACGAGTTAGTACACCTTTTTCTAGCCATTTGAAACTTAGTAAGGAGATGTGCCCAAAGACCCATGAAGACATGGATTATATGTATAAAGTTCCATATGCATCAATAGTTGGAAGCTTAAAGTATGCAATGGTCTGCAAAAAGCCTGATATTGCACATGTAGTGGGATTTGTAAGCAGGTACATGAACAATCCAGGAAAAGAACATTGGATGGCAGTGAAATGGATTCTCAGATATTTGAGAGGTACCACAATTAAAACATTATGCTTTGGTGGTTCAAACATTTCTCTACAGGGATATGTTGACGCAAATATGGCAGGTGGCAGAGATAACATGAGGAGCACTACAGGATATGTATTTAATGTAGGTGGAACAATTGTCAATTAGGTTTCAAAAATCCAATGTGTTGTTGCACTTTCGACAATAGAAGCAGAGTATGTTGCTGCTACAGAGGCTAGTAAAGAAATGATTTAGTTACAAAGTTTTATGGATGAATTGGGTAAGAAGCATGATATGGGCACATTATACAGTGATAGCCAAAGTGCCATTCATCTTGCAAGTAACTTATCATTTAATTCCAGGACTAAACACATACAACTCAAGTACCATTTCATACGATCAATTTTCGAAGATGGAGAGTTGAAGTTGCAAAAGATACACACTAGCCAAAATGCTGCAGATATGCTAACAAAAGTTGTAACCAGGGAGAAACTAAGAATATGCTCAGTTTCAATTGGTCTTCAAGGATGACGATGAAGATGAGAAACAACTAGGTTGAAAGAGGAGTCATTATCCAACAAATGAAGTAGCGGTGGAGTTGCTACAATCATTCTCCAAGTGGGAGATTGTTGGGTGTGGAGCATGATTATTTAGAGGTATTTGTTTCAGCCAGATGTATACCCCAGGAAGGTTGTACACCCCTCCACGTGGGGGGGTTTAGGGAGGACTTGTCCCCCCCTCGAGGGTCCGTGGGTGCTAATCCCCCCTAGCTGGGGGGTCTGGGGGCCAGCGATCCCCCGACGGGGGTTTCGGGGGTAGTGCCCCTGAAGATTAAAATATATGTAAAATTGCCTTGCAAAAGTATAGTAATTTCTAGTCAACCTGGGCCGTTCATTAGGTGGATGATTTGACAGTAGAACTTATGTTTAGTTTAGGGTTTTTTTCTATAGAAAAATCCCCTCTCTTTGTATGAGGGTATTGTTTTGAGGCTATGTAATAGATGTGTATTTTCAGAGTGAGAAATAGATAGGTGAGACTGTGAGAGAAAATAGAGTATATTAAAGTGGATCTACTGTAGGTTGTGTCTCTTCATTTTGCTGGATAATAGAAAGCAAGGATTGGCTATTCGAGGTGGACGTAGCCCAAATTGGGTGAACTATGTATATCTGTGTCTCTCTGGTTTTATGTGTTTGTGTTTTTCTACATATTATATGTCTTGCATTTCTCTATCATATATATTTTTATAACATTTTACTCTTTGTACACTACTTTTCCCTATGATAAAAGTGTATACACATGGGCTAGTCAACACCCAACCCGCATATATGTGTTAAAACACTTAAAATTTTTAAATATCCTTAACTATGGGTAGAGTTCCTGGGTTTAGCTTGTTGATTATCTCCTAGTGCCCATGGCCCAACTGTTTCCCAACTAAAAAACTAATTGGGAGAAGTATAAATAGACTTCTATGGGAAGGACATAAGGAGGAGAAGAGATAGAATTACTATACTAAGATCATCCCCTGACTGAGTCTGAAGTATCCCTATGCTTCAAGCACTTACCCAAGTTCAAGAAACCCTTGTTTCCTTGAGTGTTGATATTCTCCCACTTTCTTGAGATATCATGGTATTGTTTATGGAAGGAGGTTGTTGAAGACTGGGACTGGACGAATCTAGAGGATGGTTCCACTTGGAGCCAGAAGAAGAAGACTTAGGTGAATTCTCTTCGTGTTGGTTAGAACTTTCTACAATAAAAAGAAACATTGTCTTTTTTCTGAGATTAACTTTGTTTATGCATCAGAGACTGTTGTAATGCATGTATGAATGTTATTTTCATGTATAACTAGTCATCTTTCTTATATGATATAAAGTTGATTTCATTAAAATTCTTTATCTATATGCTTCTATGTATGTTCAGATTAGTTTATTTTCAGATTCGAAGATCATTAGGAGTTGCAAAGGGTTTGAACCCTGCTCGAACTACCCAAATGAAGGGCATCCAGGTATGGTCACTATCACATAGTTTGTTTATATAAGCATGTTGCATGAGTTGTATGAGTGTTTCTTACTGTAGTTTTCTCTTGCTCTGTTTGGGTTCCAACCCAAAGCCCTAGGGTACTTATTCCCGTAATAGAATTGGCAACTCCTTTGGCGATAATAATTTTTTTATTCCTAGTTTGGGTCATTCAGACTCAATCAGGGCTCAGTTCTTGATTTGCTTGCTATGACAATATTGTTTGGTCCAGTAAAATCTCAGATCTTAAGTCTGATCTTTTTGAACTGGCTTTATTTTTTATTTTTCTTGCAAAGCTTTGTATACACACCTTTGTCTATTTACAATAGCATACACACAATTGTTTTTGTGAAGTGAACCCATGTATACGCGAGTTTGCTTTGTCAGAAGCGCATGTACACTCCTTTGTGCTTGAACACAGTCACGTATACCATTTTTTGCATTCTTTTTTCAAATATTTCTACCCAGAAAGATTTGTTTCTTGGTCTGTTTGGTTTCTGAGTGGTCAATTCTGTCTTTAGAATCTAATTAATCAATGAGATTAATGTTTTCAATTCTCTTCTATTTTAAAAAGTTTTTGGCCTAGGTTTTCGTTTGAGCGAGTTTTACGATTTGTGTTTTGATACACAAGACTTCTTAAAGAAGTTCTCAGTTGTTTTGGTCCTCTGGAACAGTAGATTGTTTTCAGTCTTTGTGTCAAGCTTGATTATTGGTCTACTTGCTTTTCTTTCTGTAATTTCGTGGCCTTACACCTTTTCTTGCTTTTTGAAAGTTTCTTTTTGATGAATTTGAAAGTATTCCTTTCCTAACTTCTTGGTCAATTTCTCAAAGCTCTTTTTCTAATGTTTGGGTCGATTAGTACATGTTGAAGCCCTTTTTGTTCAAGTTTTCATTCGTTGTCGAATTGGTAACTTGCAAAGTTTCTTTGCGCTCTTCTTTCAGTATTTCAGTCTTTGGTGGTATATAGAGTTCTTTCGAAAGTTTGTTTTCATTGTTCCTTGAAAAAGAAAAGTCCTTAAAAAACATTGTTTTTGTCTTCTTTTTCCATGTTTGATTTTGGTTTCTTTTGATTTTTTGAAAGTTATTTGCGATCTTTTTTATTAGTCCTTCTTGTTTGCAGAATATTTGTATTCTTTTTAAACACTTAATTTGGATTATTAATAAGTTATAAACAATTTCTTTTGTTCCTTTTAGAGTAATCTAGGATCTTGCATTATCATGTACACCATGCATTAGTGTAGTTTTTTCATTATTAAAGTGTCAATAGTCTTTTTAGTTTTTGTGAGTGTGAAGTGTGCTATAAGAAAAGAAAAGAAAAAAAGTTTTTCTTTATAGAAGTTTCTTAGAACGCAAGTAGAAATTTATTTTCATCGAAGAACAAACGATTGCATTTCATGTAAGTTAGTTTTTCATTAATTTCTTTTGTGTCATACAAACACCATCGGTTTAAAATCCATATTTTCCCTTTGAATTAAAAGAAAAACCACTTAAAATCAAGTGATTAATTGAATAAACTAGAACTTTTTGTATTGTCATCAGAATACACCAACAAGTTTTAGGTTTATTTAGGGCCTTCGATTAGGCGAGAGGAGAGTAAACTCTCCAAGGCCACTCTAAATTGTAAAACATAGGATTCTGATTAAAGAGTGAAATCCAAGAGTATTAGGGAGACCAGGAAAGCTTCGTGACTCGGAGTTAAGCACGAGGGTTTGTCAAGATAAAGACGAGAGATACCCCCTCTCTTACTTGTTGGACCTTACGTCACGACTGTTCCGCCCGGCTTCTGATACAAGTTGGTGTCTTTAGTTGCCTATCGTAGGGATCCACATAGGTGGCTATGGAGGGGAATCTTGTGGCACCTGAGGTTGACATTGCATCACGTTCAACAGTACTTATGGAGGGTACCCTTGTGAAGCTTGGGGGCTTGCACCGGCAAAGGCTATTTTCTGGAGGTCAGCGTAACTACCTCTGATACCTTCACTAGTAGACCTGGGGTGTAATTACCCCATTCTATTTTTGGAAGGCCCTTATTATTAAATTTATCATATTTTGGTGTCTAGTCCTAATCACCCGGAGCGGAAATACTTGGAAGTTTTTTGATTGCTGATCTCTTTAGGGACATTTGTAGTGTGTGCTTTTTGCTCCTAGTTGGCCTAGCTTTTAATTTTTTTGAGTCCTTAAGTAGATCTTATAACAATAATTCAAAGTGGTTGACCGACCATCTCGACGGTCTCAGAGACTTCGTGGGCTTTCACCTACAAGTCTAGAGCCTTCTCCTAGAAGGCGTAGGAGTGATTCTGCTAGTGATTTTCAAACAGTGGTAGTGGGTGCATCAGAGATTGTTCCTCCACTTGGGGGCATTAGTTCACAAGATAGACCTAGTACTACTACAGAGTTAGAGAGGAACATACCAGTTCTTTCTTGAGTGCTCTTCCATTCAGAAGATGGTATTGAAGTAGAAGATATTTCAGAGTCGGTAGCGGCTCCGAATTCTCCTCTCCCTCCTAATAATCAAGACATATTGTTATACGTTGGAACTCTGACTCACAGGCCTTCGAGCCCAGGTCCACACACATCTATCCCTTCAATGACCAATGCTAGAAGCATGGCATCCACCACGAGTGTTGCGGGCATGCAGACCTCGATATCTGTGTAAGGGTGAGGAACTATTTCCATCCCTTCTACCACTCCTAGCACTTCCTTATTTGGGTCTACTTCCATTACGTCGATGATTAGAAGTTCTCAAGCTAATGCATTCAGTTTTGGATTTTTCCCTTTTACAATGCCCTCTCAAGGTATTCCTTTAGTTGCATTAAATATACCATCAACCGCCTCCACATCGATGATGAGTGGATCAGATTCCTTTCAGGGTTTCCCATTTTGAAGTGGTCATATACCACTTTCCAATCCGACAGTAGGGTCTATGCATTTTCCTTTCACAAGTCAAGGTGGTAACCCCTTAAAGAGTTGGACAAACCCTACGGTTAGTAGGATAGGAGCTGGGAATCACTTTCTTGGCCAACAAGGAAATGCGTTGTATTCCTCGGTTAATTTATTTCAAAGTTTTTCACCCTTTGCTAATGCTATGAACCCTTATCAGGGGCTATTAGCTCCTTTCAATAATTTGTTAGGGGGTAACTTTACCAGCTACAGAGGATTTTCAGTTGGAGTTGGTCAAACTCTGGGTTTTGCTGGATCACAAGGATCACCCTTTGGTGCATTAGGTTCTATAAGCTACTTCAGGCAACCTGGTGCCTTTCAAAATCCAAGTCATTCTTTTCAGACCTATGGTAACCCCACTCAGTCTGGATGGAATCCCCAAGGTCATTTTCTGGCCATGCTTAATTTGCCAGACTTGACTAAATTGATAAATAATCCAATTAGGTACTATCTGGCTTGGCTGCCGATCCCAGCTAAACGTCCAATGGATATTCCAAAATTTGAAGGGAAGAATGGTGAAAACCTGGGAGACCATGTGACCATGTTCCATTTATGATGCTCATTAAACTCCTTGGTTGATGATTCAATCAGGTTGAGGTTATTTCAACACACCTTAATGAGGAATGCGACCAAATGGTATATACAATTTCTAGGGGGGCACTTTTACTTATTTTAGTGATTTGGCTAGTATTTTCTTAAACCATTTTCAGTTGCCTTTCTGTTATGAAGCCATAATTGAACTTTTGGCCAATTTTCATTACGACACAACAACTCACATTCGGATCATATCTAGGAATGGAGACGAAGAAAGAGGTTTATCAAAGCTTAAATTCCATTAGAGTTCTGTCTCGAATGGTTTTTAAAATCTTTACAACCTGAAATCTCTAAGGATGTTTCTCTTTTTGGTGTTTATTCAAAAGAGTAGGCTATTTTTCGAGCCCAACAATTAGAATTGATATATTCTCAGTCTGGGACTCTTCAAAAAATCTTACCTCACACTCCTAGGTCCAAGGTTGATTTAGCCAAACCAAATCCTGGCCCTCAAATCGATGGTATAGTTGGATCAATTGGCATAAGTATGGTGAACCTTTTGAACCAATTGCAGCAGTTGTCTCTACAAACTACTTCTTCTAATAGGGCAAACACCGTCTACACCTTCACCCTCTCAACCTACCTCCATTAACGTCGTCCAAGCTTCTAACCCCAAAGTAAATCAACAATTTGATGGGAAGAAGAAGGGGCGAGGTAAGAATAAGAATCAAGAAGGGAAGGGTAGTGTGAACAAGCCCAACAATGGTGCTGGTGAGGGTAGAAAAGAGTCTAAGAAGAAAGTTAAATTTCCATGCAAGTTATGCAATGGAGATCATTTGACTCACCTCTGCCCCGATATTCACGATGATCAGCACTTGTTAGTGCAACAAGGGTCCTCTAGCTCCCAAGATATCCTGACTACCCCTTTTCCCAAAGGGCAACAATTACTTGCTTGCGCAAACTCAAACGTTGGTACCTCCACATGGGGTAACCAGGAAGGGGAAAATTCCTCAAATGTGTATATGATGAACTCACATGTCAATGTTGCCACACATGCATGTGATTATGGTGAAATGGAAACATCAAAGGAAAAATCTATTTGTGAAACCTCAGACCCACTTCATGCTAAGCAACCCTCTGTTGAGTCTATACCTTGGATACCGAAAGGTTCCACTAAGCGCTTGACAGTTACCCTGATGCTATAGCAGCTTAGAACTACTTGATTGTAGAAGGTCTGGCTCAAAGTCCATGTGCTATGTCTACGTTGGAGGTACTCCAGTCGTGTCCTGCTCAAAGAAGTGCTTTTCTTCTGGAAATCGAGGCAATAGATCCAAAAAATTCTTTAGTGCTCACTTTTGTTATGCTCAATGTCAAAAAGAGACTTCCTCATCATATGGCTTTCTAGATAAGGTCTACTTACCAGAAAACCAATATTTTTCAAATAGTTATAGATGAGGGAGCTTCCAAATGCGTAAAGTCTATGTCATGCTAGAAGGCCATTGGATCACCTTCAGTTGTTCCTTCAATGAATCTCTTGATAGCATTTGATGGTCACTCTCATAGGCCACATGGAATTATCCCAACTTTTCCTATATGTATTGGAGGAAAGGTCATTAATATTTAGGTTTAAATCATTGATGCCAACTTGGATTACAACCTCCTATTTGGAAGAAATTGGATTTATGAGATGGACGCCATAGTTTCATCTTTGTTTCGCATCCTTTTTTGTTCCTCACAAGGGGAGAATTGTCAAAATTGATCAATTAGATTATTCTCTGGGTGATTCTCGTGCAACATTGGATTCTACTGTTCCATTGGTGGATAATCCTCATCAGCCTATAGAGAGTTTAGGAGTTGGTATGTACTCTTCTTTGATGGGTGTATTTGATCTTCCCCCTCCTACAGCTAGAATCGATACAATTTCATCCTCTAAGGGGCCTTCAGACCCTCGGACCTTACCTTCATCTGCGACCACATCAGATGAAGGGCAGGTGGGTGGAATAGCATTTCCAATGGCTGTAGTAAAACTTAGCTATCAATCTATCGTTAACTCTATTAACAACCATCCCACTCCTTCTTCAAAGGAGGAGTTAGATGGTGATGTGGCTCCTGCTTGGACCCTTGACTCCACTTCTGCTTTGGATTGCTTAGATACAGTTTTCCTATCTGACGAAACAATCTTCGAACCAATGGCAGTTGTAAATTGATATTGGGAATTTTTACACTGTCGTTCATATATTCGTCCTTCTTTGCAAGAAGTTGAATCTAGGTTCTCCAATATGCTTACTAGTGATATTTGTACAGTGTCAAATGCTTTGGGTCCAACACATTTATCTTCCCAAGGTAATATATTGATTGGCTCAAGAATTGTACCTATAAACATCTGTCGGAACAAGTTGGCAGAGCCCCGAAATGGGCTCTACGTCAAGAATTATTTTGCTTAGGTCTTGGCCGAGAGATGAATTCTTTGTGTATTTTGTATTTTTGTACATATTTTGTCAGACATTTTTGTGATATCGACAATTTTTTGATCTGCATTGGTAGGTGTTGATGGATGAGTTGGTCTATTTCAGATTCACCGATGGTGCTAGTCGGCACACTCAGAATCTCACTTGCGTAGCTTGGGTGATTTATTATCCATATGGTCAATTGATGGTGTCAAGGGGAGTATGTATTGGTCCTGCTTAAAAAAATATTTCCGAATATACTGTCATTATTAATTTACTATCCGAAGCTATTTCTTACCGAATTTATTCGATGGTAGTGTATCTTGACTCACAGCTGGTAGTTTCACAATTAAATAACAGTTATCGGGTTAGGGATCCTTATTTATATCGCCAATTTTTTAGAGTGAGGGTGTTGCAATGATCATTTGTTTATATTACATATTTTCACATTCCACGATCTGAAAGTTCATTAGCGGATTCTATCGCTAATCAAGCATTAGATTGGCATATCAATCATTCATCAAGTTAAAAACAAACATAAAAATTTGGAACTATATATATATATATATATATATCATAAAACTGCCCGTGCATACATAAAGTGTTCAAAAAATAATGTACAAAATTGGGATTGAATGCCCATAATCATGTCATGTCAATCTATCGACCCAGCTCAAGATGAGTGGCTAAGAAGGTAACTGCTGCATTGGCCACACGTCAAAGTATGCGGACCCAGTCCCGTGGTACTCCTACCACGCGACGCTACATCTCCTTAGGTAGGTCCTCTATGGCTACCATCGGTACTTGGTGAGTTAATCTCACCAAGTTTCTTTGGACTATATAAATGACCTGTTACACTAAAAATGTCACCATGGCTATTTACAGTTAGTATGGCTCTATCAACAGTCATGCTATCCTCTTAGGCAAGTCTTATGCCTCTACTCTCCATGTCAAACTCCAAAAAGAGAGAAAGTCTTTATAAATGTATTTATCTCTGGGTACGCAGGTTCTCTCAACCTTACCTGCGGATACGCACCCAATGTTCACAAAAGCTGCGTCCTTGGACGCTCTGTATGTAAAGGGGCAGGTGCGTCCCCCTGTAAAGGTCAAAATGCACAAGTTTCATCTTTAAAAAGTTACTTGTGGTCATTTCTAGAGCATTCTAGAAGGTTGTTCGACGTGTATTGAGCGCCTCCAGATGGTTCATGTACCCCTACCAAAGAGGAACTTATCCCATCAATAAGGGAGCTATCCCATCCAAAGAGGGGATTATCCCATTGATGGTGGACCTGATTAACTTCCTCTTGAGCACTATAAATACAGGCATTGGGCCAAAAGGAGGAGAGGTTGGAAGCTAAACATTTCTAAGGGTAGATGCTGCAGGAATTAGGACTCCCATTTAGAAGCTTGTGAGGAGAGATTGCCATCTTTGCTTGTTCTATTTGGAAGTGGGTGAGCTTTGTCAAAGTAAAGGAGAACTCTTGATGGACCCTGGGAGGGACTTGCACAACACCAAGGCTCAGGTTGTAATTGTTCCTTTTGTTTCCTATTAATGCAAATGAGTCCATTCTTCTCAATAACTTGTTATTTATGAGTTTTTTCATGTACTCCTTGGTCTATGTGTTAAATATGTTTTATTTTATGAGATTATCAAGTGCTATTTAATCGTTTGATTGTTAGTGGATGCAGGTTTCAAAGTGAAGGAGGAGGTCATCCGGATCAGCGGAACTGGACTGCTACAACAGCGTTGGACTACAATGTCGGCTTTAGAAGTGCTGCAATCATGCCCAGCACAACGAAAATTACTTTTGTCGGCTATCAAAGCTGTTGATGTTCAGGATCCGAACCTGATAATCTTCGATCTAGAAAATAGTACACCGCGTCTACCCCATCAAATGGCTTTCCAAATTCCAGTGATAGTCAAAAACAGGCCTATTCATCGGACTGTGATTGATGAGGGAGCTTCTACGTGTATTATGTCGATTCAATGTTGGAGATCTCTTGGTTCTCCTTCGTTGAACCAATCCCCGACCATCCTTAAGGCCTTTGATGGCCGTGGGTTCCGTCCGTTTGGAATTCTACAGGAATTGCCTATAGGGGTAGAAGGTAAAACCGTTAGTCTGGATGTGGAGGTGGTTGATGCCCCTCTAGACTACAACCTTCTTTTGGGTCGAAGTTGGTCATATGCTATGACAGCGATCGTTTCATCGGTCTTCAGAGTAATTAAGTTTCCATATAACGGTAAGATCGTGACCATTGATCAGCTGTCATACTTTTCATCCGACCCAGCCTCTTCAGAGAGTATCCAGCATGTCGGTAAGATGACAATCTCTTATAGGGACATTGGCGTAGGTTTAGTTAAAGATTCTGGTTTACTGGGAACTTTTCCTTTACCTCCAATCAACGCAGACCCTTCGTTTGCATCAATTCATATGATTACATTAGAAAACATTATTTATGATGATCCTTGGATCGTCCCATCTGAATCTGAGATAGACTCATTCGGTGATGCTATGCCTTTGAGTCCATATGAAATTGCTTATGAAGCTGTCATGTCTTTTACCGACTCGTGTTCAACCGAAATCGACCAAATGAATGTGGTCAGTGAAGAATCATTTTTCACGTCAACCTTAGAATGGATCGCGTTTCCCGAAGTCGTGTCATCTGACAAACAACTTTGTGAAATCCTAAGTGTAGACGATCCACCATGGGAAGATCTCCATCACAGATCTTCGTTTTTACCTAAGGATGATGCTTTTGAAAATGATTTTTCATCTATCTTTACCGCTGAATATGTCAAAGACGCTCAGAATCCAACGAAACATTCTAATTCAGAGTTGAATTTAGGGAATATTTCTCGTACTATTCCCATTGATATTTCAGTGAAGCACGGAATCGAGGAAAACATTCATATAGGTGCCTCATGTACAGAATATGAAATCCAAACTTACAAGGCCCTATTCCAAGAATTCCGCGATGTGTTTGCCTGGTCTTACGAGGAAATGCCGGGAATCGACCCTGCCATTGTTGTTTATGAAATAAAGACCTACCCGGATGCTAAACCCGTCCGGCAACGGTTGCATCAGATTCACCCTTGGAAAGCGGCTGCGATTAAAGCAGAAGTCGAGAAGCTGTTGAAAGCAGGTTTCATTTATCCAATACCGTTAACGGATTGGGTATCGAATATTGTTCCAGTCAACAAGAAACAAGGAACAATAAGAATCTGTATCGACTATAGGGATATAAATCGAGCTTGTCCAAAAGACAACTATCCTACGCCTTATATCGATCAAATTATTGATGATTGTGCCAGAAGTGAAATGTTTTCCTTCATGGATGGTTTTTCGGGCTATAATCAAATCAATATTCTACCTACCGAACAACCAAAAACGGAATTCATTTGTCCATGGGGGACATTTGCTTATTGCAAATTACCTTTTGGACTTAAGAATGTCGGGGCCACTTTTCAACGGGCGATGTCTTACGCATTTCATGACATCAAGCACATTGTGGAACCGTACCTCGATGATTTGCCTGCTCATTCTTTACAGTGAGCTGATCACCTTGTCCACTTACGAGCAATCTTTATGAGGTGTAGGCATTATCGAATTCGGTTGAATCCCCACAAGTGTGTGTTCTGTATAGAGACAGGTTGATTGCTGGGATTTGTTGTTTCAAAAGCCAGCATTCGCGTCGATCCCTCGAAGTTCGAATCTATCATCAAATTGCCTCCTCATTCGAGTTTGCGCCAACTCCAAAGTTTGCAAGGGAAAGCGAACTTTTTACGCTGATTCATTCCAAACTACGCCGAGGTCACTAAAGGTTTTACACGGTTTTTGAAATAGAACACTCAATTCTTTTGGGACGAGATTGCCCAATAATCTTTTGATGCACTTAAACACGCGTTGACCCATGCACCGTTGTTGCATCCTCCCAACTACAACCAGGACTACTTCTTATGCCTCGCAGCTTCGCATTCCTCCATTGGAATGGTATTAGTTCAAGAAGATGAATTCAGAGCGGAACATGTGATATATTATCTTAGTAGGACCTTAAATCCCACTGAGCTAAAATATTCGCATGTGGAGAAATTGGCCATGGCAGCCGTTCAAGTTGTCCAGCGTTTTCGTCACTACATTCTTCTCCGTAAAACTACAGTTATTTCGGATTGCAACCCTATGATTTATATTTTGACAAAAAAACTGCTAGGGGGCAAGTACTCTAAATGGATCGTTATCCTGCAAGAGTTCGACTTGGAGTTCGAGAAGTCCAAGTCTAAGAAATCCTTAGTTTTCGCGGAATTGATGTGTGATTTCCCACGTGCTGACACAGAGACTGTGGTAGAGGAGTCCATTGCGGACGAATCTTTGTTTCTTATCAGTACTTTAGATCCATGGTACGGGGATATAATCATCTATCTCCAAACCCAAACCTTTCGGCCTGAAGCTTCAAAGTCGGAACGTCGAAAAATTCGGTTTCAATCCCAGCAATACAAGATTATTGGAGATACACTTTATCGCCGGGGGGCAGACTTAGTTTTTCGACGTTGCTTAACTCACGAAGAGGCTGAGAGGGTTTTGAATGATTGTCACTCTGGAGCATGTGGCGGTCATATGTCTGGGTATGCCACAGCTCAGAAGGTGTTGCACGCTGGCTATTTCTGGCCGTCTATGTTTAAAGATTGTATCATTGCAGTCCGGAAGTGCCACAACTGTCAAGTGTTTGATCGTAAGACGCGCGCACCACCTGCTCCTCTCCACCCTATAATTGTCGTTGGTCCATTCGCCAAATGGGGTATCAATTTTATTACTTGTAACCCTCACTCGGTCGGGGGGCATGCGTATATCATCCTCGCGGTTGATTATTTTACTAAATGGGCCGAGGCGATGCCTACATTCGACGCAAGCGGCAAAACAGCTGCAGTTTTCGTATTCAATCACATTATAACTAGGTTTGGTGTCCCACAAGCAATCATCACTGACCATGGGAGCCATTTTCGAAACATCATGATGACTGAGCTTACAAGCCAGCTTGGTTTGCGCCACGATAGCTCTACTCCTTATTATCCGCAAGCCAACGGTTTGGTTGAGTCTATCAACAAAGTTCTGGTTATCATGATCCGACGAACCATTGGTATTCATCTGTCGAATTGGCATAACATGTTATTTTCAGTGCTATGGGCATACCGAACCTCAGTGAAAACTTCAACAGGGTTCACTCCTTTCCAGCTAGTTTATGGCTTGGAAGCTGTGTTACCCATTGAATGCGAAATCCCATCACTTCAAATGGCTGTCGAATTACTTCCAGCTACTTCCGAAGAGGAGAAGCATTTATTATACTTAGCTAAATTAGATGAGACTCGACGTGACATTGCATTGGCAATCGAGACTCACGCGAAGCGAATGAAAGCTCAGTATGATAGAAATGTGACCCCTCGAAGTTTTTCGGAGGGAGACCTAGTGTTATTATATGATCAAGCTAACGATAAGCTAGGTGCTGGAAAATTCGTTCCTATGTGGCATGGACCCTACATTGTAAAGCGAAAGCTAGAAAAAGGGGCTTATGAGCTGGTAGATTTTGATGGGGACTCTTTGGGTAAACCCAGAAATGGACTTTACCTAAAGAGGTATTATGCTTAAATGGTGGGTATGGAGAATTCTTAGTTAGGTTAGGTTTTCTGTCCAGCTAGTATGTTTGTTAGTTTAGTAAGTGTGCTTAGCTTAGAGAATGTGTTTTTCGTCGTTATTCTGGCTTATCTTGGTTTTACTCTTGATATTGCAGATGTCGACGCCTCTCCAAACATACATCGGATTTGCTGATGGTGCTTGTCGTAGTACACGAAATATCTCTTCCGCAACTTGGGTTATCTATTCGCCCTCTTACGAGTTAGTTTCTATGCATGGGGTAAGCCTCGGTCAAACAACGAACAACATTGAAAAATAAAGTGCAGTGGTTGAATTATTATCCGAATCTATTTCATTTGGAATTCGACGTTTGATAGTGAGGTTAGATTCTGAACTTGTTGTATTACAGCTTAATAGAGTATATGCCATTAGAAATCCTGTGTTATTAAGGTTGTTTTTGAGAGTGCGTCTCTTGGAACGTGAATTTGATTACATTGAATATAAGCATATTCCGAGGTCTTTAAATACATTAGCAGATGCAATTGCTTCTCGAATGTTGGACAGACATTTACGATAATCAGGCAAGTAAATTTAAAAACATTTCATCACATATGTTAAACAAGATAAGCCGGTAATAGTGATGTATATATAGATAGGAGTGTGTCAAAAAATATACATCGTCTTCGATCATAGGTTGAAAAACACCTTATGATCGGCAAAAATGATAAGTACAAAAATCCAAAAATGTCATATGTGTCTACAAAAGTGGCTAGCCAATCACTGGTGGTGCTCCCTATACGACACCACTGCACGGGCTACCTTACACAAATCTCCTAAACGGTCCAGGGACTGCGACTACATAGCGCTGAAGTCTGATAGGAATATCATCTATGGTAGTCTCAGGTATATCCACCGTCAGACACTCTAGATCCTGCTCCAACTCAGCTAGTGACTCTGTAGCTGCGTCCTGTGGAGCCGGTACCGGTGCAACTGGATGTCTCCTCTCAAAAGGCCGGAGGTTGGCTGGGCGCTGTGGACCAACATCTGCATTTTGAAAATTTTTACTGTCAGTTTTGAGATGATATATATAAAAAACAAAAAAAATATATAATTTGAAAACTTGTGAAAAATAAAGTACCTCTGTTTGTCCCATTGTTCTCCCTGTGGAAGAACCATGTCCGGATCACCTCGAAAATCTACTCCGGCATACGGAAAGTCCTGGATCGAAAAAACCTGGTCCTCTAACCAGTGAAAATAGCTATCAGGGAATCGAACAACCGCCGTGCCCTCGTCAGGATGCCGGGCCATCACCGTAACCCATCGTATCAGCTTTGGCTCCCGAGGACCCAAGATATCAACAGTGAGTTGCTGAGGGATCAGCATCAGAACTCTCTCTAAGGTAAAATTCACAACTAGAGGCCCATATCCAAAGGTCTTCAGTTGTCCGTTCTTTGCCCTAGTTAGTTGGCCCTTCATATTGGCCGACACAACATCACACCAGTTGAAAATGGTGCCTTGGAAACAGTCAATCGCCATCCGCATTTGGGACCCAGTGGCAATATGTAAAGCAGCTGCACCGCAAATTCTGGTAACCGTGAAAGCTATAACCTTGAGTTCACGCAGAGAGATGTGTTTGATTTCTACGCCTTTCGCATGGTGTGCATTGGGTATGCACCAATCTGCCCGGAGACTAGCAAGGGATTGGCCACTCGGCCTAGTCCCGGCTAGATTGAGTTGCTCGCCCCTATTTGGCAAGCCAGTGAGAAAGTATATGTCAGAGGGCTCTATCTCGAGCTAGTGCCCTCCGATGTAAAAGCATTGCTCATGAATGTTCCATCTCTCAACCAGCCACTCCAAGAATCTCACCTGAGCCCTCATGCCAGGTATGGCCCAGTATTTATATAGTCTGCATGCTTTTAGGGCATCAATGGAAGGCTGATGATTAATTGCGGCTAAATCAACGTCCTCTTGCTCTCTTTCTCTCCAATCCAACATGGTGAGTGCCCTACACACCAAGAAATGAAGATTAGAATTGATTTGGGAAAATTCAAATGGTTGTTTGTGGAGTTTGGGGTATCAAATTCCGCCTTTCGCGGGGGACGCACCCCGCGTTTAGGACACAGAGCGTCGGGACGCAGCTGGCCTAAAGGTGGGCTGCGTCCCCTGACCTTTTTCCTGTGTTGGAAAAAGTCGGGGGACGCAGGTCACCCTTAGGGCACCTGCGTACCCCGCAGAGCGATTTTTGAAACCCAAAACCCCCCAAAAATCAAAACTAAAACCTAAAACAAACTTTTAACCGGATGAAATTGAAGAGGAGGATGTTGTGAAATACCTGGAAGAGACGGCGTTCGATTCTGACAGTCGGATTCTCCGAAGCGACCACGGGAAGTTTCTTTCCAAAAGCCCTTTTTTCAACCTCAACAGTAAAATGGTAAAAATGACATGGTAAAAAGTCTTTTTATAGGTTTTTTGGATGAGTGAATGCTAGGTTTGTTCATTTTTCACCATGGAAGGATATTTTTCAATGTATTTTTTGCCTATCTTAAACAGGTATGAGTAATGTGTCATTTTTGTGCAGGATAAAGGGATTTAGAGGGAAAATTGTCATTTTTCACGAACCAAAATATCAGAGTCATCTTTTAAGCCCTTTTCTGACTCCTAAAATATGAAAAGATTGCCAAGCGTTTCTTTTACACTCGTTAAAACGGAATTAAAAGACGGTCCCCTTATAGCTCTTTTCTGACCGTAAAATCAGGAAAAGGTTGCTGGGTTTTTGTCGTTTCAAACTCGATACTGGAAATAAAACGACGTGTCCTTGATCGCTTTTTACTTTTCAGGTCAGTGAAACTAATTATGAAAGTACTCCTTGGTCACAAGATCAAGCGGTTCCCCCATGTATTATTTTATACTTTTTCGGGCTTGAGGGACACAAATCTACGAAAAAGTTCAACTTGGATTCTTCTTAAGTTTTTCAGACTCTCTAAAATTGAAAAACGCCGAGTTTCTCCTATACTGGACTCGTTAAACATTTCACAGTAAAGGACCTGTTCAATTACAAACAAGAACGAACCACTCCTTCCTAGGGTTCGAATCAGAACTAGGTTGGACTCATCCGAAGGATGAGCTTATAATCAAGCATATGTTATCCTCCTCAAGCTTGTTAAAAATAAAGAGGTACTTGCCAGAAATGGTGGGGGAAAAGAGAGAAGAATGACCCTATTTGTTATCTTTTATCTCAGAAGAAACTTTATTACCACTCTTGGACACGACACTTTTCATTCACATGGGTTGGGAAATCCTTTACCTCACAGTTGATCAAACCACTTTGAAAGACTTCAGCCGGGTTCCGGGGATTAACTTTGAGTCGCTCATCACCAAGCCATCTGTTGTGTCGTTATGTGTTCAAGAGGTCTGCAAGCAAAACTTTCATCTGCAAAATACTTGTCATCCATTTGACCATCCCTGAGTTAGTCCTTACAGCAACATTTCTTCAACTTGAACAATGATTTCGTGTTGTGGGCTTGCCTGCAACGGGTCACTTTCTATCGACATCAGCACATTATCTAGAGAGATGACTTAGAAATCGTCAGTACCTTGAAGTCTGCATGCATCAATGGTAGGTTTCTCGCCTTTGATGTCAGTTTACATCATTGACTTTCGATCAGAGGATTCCGTGAAATGTTCGACATCAACTCATTCATTCACATCTCATGGATTGTACTGGGTACTTTGAGAACCATTGACATTACTGGTGGTCTCTCTCACACTTGTTAACAGTTTACATCATCGACTGGTAATCAAGTGGTTTCTACCATGTTCGACATCAACTCATTTATTCGCATGGCTAGAATCGTACCAATTCGGGAAGTAGAAATGAAGACCCTGGATCTAGTTTCCACCATCCAGGCTGCGAGGAGTTTTGTACTCATTATATAAGTAGACTAATCATAAACAGATGGTTGCGTCCATACTGTGTCTACAAAAGTCTATGATTATGATGTACTGCAAGATCATTCCTGTATCAGAGTAGTTAGTTTGTTAGTTAAGGTTTTGATCTGAGTATGGGAATGCCTACCTCAGTGATGATATAATCTTATACATGTATTTTGTGTTGAAAATTGCAGGTTCTGACCAGGCTCTCCACAAGATAATCCTTGAAATGATAAAGCGCTTCACCCTTCCTAGATAATACAAAACCCTAATCTATTACAGGCTTCGCACTTTAGGGGGCAATCTGTTACACTAAAAATGTCACCATGGCTATTTATAGTTAGTATGGCTCTATCAAAAGTCATGCTATCCTCTTAGGCAAGTCTTATGCCTCTGCTCTCCATGTCAAACTCCAAAAAGAGAGAAAGTCTTTATAAATGTATTTATCTCTGGGTATGCAGGTTCTCTCAACCTTACCTGCGGGTACGCACCCAATGTTCACAAAAGCTGCGTCCTTGGACGCTCTGTGTAAAGGGGCAGGTGCGTCCCCCTGTAAAGGTCAAAATGCGCAAGTTTCATCTTTAAAAAGTTACTTGTGGTCATTTCTAGAGCACTCTAGAAGGTTGTTCGACGTGTATTGAGCGCCTCCAGATGGTTCATGTACCCCTACCAAAGAGGAACTTATCCCATCAATAAGGGAGCTATCCCATCTAAAGAGGGGATTATCCCATTGATGGTGGACCTGATTAACTTCCTCTTGAGCACTATAAATACAGGAATTGGGCCAGAAGGAGGGGAGGTTGGAAGCTAAACATTTCTAAGGGTAGATGCTGCAGGAATTAGGACTCCCATTTAGAAGCTTGTGAGGAGAGATTGCCATCTTTGCTTGTTCTATTTGGAAGTGGGTGATCTTTGTCAAAGTAAAGGAGAACTCTTGATGGACCCTGGGAGGGACTTGCACAAAACCAAGGCTCAGGTTGTAATTGTTCCTTTTGTTTCCTATTAATGCAAATGAGTCCATTCTTCTAAATAACTTGTTATTTATGAGTTGTTTCATGTACTCCTTGGTCTATGTGTTAAATATGTTTTTTTTTATGAGATTATCAAGTGCTATTTAATAGTTTGATTGTTAGTGGATGCAGGTTTCAAAGTGAAGGAGGAGGTCATCCGGATCAGCGGAACTGGACTGCTACAACAGCGTTGGACTATAGGTAGGATCTAAACACTTGATTTCTTATATAGTAAATGCATGTTTAGAGAAGGATTGCTCTTGTTTGTCTTGTTTGTCACTAGAGAGTCTTAGGCTCCTAGGGAGGTTGGTTGTGTCCGCAAAATCGACTCTTTCCGCCTAACATGACCCTCTTTGTCTCAGCAGCTGCCTCTTTGGAAACTCTTCTGCGATGTCTGTGCCGCAGGAATCCATCTAGTCTCACCGGACCCACATCTGGAACATGATCATTATGTCAATATTTTAGTCCCAAAAAATATTTCTAAGTTTATTTCCATATTTAAAAACAAAAAAAAATCTTAAAATTGATAAAAACTTTAAAAATGTTACCCATGTCTCCCCATGCTACATTTGGTGGCAACACCAAGTCTGGATGTACTCGGAAATTCATGCCAGCATAAGGGTAGTTGTTGATTCCGATGATTTGTTGGTCCCACCAGGCGAAAAAGTCATTATCGAAAGTCATCCTTGGCACTTCCTCGCCTCCAAGGCATTTCATCAAGTCAACCCACCTACCCATTTGTGGATCTCGCAGGCTGTTGATAGAGACAGATACTTTGGGACGTAGCCTAGGTACCTTCTCGAAGAAGGAGCATAAAATGGTCCCATATCTAAAGTTTTTAGTCTGACCTTTCTGAATGGAGGTTAGCTGGCTCTTCATGTTGGTTAGAAGAGGTGTGCACCAATCAAACAAAGTGGTTAGGCCATCCACTGCCAGGCTCATAGACACCACTGAAGCCGGATGTAATGAAGCTGATCCGCGTTTGATGGGAATCTAACTGCCAATCTTTTCTGTATGCCCAGGACAATATATGTGTACATAGTCTTCTGCCGAAACACTACTCTGTGTTCTGCCGATCGAATGCCCAACCTCCCCTCTTTGAGATAGACCTGTGATAAAATAAATGTCTTCCACCTCAATCCTGAGAGGCATATGATCCACCATGCAGGCATCATCCTCCACACTCCAATAGCGGATCAATAACTCGAGCACGCATGTGTTCTCTTTCATGTTCGATATTTTGAAAAAGTTCAACAAGCCGCACCCTCTCAATGCATCTAGTGCAGTTTAGTCATTCACTACCTCATTGTCAATTGTGGTATGCTCTCTCTGTCTGTCCATGTGATGGCCATCCCGAAAAGAAATGAGTTTCAACTATTAGAATTAGAATTTGAATTTCAACTTGTGTACAGGAAAGTTCCCTTTACCCACAGTCGCGTGTAGGGTTTTTTTATATGTGCGTTGGTCACAGCCAACCTTCATATATGCAGAGTTGGATTTTTTGACAAGAATTCCCAAGGTCAAATCTTAATTAAAATTTCTAAAAAGCAACACAAAGTATTGCAAGTGTGGTTTTAGGGTTACCTGATAACTTTGGTGCGATTTCAACAGGTGAATTATTCATAGGTAAGTTTTCTCCTTTTTTGGTCCACAACTCTTTTCCAAATGCAAATAAAAAATTTGTGAGTCTAAAAGTCAATATATAGCTTTGAAATTTCAAAAAAAATTCTTAAAACTTGATTTCTCGTCTCATGAATTTTTTTAGTTGTGGGCTTGGATTGTCGAGAATGTTTATTGTTTTAGGATATTTTGGACACTTCTTCGAGATCCTATTTTCGTTCCCATGACCACTGACTTGTTATGGCAGGTATCGTCCACTTCCTGCCATATCGGTTAGGGAAACCATTTTTTCCATTACATCTTGCATACTAGCCTCCATTCAGTGATACATTAGCCATAGGGTCAACCCCATCGTGTCTTGGTTAGCAAACCATGTTCACTCACTGATTTTACTGAGTAGGCTTGAGAGTCCTCTTTAGTCCCACCATGAATTGTGTGTTGAAGACACATTCTCCTTGCTTCTATGCTTATTTCTGGCCTTATATCCTAGAAGCTCCTTTGTGTTCAGTTGTACTACTGCATTGCATTTTGACTATTTGCACCTCTTGGCATTGAGCTTGCTTCACTTGGACTCGTGTTTAAGCCACTTATTTGACTATGTCTTCTACAAAATCAACCATGCAATCACATAGCTTCTGCAACTTGACACACCCTTTGAACCGTGGAAGGAACATCCCTTTAAGTGTCCTTGACCACTTTTGCCTCCCTACATTGAGCATAGGATTGTTCCCATCCTAGGAACTAGATCATATATTTCTCTGACACTCGTTCTTTCCATTGTATTATAGAATTCTTTTATTCTTTTTCTAGCTTAAATAAAAAGACAAAAAAATTATATATTCCGAAAAGAGCAGGAACGGGACAAGATTTCCATATATTGTTGGCAACTAGAGTCAGTAATGTCGCCCTTGAACAAAGCACTCAAAAGAAGGTCTCTCCTCCATTTTGGGCAGGATTTAGTTTGACTTAGGTACGCCTTAACCTTGTTATTGAGTCAGTTCTTCTCTGATTGGTTACCTCTTCTAATCATATGGAGAGTTCGTTCATGCCTCCTGCATGACGAACTTATACAAAGTTATCATATGATGCCATTTAGTCATCATAGAGTCATGCTTTTGTTCAAGGGAAGTAAGCCTGAGTTGACCTCTTTGCTGTGTCTCTTGGCCTATTTTTCAGTCAGCCAATCATGGTTGTCAGAGTCATGTTTGTCATCACATCAGTTATATTGGTCCTTTGCTTGTGTTGGTTTGATAAGGTCTCTATTGACTTCTTGCTAGGAGATCTTCTCCTTATCGACAACGACATATTGCTCTGAGGGCAGGCCTAGAGCTGCACCCTAGCCCTATTTTCATTATTGATAGGTCACCTTGTGCTCAACATAGATCAGTATCATGGGTCTTTAACTTAGTGGTTTCCCTTGTGTTTGACATCAACTTTCATTATCACACATTGGGATTCATGCAGTGCCTTGGTTTGCATTTGACCCTATTGGTGGATTCCTCGTCTCCGTGTCAGCTTTCATTATTGGTTGGTTCAGAGGGTTTCTATCGTGCGCTAGCTACATCTTGTGTATGGTGCAAATGTGCATTGGTTAGGTTACTACATATTTTTCATCCAATTCCTTCCACATTATTGACCTATGGATTACACTCGTGTTAGATTGATGAAGGATGCCTTAATTCCTTCCTTCTAGCAGATCTTTTCCTATCGACTATGACTCATTTCTCTGGGATTAGTGGTAGATTCCTTCGCTATTGATATTGGGAAACCATCATTTTCCCCTGATTGATAGATTCTTCCAGGTGTTCAACTTCAGCTCATTCATTCACACTTGTTAGATTGTACTGGGTACCTTGACTCTCATTATCATTATTAGTGAGTAGTCTCGCATTCGTTAACGATATACATTAATGATCGGTAATCAAAAGATTTCTCACATGGTACTTCAAATCATTTATTCCCATTGTGTAGAAATGTACCACGACAGTCAATGAAGACCTCGGGTTGCATCAGCATGTTTTGGTTCACTTGTCAGTCGTTCCTGTTACTGCTAGTCAACACCATCAACATTATATGTTGCAGTCGTTCACAATGACATCTTATATGCTAGCATCCGAGTTGCAATGTAGTATCATCTTATTCGATCATGTTCATTTGGTACTATTGGCATTAGTTTTTGACATCAGTGATCAGTTTCATCAGGGAAAATTTTAAGACCCCCCCCCCCCTAAATTTATATGTATAATAAATGGGGTGAATCTCCATGGTATATAGGAAAAATGGAAGGCGATTTGATCAGTAATATAATATGTATATATAATTTTTTGGTGAATCTCTCACTAGGCATGGCAAATATTTTACTCAATTATAAAATCTTGTGTTTATTTAATACACAAATGAAATCATTGCATTTCTTTAAAATATCTTTTGAAATCAAAATTACCGAAATTACGTATCGATAACCTAGTGGGTGTAGGATAAAATTCAACTGTGTCATTCACAGAAAGCATGAGAAAAAACCTAATACTATATATAAAACCAAGAAAAATTTAAATTCATCACTTCTAGGGACCTCGTAACCACCCTATCAATACACAAGTATGTTCCTGTTTGTAGTTAGAAAAATTACCCAAATTACAATCTGTTTACTCCAGCATATGTTGGAAAGTTATAGAAGGATGACTAGTGCAATCAATCCATTCCTTTTAGCCCTGGATTTGCTTCAGTTTAAAATAGAAGTATACAAATATACTTGTCCAATGTCTATGCTTTAACCATTCACCTTAAGATGTTTTTACAATATAATTTCCTAAGTCTATTTAATATCTCCGTTATCATAGAAACCAACCTATATCCATCTTAACTCCACATCTACCACTCTTACGGGGATGAAATCTATTTATCCATCTGAGCACTTGGTAGACCCAGAATTAAGATGGATCTAAGATGATAGAATTTCCCCTTTAAATAGTCTATGCTCACATGAATACCATCGTATTACCATGGGTTATCGTAAACCTGAAGCTTAAAAATTACTATTAGTAATTTATAGAAATTGATAAAATTAATAGTTGATTTTTATTTTATTTTTTATTTTAACCGAGCTAAAATGTTTAACATACATTGAATTACAACATCAAGTTTTACTCTTGATCCACCAAGCCCCGAGAGGGATCAAATATTTTTTCACTCTATGCTAGTCTGCATATCAAGATATTTGATACCTCTCGGGGGTTAGTAGATCTAGAGTAAATATGGATCTATGGTGGTTTAATTCCCCCATTTAAATAGGCTACATTCCAGGTGAATACCATGGGTCAATACCATGTGCCATTTTGGTGAATACCATGGGTGAATACCATGTGCCATTTTTATTTTTATTAATACTAATATTAGGGTTAATAATGTTTTTTTGCATGGTGTTAACAACAATCTAGTCCATGGTATTTGTCCCATAGTATTTTTCCCATAGGTTTCACCTAAATATAACACATTTTTTGAGTGTTCGTAAATATAAGGTGACTTATGGAGTAAATATAATTTTATTTTTTATTTTTTTACCATACCTCTCGTTTATTTATATTTTTATTAATTTACCATACCTCTTTTACAAATACGGTATTTGGCCCATAGGATTCACTTAAATAAAACCTCTTTCTTGAGACTTCATAAATAGAACGAGGGTTATGGACTAAATATAAAAAGAGGTTTTATTTATTTACCATACGTCTAGTTTATTTATATTTTTATTTATCTACCATACCTTTTGAGTAAGTATAAAAAGACATTTTATTTATTTACCATACCCCTCATTTATTTATATTTTTATTAATTTACCATACCTCTTTTATAAATATGGTATTTGGGCCTTTGGCCCATAGGATTCACTTAAATAAAACCTATTCTTGAAAATAGGCAAATGGATTCACTTAAATAAAATCTATTCTTGAAAATGGGCGAATGGAAGGTTGTAACTCCTAATTTCAAGGGCTAAATTTACCTTTTTTACCCTCTCCCTTAAAATAAGGTGGGCTCTTTGAAGTGATTTGTAAAAATGTACTATGATACAAAATATTTGCCCACTAAAAATTTAAAACCCCTTAATTTTGCCAAAGGGAAAACATTCGCCCCTAAAATTTTCTATGAGTTTCATCTTTCAACTTCATTGATCATCTTCTTATATGTGATATTCAGACATATACTTGTTCGATCATGATCAGAAGATCCATTATGTACTTTCAGTCTTTTGTACTTGTATACATAGTGGATCTACTTGTACTTGATATAAAAACATGCTTTACTTTCTCTGAGCATGTGTATGCCCACCTCAGACAATTGTTTCTTTCTGATATCTTTTTGATGGCTTGGCAAGTTGAAATCTGGTGAAATCCTTCTAAGTTTCGATAGGTTTCCTTTCCATATACTTAATACATTTTGGCCATCATGTACCCCTTTTGACCTCATATATTAGGGGGCATCTGTTATAGCTCCAAATATCACCTTGGTATTTGTGATGCTTGGTTTATGGCCTATGGCAACCCCTCCTTCCAGACTTGGTCCAAATATTTTAAAAATAGTGTTTTACTCCCGGTACACTACTTTTCCCTATAATAAAAGCGTGTACACATGGGTTAGTCAATGCCAACCAACGTATATGTGTTAAAACACTTTAAAAAATTAAATCTCCTTAACTATTGGCGGGGTTCACAGGTGTTACATGTTGGTTACCTCATAGTGCCTGTGGCCCAACTGTTTCCCAATTGTTTCCCAACTAAAAAATTAATTGGGAGAAGTATAAATAGACTTCTATGGGAAGGCCTTAAGGAGGAGAAGAGATAGAATTACTATACTGAGATTATCCCCTGACTGAGTCTGAAGTATCCTTGTGCTTCAAGCACTTCCCCAAGTTCAAGAAACCCTTGTTTCCTTGAGTGTTGATATTCTTCCACTTGCTTGAGATATCATGGTATTGGTTATGGAAGGAGGCTATTGAAGACTGGAACTAGACGGATATGGAGGATAGTTCCTCTTGGAGCTAGAAGAAGAAGACTTAAGTGAATTCTGTCCGTGTTGGTTATAGCTTTCTACAATAAAAAGAAACATTGTCTTGTTCCTGAGATTAACTTTGTTTATGCATCAGATATTGTTGTAATTCATGTATGAATGTTATTTTGATGTACAACTAATCATCTTGCTTATAAGATATAAAGTTGATTTCATTAAAATTCTTTATCTATATGCTGTTATGTATGTTCAGATTGGTTGATTTGCAGATTTGAAGATCATCAGGAGTTGCACAGGGTCTAAAGCCTGTTGGAACTACCCAAACAATGGACATCTAAGTATGGTTACTATCGCAAAGTTTGTTTATATAAGCGTGTTTCCTGTGTTGTATGAGTGTTTCTTCCTATAGTTTGGTCTTGCTTTGTTGGGGTTTCAACCCAAATACCTAGGGTACTTATTCCCGTAATAGTAAGTAGCTAATAGTTGTAGCATTATTTATTATGACTGATGAATGTGAGCTCATTTTTAAGTATGACAAGGCTATGAGACTTGGTAAAGGTTGATTTCAAATTAATATACATGTTGTCTTGATCTTTGGAATGTGAGACTCACATGTATGAGTAGTTGCAGGGAAACATGATCAGAATTATCCTGACAAGGTAATATTTGAATTGTTTATATACCTAACAGCCAGGCGATGTGACAACACATAGTAAGACTTAATTGTGGCAAGGTAAAAAGGTAAAAGAAAGGAATTAGGAAATTATTCCTTTGGTTATTTTTGGAAAATGCAATTCCAAACAAATGAGTGCTTTGTGTACAAGAAGTATTCTTAACCTTGAATTTATCTCACATTATGAGGATATGTGTTATATTTATAAATATGTATTTGACAGGTATAATAGCTAGTTCTACTTGTCTAGATTCGCCAAAGGATTGGAGTCCCTTGAGAGATGGTGTGAGTGTGTTTAGCTATAAGCAACGTGCTTGGCACGTCAAGATAAGATAAATGGTGTGTTTTTATGTATATTTATGCACTGACAATTATGTGTTTATAGCAGTATGATTCAAGGGATTGCATGGCAAAAGAGACTTCCATGAAATTTTGAAGGTTTGGGTTGAGTTTTCCCTTATAACCTTGGTATTGAGTCATGGTGTCTGTTGAGAGTCTTACGACTTTGATTCTTTTTTCTTTGTTTCCGCTTTCGATGCAACTTTGTTTATGTCTAGTGCATTTCAATATCACTTTGTTTGCAGTGTCATATTGTTATTACTTTTCATGTTTTTCTTCTTGTTTGCATTTTTATTTTCTTTTATGTTTTGATTCTTGGGAATTGGTTGGAAAAAGAGGAGAGTTAACATAGTTCGAGGAGATTTGTATGGTACCTAACAGGTAATGAAAGGCCTGGATGAAGATCAATGCATGTATAAGGGTAGTTAAAGGTAAAAATATGAAAATTGATTGGATTGGTTCGGTCCATTACTGTAAATGGACAATGGTAGTACAATAGAAAGGTAAAATTAAAGTGAACTAAATGGATATGAGGCATCATATGCCTTAAATATGTTGGGAACAATTTCTCTCAATGTTTCATAGGGTGTGCAAAGATAAATGGAGTTCTCTTAACCTTGACCTTATGGTATTTGGTACTTATAATGTGATCATGATCATGTTGATGTCTATATATGTATACACGTTATGAACCAACTCACAAAAAGATAGAAAAGATAGATCAACGACTTCAAAATCAACCTCTTTAAGGGGGCAACCTCCATTACATTATACAAATGAACAATTTTTGGATGATACAAATGACTAAACCTCCTTTCTATATATAAAAGTCTAAGGGGTCACAATATAATCAAAGCCGACATAGAAATAATAATATAAGGGCACAACAATAATAGTGGTCTTCTATGGGGCACACTAATAACAATATGGGGACAATATGGGCACAATAATAACAATAAGGGCTACAGTGAAAATTATAATGGGGGAATCACTAGTAGTATAGGGATATAACATGCTCCTCTCATTAAAAAAAGTGTTGTCCTCAATGCTTGAGTAGTTTTGGATGCTTCTGTATAAAATTCTCATCCTCCCATGTGGAATCTTCAACGGGTAAGTTCTTCCACTTTATGAGATACTCCGAAATTGATTGATTTCATAGTTGTTGAGTTCTTGTTTCTGTGATTCCTTCAGGTTCAAATATGATTTTTCCTTCCTCGTCAACTTCTAGCAATATTGTTGGAATTGGGAGCTTGTCATCTATAATCTTATTTAAACATGAAACATGGAAAACTTGGTGCACTGGCGAAGCTGTAGGAAGACCTAATTTGTATGCCATAGTACCAATATTTTTCAACACCTTAATTGGACCATAATACTTTGGTGATAATTTATTATCCTTATTAGCTTGCTTGAGGGACATTTTTTTATATGGTTGTAGTTGTAGGAATAGATAGTCACCTACATCAAAACTTCTTTCGCTTTGATGTTGATCTGCTTGTTGTTTCATTCTATTATGTGCCAAAGTGAGGTTATCCTTTAAGAGTTGGAGAGCTTGTTGTTGATGCTCGATGTGATCTTCCATTGCTTGTACCTTAGAATTTTCTCTTAAATATGATGTGATGGATGGTGGACAATATCCATAAAGTGCCATAAATTGGGTCATTTTTCTATAGTACGGAAGGAAGTCTTATACCACCATTCAACCAGAGGCAACCATTTTACCCATTGTGTTTGTTTATCAAATAAAAAGAAACAAATATATCCTTCCAAACATTTGTTTACTATCTCAGGTTTCCCATCATATTGAGGATGATAAGATGAGTTATGAGCTAATTGAGTACTGAGACAAGAAAATAATTATGTCCAAAAATTTCTAGTGAAAATGGGATCTCTGTCCCCTACAATAATCTTTGGGTTTCCATGTAGCTTTTTAATTTCTCCCATAAATGAAGTAGAAAATCTAATGGCTATAAATTTATGAGATAATGCACAAAAGTGTGCATACCTGGTAATTATGTCAATTACAACCATGATGGCACTCTTTCCATCGAACTTGGGTAAACATGTCATAAAATCATTTGAAGCCTCCTCCCAACGTTGGCTTGGAATAGATAAAGTTTTTAATAGCCTGGGGTCTTAATTGTTTCAACTTTATTTTGTTGGCAAAACAAAAATTTTGCCACAAAAGTTTGAATATCTGATTTAAGGCCATTGGAAAAAAATCCTTCTTAACCTTGTGGTAAGTTTTTAAAAATTCTGAGTGCCCTCCTAAGGGAGTAGTGTGTAATTCAATAAGAATCTATTGTTTGAGTTGAGAATTCTTACATAGGTATAAGTGATATTTGTACCATAACAAATCATTTTTCCAACTAAATGTATCAAATGTACTGGGATCTTTTAATAGCTTTTGAATGAGTTCCCACACTTCTTTGTCATTCTTCCATTCATCCCTTGCTTCATTTATCCAATCTGGTTAGATAATTGAGATGGTGCAAAGAAATTCTTCCACATCCTCATCCTTTCTTGAGAGTGCATCTACCACAACATTTTGCTTCCCTTTTTTGTAGATGGTTTCAAAGTCATAACCCAACATCTTTGTAACCAATTTTTGTTTATCTTCTAAGGATAATATTTGTTCTAGATAGTATTTAATACTATCATGATCCATTTTTACCTTGAAGTGTCTTCCCATTAGGTAGGGTCGCCATTTCTTAAGTGCATGTTGTATTGCCAACATTTCCTTCTCATGATTAGCTTTGTTTAAATACTTTCCCTTGATTGGACAACTTTCGAAAGGAATGGGTCTTTCTTCTTGCATTAAAACAATACCAATTCCATTTCTTGAGGCATGACATTCCACAATAAATGTTTTTGTGAAGTCTGGCATAGCTAAGAACAGTGCTTGGCACATTGCCTCTTTAAGATGTTCAAAGGCTTTTGTTGCTTCTAGAGGTGTTGATATTATCCCATAATTCTTAACAGAGTTGCGATAATAATCTGTCAACCTAAGAAATCCTCGCATAAACTTTATGGATGTGGGGATTTTCCATTCCTTAATGGCTTTAATTTTTCTAGGGTCCACCTTAACACCTTCATGAGATACAATATGACCCAAATATTCCACCTCTTGTACTCCAGAGAAACATTTGGAGATTTTTGCATATAACTGTTTCTCCTCCAATAGTTTGAGCACCCTGTCAACATGTTGAACATGATCCTTCCAAGACTTGCTACAGATAAGTATATCATCAAAAAATATGAGCACAAATTTTCTAAGGGTTTGAAAATGGAATTCATCAAACCTTTAAATGTAGAACGTGAATTGGTAAGGCCAAAAGGCGTGACCAAAAATTCATAATGACCCTCATGAGTTCTAAATGTTGTTTGTGGAATGTCTTCAACCTTCATTCTTATTTGATGATATCTGGAACGAAAATCCAACTTGGTGAAGTGAACTGATCCATGCAATTCATCCAATAATTCATCAATGATAGGAATGGGAAATTTATCTTTAATAGTGAGCTTGTTGAGCTCCCTATAATCCAGAAATATGCACCATGATCCATCCTTCTTGTGCACCAATACTACCGGAGAAGAGAAAGAACTTTGTCTAGGTTGAATTATACTAGCCTCTAGCATTTCTGCAACCATACATTCAATTTTACTCTTTTGGGCATAGGAATATCTGTAAGGCTTGATGTTTGGAGGAACACTTCATGGAATCAAATGATTAGAATGATCATGATCATGAATAGGTGGGAGGCCATTTGGAGTCTCAAATACTTTGGAATGATTGTCCAGGACGGTTGGAAGATCTAGATAAATAAATGATTTCGATGTGGGAACCTCTAGAGAATATAATTGTGTAATTACACCTCATTGTTATTTCTTTAGAAGCTTTTTCATTCAGTTAGAGCTAATTATATTTCTTGGTTTCCCTGCAATACCCCTTAATTCAACTTCCTTTCCTTCTGAAAAAAATTTCATGAAACGTTCTTGAAAATTAAAAGCTATTGTACGCAATGATTGTAGCCTTTGGACTCCTAGTACAACATTAGCACCACGTATTGGAATGGAAAGCATTGGGCTATTTAATACATATTCTCCGATGTATAGTTTGATATTATGGTATTTTCCAGAGAAATTTATGGTTCCTCCACTTGCAACCATCACTTGACACTCGGGTGTTGGATATAGGAAGCAATTCCATTCCTCATCTATCTTACAATGAATACAATTATGGGTACTGCCTGAATCAATCAACATTATGACATTTTTCTTATTGATATGTCCTTCTACCTTGATAGTTTGAGGAGTGGTTATTCAGGCCAATGCATTACAAGATATGGTTGGATTCATTTCTTGTTTGTCTAGGGTTTGTTCCTAGTGTATATCTTCTTCTTTTGACATTTCTTGTTCCTTTTCTCCCTCCTCTTCACAATCTATGTAAAAGAATTTATTCTCAGCACACTTATGACCTTTATTGTATTTGCTATCACAACTTAAAAAAAGCCCTTTTTCTCTTTTTTCTTCCAATTATTGTGGTGTCAACCTTGTAGGTTTTGTAAGGCTAGTGGCAACAAAACTTCCATCTTTGTAGTTGTAACTGGTAGGCTTCCTTGTTGCCATAATTTTTCTTTCCATTTTTCTTGCCAATGTGAATGCCTTCTCTAATGAATTAGGTTCCCAAAGGGGAACCTCATGTTGGATGTTATCCTTTAAATTCCTTAAGAACACATCAATCCTATGCTCGTTTGGAATATCTTTTACCCTTATATTCAATTTTTCGAAGTCTTCAATATGCTCCATGATTGAACCCTTTTGTTTGAGATTTATCAATTGGCTAAAAAGGGCATTGCTTTTTGTATCCTCATAATCTGTTATAATTTCTTATGTAAAAATTTACCAAGTGACAATTTGTTTACGAGAGAAAAGCCATCGATACCATACAAACTGATTTGGTTCCAAATATAAAGTATGTGTACCTTTTGTGTGTTTTGCACGTTATGGATATTGAAATATTGCTCCATTTGTAGTATCCATGTTACGGGACCCTTGCCATCAAACTTCCTCTTAGCTTCCATGCCTTTCTTTAAACCATACATCTTATCTTCCATGCTATCCATCTTAGATTCCACGCCTTTGATTAAACCATCTATCTTAGCTTCTATTACATTTTGTGAGAGTGAATTTTGTTGCGCTTGGTCTCGTAATTTCGATATATCATGTTGCATTTCTTCCTCTTCTTCATGAGTCATGCTAGAGATTTCAGGTTTCTTACTAGGTGTTTCCATTTTGTTTCTTCGGGGCATCAATTAATGATAATTATGCTTCACTATGCCCTTTGAATTCCTTCAAACTATTTTTTCAAACCAAACTTATGCAAAATTTAAAAAAATTACACACACCTTTTTTTCACTTTGTAGGAGCTCGATATTGAATATGATGTATGTTGGATCTCTAAGGTCTACAATTACAAACTATGGTAGCCCTCTGTGTCCTCTTTCCAACACCACCAGTCTGATAAAAATTGGATTCTCTAAGAAAGAGTTATGCCCAATCTCCCAAGATGACCTGATTATACATGTCTTTAGTACAGTGAAATTGTACGAAGGGCCTCATGTTACTTCTTCAACCTTCAAACTTGAAAATGATGCACATAAAGCTATAGTTCGTCCTCTTTCTACAAGTTATTAAGAAATTTCAATCTGATACTCAGAGAAAAGGTTATGAAAATTTTCCCAAGGTCACCTATTTGGGATGTAATTTGGGAGCATATAAAACCGTAACTTCTTTAGATCATATCTACGAAAATATACCTAGATTTCAGCTCCAAGGATCATCGATATTTCAACTCAAATGTGTTTTTTTTATCTTCTTAAATTTCACAAAAAATAATTTATAGCTAAAATTCCATGATGAAATGTTTGGAGAAGTGAAACCCTAGAATCCAAAGCTCTGATACCAAATGTTATGAACCAACTCACAAAAATATAGAAAAGATCGATCAATGACTTCAAAATCAGCCTCTTTGAGGGGGAAAGCTCCTTTACATTACAAAGATGAAAATTCTTGGATGATATAAGTGACTAAACCCCCTTCCTATATATAGGAGTCTAAGGGGTCACATTATAATCAAAGTCGACATAACAATAATAATGTAAGGGTGCATCAATATCAATAGTGAGCTTCTATAGGGCACACCAATAACAATACGGGAATAATAGGGGCATAATAATTACAATAAGGGCTACACTAAAAATGCTAATGGGGAGTCACTAGTATTATAGGGACCTAACAATACATGTATGTATGTATATATGTATGTATGTATGTATGTCGTGTCTAACAACACCATCATTGATCATGGTTGTTTAAGGATAATATTTATATGTATATATATGTATGTATGTATAGAGTTGTCTAACAGGGTTATTATGGATCATTCTTATGGAGTAATGATTTCTTATGGAGGTGAATTAGATGAAGAGGTTCCTGGTCTTATTGGGAATCAAGTGGGAAGAGTAACCCTTACAAATATACGAGGTGAGTATCACACGGATATGAGTTAATATTGTGTGTTTGTATTATGCCTATGTTATGTTTTGTTAGGTGATTCTGAGGGATACATTAGCTGAATGAAAGTAGTGAGATACGAGGCATGATAGGATAAGCATGGATGACGGAGATACACCAGAAGCATGGTCGCTAGGTAGAGTTAGTGTGGTTTTGGATGTGTCATACTATTGTTGTGCATATGTTGTATATGTTCTATGTGTTTCATCTGTGATGTTGTGAGCATGTGTTGTTATGTATATATAGTGTCTGTACATGTTGCTTATGCAATGTTATGTACAAGGTGGTATAGATAGTGTTGTGTAAATATTTGATATGCAGTGTTGGAAACAGATTGTGATTTATGGTGTTGTGTACATATTATATTGTGTACATGATGGATATGTGGTGTTGTTTGCATATGGTGTTGTGTGCATGTTGGATATGCAAAATTTTGTACATATGGTGCTATGTACATGTTGTATACGTAGTGCTATGTACATATGGTGTTGTGTGTAGGTGGTACTGTGTACATGTTGTTAATGTGGCAGCATGTACATGTGGTGTCATGTACGTGTTGTGCATGTGGTGTTGTGTACATATGGTATTGTGTACATGTTGTACACGTGGTACAGTGCACATGTGGCATCGTGTACATGTTGTGCACATGGTGTTGTGTACATATTATGCTATGCACACACTGTGAAAGTGGTGTTGTGTATAGGTGATACCATGTACATGTTTTACATATGGTATTCGTGTAGATGTGGTATTGTGCGCATGTTATACATGTTGTGTTGAGGGAAAGAGGTACTATGTATGTGGATTGTGTAGTCATAGTATCATGACATGTGTATTATTTGTGTCGTACTTTGTGTATGTATACGTATTGTGTTTTACATCAGGTGTAAGGCTATGTATTGTGTGGTGGTGTACACCAGATGTAGGCATATGTATTGTGATGTGTTGTACATTAGGTGTAGGTGTATGTGTTGTATGCCAGGTGTAGGTGCATGTATTGCATGATGTTGTACATCATGCGTGGTTTTATGAATGTCATGCACACATTGTGTATGTGTACATGGTTGAGGAAAATTACACTTCATGTTTTTTGAGTATGGTAACCAATCCGATTTGGGTATGAAATAATGACAAAGGCAGAAGTAAGAATCAATGAAGGATAAGTATTGGTATTTTATTTCAATTTTATTATGCATGTGATCTATGATTGTAGTTTATGACGATTGCATGCGATTCATGATTTTGACTTATGATGGTTGTGTTTTGAGCTAACCTAATGTGATATGTTGAAACATAATGATTTGGTCAAAGATTCTAGTTTGACTTGTTGAGACAGGAAGCGAACAAAATTGCAAGTCTACCTTGTTGACGAGCTACTAATGAGGTATGATGTGAATTTATTTCAATTTATTTTAAATCTAATGGAAGTTACGTGCTTGGTATAGAAAAGCATGGGAAATTCCCAGCCTATGTGGTTGAACTTGACTAGGTAGAAAGAACAAAAGGAATTCGAATAGTCAACAATATGATAGTAAAGCACTTCAGGAGCAGGACCATTGTGGGACACGAGTACCCAATAGTTTCCATTGATTTCCATTAACATGCTATGACTAGTAGATGGCTTTTAGGCATGGATATGCCTAGGTTTTGGACCTTCTGATTCGAGGAAACCTTACCAAGGGATGGAATTCCCATGATGGGGATGCCAACAGAACTTGGAATGTGTGATTGTATGGAAGGGGTGACCAGATTTCCTGAAGGATTGTGTAACATAGAAGAAAAGGTTGGGGATGGTTTTTTTTTGTCATTAGGATTTCTAGATGGAATTAGATGCACATAGGGAATGTGCCTTGGAACAGGGAGCTGATAATTGTTCACTAACATGAAAAGTGGTGTTGGATTGTAGCACTCAAAATTGGATGCAAATTTGATGTTGCAGTGGATTCTAGACGTCCTAGGAAGGAGGTGAATCCTCGTATTAGTTTGAGGGTGGAGGTCTAAGCCTCTAGATTCCCTTGCTTTGGACGTAAGCATTGTATCCATTTTTTTTGGTGGTTGAGAAAATGTGTATATGCGTATATGTGTTACAGGGAAAAGTGTCTATTTAGAACTGCTCTATCCCACTAAGGTGTGATAGCTACCTTAGAAACAAACAGAGAAAAGCTACTTTTATATTTCCTTTATGAATTATAGATAGAGAGGAATAGAAAGAACCAACCTGTGTCTTGCGCTAATCCTTTGATTCAATCCCTCTCTTCTTTGATAGTCTCCAGCTACCTGCTCCCTTGCACGCCCAGCTTCACAAAGTACCTGTAAGCTCATAGAAGCATAGCACTATACAAAGACATGGATCTATATTCATAAACAACTTAGGATCAGATTTAAATTGACCATACAAATGTAACAAGCATCAATGATACAAAATCATGGAGGAGAACTCAAATAGCTTTTATTGATAAACAAGAAAAGATCCAGGAGGAGCTACAACCAGTGGTTCCGACCCAGCATCAACCTCCCAGCAAAGAAGCCCCTCTTCACCTGAAACAAAGCATAGATCACCCAACAATCTGATGTTTGTCTCTAGAAACCAACAACAATTCCTTACAATATGCAAAATTCCAGCCTCTGGATCTCTGGGATGAGGGATCCATATATAGATATCTGTAAGGAGGATGAGTCAGCTTGTGATTTGATTAGTTTCTTCTCTCTGTCAGTTCTTGCTTCCACTTGGAGACTGAGGGCCTCTTACTCATCCTTGGTCTAATTCAATGAGTCAAGTGTCACAGGAGAAGATTTTGGAAGCTTCCATTGCCTCTCCACCTTGCAGAATGACACTGCCATTTGTCATTTCTTGCCCATCGCACCCCACAGAAGGGAGTTTTGAAATGCAATGCACCCACATAGTGAATTTGGGTGAGATGCAACACACCTAGCAAGTGGAGCAGCTGTAATGATCCTGTTTTGACCAATTTTGAGTAGTTTTTCATGGAGAACTTCTGGGAGAAGCTGTAATCTGTTGAACTTGTTCCTTTAGGGGTTAGAACAACACTTTTAGGGACTTAGGAGTCCTTGGTTTATGGACATTTCATGCTTGGCGTTGTAGGGCACAAAAATGTCTATAACAGTTGCCCCCTAAAGTATGAGGCCGTTAACCTTTTGGTGTCGGGTGAAATGCTTTATTATGAGGATCTGAAGTTCTTTCAATGCTGGGAGGAGACCTGTAATAAGATACAATACAATACATTATCTTCATAATATTTTCATGATCTAGCTGAGGCGGGCATTCCCATGCTCAGCTTTATAAATTCATTTTCATGTACATAGGACAGACAACCGTCTGAGTGTAGACTGATCATTCTGATAGAGCCATCATCCTTTTGGTAGGATGATTATCTGTGCTGCAAATTTGTACATTTAATGTCTTTATTTCCCTGAATATATATCGCAGCCCAGATGGATGAAACTAGATCTGGGGTCTTCAATCTCGTCTGATCTTCACTCGAAGTACAAGTCGATCCATGTGAGAAATGTTCTGAAGTCGAACATGGAAAGACATCGCTTGATTACCAGTCAATGATGTAAACTGTTAACAAGCGCGAGAGGAATCACCGATAATGGTAATGACCCTCAAGGTACTGTAGTACAATTCACGTGGTGTGAATAAAGTACTTGGCGTCGAACACCACGCAAAATATTTCGGTCAAAGGCCATTGATGTAAACTTGTCGCCGGAAGTGAGAAACTTGCCACTGAGGCATGCAAGCTTCAAAGTACTGAATGGGGTGTTCCGAGATCAACTTCTTGGATAGTGAGCTGATGTCGACAAGAAGTGATCCATCACATGAGGGCCTTAATGAATCCCACATCAATGACACGAAACAGAGAAAATGATTTTGATGGAGGTGAAAACGAACTGGTGATATAAGGTTCAGGGTGGCGGTCATGAAAGAATGGAGTATAATGTATGGTAGTGGGTGAGACACAGGTGACTTCTCTGGATGAGTTCTCTTGAACATACCGGCGACACTGATGTGATGGATTGGTAGAATTAACCCCAAATGTGGATGGTATGGTGTGACCATGGTGATGTGACCGGTGAATGAAACAACCCAACCCGACTCGGACACGGAGTGGAAGTGTCATGTTCAAGAGCGACTTGCTACTAACAAAGTTTCTTTGAGTTTTCTTCCCAATTTTTCCCCAGTCATTGCTGACCAGTACCTCTATATTTTTTTCAAGCTTGAGGAGGATAACATATGCTTGTTCTATAATTTTCCCTTCGGGCAAACCCATCGCTATGTTTTAACGAGCCTAGCGATAGTGAAACTCGTTCTCGCCTAAAGACAAGTTTGTCGCCATTAATCTATTTAACGAGTTTAGCGACAAAGATAACTCGGACCTTTTCAATTTTAGAGAGTTTGAAAAGGAATGTAAAGGTAACTCCAAAATTCCTTTTTCGTCATCTATTCCCTTAAGTCCGAAAAAGTATAAAACAATACAGAAAGGATGAATTTTCGATAGTTTTAACGAGTCGAACAAAACAAGCGCTCTATCATTTTGCGTAATAATCCCTCAAGTCCAAAAAGATTAAAATCTAGAGGAGGGATAACACTTCCTGTCCCTTTAACGAGCTGGAGAGGCCAATGGCTCGACAATCTTTTCATATTTTACGAGTCAGTTGAAAAGAGCTTAAAGGAGAGTCGTCTTTTGAGGAATGAGCGATAAAACGGGTAGTAGCTGATTCCAGGTAAGGTTTGGAATTTTCCAATCACGGCAGCGTCACAAGGACGGCTAGTGAAATCACTCTTCGCAACTATTCCTCAAAATGGGTAAACAATCAAATGGAGGTGAATGATCGGCCAATGAAAAGTGGAGGTGACGGTGCAAACACGACCAAGGCTTTAATGGCTGAAGTACTACGTTCGCGATGGTTATTTACCAGGGAATAGTTCATTTTTTAATGAGCTTAAACGCGGGTGGAAACATTTTCTCATGTCTTATGTTTATTTTTTAACGAGCTTGAACTATGTGCTAAAACTGCTCGATTAATCTAGTCTTGTGATAAGAATCTCTCATATAAAAATGTCAACTTTTAGAGATTTGTCCCACATCCTTTTTTTATGCAAGTTAGGAAACGACCAATCCTACGAGTTTAAAGGGTTAGAGGTCCTAAAAATTTAAAAAATAAATAGTCGCTCTTTTCTTGCATTCCAAAAGGTTTGCATGCCCCCAGGTATAAAAGAGAGTTTCAAGGTTACCCGTTCTTTAGTCCGTTAAAACATTTGTTTTACCGAGAGAGGCCTACCTCTTATAGGTTACCCAAAGATTGCTCTATTCACAACGCAAACAAAACACTTCTTCGGCGATGTCTATCGAAACAAACAAAGGTGAGCGGCAATGCCCGCCAACTCACATAACTTTGACGAGAGAATCTTGTTCTAGAATAACCCCTCTTCCAATCACTGACGGGGGGTACAGACTAGTCATATTCTCCCGCGGAAACCTACCCTATACCCAAAGTTTTCTTGCCGAAGCAGACCAGGGTGCATGCCCCCTAGGTTTCAGTCATGTCCCTCTGAATTACTCGCGCTCATCGGGTGGACGGACTCGAAATTGAGGCATTTCTTCCATGAAAATACCATTCAGGGATGGTATATGACTATTTGCTCTGTATGATCTGGGAAATGAAAGTTGGTCCACGAGCTTGACCACTCTTCCTTCGTGCGGAAAACACATTACTCTAAAGAGTGAGGAGACAATTGCTCCCATGCAATAAATATAGTCTCATCCAAGGAGTATATTGTAATCCAGGGGTTCTTGAACTACCATGACGTTCATGTGAACGGTTTTCCCTCTCAATGTTATGGTCACATTGGGAAGGATCCCTAACGGTCGACTGGTTCCTTTATCAAAGTCTGTTAGATTTCTCATCTCAGGCAAAAGCGATGGCGAACCAAGCGCTTTCCAAGAAGTTGAGGAAAGGATACTCATAGACCCCCCCTCATCTATGATGGTACCAGCCAGAACCATTCTATATATTTGAACAATAATTCAGAACGGTACACTAGCTGGTAATCGGGGTCTGCCTAGTTGATTCCAGTCGAAAGAGACAACTAGGTTGCTTGGAGGTGGGACCGAATAGACGATCGGGTACGACTCTGACGAACTTCCTTCCTGCGGTAAAGGAACGGGTAGACTGCCACCATGTTCGTTGGTGTCTATGCTTATGAAAAGAATTTGGACGGTGTCATCCATGTTCTCTTCAGTGATTGTATCATCTGAAGATGGAACCTCTGAAGGCAAAACTGGGTTAACTGCCGCCTCGACCTTTTGACTTTCGTCTGGTATGGATTCAGATGGTTTATCTTCAATGACAGATGCTTCGGCCGACCACCTGAGCGGGTCAGCCGGATTTTCAACTAGTGACGGACTCGGCACGAGTTTTTTATATCCAGGAGGAAGTCGTAATGGTGAAACCAGACGATCATCCAAAACTCTTTTAGCTTCATCTAAGAAGGGACAACGGTGGACGGCATGATCGCCTTCGCATAGTTTACAAGGAAATCTATATTTTCCTTTTTCTCCTGGGGCTTCACTTTCACTAGTTGACTGTGTGTTTTCAACATGATCATCAGAGGTTGATGACATTGGGTTGTGCAAACGAGGAGACGAGTCCCTTAAGATCCGAGGGATGCAAGGACAATCTTTGTGAAAATGGTCTCCTTTGCAAATGACACATGGCGATTTAGGTCTGGTCGGTGCAGTGTGTAGATTTTCGTTAGATGACACTCATTTGCCCCCATTCTCTTTCGGCTCCTTCTTCTTCTTCTTCTCTTTCTTCTTCTTTTCCTTCTTCTCCTTAGGAACTTGACTTTTGGCTTTACCAGTGCCATCAAGAGAAGAGGAAGGAGGAGAGGAAGAATTAGAGGAAGTAGAAGGTTGGTGGGTAACTCTGGACTCGTCAAATTGCTGATTCGATTGTTCAGGAATAGTGGTGTTCTGAACGAAAGAGGTTGAGAAGAGCCATACAGGCAAACCAATTGTCAGTCCTCGAAGTGACAATGTGGCCATATGAGGTGCACCAACATCTCCCCAAGAGGAGAGGGGACTAGGATTTCCTCCAAGGGGAATTCCTTGGTTGGTGGACTCCATTTTCTCAACCCAAGATCAACGTAGGAAAGGGGTAATGAATATTCTGTTTAAAATTAAATTTTTAGACGCTTTGACACAACTTGTTTTTTTTCAGTTTTTAAGAGACGAGAAAAAACAAAAGATGACTCTAGTCGCCTTCGATTTTTAATGAGCCTGAAGTGACAAGTGCTCAGATGGACCTTTTCCATTAAGGAGTCTGAAAAGGAATGAAAGGGACTACTATGGAAGTCTAGGTAGAGGGAGTACCAAACCAATCGCAAAACTGTAGAATACTTTTTATGGTACGGCAGTCAATCTTCCCGAATGCTGTGTTCAGTGCATTGTGATCGATAGGGTGGCAGACATGGCTTCCTATGGATAAAGGATTTAAGCCTATAGGGGTCTCCCAAAATATACTCGACGGTACGTGGGAGCACAAGTCCGTACTGGCACTTATCATCTCAAAGTGGAGGAATCACCCAACCATCAGTGAGGACAATAGTTACCAGGCTTTACGATGCCAGAATACGTCTCTAGCCTAGACCTCTAAATGTTGTGCGTTAAGTTCCAAAGCGTTGTTAGATTCATTGAATTTATTTTAAGTTGATCTTGTTTATGAATTTTTCCTTTCGGGTTCACCACGAGATGTAGATGTAATTCCTAAAATGCAACCTAAAGATGATAAACAAACTTTTTTATCTCTTTTGTGCAATGAAAATCCTAGCTACTAGGGAAAAGAAAGACATAATCTTTTCACAAAGAGCAAAGAGCACACTGTAAATGCACTTTCCTAAATCAAGCCAAACAGACTGTCTATATGCAAATTCACATGCATGTATTTGTTTTCGACTTTCTTAGTATTGATGCTAAAATGAAAGTTGATGTAAAAATCTGAATTTCTTTTCAAGCGACAAATATAAACAAGCTCTTTTTCGAAATCAAAAATATAGATGATTACGACACCTTACGATTTTGAAATGAGCACTCGTTCTTGACACTAGAAAATTACAAATTCAGACCAAAGGAAATAGTAATAGGATAATCGACCATCAACACCAATTAAACTTTCTCCTATGATCGAAATCGACACTTGCGACAAATTCGAGTCAAAGGACGACAATACGGCTATGCTACTTTTCCAAAGGAAAACTGTAAACGACTCAAAAAACACACAAAAACATCCACAGTTCTTTTGTAAAAAGGAGGCGGAATAACATCAAGGAAAAGGGGTTTTAAACAGACATATATTGATCACAGGCAGCAAAATTCAGGGATAGAATTGGAAAGAATGAAGCACAGGAACCACAGCTGCACAGAGCTAGTCTGATCAGTGGACCTGTAACATAGAAAATCTGAAATGCAGTGTAGGTTGTCCCTTCGGGAAGTGCACTAAAATTCAGAATCTCTGAACAGTACCTGCCCTGGGCCAGAAACGAGACTCTGTCTGGGTTCCGGGTCACAGTTTGCAGTTCAGTCCTTAGTTTTTGGCCGAGTAAAAAGCAATCAGTAATGCAACAATCAGGGGTAGATCTAAGGAGGATCTAAGAGCTATCACAAGGGAAATAAGATAGTTTGTGAATCAGCTATTTAAATCATAAACAGATCCAATGAATGGATTGAAGCATCAGTTATCTAATTTGCATTTGTTATGGAAAATGCAGTTCGAATGCTACTTATAATTTTATGAAACAAGCAACAAAGAATGATAAATAAAAAAAACTAATTATTTCCCCAGTGGAGTCGCCATTTTGTTACAGGGAAAAGTGTCTATTTAGAACTACTCTAGCCCACTAAGGTGTGACAGCTACCTTAGAAACAAACAGAGAAAATCTACTTTTGCATTTCCTTTATGAATTATAGATAGAGAGGAATATAAAGAACCAACCTGTGTCTTCCGCTAATCCTTTGATTCAATCCCTCTCTTCTTTGATAGTCTCCAGCTACCTGCTCCCTTGCACGCCCAGCTTCACAAAGTACCTGTAAGATCACAAAAGGATAGCACTATACAAAGACATGGATCTATATTCATAAACAACTTAGGATCAGATTTAAATTGACCATACAAATGTAACAAGCATCAATGATACAAAATCATGGAGGAGAACTCAAATAGCTTTTATTGATAAACAAGAAAAGATCCAGGAGGAGTTACAACCAGTGGTTCCGACCCATCATCAACCTCCCAGCAAAGAAGCCCCTCTTCACCTCAAACAAAGCATAGATCACCCAACAATCTGATGCTTGTCTCTAGAAACCAACAATAATTCCTTACAATATGCAAAATTCCAGCCTCTGGATCTCTGGGATGAGGGATCCATATATAGATATATGTAAGGAGGATGAGTCAGCTTGTGATTTTATTAGTGTCTTCTCTCTGTCAGTTCTTGCTTCCACTTGGAGACTGAGGGCCTCTTACTCATCCTTGGTCGAATTTAGTGAGGCAAGTGTCACAGGAGAAGATTCTGGAAGCTTCCATTGCCTCTCCACCTCACGGAATGACATTTCCATTTGTCATTTCTTGCCCATCGCACCCCACAGAAGGGAGTTTTGAAATGCAACACACCCTCACAGTGCATTTGGGTGAGATGCAACACACCTAGCCAGTGGAGCAGCTGCAATGATCCTGTTTTGACCAATTTTGAGTAGTTTTTCATGGAGAACTTCTGGGAGAAGCTGTAATATGTTCACCTTGTTCCTTTAGGGGTTAGAAAAACACTTTTAGGGACTTAGGAGTCCTTGGTTTATGGACATTTCATGCTTGGAGTTGTAGGGCACAAAAATGTCTATAACAATATGTGTGTATTATTACAATACTGTATTGAGCTAGTTTATAACGTTCAACAAACAATATGGTTATTTGCTAGTTGAAGCAAATGTATATGTGTATATGTGAATATTGTAAATACCGTAATGGGTTTTGTTATAAAGCTCCAGCAAACGATATGTTTTTCATATTTTAGAATATGGTCATTATAAATATTGTAATGAGCTATGTTATAAAGCTCCATGTGCAGTAGGTTTGGTTGTAGCAGTCTTGTTGGTTATAGATGTCATTGAACACCAAGGACAATGTTCCCCCAATGGGGAGGTTTCTGTAATAGCCCTAGTTAAAAATTCATGTAAAAAAATATAATACCATGGTCATGGGACACATATTCCAAGCTGAATGTTGGGAAAAACATCCTAGTGGGTGTCCAGTTTGGTGATTATGGCTAAAGGAAATTAGCAAAGGCAATGGTTAAGGATTTGGAAAGGAAAAATGGCATTTTTCGCACATCTATTTATGAAAATGATGGAAATTAGGAGAAAAGGGATCAATTCCTCTTAGCAATTCTTAGATAAATATGAGACCCCTATGCTTAAATCTATTATTTACACTTGTAGATTAAATATTTATGATATGTTTGACGAAATGCCCATCATGGCTAGTAGGGGTCTAGTCAAGCCCTTGCTCATGTAATTACATTTGTATCATCATTCCTTTGTTATCTTTCTGTTATGAAGGTGTCATTGAATTATGGGCAATGACCTGGGCTCTAGGCCTGAAGAATTGGCTCAAACCCTGGGAACACTAGCATAACGTTGAGCATAAAAGTCCCTCGACACTCGCATAGCATGCGTTGGGAGCATCCAAAGCCTTCTGGATGAAGGCTTGCCCATATCATGGGAATGTCCTGGGGTTAATTGGTCTAAAATCTTAGTGAGACCAAGGGGCTCGTTACTTGAGAGGTTGGTATGGTTCCTGGGAATCTTGCTGTTAATGTGGAAGGTTTGTATGGTGTGTTTCCGTCGGTTCCACTTCCTTAGGGTGACTTAGGAGGTCAAATCATATCATAGTAGCCTCCCATTACATGTACCTTGGTTGGCTAATTACTTGGGTAGATGTGGGAGGAGGGTGTCACAACTTCTTTCAAATAGATTTTGTGGTCTAATTTGTGTTTTCATAATTTAAATGTTAGAATGATAGGACATGTAAATTCATATCCTAGTGCAACCATATTAGATAATGTGCTTGATATATGTCAATGTCAGAGTTTCCCCGTTTTAAAATGAATGACCCTAACATAGGCATCAATTTTAAATAAAATTACTTATTCACATGATTCAATTTGTTATTTGATGATTTTCATGGTGTTATCACAAAACCAGACCCTGATAAGCTGCTGATCAGGAATACTTTGAGTAACTATTTCAAACCAATCTTTTGGTTGAGGCTTAGGCTCCTCAACCTGAGAAGGCTCTCTCACTGGGTTAAAGATTTTAATTGGAAGATTAGATGGCTAACTCTATGGAAAATTCAAATAAAAACATATAAATGGTTCAAATTCTAATCAACAAACATTTATTGGGCTATGGAGTCAAAGTATGTTTAAATACAACAACAAGATCAACTTAACATGGAAGTCAGGGCATAAAGAGTCTTAATATATCAGCAAAACAGAGATATAATGCAAGGAACATAGTTTATAAACACATGAGGGAAGTTAGAGAATTATCAATGAATTCTAGGTAACATGTGTTTATACCACTACAAGTAAGTAAATGAAGAAATCCATGAGAAAATCAAACATTAAAACCCTCTCTGAATCCCAAGTAGTGAAGCCAATATCTCTGTATTAACATGAAAACATACAGTCTCATACAAAAACACAGTGTGCTTGTTTCTTTTGAATATTGTCAACCATGAGGAATTCCACCTCTTGTATTTTATAGAGTTATTATTACAGTCTTGGATTCCCTAATCCAACTTGAGAGGAATTTGAACTTCCTAGCTTGACACCCATTCATACCTAAAACAGACTATTAATTACAAGTAGCAGTGAACTAACTGACTTAGAGTCCTAATACAATTAGGAGTACAACTCCTTATTATGATAACAACAACCTAATATAGGAATTAATTCGATGCTTGACATCTGATCCTCCTTACTTTGACCTTGGTAATGTCCATAACCCTCTAGCTAGCCTTCAATATCTTCTCCTTTATCTGCCCTGAAAACTAGGAATATGTCCCCTTCACTATGATGTTCCTCAAATCTTCTAATGACAAAACTAGCCCCTTTGATCATGTAACATATGTTAACTTAGCCATAGAACCCTGTTCTTTCCTTTGTGCAAAAATTAAACTCCTTAAAGTAGCTCAATCTGGATGTGCTACGAAACTCACTGTTGTTTTTGTAGTGTAGAACTTTACTTTTCCACATATCCTTTATCGTTTGATTTTTCCCTCGCTTAAGCTTTAAAATTTCATAAGTGACCTCCTCAAATTCTTCAACAGCATCATTCTCCAAAAAATACCCGCTTCTTTCCTTTGAGAATTGATCGAAACATCAAAACTGCACCTACAGCAGTTTCGTAGCGCGCTACAAAACTGCTGTGTATATCACCTATAGCAATTTCGCAGTGCGCTACAAAACTGCTGTGTGAATCAATTTACACAATTTTCATCCAAAAATCTCCTTTCTAAGGATACTTTACAACTCTTTGATTAGGTACATATTCCATATATACTTAATATTCCCCATCCTTGAAAAATCTTCAAAAACTTATGTCTTTGTTTCAACCAAAATTGTATTAGGGTTTGGTCACTTACTGCCCTGTTCATTTGTGCTGATGTTGACCTCCAGACTTGCTCAACTGAATTTCAAGGTCTTCAGTTTGTCTTTTCATCCTCTTTATATTATTTCCTAGTCTGCCATTGATCCATCTCAGATACCTTGCCTCCTTGATTACAGGGATAGTCCAGGTAAAGTATTGAGCCTTTCTGATAACTACTTGAGATTTTGAAGCTTTTTCAGTTTCCCACAGAGCCTTCTTCTGGTTGAAATTGGCCTTCTCAACTACATATTTCCTTGCCCTTTTCATAAGTTTATCAATCACAACATTGGCAAGTTTCAATTTCTTCTTAACTTCCTCATAGTTATTTTCTTCTTCTTGCGTATTGACTACTCTGTTTTTGTCATATTCGTGCATGGGTGATGGTGGAACCATGGGATCTTCTCAAAAACATGATATCTCCCATGTTTCCTCTACCTCCATCTCTGACCCTTGTAACCTTTTTGACCGCCTAGCCACAGGCCTTCTAGGCTTGAAGAAAAATTCTGAAACCTGATCATCAAACAGTAATTTTTTAGAGGATTTCATCTTTTTTGACTTGCCCTCACCTAATTCAATGAAGTCTGCTTGGACTAGAGGTGACTCGTCAATGCCAATAGCCTGAAGAAGATCATTCAAACTGCCTTTTGAGACTGGGCTTTCATCAGCGACCACAGTTTTACCCTTTTCTTTGGCTATTTGACTTCTAGTTACCCTCCTCTAGACTGTTTCACCAATCAACTGCTCTAGCACTGCTTCGTTAATTTGAACTTTCTTCCTCTGTGAATGCTAAGGAGTATCTTGAATAGTCAATGGTGTTTCAGTCACTAGCTCCTTAACTTGCATTCTGGCCTTCAGTTTAACAAACTTGCTTGACCTTGTTGTTGCAAGGTAACTAGTCTCTAGTGATGATATTTCCTTAACCCTAGGGCTAAACCTTGTTTCAACTCTAAAACCAAACATAAAGAGAAATGCACGCCACTCTCTATCTACCTTTTGAAGTTCATGTAATACAATTAATTTAACTAAGGCATGATGGAACAATGAAGTTTCACATGCCTCTTTTTTCAACTGTATTTTATCAGACATCTTGCCTAAACTTCGAAACAGAAAGAAGAGAGATTATCCTAGTGAAATGAAATAGGAGTTTGAAATGATAAGAATACACCTTGTGGTATCTTCCTTCATAGGTGAACTACTTTTGTATGCGTGAGAGTAGGTTGGCATATGTATCTTTGACATAACTGATGAGCCCAAAAAATGGATAATTATACGGGCCCATTCAGCCTCCTATTTCGACTTAATCCACCATTCTCATTAGTTTATTGCATGTTTTTAATTATATTTATGCTAATAGAGTGAATTGGGTTAGTCATTATGCCAACAAGTCTAATGTGTGCTTTATGCAGTCTTTTTGGTCAATTTGGAGACAAAATCAAAGGTTTAAATGAGCACTTGGCAGCCAAATTCGTGGAGAGGATTTGTAGGAGGGTGTCCCCTTCATTTATGGGCCCTTACCTCGAATTCTTCACCATCAGCTCGGAGTTCAAGGGCCACCAAGTCAATTATCACAAGGGCAACCGAGCAAGGGCTAGTAAAGGTGTTGTTAACTACAAGTTTTGGCAACCGAATTCCTCAAGTTTAGGAGGGTTGTTGGGGTCCTCAATTTGTATAAATAAGAGGGCTTAGGGCCTCATTTTAGTTAGTCACTTTGTAGGCAGAAGTTAGCTAGTTTGTAGTTCAATTTTAGTCATTCTTTTAGTCATTTTTTAGGCAGTAAGTTATCTCTGCATTTCAGCACATTTTCAAGTTTTCCTTGTGGACAATTTTTGGAATGTAACTATTATTTTGATAAATAATGATAAATCTAGCTTTTCACCAGCTCTAAATCTCTATTAGGAGGCTATATCTCTTGGGGTTGGGCCCATCTCATGTGCCCAGTACCTCCTTTATTTACTTTTATGTGTTTTTGTTGCATTCTTAGAATAAAATTTGCTATTTAGATTTAAATCTTGTTTTGTTATTTAGGTTTCTTTTGATGATTAAAAAAAGGATTTTCATGTTTAGATTTAGTTGATAGGTTAATAATAGGGAAGATCTTCAGAAAAAGGGCCATCAAGAACCTCTGATTTCACCTCTCCCTCAGTGGGATCAAGAGCTGGGATCAAGGTGACCATGCTGCCACCAAAAACACTGTCTTTGCTTCGCCATGCAATCATTAGTGTTCGATTTTTAATTGCAGAAATTGGTTACATGTTTAGATTCTTGATTGCTTTATTTCATAGTTATTTCATCTGATTTCAGTGCAAATAAACTTCTCTTCCATTTCTTCGTTGTTATCTAGGTCAGAATAGACTAACGTAACTAGGTCTTTGATTTTCCAAATCCTTGTTTGTTTCATTTGAAAAACAACTTGCAGAGCACCCGTTATCCTTATTTATCTACCCATTCTCCATCAATCCCACCTGCTTCATCCTCTACTTAGAATCCTTGCCTTACATTTACCATTTGCTTACTCTGCCCTAAATTCCCATATCGTTGTGCAACATTTCTCTACCTCTCCTTGAACAAATCCAACCATCCTTGCCACTTCTTAGCTCCATTCCCCAAGTCCTAGACCTCATCACACCCTTATCTCACCTCCATACCCACTCCTTCATCTTTCTTCCTCCATCCATCCTCCAAAATGCCATTTCTGAACATCCTGTAGAAAATTACAGAACATCCTGTAGAAATTCCAGAACATCTTGTAGAACCCCTGCAGACTTCCTGTAGAAGCTCACGAAAGTAGTTTCTTGAGATCCGCTCACTTTGAAACTCTCAGGAAGGGTGCTAGGGACCCCTTAGGCCCTCTCCTAACCTTACCAACCTCCTGTAAGCATTTCCTTTTGCCAATTCACCTCTACACAGTAAAAAAACAGTTAAAGCACATGCACAATAATTCTGCCAACTTACTCAAAAATACAAAAAGATGTTTCTTTTCAGATGTTACTGTAGAAGTAGCTTAGACACATGCATTTTACCTTCCTAGAAGTCAATTGCATCTCTTTCTGTATCTTTCATCATTCTTCTTGCACCAATAGGGTTAGTCGGTAAAATCAGTGTTTGTTAGGGTTTGCGTTTCCTTTCTGCTTTCAATTTCTTTCTGCAAGTAGATTAGCCTCCTTTGAGTTAGCTTTCATCCATCAGTTAAAAAGGTTCTTCTAAGAGCTCATAGAAGTTGGCTTAAGATCCTAGCAGACTTGTGCCATTTGATCAAGTGACAACGCGGCAAGAGCTAGTACTTGTGCATACAACACTGTCGCTTCCATGTTTGTTACAATCTACCAGGTTGATAAAATTAAAGAAGGGAGTCTAAGGAGTTGCAGCATTATTGCTGCAATATTGGGGCCCACCATTCTTTTGGGTGCTGTTGCCGGGGAAGCGTCAGAGTATTGGTGATTGTTGCTTTTCTTCTATTTTCCATTACAACCTTCTGCTAAGTAGTTTATTTAATTTCCATTATGCAATTTTGTTTCTGCAAAAGTAGATTAGCATTTCAATTCTGCAATTTCATTTCTGCAAGTGTAGATTAGCATTTCAATTACGCAAGTGTAGTCTAGCATTTCATTCCTGCAATTTCATTTGAGCAAAATAGATTAGTCCTTTCCTGCTTTCATTTCAATTCCACATTTTCATTTCAGCAAGATAGTTAGTTGCAATTAAATCTATTTTAGTTTTTGCAGGTACAAGCAGAAAAAAGAAACAAAAATAAACCAAAAATATTTCCTTTCATGCCTTGTAGGAGTAGAGATAATTCAAAAAAAGATTGCACAACACCCCCACTGCTTCACACAACCAACATTCTCTCTTCTTCGATGGCTATGATTAAAGAACCCTTAGGTGGACAGCAAGACATATTTGAAGAACGTCAAGGGAAGAAGAAGAAGAAAACATTCCTCTAGAGAAAATGACTACAAGCATAAATGTTGGGAGCAGTACCTTATCCAAAAATGAATTTTGAAATCAGATGGAAGATTTCAAGAGTGATATGAGGTAGTTTCTTGCCATGCAACTAGATACCTTGCATATCCAAAGGGAGCAAGAGGAAGCCAAGAGGGCATTGGACATCTATTGTCCTAGGTGCACTAGAAAGCGTCCAAGGAACGAATGTCCAATGCACTCCCTAAAAGTGTGTTTCATCTGTGAAGAATACCATCCTACAAATTAGTGCCCTTCCTTGCCTGGACTTAAAGCTGCATATCAGAAAGCCAAAGAAGCCAAAGAAGCCACTGAATCACTCTATTATATGAACCAAAGGAGGCCACATGGACCCATACCCTACCAGCAGGGAATGCAAGGGAAATCCCATACCTATTACGACCCCTATCAAGACACTTCCATGCCTTCTTGGGGTCCCCCTGCTCATCCTTCCTGGTCCACACCCCCTCCTTAGTCATATCCTCCTCAATACCATGCTTCTCCAGTTTCTCATTCGTTTCACTCTTATGCTCAACCACAGCCTCAGTGGAATGCACCTCATTAGGGGTGGAGGCCCCAGTACAACTCTTATCTCGCTCATTTGCCTCCACCACCTGCCCAACCACAACCCCATCTACATCCATCTCAAATATACACCCCCACTCAACTACCCATACCACCATTTCCAAACCTGCACATTGGAATAGCTCAACCCAATTGCAAAGCTAAGGCACAACATGTCCAAATGACTCCTCTTGAGCTCGATGATTTTCACCGTAGCTCAGGAAGAGTATTTCAAAACAGAGATTATATTGACTACATTGAAGGACCAAAGGCAAAAGAAGATTCAAAAGAAAAGATGAAAGAACCCTGGCTGCACTTGATGAAGAGAAGGCATCAAAATCAAAGATCGAGAGAGTTCCCTCATGGTTACCATCAAATCTTCCATGTATTCAAGGGAAAGATCAGAAAAAAGAGAAAGATGAGAAAGTCATGGTAGAAGGTGACATGAAACATGATACAGATCATCAAAAGGACCAAGGATATCAGAGCTATATTGAGATATGGTTTCAGATGGTCACTAAGTTGTAGCGGTACTCTCTTCCTCAGCTATGTTTGATCCCTTCAAAGTCAGATCATTTGGTCTCTAAAATCTGGATAACTGTCAAAGCATGCATCTCAAGCCGCCACATCATTTTGTCTCTAATCTTGATGTGCACATGGCTCCATTGGAAGTATTCTTATACTTGAAAGGAATTTTGTTTTTTAAGTAGGGTAGGGTAGAAAAAAAAGAAAAAAGAAAAAATCAAATAAGAGAAAAATAAAAGTCTAAGGTGAAAACCTCCTCGGAGGCACCTCAGATTGGCTCACTGATCGAAAACATCCATGAGGCAGTCAATGGGTTGGAAAGAAGAGGAAATAAAAGGAGAATAAGATCCCTGGGTGAAAACCTTCCTTGGAGGCACCCAGGGTAGGCAATTAGGGTGAAAACCTCCATGAGGCGCCCTAGTTGTTTTCAAAAAAAAAAAGAGAAAAAGAAAAAGAAAAATAATCCTAATTTTCATTGAATAATTACAGGTTGCAAGAAGGACATTGCAGGTCAGGGGGATTGCTCAAAACAAAGACAAAGAGAGTTTTGTGCCTTCTACAGGAAGTTCTGTGTCTTCTACAGGAAGCCTACAAACAAGCCAAAATTGATCTTTGAAGAGGACCTGAAGGCCGGGAATCTGTCCATGAGGCCTGCAAACATCCATGTTTCCATCCCTCACCCTTCTCCATCATTTTTTCCATCTCATTGTGCTTCTTTCCTAAAAACTGCGTGTTCTACAAGAACTTACTGTAGAAATTACAGGATTTCTGCAGGAAGCAAGAAATGGATTTCAAAAAGGTAGTTTGGCAAACATGATAGCTTCCTCAAGGATTCATAAGTCCTCCTACAATCTTCAAAGTCCTCCTCCATCATCTCCACGCCTGCATCACAACCCAAGCTCATTTTTTTCTTTCTATGCAAAAACTTGCAGAATGCTTTGAAGCAAAAATACATAGAACAAAATTTGTTTTTCCCTCACGTGAAAACCGTGCATCCATTTACAAAACCGTCTTATGGGGAGTTGAACAAGGATGATGGCAACATGCCCGAGTAGTTTCAGCCAATTCCAGTGCACTATTTCCAAGAAACCAACCTCCATCACCTTCAGCCATTTTTTTCATTTTCTCCATATCCGTGCATCTGTTTCAAAACCTGTTTCATGGGGTGATGCATATGGGTGATAGTAACCTACCCAAGTAGTTTCAGCTGATTCTGATGCACTGTTTCCGAGAAATTGACCTCTGTAATATTCATCCATTTTCTATTTTTCTTGAAATATGTGCATCCATTGATCGCAATTTTTCTATGGGAGGTGCATAATGATGATAGAACGATGCTCATAAAGTTTTAGATCGATCCGATCTATCATTTGGGAGCTGTGGAGAAAATAATTTGTTGTCTTGTAAAACTTCAACAACAACAGCTTGAAGGTGCAAGTCTGAATATGGAAACAAACACCTGCAGTGTAGATCCGGCCAAGGGATACCTACACAAGAAAAAAAACCATGAATCAGCAACCAAGCCATCATGCAACCACATAAGCAAATGCATGCGGCAGCAAAAAGCACCTCACAGCAGCCACATTCGACTTCTAGGTATGTGACTAAACTCGTTCCTCTGTTTGCATGAATGTAATTTGAAAATTGTGTGAGCAATGAGATGGGTGTGATTAAAAAATCGGTGGCCAGCTAACTGGCCACCCTCATCCAGATCAAACAGTGCTCGGTGGGTGAATACAACACGTGTGCTCAGCCATCTCAAGAGGAAATCTGGGAATAGGTAGTGGTGACTGTTTAAACCTCAGCGTGATTGATGGATGTGGTTATGGGCAGAGAACAAATAGTTAAACACTACAGTGGGGACCAACAATCTGCATGGGGCCAATGTGCAGTTGGCCAGCTCGCCCTCGATCAACGGAAATATTCATAAATAGCCATTCGAACTCTCACCACTGTTGTTTCCAGTTTATCATCATCCTTGTAGCTGCAACAAGCTCCATACCACCTCCATAGTAGCAAACCAAGCTTTCTCGGCCATTTTTTAAAACCCTCCTACTTATCGGCGTTCTACAGGAAGTATGGCACAGCTTTCAGAAGCAGGGAAGCCTGGACTTTTCTTCATCGAATTTGGGGTTCTGAGAGAGGTAGGCTCGAGACACTCTTCCATGCATGATATATTCCGCAAAGATGATGAACTGAGCTGTTTTGAATTGGAGGTTTAGAGACAAGTCTGCCTGTGAGTCGAAAATAGCAGTTTGCTTGTGTATTGCACAAAATTTCTTTGTTTCCTGCATCAAAATTCTTCTCCACGTTTTTGGTCTCTAAAATTCTATTACAAGGAAGGTATATGCAGCTGTGAGAGCCAGCCTATGGGTGAAAATTTTAAAATTTGCAAATCTGAATGTGTCCTAAGAAGAAAACTTGGTCTCTGTCCTCCGTTTGTAGAAGCAAAACTCTCCCTTTCATAACCAGATAGCTGGAGAATTTTTAATGTCCCTGAGATCTCAATCAAAGACATAGGCCACAGTCAATTTTAGGGGTTTGACCCTAGAGATAACCCCTGAGCTCATTATTCGAGTTACGGGTCTGCCATTAGGGATATCTTGGAGCAAAGAAGAGAGGACATTGGGCCAAGCTGCCAAGACAACCTTCTTTCTATCTAAGGAACAATTTGTAGAAGATAGAAACGAGGTCCAGAGAGCGAGCTTAACCCCATTTTGGAGCGAATTCAGCCTCCAAATCATGAAATACACTACCTATGATGGGTGGTTCACTATTGTCTATGGCTATCATTTCCAGTTGCTGAGTGAACTCAGACATAGGATGGATTTACCTCTAGAACAAAAGTTAAGCATCCCCTATTTTATTTTGCAATCATTAATTGAGTGTGGCACAAAATTGAAGAAAGGAAACACACTGAGGCAAGAGAGAAAGACAGTGGTAAAGAAACACAGGATAGACCACCACAAAAAGAACAAGAAAAGAAACGAGGAAAAGCCCAAGTTGCAAAACCTAAAATTGTGGGAGGAACAATGGAACAAACACCTAGGGAGAAGAGATTGCAGAGTAGGGAAAAGAGGACTGAAAAAGTCCAAACAAAGGAGGGCACAACCAAGGCAACCAAACATGAATTAAAAGGAAAGCCACATCCAGCCAAACAGGCCGAAACAATTTCTACAAGAAGTCCAAAAAACGTTTCTATAGGAAGCCTCAAAACAGTCGAGACAAGACTTTCTACAGGAAGTATGGAAACATAGCAACAAAAGGAGAAATCATCCGAGATTTTGGCCAGGGAGGCAAAAGTTGTGTTGGCTACCTTAAGCACATCTCCACAGCAAAAAGGGAAGTGAAAATGGGATCCTTCCATGTAATTTAAGGCAAGAAGGAGCATGCGGATAAAAGCTGGCAGACCCCAGCCACAGTCAAAAGAGCCAATTGCTATTGAGGACGCCACAACTAAACAAAAGGAGGAGTCTCATTCAAAGATAACCGTCACCTATGAATGAGGAAGCAAAAAACCTTCACTTGGAGAAAGATAATTCAGATGATGGACTCAAAGACAACTCTACAGGAAGTTGAGACAGTTCCACAGGAAGCTGAGACAGTTCTATAGGAAGCTAAGAATTCTCTACAGGAAACTCAGGCTAAGCTAAGAGAGACAGAGAAATTGGAGGAATAGGTGGCCAAATAATCACAGGAAGAAGGAATGACAAGGAAACCTCTGATAAACAGCAAGGAGAGGACAAGTTGCCAGATGAGGTTGAAGCTTTAACAAAACTGCTACAGGAAAAGGAGCACAGGCAGTGAGAAGAAGTAGAGAGAAAAGAATGGTTTCATGACCGAGAAGAGGACATCACTTCAGAAGCTTGGCATGACAGGGAGGCCACCAGGGCCATCAAAGATGAAGAGATAGATTAGTTGCTCAGAGGATGAGCAACACTTTCGGTAGGGGGTGATGATGAGCCCCAAAAATGGATAATTATATGGGCTCATTTAGCCTCCTAATTTGACTTAATCCACCATTTTCATTAGTTTATTGCACGTTTTTAATATATTTATGCTAATAGAGTGAATTGGGTTAGTCATTATGCCAACAAGTTTAATGTGTGCTTTATGCAATCTTTTTGGTCAATTTGGAGACAAAATCAAAGGTTTAAATGAGCACTTGGAAGCCAAATTCGTGGAGAGGATTTGTAGGAAGGTGTCCCCTTCATTTATGGGCCCTTACCTCAAATTCTTCACCATCAGCTAAGAGTTCAATGGCCACCAAGTCAGTTATCACAAGGACAGCCGAGCAAGGGCTAGTAAAGGTGTTGTTAACTACAAGTTTTGGCAGCCGAGTTCCTCAAGTTTAGGAGGGCTGTTGGGGTCCTCCATTTGAATAAATAAGAGGGCTTAGGGCCTCATTTCAGTTAGTCACTTTGTAGGCAAAATTTAGATAGTTTGGAGTTTGATTTTAGTCATTCTTTTAGTCATTTTTTAGGCAGTAAGTTAGCTCTGCATTTCACCACATTTTCAAGTTTTCCTTGTGGACAGTTTTTGGAATGTAACTATTCTTTTGATCAATAAATATGAATCCAGCTTTGCACCAGCTCTAAATCTTTCTTAGGAGGCTATAACTCTTGGGGTTGGGCCCATCTCAAGTGCCCAGTACCTCCTTTGTTTACTTTTATGTGCTTTTGTTGCATTCTTAGAATAAAATCGGCTATTTAGATTTAATTCTTGTTTTGTTATTTAGGTTGCTTTTGATGATTAAAAAAAAGCTTTTCATGTTTAGATTTAGTTGATAGGTTAATAACAGGGAAGATCTTCAGAAAATGGGCCATCAAGCACCTCTGATTTCACCTCTCCCTCAGTGGGATCAGGAGATGGGATCAAGGTGACCTTGCTGCCACCAAAAACATTGTCTTTGCTTCACCATGCAATCACTAGTGTTCTATTTTTAATTGCAGAGGTTGGTTACAAGTTTAGATTCTTGATTGAATTTTTGCATAATTATTTCATCTGATTTCAGTGAAAATAAACTTTTGTTCCATTTCTTTGTTGTTATCTAGGTCAGAATAGACTAATGTAACTAGGTCTTTGATTTTCCAAATCCTTGTTTTTTTCGTTTGAAAAACAACTTGCAGAGCACCTGTTATCCTTCTTTATCTACCCATTCTCCATCAATCCCACCTGCTTCATCCTCTACTTATAATCCTTGCCTTACATTTGCCATTTTCTCACTCTGCCCTAAATTCCCATATTGTTGTGCAACATTGCTCTACCTCTCCTTGAACAAATCCAACCATCCTCACCAATTCTCAGCTCCGTTCCCCAAGTCCTGGACCTCCTCAAACCCTTATCTCACCTCCATACCCACTCCTTCATCTTTCTTCCTCCATCCATCCTCCAAAATTCCATTTCTGAACATCCTGTAGAAAATTACAGAACATCCTATAGAAATTCCAGAACATCTTGTAGAACCCCAACAGACTTCCTGTAGAACCTCATGAAAGCGGTTTCTTGAGATATGATCACTGTGAAGCTCTCAGGAAGGGTCGGAGGGACCCCTTAGGCCCTCTCCTAACCTTCCCAACGTCCTGCAATCATTTCCCTTTGCCAATCCACCTCTGCACAGTAAAAAAACAGTTAAAGCACATGCACAATAATTCTGCCAACTTACTCAAAAATACAAAAAGATGTTTCTTTTCAGATGTTACTGTAGACGTAGCTTAGGCACATGCATTTTACCTTCCTAGAAGTCAATGGCATATCTTTCTGTAGCTTTCATCATTCTTCTTGCACCAGTAGGGTTAGTCGGTAAAATTAGGGTTTACTAGGGTTTGCGTTTCCTCTCCGCTTTCAGTTTCTTTCTACAAGTAGGTTAGCCTCCTTTGAGTTAGCTTTCATCCATCAGTTAAAAATATTGTTCTAAGAGCTCATAGAAGTTGGCTTAAGCTCCTAGCGGACTTGTGCCAGCTGATCAAGTGACAACCGCGACAAGAGCTAGTACTTGTGCATATAGCACCATCGCTTCCATGTTTGTTACAAACTACCAGGTTGACAAAATTAAAGAAGGGAGTCTCAGGAGTTGCAGCATTATTGCTGCAATACTGGGGCCCACCAATATCCCCTTTGCATTGCTTTAGTTAAATATGTGTGTACAAATTCTGGCTTCAAGAATATCTTACAGGGTGTCATTTCAAACTTGAAATTCTTAAACCACCTTTCTTGACCTCTAGGAATTTATGTTACTAAAGATATAATTTTGGGAGAAATTTGCAAATCTAAAACTCCAACCTTTGTATGTGAACCTGTGAAATTTAGAGAAAATTCCTTGGTCACTTGTTTATGGCCTTCTTTTAGTTTCTCACAGAACCTCTAGCAACCTGCATTTTTGAAGGCTTCTTCAACTGACTTATCTTTTGTGAGAGCATCTAAGCCTTTAGGTTCCATTCTCAGACATCAACCTGAGCTGTGATTTTTTCTTTCTTTTGACATTTTTCCTTTGAAATCCCTGTATATAGAAAACCTAGAAGAAAACTGCCTTTCTTGATTTAGGAACTGCTTGGCTTGAATTTGATGAAGAACTACCTCACTTGAACCCTGTGGAAGAACTCTAGTTTCTGCTCACCCTGGGCTTATTTACTCTGACCAAGAACAAAACCAAGTGTCTCTTGCATGAATATGACCAAGATCAGCACGAATATGACCAAGAGCAACTAACCTTTTTTGAAAAATAAAATGACTAATGACAAATGACCTGTAACGAATGTAATGATGGATATGAATGGTTGCATGTGAGAGGAAAGGTTTTTGGACTGACACCTGATGGTGAAGATTTAATGGATTCTGGTGGATTTTATAGCTAGACATGATTGATTACGAACCCTTGATTTCGTAGCGCATCTAGTGTAAATTCAGGGTTTTGTGGTACGAAAATGACTAGCTACGAATCCCCAATTTCATAGTCCATGTAGTGTAATTTTAGGGCTTTGCGTTACGAAAACACCTAGATAGTTTTGTAGCGCGTTCAAATTTTTGAAATGACTAGACACACGAAACTTAAAACATGATATGGGATCCATAAGGGGAAAAACAAAGGTTGTTGAACTTTATTTGATGATGGAAATGAGACTCTAACCCTATGAATTAGAGTCTAAAAAAATAGAAATGACTTGACCATGTCTAACAAAAAAACTTAGGAACCATGCGGGTTTTTCAAAAATTTTAAAAACTTTTATAGTGATAACACATGGAAGTTTCATAATTATATTAATTAAAGGTGAAAATATAGACATATATTCACATGCTACCAATTTTTTCTTAACTTGCATAGCTATTTCATTACTATATTAGTCAAAGGTGAAAAAATAAACATATATTCACATGATACCATTTGTTTTTCTTAACATGCACTTAAATTTCATAATTCTATTGGAAAAATGTGAATAGGTAAACATTTAATCAGATGATGCCATTTAGCATTTGATAATTGTATTAAGTATATGTTAAAAATAAGCATAGATTTAAATATTGAAGCTAATTAATATTTGGAATTTCATGAATTTATGTAGAAGAAACCACAAGAATATCTCATAGAAACTTCATAATATCAAGAGTTGTGTGAGGATTTGGGAAATAAACAACAAAAAATCACTTTCTCTGGAGCTTAAGGTTATTATTGAGGACATTGAATGTTTGGGCAGAATCACAGATCAGGGGGCACCTACACCCTTCATATTGGAGAGGCTGAAAGAATTGGACCACAAGAAGAGACACATTCTTCAGATAAAACAAACCACATGGTGCCTAAAAAGTGAAGCGTTATGGCTCCATGAAGGGAGTAGGAACACCCACTTCTTTAAGAATTTTTCTAATGGCAGAAAAACCACCAACGTTATCTAGCATATATAGGGGAGGAAAAGCGATGATGTATACACTATTGAAGATATTTAAAATGAAGCAATTCATTTCTTTTAGTCTTTCTACTAGGCATGATCGAGTGGTAACATTGAATATCAAATTTGAGGATTGGTGGAATATCCTCTCATGCTTACTGAGGAAAAAAACAAGGATTTATATTGTTTGATAACAATTGAACAAGCTATATGGGTATTGAAATCTTTTCAAAAGACAAATGTCTAGGACTAGATGGCTAGATAGTGGATATTTTTATCCATTTATTTGATTTGATGTGAAAGGACCTATTGGATATGGTTGAAGGGCCAAGGATTTATGATTATGTGTCTGCATCTATAAACTCCACATTTATTGCGCTTATTCCAAAGGTTTTTGCTACTTCCACTTTCATATATCTCAGATCTAATTCACTATATAAAATTTCTTATAAACTCATTCCTAAGATTATAATGGAGCGTATGAAGATTTCCCTCTGAACACATATTTATAAGGAAAAAATTAGCTTCCCATATAATCATTTAATTCACAATACAATGGCCACAACACATGAAACTATACATTCCATCCATATAAAAAAATGGAGGCTTTGGTTATGAAGGTGGACTTCCAGTAAGCATACAATTGTGTAGACTGATTTTTCATGCACCTTAACCCAATGAAGACTGGTCTGGAGGTTCATAATGTTGAATGGATCATGACTTGTGTTTCATTGGTATATTTATCTGTTTTAGTGAATGGTTATCCATCTAGTTTTTCAAAGGAAAAAAGGCTTGAGGTAGGGATATTGACTATCGCCATTACTCTTCATTTTGGTTATGGATTGTCTCATTCAAAAAATTAATGTGGCTCAATCCTTGGGCCTCTTCTATGGCATTAGATTAGGAAACAATATTTACATAACCCATCGTTTTTTTGTTGACGACATCCTAAATTTTGGGATGGTTTCCGTAAAATAATGGATGACACTACATAATGCGATCATGAGATTTTGTAAGATCTTCTGGTTGATGGTTAACAAAGACAAGTATTTAATCTTGTACTAAAAGGAAACCAAGAGAAGATTAAATATATTGCTGACATTTTTTCTTTTCACACTAATCCTTTGTGTGAAGGCTTCATATACCTTGGTCTCTGTCTTAAGCTGAATAATTATTGGCTAATAGAATCGCAATGGATTTTGGAAAAAAAATTCCACAGAATCAATTCTTTGTCACATAAATGGATAAATCTTGGAGGAAGATATATCCTTGAACAGGAAGTCCTCCAACATATATCATTATATTGGGATCATATTTACATTCTCCCTTAAGCTATTATTACAAGGATTAGGAGTATTACGAAACACTTTATTTGGGTAGGATCAGGTGAGAAGAAGAAATACACCTTATTAAATGGGAGGATATCGTTGTTCCAAAATAATACGGTGGATGGGGAATTTTAGACATGAAAATTTTTGTATGGGCTCTATTAATAAAATAATTATGGCATGCTCTATTCTGAGAGGGTATCTCGAGGAATATTATTGAGACAAAATATCTACAAAATAAGAGATCCACTGATTAAATTAGAGAAGGAAGCATTGGGATAAAAATTGGATCTTACATTTGGACTAGCTTCCACAAGGTTAAATGTTGGTTTCTCCAGAATATTAAATGGTCATTTGGCAAAGGAAACTATGTAATTATAGGTGTAGAGAAAATTGTAACACCATCCTCTCACATTTACCCAAGTAACCATCCAACTTGGATAAGCATGTGACGAGAAGTTAATATTATATGATATTACTTCCTAAGTCATCATAAGTTAGTGGAACTGAAGGAAACACACCATACATACCTTCCAAATCAACAACAAGACTCTTATGAACTATCCAAACCTCTCAAGTAACCAATTCTTCAGTCCCACTAAGTTTTTATACTAATTAATCCCCAGACGCTCCCATGATATGGGCATGCATGTGTCTAGAGTGCTCCCGATGCTCCCACGGATGGTATTCCAACATTCAGGGGCTTTTCTACCAAGTACTATGTCAATGTCCATAGGATTTGAGCCACGTTTTTAGGCCCATAGCTGAGGTCACTACATAGAATTCAATGATACCTTCAGAACATAAATATAACAATGGGATGATGATACAAATGCATTTACTTGAACAAGCACTTGAGTAGACCCCTACTAGCCATGACAGGAATTTTGTGAAACATGTGACAAATATGTAATCTACATTTTTAAACAATAGATCTATGCATAGGGGTCTCGTAATCATATGAGAATCACTAAAAATAATTTTTTCCTTGTTACATTAGATGTCAATTCACCCATTAGGCCATAGATACATTATTCATTCATTTACAAGTAAAAAAATGATGAGAGCCATACATAGCCACTGTCATAATACATGCTCATAACTAACATAATAACCACAAAAATACCAAGGGAACATCAGCCATATCATTCACATATAAACCCATAGAATACTCATAAATTATCAAAGACAAATAACCTCATATTAATGATGAAAATGCCAAACTGGTATGGGACTACCACATTCCACTTGACCGTAGACATGAATGAGCCTAATATCTCTTCATATAGTAACCCTCATTCCATATTCCAAGCATGAATGTGGGATCTCATAAAACACATCAATCCCAAACAATCGAGGTCTTTCAAAGGCTAGCCACCTCAACTCATCAAACAATGATTCTACCCCATGGTTGGACATAAAGAAACCATCATTATATAGGGCTCTAGAACGTTTTTCCAACCAAGGCTCTAGGAATAGTAACTCAACCCAAGTTGTTATGGGGATCCATAACATTTGTCCAACCAAGGATATAACCCACGTTAAAGGAAACATGAGATCTAACCAGAAAAATAAGGAAATAAACCCACAACACCATGGCTATCTAGGAAATGGAAAGGATAGGAAAACCCATTGTCAATCCAGGCAATCCTCCATGCCAGTTACAAATCATGCACAATAAACCACATGCATATGACATGCATGCAAAAACTAGTGATGGAAACATACATGCAACTTGATACCTACAAGCAAAACCTAGTGTAGTTGTTGATCCCGATGTCCTCTTGCACTTTCCTGCTCTTCCTTTTCCTTCTTGCTTCAAAAACCAAACTGTGCCACACCCTCCAAGAGTTCTCTAAGAGAACTCTATGTGTCCAAGAGTATGAGAGGGAGATAGTAGAGAGAGAGCTCCAAAGCTGAACTGACAAAATTATTTCCAACTGATCCTGATAAGTGTTTTTATCAATGAGGCCTCTATTTTCTTCAATTTCCTCCTCACATGTAGCTTGTGACCTTTCACATTCCTTTTCTCTTAATTTCATTTATTTTAATAAATAAAATGCCAATAAACGTTTCATGCCTTTCCAAAGCCTTTTCCATTGCCTTTTCCAATTTCATTAGCCATAATAAATAGAAATGACACACCACTAGGATGTTTTTTACCCACCATTTAGCTTGGAATATGTGTCCCATGACCTTAGTATTATATATTTTACATGGATTTTTAATGAGGGTTGTTACATCACCCTCCTAAGTGTTCAATGTCACCTACAAACCAGAACAATGCTAAAAACAAAACATACTCCCCATGGTGCTTTATAACATAGCTTGTTGTAGTATTTACAATGACTATCTGCTAAAACATGACAAACATACTATTTACTGGATATTAATAACACAAATAATTACATTATTTACAATAATAACGAAATATACACACATACACTTTGGCTTCACCCAAAAAATAATCATACTGCCTATGGTGCTTTATAAATCCAGCTCGATACAATACTTACAATAATACACACATATACACATATCCATAGTTTCTCAACCAACAAATAAAAGGACACAATGTTTTCATCTACAACAAGGGAATCTAGAGGCTCACATATCCACCCTCAAATTAATTCCAAGATTCACCTCCTTCTCAGGAAGTCCATAATCCACTATAAGGTTAAATCTACATCCAATGTCTAACACTATAATCTCGTGCCACTTGTCCTCTCAGAGAACAATTATTAACTCATTGTTCCAGGGCACACTCCTAATGTGTATCTAAGTCCATATGGAAATTCTAATGGGAAAAGAAAAATCAATCGCTCACCTTCCTTTCTCTACTACATAGTCCCTCGAGAAATATGGTCACGCCCTTCCATGCAGTCACACACCTTCCAAGTTCCATTGGCACCCCCATCCTATGCAGTCCATCCTTCAACAAGGTTTCATCGCATCGAAAAGTCCAAAAAAAGGAATATCCCTATTTTAAAACCATCATACCGGTCATAGCATGCTCATGAAAATAAATGGACACTATTGGGTACTAGTGTCCCACAATGGACCTCCTCCTGGAACACTTTACCAACATATTGTTGCGTTTTCCAATTCCTTTTTCTACTGTTACTAATTCTTGCAATCAATTTCAACCACCCAAATGAGAATTTCATGCTTTGTTATACCAAGCACATAATTTCCACTAGATTGAAAATCAATTGAAATAAATTTAAATCATACCTCATCGATGGCCTATCAATAAGGTACATTTGCAATCTGATTCACTTCATGTCAAAACAACTCAAACTATCTTGAGCAAATCATCATGAATAAACATATCGCATCAAGTTAGCGCAAAACACAACCATCATAAATCAAAATCATGAATCACATGTAATTATCATAAACCAGAATCATGGATCACATGTAATCATCATAATACACAGACATAAGTCATATGTATAATAGAAAGGAAATAAAATACTAATACCGATCCTTCATCGGTCGTTACATTTTCCTTTATTTTTTTGTACCCACACCAAATCGGTTGCCATGCTCGAGAAGCACCTAGTTCCGTCACTTCAACCATGTACACATACACAGAATGTGTATCACGCACATACAACCACAGATGACACACAACAACATGCAATACATTCACCTACACCTAACATAAAACACATACACCTACAACCAGTGTACACCACAACAAAATACATACTCCTACATCTGGTGTGTACCACAACACAATACATGCACCTACACCTAGTGTACAACAAAATACATATACGTACACAAAGTAAAACATATCAAATACATGAATACACAATGCACATACATCGTACAACATGTACACAACACAACATGTATGACATGCACATAATACCACATGTACACTAGTACCATATGTACAACATGTTCATAGTACCACCTATACAAAACAACACCTTCACAACGTGTGCACAACATCACATGTACTTGGTATCACTTGTACAACTTGTACATAATGCCGCATGTACAATATGTACACAACGCCAAACTTACACAGCTCCACATGCATGACATATACAGAACACCACATGTACAAAACACCATATGCACGACATGTACACAACACCAGCTACACATAGCACCATATGTACAACATCTGTTATGAAACCAGCTCACAAAATATAGAAAAGAGAGATCAATGCCTTAGAATTCAGCCTCTTCGAGGGGGCAACCTCCTTTACATTACACAAATGAACAATTATTGGATGATTCAAATGACAAAACCTCCTTTCTATATATAGGAGTCTAAGGAGTCACAATATAACCTAGCCGACCTAACAATAATAATATAAAGCCACAAAAATAAAAATAGAGGGATTCTATGGGGCACAACAATATTAATAAGGGATACAACTACAATAGTAATGTGGTAATCACTAGTATTATAGGGACCTAACATGCCCCTCTTCTTCGAAAAAAGTGTTGTCCTCAATGCTTGAGTAGTTCTAGATGCTTCTGTATAAAATTCTCATCCTCCCATGTGGAATCTTCAGCGGATAAGTTCTTCCACTTGATGAGATACTCTGAAATTGATCGATTTCATAGCTGTCGAGTTCTTGTTTCTATGACTGCTTCCGGTTCCAATATAATTTTTCCTTCCTTGTCAAGTTCTGGCAATATTATTTGAACTAGGAGCTTGTTGCCTATAACCTATAGCCTTCTTTAAACATGAAACATGGAAGACTGGGTGCACTCGAGACACTGCAGGAAGCTCCAATTTTTATGTCATAGTACCAATCTTTTGCAACACCTTGTACGGACCATAATACTTTGGTGATAATTTATTATCCTTCTTAGCTTTCTTGAGGGAAATTTGTTTATATGTTTGTAGCCGTAGGAATACCCAATCACCTACCTCAAAACTTCTTTCGTTGCGATGTTAATATGCATGTTGTTTCATTCTATTCTGTGCCAACACAAGGTCATCCTTTAAGAGTTGGAGGACTTGTTGTTGATGTTCAATGTGATGTTTCACTGCTTTAACCTTAGAATTTTCTCTTAAATATGATGTGATGGATGGTGGCTGATATCTATAAAGTTCCATAAATGGGGTCATTTTTGTTGCTATATGGAAGGAAGTGTTTTACCACCATTCAGCCAAAGGCAACCATTTTACCCATTGTGTCTGTTTATCAGATACAAATTAATGAAGATATCCTTCCAAACATTTTTTTACTATCTCAGTTTTTCCATCAGATTGAGGATGATAAGATGAGCTATGATCTAACTAAGTACCAAGGCAAGAAAATAATTCTGTCCAAAAATTTCCAGTGAAAATGCAATCTCTGTCACTTAAAATAATCTTTGGGTTTCCATGTAGCTTTTGAATTGTTTCCATAAATGCAGTAGAAATTGTACTAGCTTTATTGATGGGATAATGCACAAAAGTGTGCATACTTGGTAAGTCTATCAACTACCACCATGATGACACTCTTTCCCTCAGACTTGGGTAAACCTGTGATAAAATCCATTGAAACCTCCTCCCAACGTTGGCTTGTGATGGATAAAGGTTGTAATAGACCCGGGGTCTTAATTGTTTCAACTTTATTTTGTTGGCAAACTAAACATTCCGCCACAAACTTTTGAATATCCGATTTAAGGCCATCCAAAAAAAATTCCTTCTTAACCCTATGGTAAGTTTTTAGAAATCCTGAGTGCCCTCCTAAGGGAGAAGTGTGCAATTCCATAAGAATATTTTGTTTGAGTTGTGAATTCTTACAGAGCTATAAGCGATCTTTGTACCATAACAAATCATTTTGCCAGCTAAATGTATCAGATGTACTGTAATATTGTTGTAACTTTTGAATAAGTTCCCACACTGCTTCATCATTCTTTCATTCCTTCCTTGATTTGTTTATCCAATCTGGTTGGATAATAGAAATGGTGAACAACAATGCTTCCACATCCTCATCCTTTCTTGAGAGTGCATCTGCCACCACATTTTGCTTCCCTTTTTTGTAGATGATTTCAAAGTCATAACCCAACATCATTGTGACCCACTTTTGTTGCTCTTTAGAGGACAATCTTTGTTCTAAAAAGTATTAAGGCTATCATGATTCGTTTTTACCTTGAAGTGTCTTCCCATTAGGTAGGGTCGCCATTTCTTAAGTCCATGTAGTATTGCCAACATTTCCTTCTCATAAATAGCTTTGTGTAAAAACTTTCACTTTATTGGACAACTTTCAAAAGCCATGGGTATTTCATCTTGCATTAAAACAACACCAATTCCATTTCCTGAAGCATCACATTCCATAATAAAGGTTTTTGTGAAATCCGATGTAGCTAAGACCGGTGCTTGGCACATTGCCTCTTTAAGATGTTAGAAGGCCTTTGTTGCTTCTGGAGTCCATGAAAATGCACCTTTCTTCAATAATGTTGTTAGAGGTGCTGCTATTCTCCCAAATTATTAACAAACTTGCGATAATACCCTGTCAACTCGAGAAATCCTCACAGATGCTTTATGGACGTGGGGATTTTCCATTCCTTAATGGCTTTAATTTTGCTAGGGTCTACCTTAACTCGTTCATGAGATACAATATGACCCATATATTCCACCTCTTGTACTCCAAACAAACATTTGGATCTTTTTGAATATAATTGTTTCTCCTCTAATAATTGTAGCACCCTATCAACATGTTCAACATGATCCTTCCAAACTTGCTGTAGATTAGTATATCATCAAAAAATACTAACACAAATTTTTTAAGGAAGGGTTTGAAAATGGAATTCATCAAACCCTGAAATGTAGAGGGTGCATTGGTAAGGCAAAAAGGCATGACCAAAAATTCATAATGACCCTCATGATTTCTAAATGCTATTTTTGGAATGTCTTCAGTCTTCATTCTGATTTGATGATATTTTGAACGAAGATCCAACTTGGTGAGGTAAATTGATCCATGCAATTCATCCAGTAATTCATCAATGACAGGAATGGGAAACTTATCTTTAATAGTGAGCTTGTTGAGCTCCCTATAATCCGGACACATGCACCATGATCCATCCTTCTTGTTCACCAATAGTACTAGATCAGAGAAAGAACTTTGACTAGGTTGAATTATACTAGCCTCTAGCATTTCTGCAACCATACATTTAATTTAACTCTTTTGGTCATAGGGATATTTGCATGGCCTGATGTTTGGAGGAACATGTCCTGGAATCAGACGAATAGCATGATCATGATCATGAATAGGTGGGAGACCTTGGGAGTCTCAAATACCTTGGAGTGATTGTCCAAGACTTTTTGGAGATCTGGAGAAATAGATGATTCTGATGTGGAAACATCTAGCGAACATAATTGTGCAATTACACCTCTTTGTTCCCTTTTTAGAAGCTTTGTCATACCGCTAGAGGTGATTATCCTTCTTGGTTTCCCTGCAATATCCCTTAATTCAAATTCCTTTCCTTCCGTAGAAAATTTCATGAAAAGTTCTTGAAAATTAAAAGCTATTGTACCCAAGGATTGTAGCCATTTGACCCCTAGTACAACGTCAGCACCTCCCATTGGAATGGAAAGCATTGGGCTAGTCAATACATTATCTCCCATGGATAGCTTGATATTATGGTACTTTCTAGAGCAATTTATCATTCCTCCATTTGCAACCATCACTTGACACTCTGGTGCTGGATATAGGAAGAAATTCAATTCTTTTGCTACCTTACAATGAATAAAATTGTGGGTACTTCCTAAATCAATCAACACTATTACCTTTTACTTCTTGATTTGTCCTTCTATCTTGATGGTTTGAGGAGTGGTAATTCCAGCCAATGCATTACAAGATATGGTCAGGTTCATTTCTTCTTTATCTAGGCTTTGTTCCTGTAGTATATCCTCTTCCTTTGACCTTTCTTTCTCCTTTTCTTCTTCCTATTCACAATCTATGTAGAATAATTTCTTTTCAGCACACTTATGACCTTTAGTGTATTTGCTCTCACAACTGTAACAAAGCCCTTTTGCTCTTTTTTCTTCCAATTGTTGTGGTGTCAAACTTATAGGTTGTGGAAGGCTAGGGGTAACAACGCTTCCATCTTTATAGTTGTGGCTGGTATGCTTCCTGGTTGCCATAATTTTGCTTTCCATTTTTCTTGCTAACCTGAATGCCTTCTCTAATGAATCAGGTTCCCAAAGGTGAACATCATGTTGGATATTATCCTTTAAAGTCCCTATGAACACATCAATCCTATGCTCCTCTGGAATATTTTTTACCCTTATGTTCAATTTTTGGAACTCCTCAATGTGCTCCATTATTGAACCCTTTTGTTTGAGACTTATCAATTGGCTAAAAAAAGTGTTTCTTTTTGTATCCTCATAATGTGCTGTCAATTCTTCCGTAAAAATTGCCCAAGTGATAATTTGTTTATGAGAGAAAAGCCATTGATACTATACAAACTGATTTGGTCCCAAATATAAAGTTGCAATACGTACCTTTTGTGTGTTTTGCACATTATTGAGATCGAAAAATTGCTCCATCTATAATATCCATGTTGCGGGATCCTTGCCATCAAACTTCCTCATATTGATTTTTGGAATATGTTGGGTCTTCAATCCAACATTAGAGTCTATGAAATCGTGATTAATGTTTCTTTTATTCTCATCATGAGTTTCCTTTACTACCCTTTCGCCATTAGTGACCATTTCTTGTAGCAACTTATTCATATTTATCTTCAATTCTTCCATGTCTGTCTTCAAATCTATCTTCTAATCATACATCTTAGCTTCTACATCATTCATCTTAGCTTCTACGCCTTTCTTTAAACAATCCATCTTAGCTTCTACGTCTTTCTTTAAACCATCCATCTTAGCTTCTACATCTTTCTTTAAACCATCCATCTTATATTCTGTTCCTTTTTGTGCAAGTGACACTTGTTGCACTTGGTCTCGTAATTTTGATATAGCATATTGCATTTCTTCCTCTTCTTCATGAGCCATGCTAGAGCTTTCAGGTTGCTTACTAGGTGTTTTCATTTTCTTTCCTCGAGGCACCAATTATTGATAATAATTATTTACTATGCCCTTTTAATTCCTTCAAACTAATTTTTCAAGCCAAGCTTATGCAAAAATTAAAAAAACTACACACCTTTTTTCACTTTGTAGGAGCTTGATATTGAATTTGATGTATCTTTGTAGTTTCAAGTCCTCCAGTTCTGAAATTGTGGCCTGTGGTAGCCCTCTATGTCCTCTTTCCAATGCCACCAGTCTGATCCAAATTGGATTCTCCAGGGAAGAGTTATGCCAAATCTCCCACCATGGCCTCATTAAAGACTAGTTCAGTAGAGCGAACTTGTATTACGTGCCACGAGTCACTGTTTCGACCTTTGGCTCTAAAAATTATATACAAGAAACTATAGTCCGTCCTCTTTCTATAACTTCTTATTAAATTTCAATATGATGCTCAGAGAGAAAGTTATGACAATTTTCCCCAGGTCACATGTTTGGAATGTAATTCAGGAGTCTGCAAAAAGACCAACTTCCTCAGATCATATCCCCGCAAATAAAGTGAAGCTCTAAATTTTAGACCCAAGGTTCAGTGTGATTTTGTCTCAAATGGGTTTCTTTTTTAGCATCTGAACCGTCACAGAAAAAAGTTATAGCGAAAATGCCACGATGACCCTATTTGGAGCAGCGAAACCCTAGAATCCAATGCTTTGATACCAAATGTTATGAAACTAGCTCAAAAAAAGATAGAGAAGAGAGATCAACGCCTTAGATTTCAGCCTCTTTGAGGGGGAAACCTCCTTTACATTCCACAAATGAAAAATTCTTGGATGATTCAAATGACAAAACCTCCTTTCTATATATAGGAGTCTAAGGAGTCACAATATAACCCAACCGACCTAACAATAATAATAAAAAGCCACAAAAATAACAATAGAGGGATTCCATGGGGCACAATAATAAAAATATGGGGACAATAGGGGCACAACAATATTAATAAGGGATATAAATACAATAGTAATGGGGTAATCACTAGTATTATAGGGACCTAACAACATCTACACAACACCACATGCTCATAGCACCACTTTTGAAATCATGCACACAACACCATATGTACATAGCACCACATGTACACCATGCACACAATACCATATGTACATACCATTTCATATACATCATGTACATAGCACCCTATGTACACAAAACTAGATATTGAACATGTGTACAACACCATATGCACACAATTCCACATATCCCTCATGCACACAGTACAATATGTACATAACACCACATATCCAACATGTACATAGCACCATCTATACCTAACACTGCATATGCAATATTCACACAACACTATTGGTACTACCCTTTACATAGCATTACATAAGAAACATGTACACACAATACATATACACAACACCATATGTGCACAACATAACAGATGCAACATGTACAACATATACAACATATGCACAATCGTAGTACCACAGATCAAAAACCAAACTGTCTCTACCAAGCAACCTTGCTTCCAGTGTCTTATCCATGCTTGTCGCAACATGTTGTAGAGCACATTGCTTTCATTCTGCTCTTGTATCTCTCAGCATTAGCATGTCCATAACATAGACATAATATAATCACATAATATCAACTCATAAGCACATTATATTTACCTCATATATTTGTCATGACTACTCTTCAACTTGATTCCTCATAAACCAAGAACCTCTCATGTCATTCAATTGCGTAAGCAATCATTTCTTCATAAGAATTATTTTTAATGACCTTGTCAGACAACAACATACATACATACATACATACATACATACATGTCTACATATATAAACATCAGAATTATCATGATCACAACATAATTACTAGATATCATAAGGTCAAGCTTAACAGAACTCCCTTTATGTGTGCAACAAATGCACAACATCGAGAACAATAGTTCCTAACATAGCCAAGGAATATGATGCCTCAAATCCATTCACCTTACCTTTCTTCATTACCATTCCCATGATTGTCCTACCATCTTCCATTTACACCAATGGACCCAATTACTCTAGCTAGCTATCATACTCGTGCCTTCAACTACCCTTACACATGCACTTAGCTTCATCCATGACTTACATCACTTGTTGGGTTTCATTCAGCTCTTCTCGAGCTCCATTAACTTTCCTCTTCCCTAACCAATTCCCAATATTCTCAAAACATAAAAGGCAATACAAAGAAGCAAACAAGAGAAAACCAATAATAATACATCACCACAAACAAAGCGGTATGGCCATACACCATATGTAAACAAGCCGCAATGAAGCACAACAAATCATAAAAGACCCAAAACACAAGACTAGCAATAAACACCATGACTCAATCCCTATGGTTCTGAATACTTCCAAAGGAAATCTCAACCTGAGATTTCTTCACAATTTCATTGAAGTATCTTTGCCATGCAATCCCCTTCATCATATTTCCATAAACACACAACTATGAGTGCATAAATAAACATAAAAATACACCAGCTACCTTTTCTTGTTGTGCCAAGCACACTGCCTTCTAACCGAACACAGCCATGCCATCTCTCAAGGGACTCCAATCCTTTGACGAATCTAGCCATAACCATAACCAATGGTTATACCTTTCAAATACATATTTATGAATATAACACATATCCTGATAATGTCAGACAAATTCAAGGTTAAGAAGACTTTGTGTATGCAAAGCACTCATTTTTTTGGAATTGTGGTTTCCAAACATAGACAAAGGAATTTTCACCCAATAGCTTTCTTTTATCTTTTTCTTACTGCAATTGAGTCTTAATATGCACTATCACATGTCCCAACTATTAGTTATATAAAAACATCACATATTACCTGATCAATATAATACCAAGCATGTTTTCCCACAAATCCTCACATATGTGAGTATTCCATTCCAAAGATTAAGAAATCATGTATATTAATTTGAAATCAACCTTTACCAAGTCTAATAACCATGTCATACTCAACAATCAACTCACATTCATGAATTATAATACATAACACTACAACGATCACCTACTTAAACTCAAGTACGTATCCATTGTCTCAACACATATGTAGTAGTACAATCATTCAAACAATAACATTTCGGCAAGAAATATTATCCATAAGTATTAATTCTTTGGTTTCTATGTACTTTGATTTCTCAAAATACAAGAGATGAAAATTTACTATTTGTGTGATTTTTTCCATGAACAATTAGGCCATAGATATATTTTTCATTCATTTACAAGTAAAAACATGATGAGAGCCATGCATAGCCACAATCAATATACATGTTCATAACCAACATAATAACCACATAAATACCAAGGAAACATCAACCATATGATCCACATATAAACCAATATAAAACTCATGAAATAAGAATGAAAAGTAACCTCATATTAATGATGAAAAAGTCAACCCATTATGGGACTACCATGTTCCACTTGACCATAGACATCACTGATCCAAATCTCTCTTCACCCAGTCACCCCCATTCCATATTCCAAGCCTGAATGTGGGATCTCATAAAACACATCAAACTAAAACCGTCGAAGGATTCGAGAGCCCAACCACCTCAACCCATCAAACAATGATTCCACCCTATGCTTGGACATCCCAAAACATCATTAGATTGGTCTGTACCCAATCCTTCCAGGGCTTTAGAGCATTTGTTCCAACCAAGGATTCCAAGAATAGTAACTCAATCCATAACTTATGCAAGGCTCCAAAGCATTTTTCCAACTAAGGCTCCAAGACTAGTAACTCAAGCCAAGATGTTATAGGGCTCTAGAGTGTTTGTCCAACCAAGGCTCCAGGAACTATTAACTAAACCTAAGTTAAAGGAAACATGAGAACCAACAAAAAAGACAAAGATATAAACCCAAAATGCTATGGTTATCTAAGAAATAGAAAGGCCAGGAAAATCCACACTCAATCTAGGAAATCCTCTATGCCAATGGCAGATCATGAAAAATAAGCCAAATACATATGGCATGCATGCCAAAATTAGTGAGGAAAACATACATGAAAATCTGTACCTGAAATCAAAACATGATGTAGCTTCTAATCTTGATGTCCTCTTGCGCTTTCCTTCTCTTTCTTTTCCTTCTTGTTCCAAAGTTTGAAGTATGCCACACTCTCTAAGAGTGCTCCAAAAGTGTCCAAGAGTATGAGAGAGTGAGAGAGAGAATAGAGAGAGAGATCCAAAACTGAACTGACAAAAGTCTTGGAAACTGATCCTCTGAAGCATTTTTATCAATGAGGCCTCTATTTTGTTCAATTTCCATTATTTTCCTTCAATTTCATATTCACATGCAACCTGTGACCTTTCACCTTCGTTTTCTCCTAATTTCCTTTATTTTCATAGATATAATGCCAATTAATGTCTCATGCCTTTCCAAAGCCTTTTCCATTGCCTTTGACAATTTCCTTAGCCATAATAAACCAAAGTGACACCCCACTAGTATGTTTTTTTCCCACCATTCAGCTTGGAATACGTGTCCCATGACCTTGGTCTTATATATTTTACATGGATTTTTAACCAGGGTTGTTACAAAAATATTGGGCATTGACTGTGAAAATCCACTCACGGAGGAAATTATAGTTATGTTACAGTTGAGAGATTTCATATCCATGGAAGAAGTTATACTTTGATGGAGGGGCATGTTTCCTATTTGGAGAAATGCCGAGGATATTGGTCTGGTTGGGTGCAACACATATCCATCGAATGACTACATACAAGAACTAGAAAGGGAGGGTCTATTCAGATCAAAGGAGGGATATAACATCACCTGTCTAGGGAATTTTCATCATAACATATTGGAAGTCGTAGACACCTATGGGTACATTATGTGCACATACTTCTATTTTAGTAATCCTTGCTAGTTCAATAAGACCTCAAAATTTCATATCCATATCAAGATTACCCTATATTCCTAGTTGGTTTAGCACAACAAACATTGACCTGGGAGAATCTCCAAAAATGAGAGTAAATGGGCCTTGTATATGCTCACTATGCCGAGACTCGACTGAGACAAACTTACATCTTCTATTGTAGTGCCCCATTTCTATATAGGTATGGAGAAGGATTCTACATCTTTGAAACATTCCATTTATAACTTTTATTACCATAGAACAATGTCTATGTTGGTGGATTGAGTGTGGGGGAAAATATCAAGCCACTCCACTATTCACTTTCTATGAGATCCAGCGTGCCAGAAACAAACACATATTTGAAGGCTATCCTATTGACATTCATGTGATATATTTCAACATTGGGATATTGATGGATACTGAGAGTGTTTACATACAGAAGGATAAATATTTATCGCTCTAGTTCATCCCTCCTTACATTTAATATTTTGTTGTTTATTTTGATGGAGTGGCTCATAGAGTAAATTTTGGTTGTGGTCTTTGGCTATGGATAAATAACAAGACTCACTACAAAATATTGTGGAATGGGGTATCAGGAACAAATATGAGAGCGAAGATTCTAGGATTTTGGGGGCTTCTATGGTTTACTAGGAAATTGTCTATGGATTCTTTTCATATATATGTAGACTGTAATACCCTCATATTGATGTCATTTTAGCCAATGCTAATTTTTTTCTGCCAAATATTAGAGGTTGGATCTCACATAACAACATTGTTAAGTATTCCTTTAATCACGTTACCTTTCAACACATTTTCTGGGAGTCAATTATCATTATTGATTCACTTTCAAAGAAGGGCCTATCACATCATACAAGTTATATGCATTTCGTGTATCTAGAGGAAAATAAAACTAGGAACAACTCCCTTAGTTTTAAGACACAATGTTTTTATAATTTGATGTAAATTTGAAAACATGAGGTATAATTTTGATGATAATATTAGTAAGTACATAGGAAATATACGAGATTTTGTGCCATATCTCTTTGAATATAAGTCTCTTTTAGCACGAGGTAGACTCACTCTCTCGTTGATTTCTAGGGTCTATTTTTTGTATGTATATATTGAAAGTAAATTTGAAAATTATATTGATACATTATATAAACCAATTTTTTTCATTTGAAAAATGACACTAAAATAAAAAATATTCATATACTCGATCAAGAAACTTCTATCTATAAAATAAACATAAAAGTGATTGTAAATTATGATTTGTATCCTCTCAGATCACACTATTCCATTTAAGCGACACACCACAAGACACATCAACACAACTTATGTATAAATATATATACTTGTTAAAACGTAGTTGTACTAGGATGCATTAATCTTCATTTTCCTTTCTTACTACTTGAGCAACTAGCTTGTAAGGGAAATGAATATTACTACTCTTTTCTTCCTATTCATTGCGAAGTTGAAGTAGGTGGAAGGGTAATTATTTGGAAGTAATGGTGGAGGCTTTTTTTCCATGGAGAATGATATGTTAGGTTCCTATAATACTAGTGATTCCCCCATTACTATTACCATTGTAACCCTTATCTTATTACTATTATGTCAGCTTGATTATATTGTGACCCCTTAGGCTCCTACATATAGAAGGGAGGTTTAGTCATTTGTATCATCCAAGAATTGCTCATTTGTGTAATGTAAAGGAGGTTTCCCCCTTGAACAGGCAGAATTCTAAGGCCTTGATCTATCTCTTATATCTTTTTGTGAGTTGGTTTAATAACATTTGGTATTAGAGCTTTGGATTCTAGGGTTTCACTGCTCCAAATAGGTCATCGTGGAATTTTCATTATAACATTTTTCTGCGATGTTTCAAAAGCTTAGAAAACAACACATCTGAGAATAAATTGTTCTGAACTTCAGGTCCGAATTTCAGAGCTTGTTACTCTATAGTTTTAGAGATATGATTTGAAGAAGTTAGGGTTTTTGCAGACTCTCAAATTACATTCCAAACAGGTGACCTAGGGAAAGTATTCATAAATTTTTTTTTGAACATAAGATTGAAATTTCATAAGATGTTTCACAAAGAGGGAATCCTGTAGTTTTCTGTGTATCCATTTAAGATACTAAGGTCGAAATAGTGACATGTGGCACTTTGTACAAGTTCACTTTACTCAACTAGTCTATAGTGAGGTCACCATGGGAAATTTGACATAACTCTTCCTTGGAGAATCCAATCTTGATCATACTTGTGGAAAGGAGGACTTAAAGGGCTACTGCAGGATGCAATTTTAGATATTAGAGATCTGTAGTTTGAGAGATATAACAAATTCAATATCGAGCTCTTACAAAGTGAAAAATAGGTGTGTAGTTTTTTTAAATTTTTACATAAGATTGGTTTGAAAAATTAGTTTGAAGAAATTAAAAGAGAATAATGAAGAATTATTAGCATTAATTGATGCCCCAAAGAAAAAAAAAGGAAACACCTAGTAAGAAACCTAGAATCTCAAGCATGACTCATGAAGAAGAGGAAGAAATGCAACATGATATATCAAAATTAGAAGACCAAGTAAACAAATTTCATTCTCACAAAAGATAATTGAAGCCAGAATGAATGGTGTGGAAGCTAAGATGCATGACATGGAATCTAGGATGAATGGAATGGATGCTAAAATGAATGGCATGGATGCCAATATGGAAGAATTGAAGATAAATTTGAATAAGTTGCTATAAGAAATGGTTACTAATGGTGAAAGGGTAGTAAAGGAAACTCATGATGAGAACAAAAGAAATGTTAATCATGATTTCGCAGACTCTAATGTTGGATTGAATACCTACCATGTCCCAACAGTCGATATGAGGAAGTTTGATGGCAAGGATCTCAGAACATGGATACTACAGATGGAGCAATTTTTCGATCTCCATAATGTGAAAAACACACAAAAGGTACGTATTGCAAATTTATATTTGGAACCAAATTAGTTTGTATGGTATCGATGAATTTTCTCTCGTAAACAAATTTTCACATGGGAAAGTGTTAGAGAAGAAATGATAGCACATTATGAGGATACAAAAAGCAACACCTTTTTTAGCCAATTGATAAATCTCAAACAAAAGGGTTCAATGATGGAGCGCATTGAGGACTTCCAAAAATTGAACATAAGGGTAAAAGATATTCCATAGGAGGATATGATTGATGTGTTCATAGGGACTTTAAAGGATAATATCCAACATGAGTTTCGCCTTTGGGATTTTGATTCATTGGAGAAGGCATTTAGATTAGCAATAAAAATTGAAAGAAAAAATATGGCAACCAGGAAGCCTACCACTCACAACTATAAAGAGGGAAGTGTTGCTTCCCCTAGCCTTCCACAATCTATAGGGTTAACACCAAAAAATTTGGAAGAAAAAAGAGCAAAAGGGATTTGTTACAGTTATGATAGCAAATACACTAAAGGTCATAAGTGTGCTGAGAAGAAATTATTCTACATAGATTATGAAGAGGAGGAAGAAAAGGAACAAGAAATTTCAAAAGAAGAGGATATATTCCAGGAACAAACCCTAGATAAAGAAGAAATGAATCCGACCATATCTTGTAATGCATTGGCTGGAATTACCACTCCTCAAACTATCAAAATAGAAGGACATATCAAGAAGAAAAAGGTAATAGTGTTGATTGATTCGGGAAGTACCCATAATTTTATTCATTGTAAAATAGCTAAGGAATTGAGTTGCTTCCTATATCTAGTACCAGAGTGTCAATTGATGGTTGCAAGTGGAGGAACCATAAATTGCTCTTGAAAGTTCCATAATATCAAGCTATCCATGGGAGAATATGTATTGAATAGCCCAATGCTTTTCATTCTAGTGGGTGGTGCTAATGTTGTACTAGGAGTCCAATGGCTACAATCCTTGGGTACAATATATTTTAATTTTCAAGAACGTTTCATGAAATTTTGTGCGGAAGTAAAGGAAGTTGAATTAATGGGTATTTCAGGGAAACACGGAAAGATAACTATCTATAATGGCATGAAAAAGCTTCTAAAGGAGGAACAACGAGGTGTAATTGCAGAATTGTGTTCGCTAGAGGTTCCCACATTGAAATCATCTATTTCTCAAGATATCCAAAAAGTATTGGACAATAATTCCAAGTTATTTGGGACTCCCAAAGGCCTCCCACCTATGTGTGATCACGATCATGCTATTGATTTGATTCCAGGAATTGTTCCTCCAAACATCAGGCCGTACAAATATCCATATGCCCAAAAGAGTGAAATTGAACTTATGGTTGTAGAAATGCTAGAGGCTGGTATAATTCAACCTAGTCAAAGTTCTTTCTCTACTCTAGTAGTATTGGTGCATAATAAGGATGGATCATGGTGCATGTGTTTGGATTATAGGGAGCTCAACAAGATCACTATTAAAGATAAACTTCCCATTACTGTCATTGATTAATTATTGGCTGAATCTCATGGATAAATTTACTTCACCAAGTTGGATCTTTGATGAGCCTCATCATTGAGTAATTATATGGGCCCTAATTGGCCTTAATTCACTTCCTATATTAGTCAAACCAACTATTCTCACAACTTATTGGATACTTTTGATAATATTTTTCTTATGAGATGAGTTAGAGTTGGATATTTTTCTTTGTGGTCTAATATGCACATAATGGAGGAATAAAGGATAAAAGCAAAGGAAATGTAGGGATAAAAGGTAAAAGCAAGGAGCTATGGTAAAAGACCTCGGTAAAAATGCATATGGGACAATGGAGAGGAATTATAGAAGGTAGATCCTTCTCATTTACATCCCATCCATTTGAATATCCCTCCATCATCTAAAAGTACAAACAACCAAATCAAGAATACTAAAAGACAACCAAGAATGTGAAAGAATAAGCAACCTCCCTACTAGAAGGAAGTTGAGCTAGTGAAAGTGAAAGGACAAGTTACCATTAAGTTGGAAGCTGTACCTCCCTAATTTTGAGGGAAGTTGTTGGATACTTCAAATTGATATATAGATAGGCTTAGGACATAAAAAAAATTAGTCATTAGTCGGTCACCAATAGTCAGTGAGTCAGGTAGAAAGTATTCGAAATGTTATGTGTCCAAGTGCATACTTGTAATAGTTGTAGAAATTTTGAATAATAAACAAATATTCAACAGAGATTATCCTAATTATACACTATTGTGAAAAACATGCATAATACATAACCTCCCCTACGTTGATCATCAATTTACAGAAGCAGAAACAATAACATGAGCACATAGAAGCATTAATCACACATATCAACACAGTATTTTCCCGGGGAAATCATCTCGCTAAAAACCCCAACTATCTGTATATTATATTGATTGAGAACATATAACAATATATAGTAAAATACTCCTCACAAGTATCTAGCACTATCTCCAAATGTTAAATAAAATACAACTCAGATCTGATCTCCAAATCTCCCCCGCTGCTTTGCCTGTCTCCACTGCACAACCCTGTAAGAGAATGAATAAGAATGGCTGATCCAAACTCCTATTTACCTTGTGAAAATCACCCACACTGTAAATCACGTGAGAACAAGCTATATTTAACTTGGTATTGGCCCACACTACGTAGATATCATTTGCATAACTCAATCCCATGCATGTGCAAAATCTCATGCACAACTGATAGCAATCTCAACCTCTAACACCTGTCTCCACTGAACTGTACATGCACTGAGTTAAGTGATGTATTCTTCAGTTGCATTATGAGTTAATAATTAGTGAATTAGTTAATAACTAATTCACACAACTCATCACTTATTCTATTGATCAGTTAGGCTAAATACAACTAGTTCAACTAAGTCAAACTGAACACAACTCCATTAACTGCTCATCCAACTCCACAGAACTTAACCACATGAGTTCTAACTGATGTCCTACATGCAATAGCTCAACTAACACATAAGAAAAGTGTATTTCCTTCTGTCAGTTGCATGTGCCACATCTGTAGCTCAAACTGAAGTGCTCCAAGAGGATAATATAAAGTTTATATTCTAAATATTATTATGACACAATAATATTTGACTTTTCTATTTTTGACTAGCAGTCTAAAAATAGACTCGGATCACTCCTACTGTGATCACTCCTGCTATGATCACTCCTATTGTAATCCAAAAATAGAATTTGCACCATAATGTGCCTGCAGGCCCACTTAGTGAAGGCGACTCCTTTCCACTAAGCTCCATCATCTTGTTGCATTCTCAACAAGCATTTCTTGTTGCACACTTTTCAACAATAGTTTTGATGTAATATAGTGTTTTCTTATAATGAAGATGAGTTTAGATTTGAGCCAGTGCTGAGTTAACTCAAGGGGACAAGGCTCTTGGGTTAGAGCCTGACCTTAGCAATCAAAGCTCCTCTTTATTGTATTATTATGCTAGCATAGCTTCCTATTTTTTGTTCATTTACTTAAGCAGTTCATTTCCATTACAACAGAAGCATAGATGAATGGTTTGATTGTTCATTTGTTTAAGTAGATGCATTTTTATTATGGTGGTTCAACATAGATTTATGGCTTTCCTGTTCATGTACTTAAGTAGCTTCCTCTTTTCTATTCATTTGCTTGAATAGTTGCAATCTCATTACAATAGTGCAGAACATATTAGTTGTGTTTTAGTTTGTTCCATTTATTCTTTCATTCAATTAGTAGGTTGGTAAAGAAAATATCCACAAGGTTGCTCACAGGTGTCTCGGCCTCACCTCCTCCCTCTAGGACCATGACGTGAGGAAGAAACCCTGCAGCAAACCCAAAAACATAGGGTTTTGGTTTTCACAGAGGGTTTGTTGTTTAACAGAGTCACTGAGTTCATTTCATATTGCTCTATTCCTTTAATGGTCATTTACTCGTTCACTCTCTTCCTATCATCAAACCTCACTTACATTCCCATTTCATTTCTCCTTCAACATGAAACACCTGAGCGAAAGCTGTTAATTTATTGTTCAAATGGTTTTTACCCGTAGACCACCTTTCACAAGAAAAACTAACCAATCACTATCTGATTCACTTTTCACGCTGACTTTTTGCCCTTTAAATCAAAACCATTGATCTACGTTGTCAGATCCAACGGCTATCGTGCACCTCCTCACCAACACACTAGGTCAAATCTCCACCATAGATTTGCCTTGCCAGATCTGATGGCCTTCATGCGATACCGTATGGATTTATTTGTGATCATTATCCACCCAAGGGCACATGAAGTGAGTAGTTTCCCTATGCTACGTGTCAACCACAGAGGCTAATCGTGTAAAATTTTGGGAAACGACTTACAACTTTGAGGGCACACGATATACTTCTTACTGCCCCCTAAACCCTCTCCCCCATTTCTGCACGTTCTTTTAAGGGCTCCCATCACCACCATTGATCTTTCTCCTGATCTGATGGCTATCACTTTACCCAATACCATTTCTGCACGTTCCTTTTTCCCACAACCTAATGTTCGTCATACATTTTCCAATTAATCATGTCTATCCATCTCCTGACTCCACCCGTGTGATATAATCCCAACCGTCAATCATGTTAATTGACCATGTTCACCCATCTACCTACGTACCTTCTTGTGATCTGACCTCAGCCGTTCATTTAACTTTCACCCACCTGATCCAACAGTCCCTATGCGTTGTTGCTCATTACGTCTTCTTTTCACCAATTTGACCTCCAATTTCTTCTTCCTCTTCGACACAGACTTAACTTAGTTCCCTTTGTTTACCTCTTAGTCTAGTTTTGATGCTTTTACTACTGCAGCTTACATAATTAGCATTACATTATCACGTTCTTCATTTCTGCAGTAGAATAACTCTCCCCTAGCATAGTTTTTCTCTCCTTCCATCAAAATCAAGCTTCTTTTAACCCTATAGAAGTCTGGATTGGAACCCCTAGGGTCTTCTGCCAAATGAGCAGTGATAATAGGCAATACCTTCATTTCTACTTGTGTATATATCAAAGTCACCTCCAAGTTTGTACTAACCATGGGTTGATAAGTAATGCTAGTAGCCCTGGGAGTTGCATCATTCTTGCTACAATACTTATGCTCATCACTTTTTGGTGTCGTTACCGGGGAGGTGACAGAGTAGGATGTGAATTACCGCTCCTTCTTCTATTTCTAGTCTCTAACTTTATTTTCTTCTACTTCTAGCCTTCAATTTTCTTCCATTAGTTTATTTCTACAAAAGTAATCTAGTTTCTTTATTTCATTTGTCATTTATATGATTTCTTTTCCATTCTGCAATCAACAATTTCATTTCTGCAAAAAAAATAAAAAAATTATTTGCATTAGGCATATTTAATTTCAAAAGTAGAAAATTGCATTGAATTATAGTTTTCCATTCAATCATAAAAAAAAAAAAAAACAAAAAAATTCTCCAACACCAACCCAACCCAGACCCCCCCCCCAATTTGATCATGTGGTGCAGCAAGAGCCGCATCATCATTCACTCTTGCAAGTAGAAGAAGAAGATGGCAAAGAATGAAGAAAAAATGGATGGAGATGATGACAATGAGGAAGATCCTCTTGGATTTCCCATTCAAGATACTAATGGTAGTGTGCACATGAAGAACACCCCTCCATCTTTTCTTCCAAAATTTCATGGTCTAAGGTCAGAGGATCTAGAAACATTTCTCTTTGAGTTTGAGATTGTTTGTAGATCTTATGGTTACTTATCAAAAACTCAAAAATTGAGATTGTTTCCAGAAACATTAAAGGATAGAGCTCTTAGATGGGTCATGAGATTAGGAACCAATTCAATAAGTTCATGGAACGATATGCAAAAGATATTTCTAGACAAATATAAATATCATAATATTAAAGAATAAATTCTTAGAATTAATCAAAGAGTAGATGAGAGTTTAGATGATATAATAGAGAGGTTCATGTCCAATGTTAAGAGGGAAAAACTACATCATTTAGGATCTGACATGCTAAAAACCCTCTTATTTAGAATAATTAGGAATGAATGGATTGATCTTCTTAATATCATGAGTAAATTTGATGTATACCAATTATCATTTGAGGAAATTTGTGAAACATGCAAACACTATCAAGAGGAAAAGCAAGAGTAGGTAAATCAACATCAAGATCAGTAAGTCAAGCTAAATTTGTAAATTTGTTTGATGATTTTAAAGAAGAAATTCTTATCAATATAACAAAACAAGTAGAAATGTTAAGAGTTGAAGATGAAGGAAAAGAAAATGTTGATATTTGTGTTGTAGAATCACAGGATGTTAGACATTGCCCATCATTACCAAGGTTGAAAAAAGTTCATCATGAGGACAATGGACCAAGTCCATTGCCAGTGCAGCAATATTATGTAGCTCCAAGAGGACCATGGCGGCTTATTCAGCCTGATATGATGCAAGAGCCTAATTCATAATTTCAAGCTTATGCACATCCACCTCCAAGTAGTTGGAACACACCTTTTCCTGGGCTACATTGGCCATCACAACTCCAAAACCAATCTTCGCAACAAGGTTGGTAAGGAACTTATGGGATCCATCCACAATATCCTAAATATCCTCAGTATTTTCCTCAATATCCTCCATACCAAACTCCATGTTATCCTTACCATTCACCTCCACCATAGCCACAACGCCATCCACATCCATCTCAACTATACACTCTCACTCAACTACCTATACCACCATTTCCAAACCCACACATTAAAGTAGCTCAACCCATTTACACTGCTAAGATACAACACTTCCAAACATCTCCTCTTAAGATCAATGGTATTCACCATAGCTCAGGAGGAGTATTTCAAAAGAGAGATTCCGCTGATATCATGAAAGACAACTTACAGAAGAAGAATATTCCAAAGAGGAGATCAAAGAATGATGGGCTGCAGTTGATGAAGAACCATGGGCTACAATTGATGAAGATCAGACAACAAAATCAGAAATGAAGAAAGCTCCCTCATGGTTACCATCAATTCCTCCATATGTTCAAGAGAACAGTAAATAAAAAGAAGAAGATTTGAAGGTCATGAAAGAAGAAGACATCCAAGATCATCCACATCAGCAAGCAGACCAGGGATATCATGACTACATTGAAGTATGGTTCTAGACAGTTAGTAAGTTCCATCATCACTCTGTTCCTCAAATATGCTTGATCCTTTCAAAGTCAAATCATTTGGTCTTTGGAATCTAGGTACATGGCACAACATACATTTCAAGCCTCGATGTCATCTTGTCTATGATCTTGATGTGCACCTGGCTCCATTGGAAGTATTCTTATACTTAAAAGTGATTTTGTTTTTCAAGTAGGGTAGGGAAAAATAATAATAATAATAATAATAATCTAAGGTGAAAACCTCCTTTGAGGAACCTCAGATTGGCTCATTGATTAAAAACCTCCATGAGGTGGTCAATGGGTTAAAAAAGAAAAAAGAAAAACATAATTATTATTTGTAGGTGGAGGAGAAATAAGAAGCAAGGAGCAAGGAGAATATCCAAAGGGAACCCTCCCACACATATATTCATGTCCTCCACTCCTTACCATGCATCCCTCTATAAATTCCATTGTTTTTCACTTCATTGATCCAATTTAGGTGAAAATTGTGTTATCCACAGGGACCCCTCACCTCATCCATTACCATCATCCCTTCCTTCACACACACTCCTACTCCTTCTATCCATTCAGTAGCAGTAGATCTACAATCAAAGACACCATCAACAGACAACAAAAGAGGAAGAAAGATGACCATACAACAACAATAATAACATCAGATCTGTAGTCAAGAAACCATCAGCAGGAAATAGAGGAGGAAGAAGAATGACCATCGGCAACACCTCTGATCTTTGACAACTGCAACGTGGCATTAAGGCCACGTATAAGTATCCTAATCACTCACTCATATGCATCATTCGATAAAAACTTGTAGAGGTTAAGAGGTAGTTCGTTTGGAAGTAAAATGGTGGCAAATTTCCTCTAAAAAAAGGGCTAATGGATTACATACATAGGAAACTCTGTTAGTTCACCATGGGTTGATCAGAGTCCTCATTGAGGGTGCCCTACAAAACCCTCAAGATCCCTATAACATGGACAATCTTCAATGACTTACCAGTAGACGATGACATCAAAACCTTCATCTACAATGTTAGTCCTTCTATCAGTGAGGAGGAGACAAAGCAATAAAAAGCAGATATAAAGCTAGATGGGGATGATATGGATAAAGAATAAACTGATAGAGGGACATGATGAAGACGAACACAAAGGAACATGATGCTAAAACAGAAGAGGGAGAAGCCATTGAAACAAAAAAAGGAAAGAAAGAGCAGCAAGAAGCAAAAGAGCTAAGTGGCTTTAGGGACAGAGAAGCAAATGAACATTCAAATCCCATGGCCCTGATTAGCACCCATAATCTAATTGCAAATGATCCTCATCTGACACTTATATGTCTTGATACCCAAGGGAAAGAAAGTACACGTTTTGAGGATATGTTCAGGCTACTAAGAAATGATAATATACATGGCTGCTAAAAGAGATGGAACACACTGCCACATATCTTGAAGATCATAAAATATCAGTTGAGGAAGGAGAAAGGAAAGTAGTCTTCTATAAACAAGATAGAGAGACCACAACAGAAGCATGAGATGCCATAAAGGCTACTAGAGCCACTAAGTTGCTCAGAGGATGAGAAACACTTTTAGTAGGGGGTGATGATGAGCCTCATCATTCAGTAATTATATGGGCCTTAATTGGCCTTAATTCACCTCCTATCTTAGTCAAACCAACTATTCTCACAACTTATTGCATACTTTCGATTATATTTTTCTTATGATGCGAGTTAGAGTTGGATATTTTTCTTTGTGGTCTAATATGCACATAATGTAAGAATAAAGGATAAAAGCAAGGGAAATGTAGGGATAAAAGGTAAAAGAAAGAAATTATGGTAAAAGACCTTGGTAAAAACTCAAATGGGATAAAGGAGAGCAATTATAGGAGGTAAATCCTCCTCATTTACTACGCATCCATTCAAATATCCCTCCATCAGCTAAAAGTACAAACAACCAAATCAGGAGTACTAAAAGACATCCAAGCAAGTGAAAGTACAAGTATCCTCCCTACTAGAAGGTAGCCGAGCTAGCGAAAGTGAAAGGACAAATTACCATTAAGTTGGGAGCTGTACCTCCATAATTTTGAGCGAAGCCATTGGAGACTTCATATGTATAAATAGAGAGGCTTAGGACCTTAGTTTTTTTAGTCACTAGTCAGTCACCAATAGTCGGTCAGTCAGGTAGCAAGTATTCAGACTTCTATGTGTCCAAGTGTAGACTTGTAGCAGTTTTGATGTAATATAGTGTTCTTTTATAATGAAGATGAGTTTTGATTTGAGCTAGCACTGATTTAACTCAGAGGTTTGAAGCTCTTAGGTTAGGGCCTGACCCTAGTAGCCAAAGCTCCTCTTTATTGTATTGTTATGAGCCTAGCATAGCTTCCTATTTTCTGTTCATTTACTTAAGCATTTCACTTCAACTACAATAGTAGCATAGATGCAACGTTTTATTTTTCATTTGTTTAAGTAGATGCATTTTCATTACAGTGGTTCAGCATAGGTTTATGGCTTTCATGTTCATGTACTTAAGTATCTTCCTGTTTTATGTTCATTTGCTTGAATAAATGTAGTCTCATTACAACAGCGCAGAATAGATTAGTTGTGTTTTAGTTTCTTCCATTTATGCTTTCATTCAATCAGTAGGTTGACAAAGAGAAGATCCACAAGGTTTCTCATAGGTGTCTCGGCCTCACCTCCTCCCTTTGGGACCATGACATGAAGAAGAAACCCTGCAACAACCCCAAAAACATAGGGTTTCGGTTTTCACAAAGGGTTTGTTGTTTAACACAGTCACTAAGTTCATTTCATATTGTTATGTTCCTTTAATGGTCATCTGCTCCTTCACTCTCTTCTTGTCATCTTAACTCACTCACATTCCCCTTTAATTTCACCTTCAACATGAAACACCTGAGTGGAAGATGTTAATTGATCGTTCAAATATTTTTTACCCATAGATCACCTTTCACAAGAAAAACCGACCAATCATTGCCCGATTCACTTTTCGTGCTAACCTTTTTCCTTTTAAATCTCAATTATCAATCTGCCTTATCAGATCTGATCATTATCATACACTCACTCACCAACCCACTCGATCAAATCTCCACCATAGATCTGCCTTGCGAGATCCAATGACCTTCGCATGATATCGTGTGGATTTCCGTCCGATCATTATCCACTCGAGGGGACATGAAATGACTGGTTTTCCCATGGTATGTGTTAGCCGAGGAGGCTAATCATGTAAAATTTTATTAAACCAGTTATAGCTTTGAGGCCACACGATATATTGCTTATGCCCTCTAAATCCACTTTCCCATTTGTGCACGTTCTTTTAAGTGCTCCCATCTCCACCGTCGATCTATCTCCTGTTCTGACAGATGTCACTTCACTCGATACCATTTTCATACGTTCCTTTTGCCTATGACCTAATATTTGCCTTCCATATAGTGATTAATCACGTTTGTCCATTTCCTAACTCCACCTGTGCGATATAATCCCAACCGTCCATCCATTTATTTAACCATCTTCACCCATTTACCTACGTACCCTCATGTGATTTGATCTCTGCCATTCATTTACCTTTCACCCACCTAATCCAAAAGTTCCTATGCATTGTTGATCATTACATCCTCTTTTCACTAATTTTACTTCCAATTTCTTGTTCCGCTTCAACACAGACTTAGCTTAATTCCCATTGTTTACCCCTTAGTCTAGTCTTGATGATTTTACTTCTACAACTTAGATAATTATCATTACATGATTTCTTTCCTCATTTTTGCAGTAGAATATCTCTCCCCTAGAATAGGTTTTCTCTCCTTCCATCAAAATCAAGCTTCTTCTGACCCTATAGAAGTCTAGCTTGGAACCCCAAGGGCGTCTTACAAGATGAGCAGTGACAACAGGCAATACCTTCACTTCTACTTGTGTATATGGCACAATCACCTCCAAGTTTGTACAAACCTTTGGTTGATAAGTAAAGCTGGTAGCCATAGGAGTTGCAACATTCTTGCTGCAATACCTAGGCTCATGAATCTTTGTTTAGGATATCATCAAATTAGAACGAAGACTGAAGAAATTCCGAAAACAACATTTAAAACTCATGAGGATCATTATGATTTTTGATCATGCCTTTTGGCCTTACCAATGCACCTTCGACATTTCAAGGTTTAATGAATTCCATTTCCAAATCCTTCCTTAGAAAATTTGTGTTAGTATTTTTTGACGATATACTAATCTACAACAAGTCGTGGAAGGGTCTTTTTCAACATGTTGACAGGGTGCTCAAGCTATTGGAGGAGAAAAACTTATATGCAAAAAGCTCCAAATGTTTATTTGGAGTACAAGAGGTGGAATATCTAGGTCATATTGTATCTCATGAATGTGTTAAGGTACACCCCAACAAAATTAAAGCCATTGAGGAATCGAAAATCCCCACATCCATAAAGCATCTACGAGGATTTCTTGGGTTGACAGGGTATTGTCATAAGTTTGTTAAGAATTATGGGAGAATAGCAGGACCTCTACCAACATTATTGAAGAAAGATTCATTTACATGGACTCTAGAAATAACAAAGGCCTTCAAACATCTTAAAGAGGCAATGTGCCAAGCACTGGTCTTAGCTACGCCGGACTTCACAAAAACCTTTATTGTGGAATGTGATTCTTTAGGAAATGGAATTGGTGTTGTTTTAATGCAAGATGAAAGACCCATTTCTTTCAAAAGTCATCCAATCAAAGGAAAGTATTTACACAAAGCTATTTATGAGAAGGAAATGTTAGCAATACTACACGAACTTAAGAAATGATGAGCCTACCTAATGGGAAGAGACTTCAAGGTAAAAACAAGTCATGATAGTCTTACATACTTTTTAGAAAAAAGATTATCCTCTGAAGGGAAATAAAAATGGGTCACAAATATGTTGGGTTAGAATTTGAAATCATCTACAAAAAAGGGAAGTTAAATGTTGTGGTAGGTGCACTCTCAAGAAAGGATGAGGATATGGAAGCATTGTTGTGCACCATTTCTATTATCCAACCAAATTGGATAAACGACGCAAGGGATGAATGGAAGAATGATGAAGAAGTGTGGGCACTCATTCAAAAGTTACAACAAGATCCCGGTATATCTGATACATTTAGCTAGAAAAATGATTTGTTATGGTACAAAGATCGCTTATACCTATTTAAGAATTCCCAACTCAAACAAAAGATTCTTATGGAATTGCACACTTCTCCCTTAGGAGGGCACTCAGGATTTTTAAAAACTTACCATAGGGTTAAGAAGGAATTTTTTTGGGATAGCCTTAAATCAGATATTCAAAAGTATGTGGTGGAATTTTTGGTTTGCCAACAAAATAAAGTTGAAACAATTAAGACCCTAGGTCTATTACAACCTTTATCCTTTCCAAGCCAACATTGGGAGGAGGTTTCAATGGATTTTATCACAGGTTTACCCAAGTCCAAAGGAAATAGTGTCATCATGGTGGTAGTTGACAGACTTACCAAGTATGCACACTTTTATGCATTATCACATCCATTTAGAGCCAGTACAGTTTCTACTGCATCTATGAAACAATTAAAAAGCTACATGGAAACCTAAAGATTATTGTAAGCGACAAAGATTCCATTTTCACTGGAGATTTTTGGACAAAATTATTTTCCTGTCTCGGTACTCAGCTAGCTCATAGCTCATCTTATCATCCTCAATCTGATGGGTAAGCTGGATACCAATCAAATGTTTGGAAGGATATCTTCATATATTTGTATCTGATAAACAGACACAATGGGTCAAATGGTTGCCTCTAGCTGAATGGTGGTATAACACTCCCTCCCATACTACAGCAAAAACGACCCCATTTATGGCACTTTATGGATATCATCCACCATCCATCACATCATATTTAAGAGAAAATTCTAAGGTTCAAGCAGTGGAACATCACATTGAGCATCAACAACAAGTTCTCCAACTCTTAAAGGATAACCTCACGTTGGCACAGAATAGAATGAAACAACAGGCAAATCAACATCGTAGAGAAAGAAGTTTTAATGTAGGTGATTGGGTATTCCTATAGCTACAACCATATAAACAAATGTCCCTCAAGCAAGTAAGAAGGATAATAAATTATCACCAAAGTATTATGGTTTGGACAAGTTGTAGCAAAATATTGGTACTATGGCATACAAATTGGAGCTTCCTGTAGTTTCCCGAGTGCATCTAGTTTTTCGTGTTTCATGTTTAGAGAAGGTTATAGGTGATAAGATCCCAGTTCAAACAATATTTCCAGAACTTGACGAGGAAGGAAAAATCATATTCGAACTGGAAGTAGTCACATAAACAAGAACTTGACAACTACAAAATCGATCAATTTCAGAGTATCTGATCAAGTGGGAGAACTTATCCACTGAAGATTCCACATGGAAGGATGAGAATTCTATATATAAGCATCTAGAACTACTCAAGCGTTGAGGAAAACACTTCTTGGAAGGAGAGGGGCATGTTATTACTAGTGATTTCCCCCATTACTATTGTCATTGTATCCCTTATTTTTATTATTGTGCCCCTATTGTCCCCATATTGTTATTAGTGGCCCCATATAAACCCACTATTGTTATTATTGTGCCCTTATGTTATTATTATTATGTTAGCTTGATCATATTGTGACCCCTTAGACTCCTATATATAGAAGGGAGTTTTAGTCATTTGTATCATCCAAGAATTGTTCATTTGTGTAATGTAAAGGAGGTTTCCCCCTTGAAGAGGTTGAATTCTAAGGCATTGATCTATATTTTCTATCTTTTTGTGAGCTAGTTTCATAACATGATACATAAGTTGTTGAAAGAATCTGAAAAGTACGACTTGCTCAAGAAACATTAAAGAAATGTTTTTTTTATACGGAAGCCCTGAAACAAATGGAGAACCCATAAATCATTTCTGAAATAAATATGGTGATAGGCACATCCCCATTATTCACAATTGCATCTAGTTCTCTATGGCCTTGGACTGTCGGGGCCTAACAAGGATGAGAACATTAGAGATTTTGATGTACAACATAGTTGGACATAGTTGGATTTTTTTATTTTATTGAGGGAGAAATTCAAATGGATTAATTATATTGTTGTATATGATCCAATTCTAACTTCCTTTGACGAAATTTCTATAAATCCCTTGGGTTGTATTTGTCTCCCTATTGATGAAGATTGCAAGTGCCCACATATAAATGTTTACAAACATTTACACCAGTCCAACATCTAGTCATACCTTTTCTTTTAGATTTAATTAAAAAAAATGTTGTAAAATAAAATAAAAATTAAATATCTATAAACTATTTTGATTTTGAATGAGTTATAGTTATTAGGAAAGTGTTATTGATAAGTCATGGCATTGGCCCATAGTATTGTAACAAATCTTATTTATGAGTTAATAATATCCATAATAAAATTGAGGAGAATATACATGGTCAAGAATCATTTTATATTGTAATTTTTTTGTAAATATTAAGTTTTACTTTAAAAAAAATTTATTTATGGTTTTTTGGTAAGTGGTATTGATAAGCCATGGTATTGTAACAACACCAATTTAAAAGTTAATATTGATAGTAAAATGGGGTAAATATTCATGCTTAAAAATATTTTTAGATTATAAGTATTATATTCTTATGTGATTATTAATTAAATTTAAATATGGTTACACAATCATTATTTTAATTTACATGTTAACATGGACCTTAATTATAACTACTGTTATAATTTTAATGTAATATGTAAAAATGTTGAAAACTTTACTTACATTAGATCACTTACGTCTATACTAGGTTGTAAAACACTTCTTCACACAATAAAACTCAATTATATAGTGATGTCTATGAAGATGCCTATGAAGTGCAAAATGTAGATTTGTATGTTTGTATGTCTCATAGGTTTACATTTTAGCTTTTATTCCATATATATATATATATATATATATATATAAAGAAATAGAACTAGAAAAATATATTATTACAAAATAGTATTCATTGTATCATTTCTTATATAGTAAGCAAAAAATTTAATTCAATTAACATAAATAATAAAAAAGGGAAAAAATAATAAAATAAGCATATGAAATCAAACAAAAGAAAGAGAATGAAATGAATGGAAAAAAGTATCAAAAGGAAAGAAAGAAGGCGGAAAAACAAGAAACAATACCACTAGGAAGATAGGGCAAGGAACCAACAACTCTAATTTTCCAACCATCATCCCTATTCATTGTATTAGAATTTTTCCCAATTTTTATGGCCTCTTTAAACTTTCAGTGATGGAAATGATCAATCTTGGCAATGAGTCAGATGACCTTGTACTCTTCTATAAAAATGTGGTGCTTTGTACTTTTATCACATTCTGCCAAAGCTGAGGAACAAATTATACATGGTTGATATCGTTTGCATGCTCCTGAATCCTATGGCTTATCAAGAAACCAGTTTCTTCAATGTAGGGAGTCCCATAGGAATATATAATTAGATAAACACCTTTCATATTTTTAGGGTCTAGTTGACCTTTGATAGATTTTAAGGAGCTCTGAATGGTGCTTAGGGGCCTAAAGGTGGAAGGAACCTTTTCATTCTTATGGATATGATAAATCTTGTCGGTGGTCCCATGGATCAAGGGAAGTTACACAGTAGAGACAAAATGTCTAGGCTCTTTCTTTATCCTTAGACCTTTGGTTTCCTTTAAGAAAGCCTTGAGACCCTTGTTCTTATTATAGCCCATTTTTGAATTCTCTAAGTATATGGGTTTTCTTATTATTCAAGTGACTTTTATCATAAATCCTTAAAGAATGAATCACCAAAGTCTTGAGAACTCCCAACGTTTGAGAGAGACAATGATGTAAGCTGGCATGGACATATTGATCAATGTGAGTCTTCTTACAAAAGACCACTTGAGTTCACAATGCTACATGATTTTATAGCTAAAGCCACAACTTTTGATATTTTGATAAGGGGTCCTTACTAATCTTTCTGTAATTATCATTGTTACGGAGGTGATCCAACATTTTTCTATGGTGGTACTCCCTATCTAAGATAATGACATCCCTACCGTTGTCAACTTCGAGAATAACAATGTCTGGGTTATCGTTTAAAACCAATGTGAATTCTAATTCGAGCTTGTTGGTGTTGCTCTCAGGGGGTTTAGCCTTTCTAAGTACAACTGCAAAATCTTTCTAATGACATCTTTTATGTTATCTAGAAAGTCCCTAATTCCATATTCAATGTCACAATACTATCTACCACCAGGATTTTTCTTGGAACATAGGAAAAGTTTAATCCTTTCTCGAAAATATTATACACCATAGGTTCAAAAGAAAACCTAGATAGATTAAAGACCCTCTTGTTAAGAGAGGGTGATAAAAAATTATTCATAAGGTAAGTAATAGTGAAACTGACTAGAGAAATAAAATAAGATGAGGGTCTGTTAACTATGGTGGATATTAAGATGACAAAGGAGGGGTAATTAAGGTTCATGGTGGGGGAGGAAATAGAGAGATTTAAGGAGAAGAGGATCTTGGGGGGAGGAAAAACAATAAAGACAAATGTATGCCTTGAGGTTTACTATATTTTATGTCTTAGTTTAAGATTAATGTTTAGATAAATTTTAAATATTGTAAAATATTTTAGATATTAATTAATGGTTTAAGGTTGAGATTTATCCCCAAAACAATTTTCTTTTTTCTCTTTCAATTAAATTAATTGATTCAAAAATGTTACATCACTTTTTTTCCTTGGAACATGACTTGTGGGTTTTTGATCATGTACTTTTAGTAATCTATGATATTCTTAATATGAGTGACACTACATATACAATTTTAGGCTAAGGATTTTAAGTAATTACAATGATAGGCATATCTATTTAGGAATAATACTTTCAAAATCTAAATTTAAATTAACCTCCGTAGAATATTGCAGAATATTCGTAATAGTAGTTGATGAGCCCTAGTATTGCAACACAAATGTTGCAAATCCCAAGGCTAATAACTTATATTATCAACTTGGGGTTCATACAAACTTAAGATGTGTTGGAACAATATGTATATCATGAGATGCATCCTTATTTCATTACTCTAATGCAATGAAATGAATATCGTGAAATTGAACCTAAACTAATTGCATAAATGGAAATGCTTGAAATGGAAACCTTAACCTATTACAAGGAAAAAGGACAAGGAAATAAATATTATTATGATTTCATAAAATAAAGAGTATGAACCAAATCTCCACCATTTCATCCAAAATATATTAGACCTAGTAACAGAGTTCATTAGGTTCTTTATAAAATCATGAAAATCATTACTATCTCATTCAATTCATGGATATGTCCACTAACCCTTAATTGTTGGAATGTGTTGCAGTGGTAAAAAGGCTAGTCTTAAGTTATTTTTAGTCTTCCTCATTCATGGTTTCAGACCCTAAGGGTTATTATTCAATTTTAAGAGGAAAACATCAAACTTTCGGAGCAAATATGGCCATGTTTACTCAGTGTTATAGGATTGCTATAGGATTCAACAAGATTGCCTTGTTTTTCTACAAGATTGGATCTCTGAGAATTATGAGGGTGGAAAAGGCGATATAAAGGTGGGATAGGGTAGATGGAGGTATATTATAGTTGTATGGTACTTTTTACGAGCTTATAACATCTTGAAGACCCATCCTTCATAAAACAAAAATGCACATGGTGTCCTTTAATGACCTAGAAATGTACTTTTAATGGTAGAGTTGTAAGGGAATTGTGTAGTGAGGAGAGAGGTTGATGATGGTAGGAGGAGTGTAGTATGAAAAATATAACCCTACAAATCAATAGTAGTACCTGTACACCACAAAAATATTATGATTTTTATACTTGCAAAGACTAAAATACCCAATCTACTAGCTAGTACGTCATCGAATTTATCGCATTGCATGACCAAAAAAATCGAATGAAAATGAGATGGGGTAAATTTTTTATTAATTAATATTTGCTAAGACTCTAATGCTAGAAGAATCACTCAAAAACACCATTTTTAAGGTGTGATAAAAAATAGAAAAAATTACTGCAAAAACTAGAAATTCAAGAATAAGTGAGCTAATTAGCCTACCAAATGCCTAACCTAATCAAGTGAAAATGCTCTGGGGTAAATTTTGTTATTAACTTGAATGTTATTTTGAATCAATACAAGTGGAATAAACTCGGAATAATTTCATTAAATATTCTAAAAATTAGCAAAAAATTACTACTATTTTGTAACAAGAGACTTCCAGAAATTCTAGATTTGTCAACTAGTTGTTAATTTTTCTTAGTGCTATGTTGATATTTTATTTGATAATTCAATTTCACCATTTACACATTAAATTCACCCCATAAAATAATTGAATTATTTACTTTTACATCACTATTCAACAACATATGCAACTATGTATAAAGAACAATAGCATCATCATTAATGAAATAGAACATAAAGGAAAAATAGAAGAAAAGCATTCACGCATAAATACACAAGGATTGGTCAGAGACCAGGGAAAAACCCACAATGGGGAAAACCCTTTGAAATTATTATTCTTATTATATTTTCATTGAATGATTCAGAAAAGAGATTACACTAATCCATGCCTTCATCTATGCAACAAAAATAACTATAATATCCATGAAACTAACCCAACAATGCTTATACTCAAAATTATGATTATGAAGTTGGTAACAAATTGTTTTTGTATGCAGTCAACTACTTAACACTGCAGTCATTGAGAGAAATATTCAAAAGACTGAAATTCCATAATTTATGTCCCAATCGCATGGAGGAGACATGCATGTGACTAGGAACCTTTGAGTCGCTCTATGTATCCTACAAGCGAGCGACTGCAGTTTTCAATTGAGATTATGAAACCCTAAATGTTTGTCACATTGAGGACAAGGTTTGCATGTCACTAGCATGCTTTGGTATATGGATGAGCCTAGTAGAGGGTGACTGTAGTTGACATATCTCCATCTTTTGCCTGCGATTGAGGCCCAAAACACTAGAACATAAATGCGATCATTGGACCTTGCAGTTTCATCTTCGAGCGAGCCTGTTCCTCTGTAGATGAGCATAAAACTCGTGTGAGCCAAAAACAAGGATAGAAGTGTGTCTCCTAATGATATCAGAATGAGTTAGAGGTAACTTGTATTTATAGCCTTCCAAGGGTGTTTATTTTGCTTTAGCACTGACCTTCTCAAATATGCACATTTGGGATTTTCTTTATAAGTACACTTTCCCTTATCCATTTTGAATGATATTTAGGTTGATTTTGGTCCTCTCAAAAAAAAAAATTCAATGAAATCATTATCTCCATCAAATGATCTATCCAAAGTAAAAATCGACCATAGTTTCATATTTTAACACAACCCTCTCAACTATGGAGAATTCCACCTGGATCATGTCACATGTACCTTGTCATCAAATCATATCCAATAACAAGTATTCCATCATCACTTATCATCGTTGTTTATTGTTATGAAACCAGCTCAAGAAAAGATAGAAAATATAGATCAACACCTTAGAATTCAGCCTCTTTAGGGGGGCAACCTCCTTTACATTACATAAATGAACAATTCTTGGATGATTCAAATGACAAAACTTCCTTTCTATATATAGGAGTCTAAGGAGTCACAATATAATCCAGCGGACCTAACAATAATAATATAAAGCCACAAAAATAACAATATGGGGGCAATAGGGGCACAACGATATTAATAAGGCGTATAAGTACCATAGTAATGGGGTAATCACTAGTATTATAGGGACCCAACATGCCCATCTCCTTCAAAAAAGTGTTGTCCTCAACGCTTTGAGTAGTTCTGGATACTTCTGCATAAAATTCTCATCCTCCCATCTGGAATCTTCAGCAGATAAGTTCTTCCACTTGATAAGATACTCTGAAATTGAAAGATTTTGTAGCTGTCGAGTTCTTGTTTCTGTGACTGCTTCCAGTTCCAATATAATCTTTCCTTCCTCATCAAGTTCTGGAAGTATTGTTTGAACTGGGAGCTTGTCGCCTATAACCTTCTTTAAACATGAAACATGGAAAACTGGGTGCAATCGATAAGTTGTAGGAAGCTCCAATTTGTATTCCATAGTAACAATCTTTTGCAACAACTTGTACGGACCATAATACTTGGGTGATAATTTATTATCCTTCTTAGTTTACTTGAGGGACATTTTCTTATATGGTTGTAGCCGTAGGAATACCCAATCAACTACAACAAAACTTCTTTCACTGCGATGTTGATCTACCTATTGTTTCATTCTATTCTATGCCAACACGAGGTTATCCTTTAAGAGTTGGAGGACTTGTTGTTGATGTTCGATGTGATGTTCCACTGCCTGAACCTTAGAATTTTCTCTTAAATATGATGTGATGGATGGTGGTTGATACCCATAAAGTTCCATAAATAGGGTCATTTTTGTTGCTGTATGGAAGGAAGTGTTATACCACCATTCAGCCAGAGGCAACCATTTGACCCATTGTGTCTGTTTATCATATAAAAAGCAATGAAGATATCCTTCGAAACATTTGTTTACTATCTCAGTTTTCCCATCAGATTGAGGATGATAAGATGAGCTATGAGCTAACTGAGTACCAAGACAAGAAAATAATTATGTCCAAAAATTTCCAGTGAAAATGGGATCTCTGTCACTTACAATAATCTTTGGGTTTCCATGTAGCTTTTGAATTGTTTCCATAAATGCAGTAGAAACTGTACTGGCTTTAAATGGATGTGATAATGCACAAAAGTGTGCATACTTGGTAAGTCTGTCAACTACCACCATGATGACACTCTTTCCCTCAGAATTGGGTAAACCTGTGATAAAATCCATTGAAACCTCCTCCCAACGTTGGCTTGGAATGGATAAAGGTTGTAATAGACCCGGTGTCTTAATTGTTTCAACTTTATTTTGTTGGAAAACCAAACATTCAGCCACAAACTTTTGAATATCTGATTTAAGGCCATCCCAAAAAAGTTCCTTCTTAACCCTGTGGTAAGTTTTTAAAAATCCTGAGTGCCCTCCTAAGGGAGAAGTGTGCAATTCCATAAGAATCCTTTGTTTTAGCTGGGAATTCTTACAGAGGTATAAGCGTTCTTTGTACCATAATGAATCATTTTTCCAGCTAAATGTACCAGACGTACTAGAATCTTGTTGTAACTTGCGAATAAGTGCCCACACTTCTTCGTCATTCTTCCATTCCTCCCTTGCTTTGTTTATCCAATCTGGTTGGATAATAGAAATGGCGCACAACAATGCTTCCACATCCTCATCCTTTCTTGAGAGTGCATCTGCCACCACATTTTGCTTCCCTTTTTTGTAGATGATTTCAAAGTCATAACCCAACATCTTTGTGACCCACTTTTGTTGCTCTTCAGAGGATAATCTTTGTTCTAAAAGGTATTTAAGGCTATCATGATCCATTTTTACCTTGAAGTGTCTACCCATTAGGTAGGGTCGCAATTTCTTAAGTGCATGATTGCCAACATTTCCTTCTCATAAATAGCTTTGCTTAAAAACTTTCCCTTGATTGGACGACTTTCAAAAGCAATGGGTCTTTCATCTTGCATTAGAACAGCACCAATTCCATTTCCTGAAGCATCACATTCCACAATAAATTTTTTTGTGAAGTCTGGTGTAGCTAAGACCGGTGCTTGGCACATTGCCTCTTTAAGATGTTCAAAGGCCTTTGTTGCTTCCGGAGTCCATGAAAATGCATCTTTCTTCAATAATGTTGTTAGAGGTGCTGCTATTCTCCCATAATTCTTAACAAACTTGCGATAATACCCTGTCAACCTGAGAAATCCTCGCAGATGCTTTATGGATGTGGGGATTTTCCATTCCTTAATGGCTTTAATTTTGCTAGGGTCTACCTTAACTCCTTCATGAGATACAATATGACCCAAATATTCCACCTCCTGGACTCCAAAGAAACATTTGGATCTTTTTGCATATAATTGTTTCTCCTTCAATAGTTGTAGCACCTTGTCAACATGTTCAACATGATCCTTCCAAGACTTGTTGTAGATTAGTATATCATCAAAAAATACTAACACAAATTTTCTAAGGAATGGTTTGAAAATTGAATTCATCAAACCTTGAAATGTTGAAGGTGCATTGGTAAGGCCAAAAGGCATGACCAAAAATTCATAATGACCCTCATGAGTTCTAAATGTTGTTTTCGGAAGATCTTCAGTCTTCATTCTGATTTGATGATATCCTGAACGAAGATCCAACTTGGTGAAGTAAATTGATCCATGCAATTCATCCAATAATTCATCAATGACAGGAATGGGGAACTTATCTTTAATAGTGAGCTTGTTGAGCTCCCTATAATCCAGAAACATGCGCCATGATCCATCCTTCTTGTGCACCAATACTACTGGAGAAAAGAAATAACTTTGACTCGGTTGAATTATACCAGCCTCTAGCATTTCTGCAACCATACGTTCAATTTCACTCTTTTGGATATAGGGATATCTGTACGGCCTGATGTTTGGAGGAACACTTCCTGGAATCAGATGAATAGCATGATCATGATCACGCATAGGTGGGAGACCTTTGGGAGTCTCAAATACCTTGGAATGATTGTCCAATACTTTTTGGAGATCTGGAGAAATAGATGATTCTGATGTGGAAACATCTAGCGAACATAATTGTGCAATTACACCTCTTTGCTCCTTTTTTAGAAGCTTTGTCATACCATTAGATCTGATTATCTTTCCTGGTTTCCCTGGAATACCCATTAGTTCAACTTCATTTCCTTCTGCAGAAAATTTGATGAAAAGTTCCAGGGATTGTAGCCATTGGACTCCTAGTAAAACATTAGAACCTCCCAATGGAATGGAAAGCATTGGTCTAGTCAATACATATCTCCCATGGATAGCTTGATATTATGGTACTTTCCAAGGAAATTTATTGTTCCTCCATTTGCAATCATCACTTGACACTCTGGTGCTGGATATAGGAAAAAATTCAATTCTTTTGCTACCTTACAATGAATAAAATTGTGGGTGCTTCCTGAATCAATCAACACTATTACCTTTTTCTTCTTGATTTGTCCTTCTATCTTGATGGTTTGAGGAGTGGTAATTCCCGCCAATGCATTACAAGATATGGTTGGATTTATTTGTTCTTCATCTAGGCTTTGTTCTTGGAGTATATCCTCTTCTTTTGACCTTTCTTGCTCCTTTTCTTCTTCCTCTTCACAATCTATGTAGAATAATTTCTTCTCAGCACACTTATGACCTTTAGTGTATTTGCTATCACAACTGTAACAAAGCCCTTTTGCTCTTTTTTCTTCCAATTGTTGTGGTGTCAACCTTATAGGTTGTGGAAGACTAGGGGCAACAACACTTCCGTCTTTATAGTTGTGAGTGGTATGCTTCCTGGTTGCCATAATTTTGCTTTCCATTTTTCTTGCTAACCTGAATGCCTTTTCTAAGGAATCAGGTTCCCAAAGGCGGACATCATGTTGGATATTATCCTTTAAAGACACTATGAAAACATCAATCATATGCTCCTCTGGAATATCTTTTACCCTTATGTTCAATTTTTGGAACTCCTCAATGTGCTCCATTATTGAACCCTTTTGTTTGAGACTTATCAATTGGCTAAAAAAATTGTTGCTTTTTGTATCCTCATAATGTGCTATCAATTCTTCTGTAAAAATTTCCCAAGTGATAAATGGTTTACGAGAGCAAAGCCATTGATACCATACAATTTGATTTGGTTCCAAATATAAATTTTTCATACGTACCTTTTATGTGTTTTTCACATTATTGAGATCGAAGAATTGCTCCATCTGTAATATCCATGTGGCAGGATCCTTGCCATCAAACTTCCTCATATCGATTTTTGGAATATGGTGAGTCTTCGATCCAACATTAGCGTCTATGGAATCATGATTAACATTTCTTTTGTTCTCATCATGAGTTTCCTTTAGTACCCTTTCACCCTTAGGGACCATTTCTTGTAGCAACTTATTCATATTTGTCTTCAATTCGTCCATGTCTGTCTTCAAATCTATCTTCAAATCATCCATCTTGGCTTCCACGTCAATCATCTTAGCTTCTACGCCTTTATTTAAAAAGTCCATCTTAGCTTCTACACCTTTCTTTAAACCATCCATATTATCTTCTACATCTTTCTTTAAACCATCCATCTTAGATTCTGTTCCTTTTTTTGCAAGGGACAATTGTTGCACTTTGTTTTGTAATTTTGATATATCATGTTGCATTTCTTCCTCTTCTTCATGAGTCATGCTAGAGCTTTCCAGTTCCTTACTAGGTGTTTGCATTTTATTTCCTCGGGGCATCAGTTATAGATAATAATGCTCTACTATGCCCTTTTAATTCCTTCAAAATAAATTTTCAAACCAATCTTAAGAAAAAATTTAAGAAAATCTAAACACCTTTTTTCACTTTTAGGAGCTCGATATTGCCTCTGATGTATCTCTGTACTTTCCAATCATCTATTTCTAACTTTATGATATGTAGTATCCCTCTGTTTCCTCTTTCCAATGCCACAAGTCTGACCCAAATTGGATTCTCCAAGGAAGAGTTATGTGAAATCTCCCACAGTGACTTGCTTATAGACTAGTTCAGTAGAGTGAACTTGTACGATGTGCCACGAGTCACTGTTTCGACCTTTGGATCTGAAACATACATATAAGAAACTAAAGTCCGTCCTCCTTCTGTACCTTCTTACAAAATTTTAATTTGATCCCCAGAGAGAAAGTTATGATGATTTTCCTCAGGTCACCTGTTTTGAATGTAATTGAGGAGTCTGCAAAAAGACCAACTTCCTCAGATCATATCTACGCAAATATCGTGTGAAAAGCTCTGAAATTTGGACCCAAGGTTTGGCATGGTTTCTTCTCAAATGGGTTTTTTTTACAACTTCTGAAACATCACAGAAAAAAAAAGTTATAGTGAAAATGCCACGATGACCTGTTTGGAGCAGCGAAACCCTAGAATCCAAAGCTTTGATACCAAATGTTATGAAACCAGCTCAAGAAAAGATAGAAAAGATAGATCAGCGCCTTAGAATTCAGCCTCTTCAAGGGGGAAACCTCCATTACATTACATAAATGAACAATTCTTGGATGATTCAAATGACAAAACCTCCTTTCTATATATAGGAGTCTAAGGAGTCACAATATAATCCAGCCGACATAACGATAATAATATAAAGCCAGAAACATAACAATAGAGGGATTCTATGGGGCACAGTAATAACAATATGGGGGCAATAGGGGCACAAAAATATTAACAAGGGGTATAACTACCATAGTAATGGGGTAATCACTAGTATTATAGGGACCCAACATTCATCTCGATTAATATCATTCCTATTATTTTTTATCTCTTGATTTTCCTTGCTCATATGTTGAACGTTCTCAAATCTAAAAGAAAAATAATTCGACATTGGAGGGGAGATAAATCTACCACCATCTATCCATTAGGGAGCCACTACTACCACAAAGAATCTATTGGGTTGTGTCATATTCTTTCCATGATTAGCCGTCGTAGTTAACCAAGGGGTTAGAAGGGGGGCAGAGCCCCCGCTTTGTTGTGCCAATTGCATAGTGGGGAGAATCACAAGGGGTTTGAGGGGTGCATGTAACTCCACTTTCTGGGGTTCGGGGTAGCGCCCCAGAAAATTTTGGTTTTGGACCCTATATTAGGTTGGGCAGACCTACCTATGGTTTTGTGCATGTTTTTTTCACACATGGTTTTGGATGCGATGGTTTTCAGTCCATGGTTTTCAACACGATGTTTTTCAGTCGATGGTATTGGATGCTTCAACATGTATAAATATGTATTGTAACATTGAAAGGAACATAATGAAAAATCAAACTGGTAGTCCTGGTTATGGATCTAGGGGAGAATCTATGTGTATATGTGTTTTATGTGTTTTAGAATTCGCATGCATGTAATTTCTGTATGGGGTTAAAACCTACATTTGGTATCCGAGTTGTTTTGGCTTTAAGGGGAAGCCTTTGTTGTTGATGGGTTTTGCTTAGGCCTGTGGTAGACCGTGCTCAGTGCGAGATCTGCGAGATCTATTCTAGTGGTGAAAGAAGATGGTGATTGGTGGAAATATAGAGATTGAGAAATTTAATGGGCAGAGTTTTGAGTTGTGGAAACTCAAGATGGAGGATATGTTGGTGGATAAAGATTAGTGGGTCATGGTAGATCCGAGTACTAAACCAACGGGAGTGTCTGATGAAGAATGGAATAAGTTGGATCAGAAGGCAAAGAGCACAATACGATTATGTGTCTTAGATTCAATATTGTTGAATGTATCAGGGGAAGCTACGACAAAGGCTTTGTGGGACAAGTTAGGGACTTTGTACCGATCTAAGTCTCTGGTGATTAAATTGTTCCTATGAAGAAAGCTATATAACCTGAGGATGAAAGATGAAGACTTAGTGATAGGGCATTCGAACACATTTACTATTGTGGTAAGTTAGTTAGCATATGTTGATATTAAAATTTCATTTGAAGATAAGTGCATCAGTTTGTTGTGTTCTCTACCAGATTCGTGGGATAGTCTAGTTATTGCAATAGGTAGCAATGCGACTGCCTTGCAGTTTGATGAAATAGTCTCATCCTGTATGATGGAGTAGATGAGATAGAAAAATATGTAGAGCTAGAATGGTGATGCCTTGTTGGTACGACGACGGTCCCATAACAGAAACAAAAATAAGTCATCGAGTGGGAGATCAAAATCTAGAGGGATATCTAAATCTCCAGGAAAACCTGTAAAGGTGGTGTGCTAGAAATGCAGAAAAGAAGGGCACTACAAAAGGGACTCTAAATCTAATGCTCCTGATAAAGGAAAGGGATCTGATGATGCTCCTTTTGTAGAGGCAAAAACCACCTCAGATGAAGGTGGGGATGTGTACTTGGCCTCTTCAAGTGCACGTGTATATGATGAGGCATGGTTGATTGACTTAGGTTCATTCTTTTACTTCACACCCCGTAGAGAGTGGTTTTGTGAGTATGAGAAATACCATGGTGGTGATGTCTTCTTAGGGGATGATAGGAAGGCTAGAATCATTGGTAGTGGGAAAGTAAGGTTGAAGTTACAAGGTGGAAGGATTAGAACACTTTCGGGTGTTCTACATATTCCTGCATTGGCCAGAAATCTGATTTCTGTAAGAAAGTTGTATGATGCAGGTGTAAAAATAATGTTTGAGAAGGAAACCTGCGAGATGGTTTGAGGAGCAATAGTATTGATGTGGGGAGTTCGGATTGGAACTTTGTACAAGCTACAAGGTAGCACGATTGTTGATGGGTGTAATAGTTTTGTGGTTCCTGAAAGTGTAGCAGAAAATCTAGTGGTCTCTGGAGAGAAGACCATGATGTGGCATTAAAGGCTTGGACATATTGGAATGAAGGGCCTTCGAATACTTCAAAGTAAAGTTATAGTAGAAGGTATGAGTAATAACTCCCTGGATTTTGATTATTGTGAAAATTGTGTATATGGGAAGCAGAATCGGGTGAGTTTCCACTCTGTTAGTAAGAGGGTGAAACATATATTAGAGCTTGTGCATAGTGATGTGTTTGGACCTGTGAAGGTTCCATCACTGGGTGTGTCTGTGTAATATGTATCATTTATAGATGACTTCTCAAGGAATACAGAGATATATTTCCTTAAGAAGAAATCTGGAGTCTTTTACAAGTTTAAATAATTCAAGGCTCTAGTGGAAAACGAGACAGAGAAGAAGATAAAGGTGCTGAGGATAGATAATGGTGGAGAGCTTTGCAATAAGGAATTTGAAGAATTCTGTAAGAAGTGTGGTATAGCATGACAGAAGGCAACTCCTTATACACCTCAGCAAAATGGAGTTGCAGAAATAATGAACAAGACGTTGATGGAAAGGGCAAGAAGAATGCTCAGTGGTGTCGGGTTAGGACAGGAATTTTGGGCAGAGGCGGCAGAGACGACATGTTACCTGGTCAATAGATCACCTTCATCAATGTTGGAGGATAAAACTTCACAAGAGGTATGGACTGGTAAGAAACCCTCTCTTTCACATCCGATGGTATTTGGATGTGATGCATATGTACATGTTCGAAAGGAGAAACGAACCAAGTTGCATAGTAAATCTGAAAAGTGCATATTTATTGGCTATAAGGATGGTTTAAAGGGTTATAAGCTTTGGAACCCAGTAACAAGGAAGGTTGTGTACAACCAAGATGTGGTGTTCAGAGAGATGAAATATGTTATTAACCATGAAGTCCAACTAAAGGAACCTAAGAATATAGAGTTTCATCTAAAGGAGGAAGAATCGGACTCTACAACACAGGAGGAATCAGAAGATGAAGAGCCACAAACTATGGGTGTCTGAAGATAAGTTCGAGAAAGAAGGAAGCTAGAAAGGTATAGTCCATCTGCTTCATATTCAAATTTTTATTTATTTATTACTGATGATGATCCTAGAACTGTGAAGGAAGCAGTAGATTCAGAGGATGGAAAACATTGGAAAGAGGCCATGGTTGATGAAATGGCCTCTTTGCGCAAAAATGAGGCTTGGGATCTGGTGGAGTTGCCGGCTGGAAGGAAACCCATTAGCAGCAAATGGGTGTTCAAGAAGAAGACAAATATAGAAGGAAAGGTGGAGAAATACAAAGCTCAGTTGGTAGAAAAAGGTTATTCCCAGGTGCTAGGAATTGATTTTGGTGATATTTTTCCCCTGTTGCCAAGGTAACTTCTATTAGATTACTTTTATTTGTTGTTGTTGCTTTTGATTTTGAGGTAGAACAAATGGATGTGAAGACAACATTTCTTCATAGGGATCTGGATGAGGAAATCTACATGAAGCAACCTGAAGGCTTTGTGGTGAAGGGTAAGAAAGAACTGGTATGCAAGTTAAAGAAGACTTCGTATGGGTTAACATAGTCACCAAGGATGTCATATTAGAAATTTGATACATTTATGTGTGGACATGGCTTCACCAGAAGCAAAGTAGATCACTCTATGTATTTTAAATTAATTTGTGATTGTTTTATTTATTTGGTCTTGTATGTGGATGATATGTTGCTGGTTGGAAATAACAAAGAAATTATCTAGGATTTAAAGACCCATTTGTCCTCCAAATTCGACATGAAATATCTTGGTGCTACAAACTATATTTTGGTAATGGAAATTAAAAGAGATTGGACAAAGAGGAAGCTCTGGTTAAACTAGAGGAAGTATGTCGAGACAATATTGTAGAGGTTTAATATGTAGGATAGTAAAGTGGTGAAGGTTCCTATTCCTGTAGGTGTAAATTTATCTGTTGAATAATGTCCCAAGACACAAGAAGAGGAAGAGGACATGTCTCGTGTTCCATATACAAGTGCAGTCGGTAGCCTAATGTATGCGATGTTCTATACTATACCACACATTACACATGCAGTGGGAGTATTGAGTAGGGTTATGTCAAAACCAAGAAAGGAGAATTGGACAAAAATGAAGCGGGCTTTCAGGTATTTGCATGGAAGTAGTGATTATGGTTTGTTCCACCAAGCAAGACCGGGATTGGACAGAGTGTTGGATATTCATGGCTTTGTTGATGCATACTGGGCTAGTGATCTAGATCAGAGAAGATCTACAAGTGGGTATGTGTTTAACCTATTTTGAGGTGCAGTCAGTTGAATGAGTAAGAAATAATCTATAGTGGCACTATCAACTATAGAGGCAAAATACATGACAACCACTCATGCAAGCAAGGAAGAAACTTGGTTGCAGAGATTGTGTTCAAGTATGGGGTTAGTACAGGGAGCTATAAGGATAGACTGTGATAGCCAAAGTGCAATATTCTTGGCAAATAACCCTGCATATTATTCAAAGACAAAGAACATTAATGTTCAGATCTAAAAGAAGAAGAATTTGACATTGGAGGTGAGCTCAATATACCACCCTCTATCCATCAGGGAGCCACTACTACCACAGAGAATCTTTGCCATTAGGGAGCCAAATTTATGATCCTCATCATCACTAGAGATCATATGATCAGGGAGCGCATCTCAAGCTAGAGGCACATTGGGGAACACATCTTAGCCAAGAATCTCATGGGGAAGATAAACATCTACAACCCCATATCAAGCAATAGGTGATATATGGGAGCCACTACTGAACCCATCCTATTTCCTACTGATATTCCCTACAATGACTCTCAAGTGTCATGTGGTAGAACACATACATCATAATAATGTTGGGTTGTACACACCAAGTACACTCTCAACTCGTTGGCTAGATGGGGAGCAGTATGTTGGCGTTATGATTCAGGTTTTGCGCTATGGCACAGGTGTTGTACTTGACGGAAACTCACTCAAGTGGAACAACCCTGTTCTGACTCTCAAGATGATGAAAAATAAGGGGTTCGCAGGTACACCGTTCAAAAGGTGCGGACCCACAGGCACGTCGTTCACCAAGTGCGGTCATGTCCGCAGGTTATCCGAACAGAAGGTGCGGACCCCAGTCCACTCACTCCAATGCAGAGAAAGTGCGCACACGTGGGAATTGTTATGTCTGGCCCATGGTATTTAACCCGACGTTCATGATCCTATGGTTTTGGCCCGTGGTATAGGATCTAAATTATTGAACCCCAGTTTGGATACCTTGTATTGGTTTTCAATGGTTTTGTCCCATGGTGTGAATAAGGGCTTGCCTATAAAAAGGAAAGGAGATCACTTGGCTAGTCACTTGTGAAATTTGAATATCTTAATATTTGAAATTTTGGGTGATCAGTTTTAAAAGCTAGATCTAAATCAAGGTGAAATTTAAGGCGAATCTATTAATAGGTCGTGATCTCTCGGGCGCATGATCAGATCTGTGGATCTGACTATCTGTGGCACATTAGAGGACTGTTAATTTGGCTCTATTGAGAGGTCCGCAGGCGATCCATAGCGCAGGTGCGGGGATCCGCAGCGCAACAGAAAGCGCAGGTGCGGGGGTCCATAGCGAAGCAAAAGGTGCTGGTGCGAGGTACGCATCATAGTAGAAGGCATAGTGCGGAGGTATGCAGAGGAACAGAAGGACCAGGTGCATAGGTACGCTGTCTGGCAGGCAGTGCATGTGCATATCTGAGCAGAGGTACGCAGTGCAACAGAAGCAGTAGGTGCAGAGGTACGCAGAGTAGAAGAAGGACTAGGTGCGTATCTGCGCAGTTTAGACGCAAAAGAGCTGCAGATATTCGCAGGTTTCTATTAGTGAAGTTGTGGACTTTTCTTGAAATATTTGTTGGTTGTCTTTTATCTATTGCTGAAGAGTTCTGGGTTTAGATTACTAGTATTGTTGATCTGGTTACTGCATTCTGAGAAGTTATTGGTTGATTCATTGGTTGATTGAAAAAGGAGATTGGTTGTTTTCGACTTAGTTACCGGAGAATCCACAATAAGAACCATTTTCTGCCAATGTTTCAAATCCCAACTGGGATCCATCATCAGGACAACTTGAATGCTGGATAGAAGAAGAGCAAGCTTGAGGGATAAATAGTAATGAGGAGGAGAGAAAAAGAGAAGGAGGTCGGCTGTCAAAATTTTTGAATGTCGGCTGTCTCAGATTAATTTAATTTTAATTTAATTATTATTATTTTCTTTTTATTTTTTATTTTTTTATTTTTTAAATTTATTTATTTATTTTATTTTATTTTATTTATTTATTTTTTTATTATTTTATTATTTTTATTTTTTAAGGAATTATCAACCCCATTATTAATTATTATTAATATACTAATAAAAATAATTAGTATTATAATAATTAATAATAATAAGAATAAGTGATATTATCTTGATTAAAATTAATATTAAAAAATATTAATCTTAGAAAATTTTAATTTTAATTTAATGTTTATAATAAATGATTGATCACTAATAATTATTATTATTTATTATTAAAATTAATTGTAATTATTATTATTATTATTATTATTATCATTAATTATTATTATTAATATCATAATTAATAATAATAATAGAATTATAATAATTAATAATAATAATTATTAGAATTAATGAAATAATAATGATCAAAATTAATGAGAAAAATATTAATTTTGGAAAATAGAATTAATACTTAATTAATACTTAATACTTAATAAATTTTTAAGAAAAGGTTACTATTTAGCCTAGAAAAGAAATTTATTGTTAATGGGAATATTATTGATAATTATTATTAATTAATATAATAATTAATAGTAATGAATAGAATTAATAAAATTAAATTCATAATTAGAATTGATCAAAGAAATCCTAGAATATTGATTTATTTAGAATAATGAGATAATATTAAAAATAGTTAAACTATTTAAATGTATAAATATTAATAATAACTATTGATATATTAAAAATATTTTAATGTTAAGAATTAAAGAAATTAATAAGGTAATTAATAAATTAATAAATCAGAAATGATAAAGGACATTATCAAAATAAATAAGTTATGATTAATTTAACGCAGTTGAATCCCAAAAATGATATCTAATATAATGCACTGCGAAAATCCCCCATACTTAAATTCAAAAAGAGTCAAGGGATCTCTATCTGAATGGTTCATGAGGCACAATACTTGCTAAGGTTTTGCAAATGGGGTAGCAAGCTAAGTGGGCTTGATTGTGGGAAAAAACTCCACAGTTACGCGCACTTGAGCCAGAGGAGTTCTGGGATGGGTGACCTCCTGGGAAGTCCTGGTTACCAGGTGCAAGCCCCGGAAGTGATGATTGATGCTATGTGATTCGTTCTCCACATTTCACTAGTTTCAATCCCACTTCTTCACCCCTGTGAGCATCACCCGATGCAATGAGTGCTAAGTGAACTATTCAAAAATCATGAGAAATTAGTCACTTTACGACTACCTCTCATGGAAATGGTCATACTTTGAATGACTTACTTAACGCAGTTGAATCCCAAAAATGATATCTAATATAATGCACTGCGAAAATCCCCCATACTTAAATTCAAAAAGAGTCAAGGGATCTCTACCTGAATGGTTCATGAGGCACAATACTTGCTAAGGTTTTGCAAATGGGGTAGCAAGCTAAGTGGGCTTGATTGTGGGAAAAAACTCCACAGTTAAGCGCGCTTGAGCCAGAGGAGTTCTGGGATGGGTGACCTCCTGGGAAGTCCTGGTTACCAGGTGCAAGCCCCGGAAGTGATGATTGATGCTATGTGATTCGTTCTCCACATTTCACTAGTTTCAATCCCACTTCTTCACCCCTGTGAGCATCACCCGATGCAATGAGTGCTAAGTGAAATATTCAAAAATCATGAGAAATTAGTCACTTTACGACTACCTCTCATGGAAATGGTCATACTTTGAATGACTTACTTAACGCAGTTGAATCCAAAAAATGATATAATGATTAATTTTAGTTAAACTATGAATAACGCAGTTGAATCCCAAAAATGATATCATGATTAATTTTAGTTAAACTATGAATAAATATTATTAATAATTATTATTATATTAAAAAGATATTTTAATATTTAAGAATTTAAAGAAATTAACATGGGTAATTAATAAATAAATAAATTAATAACGATAAAGGTTATTATCAAAATTAATAATGTAAATGATTAATGATTAATGGTGTACTCAATATTATTATTATTATTATTATAATTATAATAATAATAATAATAATAATAATAATTATTATTATTATTATATTAATACTAATAAACTGAGTTAATTTCTCTGATTAGTGGAAGCCAGCTCCCACTAATCTCCATACCATTGTCTCTGTTGAGATTATGCGGGTGTTTGATAATCTCAAGAGCTTCTCTGATCTTTCGCTTGTGGTGTTGCTCTTCCCTAGCGATAATAGAGGCGCTTTCCAAGCAAACATGGTGCTTAGTTTTTAATGAGTGTTCTGCCAGGGCGGAAGTACGAGACCTTCCATTCTTAATATCAGCGCCATGTTCCTTGAGCCTGGTCTGTAGGGAGTGACCTGTTTCACCAATGTAGCTTTTTCCACATGAGCAATCAATTTTATAGACCCCTTTTAGTTGATGTCTATCAATATTATCTTTGACAGATCTCATACCTTGCCTAATAGTTCCGGGCGCTGAGAATTGCGTGCTTATGTTTTTTCTTCTTAGGATTTTCGCAATCTTATCTGTAACTCCATGAATGTAAGGTAGAAAAACCCTACCACCCTCAGGTTGATCTCGGGCCTTAGGTTCATGAGATAACATCCTTTTCTCGGCTTTCTGAATTGCTCTTTTAATCTCATTTTCTTTGTAGCCTATACCTTTAAAGGTTGAGACTAAATGTGCCTTTTTTTCATTCAAATGATCAGCGTCAGAAATTCGAAGGGCCCTTATCGCAAGAGTGTTTAGGACACCAAAGTTTTGGGCTGGATGATGGTGGGAATCAGCGTGGAGGTAGTTTTCTGTGTGGGTTGACTTTCTGAAGACTTTGTGTCCTATGGAGCCGTCCTCTTTTCTCATGATGAGGATGTCTAAAAAAGGGATGCTCATGTTTTCTTCAAGCTCCATAGTGAATTTTATTTCTAAAGAGATGGAATTAAGGTGAATAAAAAACTTGTCAAGCTCTGCTTTACCATGTGTCCATTTTATATTAGTATCATCGACGAATCGCTTCCACCATGCTGGTTTCAAAGGGTAGGATTCCAGGGCCTTCTTTTCAAAATATTCCATGTATAAGTTGGCCACGATTGGCGAAAGGGGGGATCCCATTGCCACTCCAGATGTCTGCTCATAATATGTTCCTTGAAAGGTGAAAACTGTTGATCGCAAACAGATTTCGGCCAACCTTGCAGTCCCTGGATCAGTAACATCTTTTATGACCTGAATGGCTTCTTCGAGAGGAATCTTGGTAAATAAGGACACCACGTCAAAGCTAACAAGGATGTCATCACGTTCTAACTTCTCATTCTTAATGAGATTCACGAAGTCATGGGAGTCTTTGATGAAAGAGTTAGTGTTTCCGACAAGGGGCTTGAGGATTTTTGCAACATACTTGGCGAGGTCAAAGGTTGGGGATCTAATGGTATTGACTATTGGTCTGAGAGGGACTCCTTCTTTATGGATCTTGGGTAACCCATAAATCCTAGGGATGCATTCACTATAGGGAATTAATTTCTTTTTCAATTTATCATCATGGTTGGATTCCAAAATTGTCTTTTTCACCTCTTTCATAATCTTGGGGATGGGGTTATTGCTTAGCTTCTTATAACTACCACATTTGAGGTGATCGTTCGTTATGTATATATAATATTATTTATCCAAGTTCACGGCTACTCCTCCCTTATCTGCCTTGAGAACCACAATTTTATCATTGTTACGCAGAGATTTGAAGGCCCTTTGTTCTGCTTTACTCAAATTACTTTTTGGAGCTTTGGCCTTTCTCATAATAAGGGAGCAATCTTATCTTAATGTTTCCTTATCTTCCAAAGGAAGGTTGTTAATCCCATCCTCTATGCTGCATATCATTTTCTCAATAGGAAGGTTTTGGTTGATTCACATGTACTTGATGATTATTTGATGTTCATGGATCCAGTTTGAAAATTTATGAAAAGGGGTCCTTGGAAGAAAAAAAGTAGGTCAGCGCCTACGTACTAGTAGATTAGCTAGTACAAGAGCTAAGGGGGTTGTAGCTCCCTTCCAAGAGAGAAAACGAGAGAGGGTTGTAGCTCTCAGTAGGTTGCAGCCTGCGTACCGGTAAATGACTGCACAATACATAATCATTGTAAAAGAAGTTTCTAGTTGAAAGAAGATAGAGACATATTGCAGCAGGTGGTTTTCACCCACATTGGGTTTCCACCTTATTTCTGGTGTTCCTTGGTGTGATTATCTGTTTTTCTTGTTCTTGCTCATTATTATATGGTATTGACATACAATCTAATGATCAATATCTGAAGAATAAATCAAAGTATAAATCTGGAAGATATATTGAAAAGAATTTGATAATACTGATTCATCCCCCCCTCTCAGTATTATTTCCAACAATTGGTATCGGAGCAGGTCCTTCTAAAGAAGCTTGATCGCTTGAAGGAAGATCCATCATCATGAGAAACTACAAGAGAGAAGCATCTATCAGGCCACCAATTTTTGATGGGACAAACTTCATATATTGGAAGGTAAGAGTTACTGCCTATCTTCAATCTCTTGGTACAGAAGTCTGGGACATCATAGACACAGGGTAGACTTTTCCATCAGCAACTCCTACAGATCCGGATGAGAAGAAGAAATATGAAACAAACGCAAAGGTTGTCAATAATCTACTAGGATGTCTATCTCAATTAGAATTTGTGAAGGTTATGCATTATAAATCCACAAAAGAAATATGGGACAAGATTGTTCTGAGCTATGAAGGAGATGATTAGGTAAAACAAGCAAAACTTCAAACCCTCAGAATTCAATATGAAAATCTCAGAATGCATAACAATGAAAGTGTGGCTAACTATTTCCTTCATGTAGATGAGATTGTTAATTGTATGAAAATTTTGGGTGAAGATATAAGAGAGGCTGTTGTGGTTGAAAAGGTTCTAAGATCTTTGTCCCCTAGGTTTGAATCTAAAGTTTCTGCAATAGAAGAAAAAGAGAATCTACGAAACCTTACCATGTCACAACTGCACGGAATTCTGACGGCTTATGAAATGAGGAAAGGAGGACCATCAAATAGGATAGAAGCTGCCTTCAAGGCTTCAGGCAAAGGAGATTACTATGAGTGAGGACACGTGTAAGAAGAAGAAGAAGAATCAAATTTTGTCAAAAACCTTCAACGGGGTGTTGGACGATTCCGAGGTAAGTTACCTTTCAAATGCTTTGCTTGTGGAAGAGTCGGTCACTATGCTGCCAAATGTCCTCATAAGGATAAGATTGGCAAGGGGAAGGAACCTGTTAGATGGAACAAGAAACAGAATGCAAATAAAAAAAGCTATTACACTCATGAAGATAGTGATGGACTTTCAAATAGTGACGAAGATGAATGAGGTAATAATTATAAAATTTTAATGGCTTTTGAAGATGATGATTATATGGATGCTCTAGATGAAGAAGGCCTTTATGAAGAGATTTCTAATCTCAAAATTTGTTTAGAAGAGAAAAATGTGATTATTGATTCTCTACAATGTCAACTGGCTGAAAGGGAAAAACATCACGAAAAATTGGAATGTGAAATTATTAGTCTTAGAAAAGAGTTTGAGAAAACAAAAACTCTTAATCTTAAATCTGTTAAAGGGTCTAAAATTCTGGATGAGATTATCAATGTGCAGTGTTCTCCACTAATCAAGACAGGTCTAGGATATAATGGAGAAGCATCTCAAGCATCCACCTCCAAACATTATCTTGATGCAGCAAGGAGGATCGAGCAAAGGCCTAATAGAAATCATCAGGTAAATCAGGGACAATTTATCTCAAGGACGAACAAAGACTATCAAGAAAATCAGGGGCAGGCTACCTTAAGGATAAAGAGAAGCTACAACCAGCCACAGGTAAAATCTTCCCAATTTACCTCAAGAATGGATGTCAGTAGTAACTACAATCAGTTGGGTGATAGATTTGATAATCATGGGAGTTTCTTCAATGGCCAATGTTTCTCTTGCCATAACATTGATCACGAAGCAGCTCAATGTGTTTCCTATAACACAATCATGACTAGAGAAGCTCAAAAACAAAGAAGTATGATTGGAATCACGAAAAGGACCTATAACAACTTTTGCGCCCTTGAAAGTGAAATTGAATGTTCTATTTGTAATAACTTCGCTCATGAAGAGTCTGAATGCAGGAGCAGGTTTCGGAAGAAAACTCAGAAGGAACAAACCTCAAATGCCAGAACATGGAGAATAAAGGAACCACAACCAGAAAGATGTGGGATAGCTTTATATGCAGAAGGATAGGAAAATCAATGGTACATCGACAATGGATGTTCGAGGCATATGACAGGTGATAAAGAAAAACTTCAATCATATAGTGCTTTAGAAAAGGGAAAGAAAGTTTCTTTCGGAAATGATACCCCTGTAGTCATAAAAGGAAAAGGCACTGTTCAGTTGAAAGAGAAAGTCAAGGCTGGAAATGTTTTGTATGTTGATGGCTTGAATCATAATCTATTGAGTGTCAGTCAGATGTGCGATCAAGGAACTGAGGTAATATTTCGATCAAATGGGTGTAGTGTTCGTGATCTTGATACAGGAAAAACAGTGATCATAGGCATAAGAACTCCAAATAATTTATACATATTTGAAGAAGGACAACGACAATGCTATTTGAGCAAGAATGATGAACATTGGTTATGGCACTGCAGGTTGGGGTATCTAAGATTTTCGCAGATAAGGAAAGCATGCAAATACTAGGCAGTTCATGGTCTTCCAGACATTAGAATTCCAGACAATACAATATGCAAATCATGTCAGTTTGGTAAGAAAACCAGAACTAACTTCCCTGAGAAGGAAGGATCAGCTAGCAGGCCTCTTGAACTAGTCCATACAGATGTATGTGGACCATCTAGGAAAAGGTCACCTCCAGGAGAAGAATACTTTATATTATTCATTGACGACTTCTCCAGGATGGTTTGGATAGGACTTATGAAGCACAAAGACGAAGCCTTCGAAAAATTCAAATCTTTCAAAGCCTTCGTTGAAAACGAATCAGATCACAGAATTAAGTGCCTCAGGTCTGATAGAGGTGGGGAGTTTACCTCAAATGAATTTTTCGATTTTTGTGAAGAACATGGAATAAGAAGGGAATTATCTACAGCTAGGACTCCTCAGCAAAATGGAGTAGTGGAAAGGATGAAAAGAACGGTTCAACAAATGGCTCATGCAATGCTTGATGAATCTAGAACTCCTGCAACCTTCTAGGGTGAAGCTGTGTTTGCTGCGGTCGTTATTCTCAACAAAACAAATGTCCGGGTGAACAACACTCAAACTCCTCATGAGCTCTGGTATGGTGAGATTCCTTCGGTAAAACATTTCAAAATCTTTGGAAGAAAATGTTATATTAAGAATAATGATGAACATCTTGGCAAGTTTGAACCTAGAGCAGATGAAGGGATTCTCCTTGGTTATTCTCCTCACAACGAAGCATATAAGTGTTACAAAAAGAGAGTTGGAAGAGTATTTGACAGCATTGATGTAGTGGTTGATGAAGAAGGAAACATTCCTAGGCAAGTAAATTATGAAAATATCAAAGAGGATGAAGATAATCCTTCAAATCAGATTGATGATGAAGAAGAACCTCAAGAGGCACCAGAGGAGCAGATAAGGATAGAAGAGAAGACTCCATCCAGGTATGTTCAAAATAATCATCCAGAATCTCAAATCTTGGGGAAAAAGGAAGCAGGCGTACAAACAAGAAGAACAATTGCAGAAGCTTCAAGCTATTTGGTATTACTCTCCTCAACTGAACCACAAAATGTAAGAGATGCATGCAAAGATGAATGCTGGGTCAAGGCAATGGATGAAGAACTTGAGCAGATCGAAAAGAACAACACTTGGGAGTTGGTTCCTAGACCAAAAGATAAGAATGCCATAGGGACAAAATGGATCTTCAAAAATAAGTTGAATGAAAATGGGGAAGTAATTAGAAACAAGGTCAGACTTGTTTGTAAAGGGTATGCTCAACAAGAAGGAATAGACTTTGATGAAACTTTTGCTCCCGTTGCTAGACTTGAGGCCATCTGAATGTTCCTTTCTCTCTCAAGCTTTCAGAAGTTCAAAGTATTTCAAATGGACGTGAAATCAGCCTTTCTGAATGGAGACTTAGAAGAAGAGGTGTACATTGAGCAACCAGATGGTTTCATTCTTGGGAATGATCCAAATCTTGTAAGTAGACTAAAAAAGGCTCTTTATGGTCTTAAACAGGCTCCAAGGGCTTGGTACTATCATTTGGACAAATATCTTCATCAACAAGGCTTTTCAAAGGGTTCAATAGATAGCAATATTTATATAAAAATTGAACATGACAAATTGCTAATACTTGTTATGTATGTAGATGATATTATCTTTGGCAGCAACGAAGAAACTATGAGTCAAAGCTTTGCCTTGGTGATGCAGAAAGAATTCGAAATGTCATTGCTTGGAGAGCTGACATATTTTCTTGGTCTACAAATCCAACAAAATGAAGGCGGTACCTTTTTGTCTCAAACCAAATACCTCAAGCAGATCTTGAAGAAGTATGGCATGGAAGATTCAAAGCCAGTATGTACCCCTATGGTTACAGGATGCAGCCTCAGTGCAAATGATGAATCAGTAGCAGTGCATCAACCAACCTATAGATCCATGATTGGAAGTCTACCTTATTTGACAGGTACCTGACCAGACATCATGCATGCAGTGGGAATAGTTGGAAGATTTCAAGCAAATCCCAAGGAAACTCATCTTCAGGCAGTTAAGAGAATCTTCAAGTACCTTCACAGAACTCAAAACTATGGCTTATAGTATCCTAGAGATACAAATCTCACACTTCATGCTTATACAGATGCAGATTGAGCCGTAAGCGTGGACGACAGGAAGAGCACAAGTGGTGGTGCGTTCTTTATGGGTTCCAGATTAGTATCTTGGTTCAGCAAGAAACAGAGTTCGATTGCTTTATCTACAGCTGAAGCGGAATATGTAGCTGATGCATCTTGCTGCACTCAACTCCTTTGGATGATGTAGACCTTGCAGGGTTTTAAAATCACTTGTACACCACCTATCTCCATCCTATGTGATAATACAAGTGCTATCAGCATTTCAAAGAACCCAGTCATGCATTCAAAGACCACGCATATACCTATCAAATATCATTTTCTTCAGGAACAAGTGCTTGAAAAAAAGGTCAAGTTGGAGTATGTTCCTTCTTAGGAACAAGTTGCTGATATACTCACCAAACCATTGCCCAGGGAGACCTTTAAATACCTCAGGAAAAAGCTGGGGGTAGTTGATGCATCATCTTGTTGTTGAATCTCATCTGTTTCAGAGATTGTTGGTTGTACGCGAGTTCCATATGGGGTATATGCGTACATTTTCTAGGTTATGGATTGGTTGAAGATCGAATGGCACAGGTTCAGGGGGAGCATATATTCTTCTAATAATGCATTGTTGGCATTATGGTAGAAGATCTCGGAGGAGAAAGTACAGAAGGAGATCATGGATGCTGATCTCAATATTGCTGCTAATATGTCTCTATCTCTCTTGTCAAGGTCATGTATGGTGTATAGTAGATTATGGTTCTTCTTGAAGAATGTTTCTTGTGCAGATCTCGTCTATAGTCAGGGGGAGCTCATTCAAAAATTTCAGTAGGCATTGAGGGGGAGTATGGACAGCAAAGCAAGAGAATATCTTGGTTCGCCCTTTGCCCTTGATGTCAAAGGGGGAGAATGAATTTGAGGATCTTGAGGTTGCCATTAAGTCCAAAGGGGGAGATTATTGGAATTATGATTCAGGTTTGGCGCTATGGCACAGGTGTTGTACTTGATGGAAACTCACTCAAGTGGAACAACCCTGTTCTGACTCTCAAAATGATGAAAAATAAGGGGTTCGCGGGTACACCGTTCAAAAGGTGCGGACCCACAGGCATGCCATTCACCAAGTGCGGTCATGTCCACAGGTTATCCGAATAGAAGGTGCGGACCCCAGTCCACTCACTCCAATGCAAAGAAAGCACGCACATGTGCGAATTCTTATGTCTGGCCCATGGTATTTAGCCCGACGTTCATGATCCTATGGTTTTGGCCCGTGGTATAGGATCTAAATTATTGAACCCTGGTTTGGATCCCTTGTATTGGTTTTCGATGGTTTTGTCCCATGGTGTGAATAAGGGCTTGCCTATAAAAAGGAAAGGAGATCACTTGGCTAGTCACTTGTGAAATTTGAATATCTTAAGATCTGAAATTTTGGGTGATCGGTTTTAAAAGCTAGATCTAAATCAAGGTGAAATTTAAGGTGAATCTATTGATAGGTCGTGATCTCTTGGGCACATGATCATATCTGTGGATCTGACTGTCTATAGCGTATTAGAGGACTGTTAATTTGGCTCTATTCAGAGGTCTGCAAGCGATCCACAGTGCAGGTGCGGGGGTCCGTAGCACAGCAAAAGGCACAGGTGCGGGGGTCCGCAACGAAGCAGAAGGCGCGGGTGCGAGGTACGCAGCATAGTAGAAGGCACAATGCAGAGGTACGTAGAGGAACAAAAGGACTAGGTGCGAAGGTATGCTTTCTGGCAGACAGTGCAGGTGCAGATCTGAGCAGAGGTACGCAGTGCAGCAGAAGGAGTAGGTGCGGAGGTACGCAACGCAGAAGAAGGACTAGGTGCAGATCTGCGCAGTTTAGACACAGAAGAGCTACAAATATTCGCAGGTTTCTATAGGTGAAGTTGAGGAATTTTTTTCAAATATTTGTTGGCTTTCTTTTATCTATTGCTGAAGAGTTCTGGGTTTAGATTACTAGTATTGCTGATCTAGTTACTGTATTCTGAGAAGTTATTGGTTGATTCATTGTTTGATTGAAAAAGGAGATTGGTTGATTCACATGTACTTGATGATTATTTGATGTTCATGGATCCGGTTTGAAAATTTATGAAAAGTGGTCCTTGGAAGAAAAGAAGTAGGTCAGTGCCTACGTACTAGTAGATTATCTAGTAGAAGAGCTAAGGGGGTTGTAGCTCCCTTCCAGGGGAGAAAATGAGAGAGGGTTGTAGCTCTCAGCAGGTTACAGCCTGTGTACTGGTAAAGGACTGCACCAGTACAAAATCATTGTAAAGTAAGTTTCTAATTGAAAGAAGATAGAGACATATTGCAGCAGGTGGTTTTCACCCACATTGGGTTTCCACCTTATATCTGGTGTTCCTTGGTGTGGTTATCTGCTTTTCTTGTTCTTTCTCATTATTATATGGTACTAACATACAATATAATGATCAATATCTGAAGAATAAATCAAAGTATAAATATATAAGATATATTGAAAAGAATTTTATAATACTGATTCACCCCCCCCCCTCTCAGTATTATTTCCAACACAGTATTCCCAACAATCCTAGCATGTTGGTATGATGAAAACTTGGTTATACAATGAAAATACCAAGATAGGGGAGAAAAATATCCAACACTATGGGTGATAGATAAAGGGGAAACATATATGACCTTATTGTCCAAAGATCCCTCAACCACAAGATCCCTCGATCTTAATTGCTCACCTTGGGAGCTTAGACATGGGGGAAGAGTTGGCTCAATGTTCTCGATATGTGATGCTTTATGTAGATCAATAACATATCCTCGTGCACATATCTGGTAATAATAATGTCTTAATAGCAGTTGTCTCTTATTCATACATGACATCAAATCAAATATCATATTAAAAAAAATATGTATATATATCACAAAAAGGATAATATATTCATCCTCCCTCTCAAGGAGGTGCCAACCATAAGCCTAATCTTGTCTCATAGTGCATTGCTATCCCAATATATGATGGTCTCTCAGTCCCCACAATATACAATATTATTTTCCAATTGGGTCCCACACTTTGTCATTGTAATGTATCCATGTCATATCCAGAACCTGCTCAAGCATCTCCCTAAAGAGCTTCTTCATCCTGCCATATAGCTACTCATGCTAGCAACGTCATAATTGGAATTGGTTGTTGTTAAAGCTATGAAATTATTATCCAAAACATCATGGAAGATATCATACTAAGGTATCATCTGGATGTGCTTGATAATAATGATCCCAATCATCATTATAGCATCCATGCAGTCACTTATCATAGTGAGAATATCTCAGATAAAAAAATTGTTCATCGCATGCAAATATCTCGAATGGTGCTTAGTGTCAACTCAGTGTGTATGAAGTGGCTCAATCCTGAATTCAATCAAGTTCTATGCTCAACATATGTGGATGGGTGTTCAAACAAAGCATCAACGCTTCAATCAACTGTGATTTTCTAGGTCAAGTTTAGTAATACCTTTTCATAACTTCTTGAATTAATTTTAGTATTCATATTGATAATTTAATATTAAATGATTTTTTTAAATAGTTTTTGTAATATTACTTATGACTAAATATATCTAATATTTTAACAATAAAATTTAATAACATTACTAATATTATTAAAATAAAATTTTAATCATATTATTAAATTTTATTATCATCTTAGTTTTATTTGGTCCTTTATTTTATTAATATTAATATTATTATTATTATTATTATTATTATTATTATTATTATTATTATTAGGATAATATTGGTATTTTAAGTTATTATCCGACCCTTATAATTTTGTTTTCATTTTTCATTTTATTTTATTATTTTGGTATTTATTTATTCACACTCTCTCCATTTTAGCTTTTCTCTCAAGCATCGTCCAAATGATGGATCCACTTTGGGATTCAACACATCGACAAACTATGACAACTAATATGGATACTCTGAATTCTTCTTCTACAAACTTCTTGAAATTCAATCGGAGTGTCCAAGGATTTTCATTTCCACTTTCCAACAATTCTTCAATAGCTTTGAAATATGGATCTTCTTTTCCAAACTTTAGAAATCATTTCATCATACCATGATTCATTATTTTGTGCTTCATAAGCCATATCCCTCTTACTTAGATAATCAAAGGCTCATTACTTGTCAATACTAGAACATTAACATATAAACCCAAAACCAAAATCAAAATCCTACCTTGGAACACTTACGAAGTAGAGGTTTGGATGAACACATAATCCTGGTTGCACCGGATAATTTTCAATGCAAAAATGTCAAGATGAAGGAGCTTACTTCATACAATGCACTTTGAAAACATAACAACCAAAACAATATGTTCATTCTTACATAAATCAATATTGTGCATTCAAATCAAGTAAGCTATCTTATCAAAGTTTAGAAGTTAGATCAAAACTAATATCAAAATCATTGTATCAAGTTCTTTGGACCAAGTTATAGGTAGAGCTCATATCCAAATATCAAAATATGACTTCATCTATCCACAAATTGTCATTTATCAAGAAATATCATATCAAACTTCATTAAGTCATTCTTATGATCAAAATATAAGTCACTAAATGCAAATGCATACACCAAGAATAAGTAATGCATGTTCCATCTATTTATTGTGAGGTTGCTGAGAACAAGGATGCCAATAAAAAATCATTATCGAATACCAATATTAGTCGCTAAAAGTCACTATGCCCATATACCATTACTACCAGAGCAAATCATTAGTCGTCAAATCAAATCATTAGTCATCAGGTCGAAGCCCGAATTTTCTATCATAGTGAGATCTATACTCCAAAACATATGTCAATCATCAAATCAAAGTTCTAAGTCATTATCATGTCAAAAATCCAAACACTGCTCATCTATATCAATCACACCAATCTAGTGAAATTCTTGCAACACAAATTTCAATAGTTAAATCACAATGACATATCTATATGCATATCTCAGTCACTTGCCAACACAAGTTCAGCATACATATTCATATTATAGTAAAAATTTGAAACTCCCTGGTCATAGAACTTTATGTTGTCTACTTCATGTTGGCAGGACATACATCCTTCACATGAATATCTAATTTCATGCACAAAAAATCATTTTTGTATCCTACAGGCATATTCAAACCTTTAGGCCTTCCTTTGTGTGGTTGGGAGGCTACAATCGCACCCTTAGGCTCGCTTCCATGCGAATGTGGCTTATCTTAAGGGAAAATAACTACAATATCCATGAAACTAGCCCAACAATGTTTATACCCAAAATTATGATTTTGAAGCTTGTGATGAACTTCTTTCATCTATGGTCAACTGTTGAACACTGCAATCACTAAGAGAAACCTACAAAAAAATGAAATTCCATATCTTAGGTCCCATTAAAATAGAGGAGGATTCATGCATGTGACTGGGATGCTTTGAGTCGCTCTATGAAGCCTACCAATGAGCGACTGAAGTTTGCAACTGATATTTTGAAACCCTAAATGTCGGTCATATGGAGGATGAGCTTTGCATGTCACTAGGATGATTCAGTCCATGGATGAGTCTGGTAGAGAGTGACTGCAGTTGTGATATCTGTGTCTTGTTCCTGTCACTAAGGCCTAAAACCCTAAAAATAAATCCAAGCTTTGGACCCCATAATTTCATCTTCAAGTGAGCATGTTCCTCCATAAATGAGTATCAAACTTATGTAAGAAAAAACCAAGATAGACGAGTGTATCATGATGATATCAAAATGAGGTAGAGGTTGCTTGTATTTCTAGCCTTCCAAGGGTGTCTACTTTTCTTTAGAGTCGACCTTCTCAAATAAGAACATGTGGGCTTTTCTTTATAAGTACACTTTCCCTTATCTATTTTGAGTGATATTTAGGTCTATTTTGGTACTCTCGAAAACAAGAATTCAAATAAATCATTATCTCCATCAAATGAGCTGTCCAAAGTTGAATTTGACCGTAGTTTCATATTTCAACACAACTCTCTCAACTATGGAGAATTCCACCTGTATCATGTCACGTGTATCTTTTCATCAAATCATATCCAATCACATGTATATCATCATCACGTATCATCATTCTTCATCTTGATTCATATTTTTCTTATTCCTACTTATCTCTTGCATTGTCCCTTATCATATGTTGAACATTCATGAATATAAAACAAGAATAATTTGGCGTTGGATGGGAGCTCAATCTACCATCCTCTATCCATTAGGGAGCCACTGCTACCACCCAGAATATCGGCTAGTGGGGAGCCAATTCTATGAACCACATCATCATCAGAGATAATATGATTAGGGAGAACATATCAACTTATTGGCACGTAAGGGAGCACATCTCAACCCATAATCTCAAAGGGGAGCTAAACATCTACAACCTCATATCGAGCAATAGGTGATATAGGGGCACCACTACTCAACGCATCCTAATGCCTATCGATCTTCCCTTCAATCATCTTCAAGTGTCATGTGGGAGAACACCCTCATCATAACCATCTTTTTTTGTACACCCCAAGTACACTCTTAACCTGTTGGATAGATAGTGAGAAATATTCCCAACAAGACTAGTGTATGGGTAGGATGCCAACTTGGGTATACTCTGCAAGGACCAAGATAGGTGAGAAACATATCCAATCCTATGGGTGACAGATAATGGAAAAACATATACGACCCTATTTTCCAAAGATACCTCAACCACAAGATCCCTCCATCTCAATTCCTCACCATGGGAAATTAGATATGGGGAAGAATTGGCTCAGTGTTCTCAATCAATGATGGTTTCTGTAGATCAACAACATATCCTCATGCTCATATCTAGTCAAATATCATATTATAATAAAAAATGTATATATATCATAGGAAGGATACTATGGTCATCCTCCCTCTCAAGAAGGTGCCAACCATAAGCCTAAGCTTGTCTCATAGTGCATGGTTGTCCCAATATATGAAGGTATCTCAATGATAACTATATACAATATTCTTTTCCAATTGGTTCCCACTCTTTGTCATAGAAATATGTCAATGTCATATCAAAAACTTGTTCAAGCATCTCTCTCAAGAGCTTCTTCATCTTGCCTTATAGCTAGTCATGCTAGCGATATCGTACTAAACATTGGTTACTTTTAAATGTACAAAATTCTCATCCAAAAGATCATGGGAGATGTAATACTAAAGTATCATCCGAATGTGCTCGACAATAATGATCCCAATCATCATTTGTACATCCATGTTGTCACCTATCATAGGAAGAATATCTCATATTAGGAATTGTTCATCCCATGCAAATATCTTGAAGGGTGATCAGTGGAAACTCTATGTGTATGAAGCGGCTCAATCATGAGTTCACTTAGGTGGCATGCCTATGTATATGAAGACTTATGCCATATGTTGGAGAGAGGGAATATTTACTTACATTTCCTCTAAATATTTCATTGCATATTGAGGCTTTGATGGTTTTTCTAGGTAAAATTGGCTTTCCTGTATCACTTCGGCATCATCTAGCAAATTGTCTCAATCCTATATGTGTATGTTTCGATATTGTATCATCATGTAGAAAATTGTCTCAATCATATAGGAGATAGTTATGATCTTGTAGCATCATGTTATGATCCTATAGCACAAAATCTGAGTCCTGTAGGAGGTAATATTTGCATGACAAGAGGTGGTGGGTCCACCTTTTTATTATTTCGTTAGTTATTTATTGATTTATTATTATTATTACTATAATTTTTATTTTTTTTCTCTTTTTTCATTGCATGCAAAATAAACTCAGAATGATTGGAGTTAACTGATCTAGTCCCACTACCCCTTGGCACTTCTTCTCATCTATCATGACTAAATTAGAACAACCCGATTTCTCAATTCTTTTTCACTTTTGTCTTGTTCCTCTCCCACACATGTGAAAATATTGGTGGAAAAGTGAAGTTAACTGCTATAGAAGGCCAAGGATGCTCTGTTACTAATTTTGGCTATAAAAAATATTTCATTCATACAATTGCAATGTTTTTTTAGCTGAAATAAGTCTGTAAGAGAGGTTTTGGGGATTGCATAGATGGGCCTTACCATTTATATGTTTTTGTAGGTGATATTGAGGTTGTTGATATGAATATTGAAGTTTCCTTTGGTGGTTCTGAAGTTGATGTGTTGATCACTTAATGTTTGCATGTTGTTGGCTTCTTGAGGTTTCATCTTCTTATGCTTGTTGCTCCATGATCTGGTCCTTCTTTTGAACAAAATAATTTTGTAGATATTTATGATAACTGTCCTAGTGGGAAAAGTCTATTGATGCAGGTTCTTCAAATAGTGGATTGATCTGCTATAGTTGGAGATGAACAATAACCCTGTAGAAGCTCCTTAAGATTTGTGTGGCTAACAAAGATCACTAAGATGGTCCTTCAATGTTTCAATATGGTTAAGTATTCATTCTGGTGTAGTCAAGTGCATCCAAATGTGGTTTTACAGGGTTTGTGTAGGCTGATATAGGATTGGATTCTTTCTTTTTGTAGTCACATATGCCACTCTAAGCCTACAATAATATTTATGAAATGAAATCAGAAGCGCCAATAATTCATGGTGATCTCATGGATAGGGACTAGAAACTTTGTTGGTGGTGAAAATTATGGAAGAAGGGGTTAAAATAACTTTTTTCAAGGACATAAATGCATTTTTGGGATGGAGAAATGACTAAATGGTGTGGAGGATAGAGTATGGAGGGTGATAGACTTATTTTTTCATTCCCTGAGGGAAACATAATATTTCCCCCTATCTCTATGTTGATCATAATCGTATAGAAATTCTAGTCAATCTTGTAGCACTACAAGACAATCATGTAGCATACTTATTAATCCATATCTCTCAAATCCTAGATTGGATTTATATAAAAAAAGTTGAGCATGTTCCATCATCTTTATGCATCTCCCCATAAACAATCTTGGCTAATGGATACATGAATCATGTGATAAATTAACAATAGTTTTAGGTGATGATATTAGATTTCTAAAAAGTTATGCACTATAATTTGCTAAACTTTCTTGAGCGTGTTACCATCATCCTTATGCATGTCCCTATGAAAAATCTCGCCCAATGGATTCATGGTTGTCAATATATGTGTGAAACAATTTATGCCCTGATTATTTTTACAATCTTGTAGTAACACACAACTTTCTTGTAGCACTTCACGAAAACAATGAAAATGAATTTGAAAGGCTTGAGAATTATGGGTGGATGTGGGAAATGGATGAGGGTGATGGATTGACATGGCCTTGATCCTATTTGAGCATCTAGCCAAGGAGGTGAAAGCTTAACTTTGACTTTACTTGACAAGATTTCTTATCAACTTATTCTTATGGTGGTAACTTATTCTTCTTTCTTGTAGAGGTTGGGGAGCGTCCGCATTCACCAAGTATAGATACCTAGGGAAAATAATATATATATATATATATATATATATATATATATATATATATATATATATATATATATATGTATATATATATATATTTTCAGTTTTTTCAATTGTTTAAATTCTTAGGTCTACTAGCTTCCTCAATGAAGTTTTCAACTAGTACATCTACCTAGGCACCTCCAAAGAGGTTTTCACCTAGGATCTTATTACTTTTTTGTCTTTTTTCCAATTCATTGACTTGCTCATGGAGTTTTTCACAATGAACCAATCTCAATATCCTCAAAGGAGGTTTTCAACTAAGATCTTCTTTTTTCACCTTTTTTTTCTCTTTTTCAATTTCCTATTCCTTTTTATATCCTACTCATCTTGAAGAAACACATTTTCTTTTTTTCAACTATAGGAATACTTCTAATGGATCCATGTGCACATCAACATGACAAATAAAATCATGTGTAGATTCAATACATATTATTTGACATGTACCTAAACATGAGAGACCAATTGTTTTGACTGGGAGGATATTAGGAATTGTTGAAGAAGAGTGTGTTGTTACATGTTAATGATTTCTTGGAACCATATTTAAATATAGTTGTGATGTTCTTGGTTCACTTGCATACTAGGAACACTTTTTGTGTTGTCTTCTACCATGACATTCAAAACTTCTTCTTTTTGTTCATTATTCTCTTGAATACATGGAACATATGATGGTAAACATGATGCAACTTTCCCAATCTAGGATTTTGTGTCTGCTCTCCATAAAATGTAATGCATGATTCTTTTGTCTCCTCATTTGAATGTTCTTTTTCCAATTGTTCTCCTTCAATGACATCAATATAATTTTTTTTTTTGTAATACTCTTCCTGAGCTAAGGTGAATACCATTCAAGTCAAGAGGAGTTGTTTGGAAGTATTCTACCTCAACATTATAAGTAGGTTGAGCTAATTGGTTATTTGGGTTCAAAAATGGTGATACAAGTTTTAGAAAATTATATATTACAGAGCAATGGAACACATAATATATTGCAGAAATATAAACACAAAAAATGCATAAAACAAGAGAGACACAAATATACATGGTTCACCCAGTTTGGGCTACGTCCACGGAGAAACAGCCAGTCCTTATTTTATTATATTATCCAGTAAACTGAAGAGATACAACCTACAACAGATCCACTGTAACTCCCTCTTCGCTGTAAATCTCCTCTCTCTTCCTCACTCAGAATATAGATATACATAGACATAATACAATTCCCTCATATATAGTGAGGGGTTTCCTTCTAGGGAGAAAAACCCTAATTTAAACATAACTTCTACCATCAGATCTCCACCTAATGAAAAACCCAGATTGACTATGAAATTACAACATTTTACAAGGAAATTTTACATCTATTTTTATCTTTGGGGGCATTGCCGCCCCATTTCGAACTGGATTCCAATGCAGCAATACCTTTGAATACAGAAGATAATCATGATTCACACCCAACAATCTCCCACTTGGAGACTGATTATAGCAACTCCACCGCTGCTTCATTTGCTACACAATGACTCCACTTTGGACCTGGCTATTTCTCATCTTCTTCATCAAACTTGAAGACCAATTAAAACTGAGCATATTCTCAGTTTCTCCTTGGTTACAACTTTTGTTAACATATCTGCAGGACTCTGGATAGTGTGTATCTTTTCCAACTTCAACTGTCCATCTTCCAATGCTGATGGTATGAAATGGTACTTGAGCTGTATATTCTTAGTCTTTGAATGAAATATAGAGTTCTTTGCAAGATGTATGGCACTCTGGCTATCACTGAATAACGTACCCAACTCCTGCTTCATACATAATTCATCCAGAAACCTTTGTAACCAAGTCATTTATTTACAAGCCTCTGTAGTAGCAACATACTATGCTTCTGTTGTCAAGAGTGCAACAACGCTGTCATTTCGAGACCCAACATACAACTGTTCCATCTACAATAAATACATATCCCGTACTGCTCCTCTTATTATCTCTGTCACCTGCCATATCTGCATCAACATATCCCTGTAGAGAAATATTTGAGCCACCAAAACATAATTCTTGATTTGTGGTAGCTCTCAAAGACCTGAGAATCCACTTCACCTCCATCCAATGTTATTTTCCTAGATTGTTTGTGTACCGGCTTACAACTCCCATTGCATGTGCAATATCAGGCCTTGTGCAGACCATTGCATACATTAAGCTTCCAACTGTTGATGCATATGAAACTTTAGACATATTATCCATGTCTTCTTGGGTTTTTGGGCACATTTCCTTTCTTAATTTGAAATGGTTAGCCAAAGGTATACTAACTAGTTTTTCATTCTGCATATTAAACCTTTTCAACACCTTTCTATGTACTCACATTGAGACAATGTTAATTTGTGATTCTTCTTGTCTCTAGTTATTCTCATACCAAGGATTTGTTTTGCAGCACCCAAATCCTTCATTGCAAATGAGTTTGCCAATTTTCTTTTGAGCACATTTATTTCCTGCATGTTAGAACCTACAACAAGTATGTCATCTACATACAATAACAATATAATACAGCTACCATCATTTTTCTTTTTCAATTAAACACAATGAATATAGTGACATCTAGTACAACCTTGTTCTGACATAAACTTGTCAAATTTTAGATACCACTGCCTTGGAGCTTGTTTTAAGCCATACAAGCTCTTCTTCAACCTACAAAACTAGTTTCTCCTTCCCTTGTACCTCATATCCTTGTGGCTGCTAGATATATATCTCTTCCTCCAAATCCCCATGGAGAAACATTGTCTTTATATCTAACTGGTCAAGATGCAAATCTTCAGCTGCTACTAGACTTAGAATAGCTCTAATTAAAGTCATTTTCACAATAGGAGAAAATATTTCCTCAAAATCAATACCTTTCTTCTGTCCAAACCCCTTCACCACAAGCCTAGCTTTGTACCTCTGTTTTCCTCCATATTCTTCCTTCAATTTGTAAACCCATTTATTCTATAATGTTGTTTTACCTGCAGGCAACGTGACTAAGTCCCAAGTCTGGTTATGTTCTAAGGAATCCATCTCTTCTTTCATGGCTTGCTCCCACTTCTTCCTGGTTTCTACCTGCACTGCTTCTTCATAACATTCTGGTTCACTAGAATCAGTGAACAATACATAATATAATGAAGGAGAGTATCGTTCAGGGGGTCTACTTATCCTGGTAGATCTTATAACACTGCATTCAAGTGTTTGAAGTGTTTGTTGCTATTGTGGTTATTGTTCTGACTGTTGATCATTATGATTTTCAGGCACCATCACCTTTCCTGTGATATCGTCAAGCACTATGTATTCTCTGTTTTCTTTTTCCTATTTATTTTCCTGCAGCTAATCCTTATACAAAACCTTTTCATTGAACATAACATCTCTGCTCCTAATGATTTTGTGTTTTTCATAATCATAAAAGCGATAACCAAAATCATTAACACCATATCTAATAAAGGTACATTTCTTTGAGTTTTCCTCAAGCTTTGTTCTATTTTCTTTATTAATGTGGACAAAGGCTTCACAACCAAAAGTCTTTAAAAAAGAGTAGTTTACCTTTTTACCTATCCATGCCTCCTCTAGAATACCACCATCTAAGGAACTTGAAGGCCCTTTATTTATTAGATAAACAACAGTATCTACAACATCTACCAAAAATTGTAAACACAATCCTACATGCAATCTCCTGCACCTTGCACGCTCCATGATTGTCCTGTTCATCCTTTCTGACACGCCATTTTCTTGTGATGTTCCTAGAACTGTCTTCTCTCTATGAATTCCATTCTTTGAACACTACCTATCAAACTCTTTGCTGCAATATTCACCTCCATTTTCTGATTTGAGACACTTCAACCTTTTTCCTATCTCATTTTCAACCAAAGATTTCCATTTCTTGAAAGCATCAAATATATCAGATTTATTTTGAATACAATAAATCTAGGTTTTTCTTGTTGCATCATCAATAAAAGTAACATAATAACGAGAGCCACCAAGAAATCATACCTGAGCAAGTCCCCATACATCTGTATACACAATCTCTAATTTTTCACCCTTATTTTCTTTCCCAACCCTAAGGAATCTGACTCTCTTATGTTTTCCATAAATAAAACTCTCACATAATTTTAAATCAACATGCTTCAAACCTAGCAACAAATTTCTTCAGTGAAGAATCTGCATCCCCTTCTCACTCATCTGCCCGAGCCTATGATGCCACAATCCCGTATCTTCTCCTGTATAGGTTTAAACATTAACGAAATTAGAAATACCATTGCATAAATACAATGTACCAACCTTTCCTCCTTTTGCTATTATGAAGGATCCTTTAGTGACCTTCCAGGTTTTATCTATGAAAGTAGTTACGCAACCTTCACCTCCCAACTGCCCTATTGAAATCAGATTTTTCTTCAGATCTGGAACACTCCTTACCTCCTTCAATAGCCACTGATTTCCATTTTTTTGTTTTATGAAAACTGTACCCATTCCAATGATTTTACAGGGTTTTTCATCACCCAATCGAACCTGTCCAAAATCTCGTTGAACATAATCATGAATATGTTTCCTATCAGGTGTGGCATGGAATGAGGCCCTTGAATCTACCACCCAGGCATCAATAATATTTTCTAATGAAAGAATTAAAGCATCTTGCAACACATCACCTGTTACATTTGCTTCATCATTAGTTTCTTGTTGCGTGTCTCCTTTTCCCTTCCAATACTTGCAATATTTCTTCAGGTGTTCTTTCTTCTCGAATTTCCAGCACACTATCCCTAACCTAGACTTGGATCTGCCTTTTCTTGACTTACTACGGTATCCTGGGCTCTTTATTCTTTCCCTTTTTCTTCCCCTAGTCTCTACAATCAAAGCATTACCTGACGTCTCAACGGAGCTTTTCTGTCACATTTCCTCACTAAGGATTGCACCGACAACATCATCAAACTTTGGTAATGAGCACAAAAATAACAGAGCCCTAACTTCATCATCAAATGCTACCCCTACAGAACTTAACAGACTTGTAACTGTATTAAAATCTTTTAAATGGTCTGCAACAGATCCACCTTCTGACATCTTCATATTAAATAAACACTTCCTAAGAAATACCTTATTTGAGGCTCAGGGGTTTTCATATAGTTTCACCAATTTCGACATTAAACTCCCTGTTGTCATTTCCTTTGAAATATTAAATGCTACTGATTCCACTAGGCACAACTGTATTGTTCCAAGTGCCTTTCTCTCGAGAATATTCCATTCTGTGTCTGTCATACTCATCAGCTTCTTTGTCTTTCTTCTTAATGGTAGGTACAGATCTCTCTGATACAGATAATATTCCATCTGCATCTTCCACAGCTCGTAGTTTTGGCCGTTGAATTTTTCGACCCTAAACCTACCAACTTCTGCCATTTCTCCCACTCGAACCAGGAGCCCTTCTCTCCTGCGAGGTTATTAGCCAAATAGACCTTCAGCTCTGATACTAGTTGTTAGAAAATTATATATTACACATCAATGGAACACATAATATATTGCAAAAATATAAACACAGGAAACACATAAATCAAGAGAGACACAGATATACGTGGTTCACCCAGTTTGGGCTATGTCCACGGACAAATAGCCAGTGGTTATTTTATTATATTATCCAGGAAACTAAAGAGATACAACCTATAACAAATCCACTGTAACTCCCCCTTCACTCTTAATCTCCTCTCTTTTCCTCACTCAGAATACAGATATATATAGACGCAATACAATTCCCTCATATATATCGAGGGGTTTCCTTCTAAAGAAAAAAACTCCTAAATTAAACATAACTTCTACTGTCAGATCTCTGCCTAATGAACGACCCAAATTGATTATGAAATTACAACATCTTACAAGGCAATTTTACATCTCTTCTTAGCTTCGGGGCTGCTGCCCCTGAAACCCCCTACTATGGGGAGCTGCACAAAGGTCGCAGTCGCCCCCACAGCCCCCCACCCCTAGGGACCCCCCTTGCAGTGAATATTTTACAGGCGACAACGTTTCGAACTAGGGTCCAATGCAATGATACCTTCGAATACAGAAGACAATCAGGCTCCACACCCAACAACAAGTATTTGAATGAGAGTGGACCTTTTAGATGGATGTGGTTGAGACTATGGTTTTGGCAGAGTTGGATGGTATGGATAACATGGAGTTGGGTATGGACAACATTGAGGAAATAATTGATGATATTTTTTACTTCTCCCATAAGGTTATTTCCAATTTTGTTTCCAAGATTGGTTTTAGGGTTGATATGGCCAAGTTTCCCATGTTGGAAATAATACTGAGAGGGGGGGTGAATCAGTATTATCAAGCCAAATAATTCCTTTTTAAATTCCAGATGATATACGCTACTTCAATTAAAAAAACTCGTGTATATACGCAACTCCAGATAAAGAAACCCGTGTATATAAATCAAACTTATAATTTGAATTATCTTTTAGATGTCAGTTATTAATCTGTGATTCAGATGCACATAAATAGTACCAGAAACAGTGAAACAGAGCAGAAGACAGTCGCACACAAGAACACAAGATATAAGGAGGAAACCCAAAGTGGGTGAAAACCCCCTGCTGCAATTCGTCTCTATCTTCTTTTTAATTAGAAAGTTCTCTTTACAATGTCTTGTACTGGAGCAGACTTTACCAGTACGCAGGCAGCAACCTGCAGAGAGCTACAACTCTCTCTCGTTTTCCAGTTTCCCTGGAAGCGAGCTCCAACCCCCTTAGTTCTTGTACTAGATTGAGATACTAGTACGCAGGCTCCTACCTACAGAAGGCAGCAACCTTCTCTTTGATTTCAGGGACCTCGTTTCATTAATTTTCAGACTGGATCCATAAGTAGCATCAATCAAACATCAAGAATGTCTACATAACCCAAACTCCTTTTCACCAATCAAAAGCTGAAACAAATGAGCACTTCTCTGACCACTGAACCCAGAACACAGTAACTGTAATCAAACACACAATCTGAACCCAGAACACTGCAGTAATAAAACAAAAGCAGCTAGAACATAAATCAAGATATATACACTACTTCACTTTTCATCAACCTGCGAGTATACGCTTCTGTACCACAACCAACCTGCATATACGCGCCTTTCATTCACATAAAAAGCATATATACACACCTTCAATTCACTGAACCTGCGTATAGATATATAAAGGACAATTTATTCTTTTAAGCATTCAGACATTAGTTAGCACAGATTTATAGATCAAGAGTGCGCCACATATAACAGATCAAAATCATACAGAGATACCAATGTTCAAGCCTTGAGATTTAGATCTATCAATAGTCCTTATCCTTCTTGCGCTCAGGTTCCTCCTTCATTCAGATCTAGATCTGCACCATAACCCAATCACCTGTATTCCAGATCTATCACAATATCAGATATTCAAATAATTCACATGATTCCTTGCCACATGATCTCCTTCCTCTTTTATAGTTTTAGGCCTTCCTCAATACCACGGTCCAAAACCATAATAAACCAATACCATCAACTCAATACGAGGGATCAACACAACTGTCGAGATACCATGGTCCAAAAACATAGGTTCAAATTCCAAGGACTAACTGCCATGGACCAAAGGTAAGATTTCCAACATATACGCGCTTTTCTTTGCATGAAAGGGCGTGTATACGCATACGCACTTTTATAAAGTCCAACCTGCGTGTATACACGACTTGATCTTAATGAACCTGCGTATATGAATTTTCTCTTCATTCTTGTAGTCTGAACTAAGATCTGTCATCAGAGAGAGTTGCCATCAAGGACAACACCAGTACCATAGTGTCACGCCTGAGCCATAATGCCAACAATCTCCCCCTTTGGACTTGATGGCAACCCCAAGATCCTCAAAGTCAAGATCCTCAAAGTCATTCTCCCCCTTTGCCATCAAGGGCAAAGGGGTGTGCTCCCCTTGAGTTCATGTTGATCTCTGCTTTGCTGTGCTGAACATGCTCCCCCTGACTGTAGGCAAGATCTACAAAAAGATGTTCTTCAAGAAGAACCATGACTTTAAACATCATAAAGGACCTTCCTATCACCAAAAGACTCAATAAATACAACCATCACCCAACCAAGTGGGGATCATCCATCCAACCAAGTGGAGATACAACAAAAATTCACATATGACAATCAATTGCATCAATCATCCCAGGCATAGTGGGGAAACCAAAATAGGCCGTTACATGACCTTGATAAAAAATATACATGACATAGAGACGAAATAAGAAGACTAAGCAAAACACCAATGACAATTATCATCTGACAATCACTGTCGATATCAGCAATCAAGTTCTCCTTCTGATCCCTTTCTGCAGCTGATCCACCTAAACCAAAACAGCTTGAGTACTAGAACCAAGAACTTCTAAGGTAATGCCAACAATGCATTATTAGAAGATTAATTGCTCCCCCTGAACCTGTGCCTGATGATCTCTGACAGACCCATATCAGATGCTCTTCAACTAGAATCTTCCCTTGCTGATTTTCTTCAGAACTCCATATACACGACTGCACCTGCACAAATCAGCGTATGTATGCGAATTACCCTCATCCAACTCGCATACACCAACTTTTCTTTGGAACAGACAAGCTTCAATAGCAGGATGAAGCATCAATGACTCCCAGCTTCTGTCTGAGATATTCAAAAGTTTCTCTAGGCAGTGGTTTGGTGAGAATATCAGCAACTTGTTCCTTAGAAGGAACATACTCCAATTTGACCTTTTGTTCCAACACTTGTTCCCAGAGAAAGTGATACTTGATCGGTATGTGCTTGGTCTTTGAATGCATGACTGGGTTCTTTGAAATGCTTATTACACTTGTATTATCACATAATATAGAGATAGGTGGAGTACAAGTGATTTGAAAATCCTGCAAGGTTTGCATCATCCAAAGGAGTTGTGTGCAACAAGATGCAGCAGCCACATATTCCGCTTCTGCTGTAGATAAAGAAATCGAACTCTGTTTCTTGCTAAACCAAGATACTAATCTGGAACCCATAAAGAATGCACCACCACTTGTGCTGTTCTTGTCATCCACACTTCTGTCCTAATCTGCATCTGTGTAAGCATGAAGTGTGAGATTTGAATCTCTAGGATACCATAAGCCATAGTTTTGAGTTCCTTGAAGGTACCTGAAGATTCTCTTCACTGCCTGAAGATGAGTTTATTTTGGATTTTCCTAAAACCTTCCAACTATTCCCACTGCATGCATAATATTTGGTCGGGTACCTGTCAAATAAAGCAAACTCCCAATCATGGATCTATAGGTTGGTTGATGCACTGCTGCTGATTCATCATTTGCACTAAGGCTGCATCCTGTAACCATGGGGGTACATACAGGTTTTGAATCTTCCATGCCATACTTCTTCAAGATCTGCTTGAGGTACTTGGTTTGAGACAAGAAAATACCACCTTCATTTTGTTGGATTTGCAATCCAAGAAAATATGTCAATTCTCCAAATAATGACATTTCGAATTCTTTCTGCATCACCAATGCAAAGCTTTGACTCATAGCTTCTTCATTGCTCCCAAAGATAATATCATCTACATACAAAACAAGTATTAGCAATTTTTTATTTTCAATTTTTATATATAGATTGCTATCTGCTGATCCTTTTGAAAATCCTTGTTGATGAAGGTATTTGTCCAACTGATAGTACCAAGCCCTTGGAGCTTGTTTAAGCCCATAGAGAGCTTTTTTAAGTCTTCATACAAGATTTGGATCATTTCCAAGGATGAAGCCATCTGGTTGCTCAATGTACACTTCTTCTTCTAAGTCCCCATTCAAAAAGGCTGACTTCACATTCATTTGAAATACTTTGAAATTTTGAAAGCTAGAGAGGGCAAGGAACATTCTGATGGCCTCAAGTCTAGCAACAGGAGAAAAAGTTTCTTCAAAGTCTATTCCTTCCTGTTGAGCATACCCTTTGCAAACAAGCCTGGCCTTGTTTCTAATAACTTTCCCATTTTCATTCAACTTGTTCTTGAAGATCCATTTTGTTCCTATGACATTCTTGTCTTTTGGTCTAGGAACCAACTCCCAAGTGTTGTTCTTTTCGATCTGCTCAAGCTATTCATCCATTACCTTAACCCAACACTCATCTTTGCATGCTTCTTTTACATTTTTTGGTTCAGTGGAAGAGAGCAATGCCAAATAGCTTGAAGCTTCTGCTATTGTTCTTCTTGTTTGTATACCTGCCTCTTTTTGCCCCAAAATTTGAGATTATGGATGATTCTTCTGAACATATATGGATGGAGTCTTCTCTTCTATCCTTATCTATTCCTCTGGTGCCTCTTGGGGTTCTTCTTCATCATCTTCTTGATTTGGAGAGTAGTCTTCATCCTCATCGATGTTTTCATGATATACTTGCCTGGGGATGTATCCTTTTTCATCAACCACTACATCAATACTGTCAACAATTCTTCCAAGTCTTTTATTGTAACACTTATATTCTTTGTTGTAGGGAGAATAAACAAGAAGAATGCCTTCATCTGCTCTAGGTTCAAGTTTTCCAAGCTGCTCATCAGTATTCTTAATATAGCATTTGCTCCCAAAAATTTTGAAATGCTTTACCGAAGGAGTCTCACGATACCAGAGCTCATGAGGAGTTTGAGTGTTGTTCACTCGAACATTTGTATTGTTGAGAATAACAACCGTAGCATATGCAGCTTCACCCTAGAAAGTTGCGGGAGTTCCGGATTCATCAAGCATAGCACGAGCCATTTGTTGGACTGTTCTGTTCATTCTTTCTACCACTCCATTTTGCTGAGGAGTTCTAGCTGTGGAGAATTCCCTTCTTATCCCATGTTCTTCAAAAAAATCAAAAAATTCATTTGAGGTAAACTCCCCACCTCTGTCAGACCTGAGGCACTTAATTTTGTAACCTGATTCATTTTCAACCAAGGCTTTGAAGGATTTGAATTTTTCGAATGCTTCATCCTTGTGCTTCATAAGTCCTAACCAAACAAACCTGGAGAAATTGTCAATGAATAATATCAAGTATTCTTCTCCTCGAGGTGTCCTTTTCCTAAAGGGACCACATACATCTTTATGGACTAGCTCAAGAGGCATGCTAGCTGATCCTTCCTTCTCTGGAAAGTTAGTTCTGGTTTGTTTTCCAAACTGACATGATTTGCATATGGTGTTGTCTGGAATTTTGATATCTGGAAGACCACGAACTGCCTGATATTTGCATGCCTTCCTTATTTGTGAAAAGCTTAGATGCCCCAGCCTTCGGTGTCATAACCAATGTTCATCATCCTTGCTCAAGTAGCATTGTTGTTGTCCTTCTTCAAATATGTATAGATTATTTGGAGTTCTTCTACCTTTGATCACCATTTTCCCTGTATCAAGATCACGAACACTACACCCATTTGATCGAAATATTACTTCAGTTCCTTGGTCGCACATCTGACTGACACTTAGAAGATTATGCTTCAAGCCATCAACATACAAAACATTTCCAGCTTTGACCTTTTCTTTCAACTGAGCAGTGCCTTTTACTTTTATAGCTGCAGGAGTATCATTTCCAAAAGAAACTTTCTTTTCCTTTTCTAAAGCAGAATATGATTGAAGTTTTTCTTTATCACCTGTCATATGCTTCGAACATCCACTGTCAATGTACCATAGATTTTCCTGTCCCTCTGCATAAAAGGCTATCCCACATCTTTCTGTTTGTGGTTCCTTTATTCTCCATGTTCTTGTGCTTGAGGCTTGTTCCTTTGTCTGTTGAAACTTGCTCCTTCATTCAGAATCTTCATCACCAAAGTTATTGCAAATAGAACATTCAATTTCATTTTCAAGAGCCGAAAAGTTGTTATAGGTCCTTTTTGTGATCCCAGTCATACTTCTTCGTTTTTGAGCTTCTCTAGTCATGATTGTTTTATATGCAGCACATTGAGCTGCTTTGTGACCAAAGTTATGGCAAGAGAAACATTGTCCATTGAAGAAACTTCTGCGGTTATCAAATCTACCAGCCGAATGATTGTAATTTCTATTGTCATTCATTCTTGAAGAAAATTGAGAGGATTTTACCTGTGGCTGGCTGTAGCTTTTGTTTAAGACTGATTTCCCCTGATTTACTTGATAGCCTTTGTTTGTTCTTGATGTAACGCGTCCCTGCTTTACCTGGTGATCTCCATTGTGCTTTTGCTCATTCCTTCTTGTTGCATCAAGGTAACTCTTTGAGGTGGAAGCTTGAGATGTTTCTACATTATACCCCAAACCTGTCTTGTTTAGCGGAGAACGTTGTACATTGATGATCTCATCCAGAGTTTCAGATCCTTTGACAAACTTAAGATTAATAGCCTTTGTTTTCTCAATTTCGTTTCTAAGGCCGACAATTTCACATTCTAATTTTTCAAGAAATTTTTCTTTTTCATCAATTTGAAATTGTAGAGTATCAATGATCACATTCTTTTCTTCCATACATGTCTTGAGTCTAGAAATCTCTTCATAAAAGCTATCCACATCTATAGCATCCATGTAATCATCATCTTCAAAGGCCATTAAAAGTTTATAGTCATTACCTCGTTCATCTTGATCACTATTTGATAGACCATCACTGTCTTCATGAGTGTAGTAGCTTTTCTTATTTGCATTATGTTTCTTGCTCCTTCTAATAGGTTCCCTTCCCTTGTCGATCTTATCCTTGTGAGGACATTTGGCAGCATAGTGACCTACTCTTCCACAAGCAAAGCATTTGAAGGGCAACTTACCTCTGAACCATCCAGCACCCCGTTGAAGATTTCTGACAAAATTTGATTCTTCTTCTTCTTCTGACCCATGTCTTGATTCATAGTACTCTTCTTTGCCTGAAGCCTTGAAGGCAGCTTCTCTCCTGTCAGATGGACCTCCTTTCCTCATTTCATAAGCAGTTAGAATTCCGTGTAGCTGAGACATAGTAAGAGTTCGTAGATTTTCCTTTTCTTCTATTGCAGACGCTTTAGATTCAAACTTGGGGGACAATGATCTTAGGACTTTTTCAACCACAATAGCCTCTTTTATTTCTTCACCCAATTTTTTCATGCAATTAACAATCTCGTCTACCCGAAGGAAATAGTTAGCCACACTTTCATCATTATACATTATGAGATTCTCATACTGAATCCTGAGGGTTTGAAGTTTAGCACGCTTTACCTGTTCATCTCCTTCGTATCTCAAGACAATCTTGTCCCATATTTCTTTTGCAGATTTATATTGCATAACCTTCACGAATTCTATTTGAGATAAGCATCCCAACAGAGTATTGACTGCTTTAGCATTTGCTTCATATTTCTTCTTCTCGGACGGATCTGTAGGAGTAGTTGAAGGAAAAGTGTAGCCTGTATCTATGATATCCAAAACTTCTGTACCAAGAGATTGAAGATAGGCAGTAACTCTTACCTTCCAATAATTGGAGTTTGTCCCATCAAAAATTGGTGGCCTGATTGATGCTTCCCTCTCATAGTTTCTCATGATGAATGATCTTCCTTCAAGCGATCAAGCTTCTCTGAAGGACCTGCTCTGATACCAATTATTGGAAATAATACTGAGAGGGGGGGTGAATCAGTATTATCAAGCCAAATAATTCCTTTTTAAATTCCAGATGATATACGCTACTTCAGTTAATAAAACTCGCGTATATACGCAACTCTAGATAAAGAAACCCGCATATATAAATCAAACTTATAATTTGAATTATCTTTCAGCTGTCAGTTATTAATCTGTGATTCAGATGCACATAAACAGTACCAGAAACAGTGAAACAGAGCAGAAGACAGTCACACACAAGAACACAAGATATAAGGAGGAAACCCAAAGTGGGTGAAAACCCCCTACTGCAATTCGTCTCTATCTTCTTTTTAATTAGAAACTTCTCTTTACAATGTCTTGTACTGGAGCAGACTTTACCAGTACGCAGGCTGCAACCTGCAGAGAGCTACAACTCTCTCTCGTTTTCCAGCTTCCCTGGAAGGGAGCTCCAACCCCCTTAGTTATTTTACTAGCTTGAGATACTAGTACGCAGGCTCCTACCTGCAGAAGGAAGCAACCTTCTCTTTGCTTTCAGGGACCTCGTTTCATTAATTTTCAAACTGGATCCATAAGTAGCATCAATCAAACATCACTCCTTTTCACCAATCAAAAGCTGAAACAAATGAGCACTTCTCTGACCACTGAACCCAGAACACAGTAACTGTAATCAAACACACATTCTGAACCCAGAACACTGCAACAATAAAACAGAAGCAGCTAGAACATAAATCAAGATATATACGCTACTTCACTTTTCATCAACCTGTGAGTATACACTTCTGTACCACAACCAACCTGCGTATACACGCCTTTCATTCACATAAAAAGCATATATACGCACCTTCAATTCACTGAACCTGTGTACAGATCTATAAAGGATAATTTATTCTTTTAAGCATTCAGACATTAGTTAGCCCAGATTTATAGATCAAGAGTGCGCCACATATAACAGATCAAAATCATACAGAGATACCAATGTTCAAGCCTTGAGATTTAGATCTATCAATAGTCCTTATCCTTCTTGCGCTCAAGTTCCTCCTTCATTCAGATCTAGATCTGCACCATAACCCAATCACCCGTATTCTAGATCTATCACAATATCAGATATTCAAATAATTCACATGATTCCTTTCCACATGATCTCCTTCCTCTTTTATAGTTTTAGGCCTTCCTCAATACCACGGTCCAATACCATCAACTCAATACGAGGGATCAACATGTCTGTCGAGATACCATGGTCCAAAACCATAGGTTCAAATTCCAAGGACTAACTGCCATGGACCAAAGGTAAGATTTCCAACATATACGCGCTTTTATTTGCATGAAAGTGTGTGAATACACATACACACTTTTATAAAGTCCAACCTGCGTGTATACGCGATTTGATCTTAATGAACCTGCGTATATGAATTTTCTCTTCATTCTTGTAGTCTGAACTGAGATCTGTCATCAGAGAGAGTTGCCATCAAGGACAGCACCTGTACCATAGTGTCACACCTGAGCCATAATGCCAACATCCCAAGCAAAAGTTGTGTTCCAATTACACTAAGATGGATGTGCATACCCTTGAAATTGTGAATTAGTTTCTTACATCATAGTCAGTTGACTAGGATGCCATAGCCTTCTTGGAGCTACTTAACAAATTTTCTTTGGCATTTGAATTGCTCCACTTCATTCTTGGTAAACTTCCTTCGACCTTGGTAGTGATGGGCAATATTTACTAGCATGTGATTCTGTATAGATAACACAAATTTCAACATCTTATTTTTTTCTCATTTTGCATTATTAACACATTTATTTTTTGACTTAGTTTTTAACTAATTTATATTTTAAATTTATCAAGAAAATTTTCAAGGCCAACTTGAATTACCAATCTCAATGTTGATTTACTTACTCTTACCCTTCCACTTGATTTTCGCTTTCATATCTGTTGGGCACAACCCAACTTTGCCTAATTTTTTGTGAAGACAGAGCATTTTGTGGAGTGGTGTGCAAAGTAAAGAATGAAATGGATTGCAAAGCAGACCTCATCGTGGAGAGGTAGAGCATCAAGTGGACCACGTAGTACATAGACCCCATGGCATATGGGCTTCGTGGCAGGTCGTAACCCCTTGATTTTGTAAAAGAATGTAATGTTGTAAAGGATCAATGGTTTTCAAATCATAGTAGCTTGTATTATGGGAGTTCCATGGTATGTGGACCATGTTAGTTTGATGATATATCCCTCGATGTAATAATATATATAGGGATCAATAGTAAGAAGAAGAATCATCTTTATGGTCTAGATCTATGTTTATGGTTGAATTATTGTGATCTGCAATTTGTGGTGAAGGAAAACCTTTGCAGCGGAGTGTCAAGAGGTCTGAGTCTGTAGCTAACTGTGCAGACGACCTGGATTTTAGTGCACAGGTCAAGAACTATGTTTTGTACAAGATTCATTATTATAAGCAACATTTCTTGTAGACGTAGTCCCACATTGGGATGAACCACAATACAAATTGTGTTTTCATGTGTATTTTATTATTATATGTTGTAGCATAGCAATTTTATTATAGTTGCATTTTATTACAATGTAGTAATGATTATTGGTTTATATGATATTTGTATATGATTAAATGAATGTGGTGAAGTAATCTATGTATGTTGAAGATAAAAGAACATAAAATTCCACATCACATGATCCATTAAGGCTGCAGAAGCGTAGTTCTGTATCCTCCCATAATCATTTTGGGTGAGACTACGATATGCTTGCAGGTAGTTCTAGAAAGGGCCAGTGATTAAGGGTTTTTTTGGTGCACAGTATAGATTGAACCTGGGTCAACCCAATCATAACCAAAATGGTTATCTTGGTGAGACCGAGATATGTTTATGTGGCATCCATCGAAGAAGGAAATTCAAGATTGGTTGAAGGAGCAATAAATTGCAGATCAAGAGAAGCTTAGTTACAGAAATATATTTTCACATATCAATACAATTTTTTTCTTCATTTCCTATTGAACTGTATGAGTGGATATCAAATTTGATTAAAAGAAAGACTTGTTTTAAAATTAGAGAACCTATTAGTGCCTAAATCTACCTTAGGCTGAAGGAAGGCAGGTCTAGGGGAACATTAAACCACGCTTAACCTGGTAGCTAGCCCTACCAGGTTGGGATAGGGCTCTCTCCTTGTCAATCTCAAATAGGATATTGGTAATTAGGGCTTGAGATGACTGAAATGAATGCTAATTTTAGGCCAGGTATAGCAAATTAGGGTTTCTAGTTTCATTTTTAGGTTTTGGGTTGAAACAGCAAGAGGAAGGATGATTTGGATTATGGCATCAGTGTCCGTTTTTGCCAGCAAACCTAGGGAAAATTAAGTGACATGTTCAACCAAGTGAAGATTGTAAATGTGAGAAGTATAGGGGAGAAATCGCGTTGCTCTGCAGGCATCAAATAAAGGATGAATCTGCAACAACAACTTTAGATGAAAGAGAATCACGAGGTTGCTCAATAGAGCATCTAGCCAAGGATGAATCCTGCTAAGACAACCATTATAACTAACGACAAAATCATTATGAAAAGAGCATCATTATGGATGAATTCTTAACATATCACTTAGATAATTTTGTAACAAGGAAAAAAAAACACAATGTTTAAATGAATTACATGACAAACATACTAAACATTAGCATCGTGATGAATCCCAGATCCAAAGGGCAAAAGGCTGCTTTATTAAAATGACATTCAGGAAAAAAATTTACACAAGTCCAAGACAACCTCTCTGCTATGAAAATCGAACCTCTACACTATGAAATTCATAAAATTTATACCTTTAGCTCATCCTTGTATTAAGTAAATTGAGCTCAACCATCTTGTTCAAAATAGAATCAGTTACATTAAACTTGGACCGAATTTCTGAAAACAGGTATTGAAGATGAAATCGTATCTCCTAAACCATAGCACTTGTTACAAAACTGAAAGAGGATTTTGTAGACAAGGTCATGATGGGGAAAAAACTCTCTCAAATTATGGAAATTCATTTCCAGTTTCTTGGAATCTGTGGCACAAAATCATCTCTAAAACAGAAAATCATTAAAAACTTAAATCTATCAAAATGAGCTGTAAAGATCTAGTCAAATATTCAAATTCATGACACCTGTGAATAAATGCAAAGAGTTTTTTGTTATATGGCATGTTTTTAACAAAAAACTCCTTGGGGTTTTCAAAATTATTTCCATCTGTTGTAAAATGGTACCGCACTAAAATGACTAAAATGGTAAAAAATATGAAAAATTTGCTTTGTTTTAATGTAGGCTCCAAATATCACTGCATATCTCCTACATAGTAGCACCTGTGCATAAAATGAAGGAGGTTTTTGTTATTTGGTATGTGATGGACAAAAAATTCTTTCACATTTGAGAAATTCCGTACCATTACTTCAGAAAATGATTTTGTAGTAAACTTGTCGTTTTGTGCAGCAACTGACCTCAAAACATGTATAACCAAGAATCAACCATTCATTTTGATCATATCTTCTAATTCGGGATCCAGTTACGGGAGTGTGATATAGAATTGGAAAGATTTTTTTGAGCTTCTTCTGATAGAAACACTTGAAACATGTTTTGTGTTGAATATAATGTGCAAACAACCTTTGAAAAACAGACATAGTAAGAGCCCATTTTGAACCCTGGTGACAGGCTGCGAAGACTGGAAATAACATCGGCCTTATTGGGGATGGCAGCTCCTTGGAGGTGTCAGGAAAACCATAGACCAAGTACCTCATCTGTTGGGAAATATGGTTAAAAAACTGCAAACTCAAAACAACTCATACCAATCCAAACTGAAATGTTTCCTTTGGCAGCTTATTTATTTACAAAAACCTACCCTACTTTGCTGCAAAATCAATGGATAAAGTGATGTTGTAATGCCATATCAACCATTCAAGTAATTGTGACAAAAATGCTCCTTGAAAGTACTTCAACTAGGACACAAATGTAAATTCTGACAACCATCCATGCACAAACTCAATCTGGCTGTGTGAAAGACAATTTGACTTATCATTCAAACTGAAAAAACACTCCATATATGTGAAAATAGGATCAAAGAAACCAAACTCTGTTTGCTGCCCTAACTCCTCAACACAGACCTCCAACTTAAAATTGTTAATGCAAGTATCCACGGGCAGCTCTACTGTTTCTTGTTTTGAAGGAGGGAGAGTTCCAAGAACTTTTTGGGTTCACAGAATTCATATGATTGGATCTGACCATTTAAATATTGAATCTCCTTCTCAAAATTTTGAACAACTAACTCAAAGAAACTAGTTTTAGCTTTAGGAGGAAACTTTGGAGATCTCAAACATTGAAGCATGGTAATGAAAAATACTTCATCAATTTCAATATCCACTAACTAATCTCTAACTTCTTTTAAAACTTCACAAAACATAGGGTTTGCCACATACCCTACCATTTTGTTTGAGTACATGAACGGATCACTGAGCACTGGAATCTCTGGATTGAGTTGGAGTCGCCAGGTGAATGTTTCAGCCTTCATATGTGTCTAACTACTATCCACCATCAGCAATTAGATCTGCAACTTGAATGATCTTTCCTGGAGAAGATCTATCACCTCTTCCCCAGTGGAGTCGCCACTATGTTAGTGCCTAAGTCTACCTCAGGCTGAAGGAAGGTAGGTCTAGGGTAACATTAAACCATGCTTAACCTGGTAGGTAGCCCTACCAGGTTGGGAGAGGGCTCTCTTCTTGTCAATCTCAATTAGGATATTGGCAATTAGGGCTTGAGATGACTAAAATGAATGCTGATTTTAGGCTAGGTATAGTAGATTAGGTTTTTTGGTTTGTTTTTTAGGTTTTGGGTCGAAATAGCAAGAGAAAGGATGATTTGGATTATGGCATCAATGTCAGTTTCTACAGGAAAACCTAGGGCAAATTAAGTGCTATGTTTAGCTAAGTGAAGATTGTAAATGTGAGAATTATAGGGGAGAAGTGTCGCTGCCATGTAGGCATTAGACAAAGGATGAATCTGCAACAACGACTTTAGATGAAAGAGAACCATGAGGTTGCTCAACAGAGCATGTAGCCAAGGATGAAATATGCTAAGACAACCATTACAACTAACAACAAAATCATGATGAAAGGAGCATCATTGCGGATGAATTCCTATCATATCACTTAGATAATGTTGTAACAAGGCAGAAAAAACATAATGTGTAAATGAATTACAGGACAAACATACTAAACATCAGCACCGTGATGAATCCCAGATCTAAAGGGCAAAAGATTACTTTATTAAAATGATATTCAGGAAAAAATTTACACAAAGCTAAGACAACCTCTCTACTGCCAACATCAAACCTCTACACTATGAAATTCATAAAATTTATATATTTATCTCATCCCTGTATTAAGGAAATTGAGCTCAACCATCTTGTTCAAAATAGAATCAGTTACATTAAACTTGGATTGAATTTCTGAAAATAGGTATTGAAGATGAACTCGTATCTCCAAAACCATAGAACCTGTTACAAAACTGAAAGAGGCTTTTGTATATAAGTTCATATTGGAGAAATACCTCTCTCAAATTCTGGAAATTAATTTCCAGTTGCGCGAAATATGTTCCACAAATTCATCTCTAAAACAGAAAATCATTAACAACTTAAATCGGCCAAAATGAGTTGTAAATATCTAGTCACATATTCAAATTCACGACACCTATGAATAAACAAAAAGAGTTTTTTGTTATATCTCTTGTGGTTAACAAAAATGTTCTTGGGTTTTTCAAAATTACTTTCCATCTGTTGTAAAATTGCCCCCCACTAAAATGACTAAAACAGTAAAAAATATGAAAATTTTGCTTTGTTTTAATGTAGGCTCCAAATATCACTGCATATCTCCCACATAGTAGCACTTGTGCATAAAATGAAGGAGGTTTTTTTTATTTGGTATGTGATGGAGAAAAATGTCTTTCACTTTTGAAAATTTCCTTACCATTACTTCAGAAACTGATTTTGTAGTAACCTTGTCGTTGTGTGCAGGAACTGACCTCAAAACATGCATAACCAAGAATCAATCATTCATTTTGATCATATATTCTAATCCGGAAGCCGGTTACGGGAGTGTGATATACCATTGGAAATATTTTTCCAAACTTCTTTTGATGGAAACACTTGTGACATGTTTTTTACTGAATCTCATGTGCAAAACATCTCTGAAAACCAGACATAGGAAGAACCCCTTTTGAACCTTGGTGACAGGCTACGAAGACTGGAACTAACAGAACCTACGACATCTACTCTTGAATTGGTACAACAACTCAAGAGCACTGACAACAATATTTCAAGGGCTGTTGATTTTTGGATTGATAACATCTTGGGAGGATTTATTACTGAGTTCACAGTACACCAAATCATGTCCTATCATGAAGAAAAATGATGATTATTCAAAGGACTGCGAGGTAAGTATTTGAAATATTTGAAACTCTAGATTAAGATGCTTCTATGTGAAAAATGATTTTTATGGATGCATCTAGATTGTTAGCTTACTTATGTTTGGAATAAAATAAAATAAATCTGAGCAAGATATTAGAAAAACACGAAGTGGAAAAATATATAGAATAGATATCAAAAAGAGAGATTATGGAAAAGATCTCAAGACCATTGTATAGATTGAGTATAGTCCTCTTTTGAATGGGTATGAAAGTGAACAAGAATATAGGCACCCTAATAAACCTCAGTTAACTCCACAATATTTGCCTTCCAAGCCTGAGATATTGCAAAAGTCAGAATATAGTAGTAACTAGGGTGTTTTTGGACCTCCTCCTCCCCCCCCCCTATAAGAAGAAATATGGCTAATGATATTAAGCTTCTTGTCTACAAACGACCTCAATTCAAGGATTGAGAGAATTTCTGGTTTTTATGTGAAGTTGTATGGAGCATCAACCAGATCAATGATGAAATATAAAGAAATCACAACTCATTACAACGCTGCAAGATAGAGCTATGAAATGGTATATGAAGTATTCAAATAATTAGATTAGAAAATTTGTAGATATTAATGAATCAATGATAAGAGAATTTAAGAAGTCGAAGTCGAGGTCACGTGCATCATTGAGTTAAAAATAATTAAACAGAAACCTACTGATTTTCTTTGGGAACTTGATCAGAGATTTAAGGAATTGTTAGATTAAGTGAGGTTCAAAATAACTCCACATCACCATCAATAATGGTTTATAGTTATGTTTTTACATCATATTAGACTACCATTGATGCAACAAAAGATAACAAGTCAAGTTCAAGCTCCGCAACTTGATGTCATGTTGGAAGTGTCGTCAATAGGAGATACTAATGCAAGTATGAAACATATTTAGAGTTTATTGGTGAACCTAAACCTCCAGATACAAGATATAAAGAAAAGAAAAGAAGTCTAAGAAGAATTATGCTATACAAAGTGCATATTAGAGGGAAATTCTAAGGAATAATGTCCTATCATTAGGGATTACATGGCTAGTGGGGCACTAAATCCCTTAAATGAAGGATCCAGCCAATGGTGCAAGATATGCAATACCAAAGGGCAACATTGCTCAGAAGATTGTTACTTTTTACAGAAATATGTGTAGACTCCAAGCAGCCTATATTCCAAATTATGTAAATTAGTAGAACATGATGAGAAATACCATCAAGTGTATGAGCTAATGATGGAGTGTAGTGCTGACACTTATTGAATGCAAGTAGAAGAACATGGAAATGAAGGTAGTGGAAAGCGCGGTGGTTGAGGTGTATATCAAGGAAGAGGTTGAGGTGTTGGTTCTGATCAAAGATGTGGACAAATTATCTTCTATAACTGCAACAAGGCAGGTCATTTTGTGGAAGATTGTCAAAAACCTACTATGAAATGTATGTATTGTAAATCTTTTGACCATGTGATTGAAGAATTTATTGTATTTATTTAAAAAATGCAAGAAAAAATGAAGCACGAGTCGACACATAATATTTAAATGATGACCACTGAAATAAGGAATGACAAACCGCAAATTAGTATTGTTACTAGAATTGGAGCTACGACTGGAAGTGATAAAGAAGATGAGAAGAAAGAATCCAAAAGTGCATGGGTTAGAAAAAATGTTCAGAAAGTTCTTGGTTTTATATTCAGAAGGGAAAATAAGTGTTTATGGTAGAAAATCAAAGCTTGATGGATGCTGGAGCTTCGACCTCCAGTGCAAGGCCAAAGCAGAAAACTAGTTGCTAATGTATCATTAGCTTTAACATGGAATCAAGTTTCAGCACAAGATCGAGATCTGACACAGGATCAAGAGTTAGAAAATCAAGTAGGTAATTTAAAGTCTTTTCTGCAAACGTGTATGTAATTATTAAGATATCAAAAGGTTATAGAAGGACATCAACAGTCAATAGACCCTTGTGCATCAAAAGAAACATCGCAAAGTGAGATGTACGCAGTGAATCATTTGTATTGAAAAAATATAACTAGAAGAGAAATGAGGTTTAGTTTGGAGATAGGATAATATGAGATGGATCAAGTTATTATAGATCTTGGATGTGATGCTAATTTTTTGACAAAGCAGACATGGGAATTAATGGATAAGCCAAAGATACAATGGCTACTTATTCAGTTAAGGATGGCAAATCATCAAAAGCCATTCCCCTTAACAATATTATGAGGTGTAACAATGAATATTGAAGGAGTCTACATTACTATCGAATTTTAATTAATACAAATAATTGATAATAGTAACCCTTATCTTGCATTGCCTAGACTTGACTAAGAATTTGATAATGCTGCCTTAATTAAGATGAAGAAGAGGCAAATGATATTTGAAGGAAACAATATGAGAGTAATTGTTCCCTTCGATCCATTAGAAGGAGTAAGATATACAGAACCAATAAAATAAGAGTAATGCATAGCTGATATAGATAATATCTATCAAATGACAACATAGGAACAATATTTTGTTAACCCTAATACAAAAGGCAAGATGCCTTTAGAGCATAATAGTTCTTATGCATAAGACTCAGAAGAAGAACAAGAGAATTGGCATAACAGGCTACATGAAGTATCTGCAATGTATGTAATCTTCCTTCTTATGATGGCCTAGGTGATTTGAATATTTTTCTTGATGAATATGAGGAATATTTTCCAAAAAGTCAAAGATTGTTAGGCTTGGATAATACCTGAAAGCTACTCCTGTTAGATGGCGAGGTGTACAAAAGAAGAATATAGAAGGCTAGAAAGAATTTTGAATATCCATGTGGATAAGGTTTGGACATATAGATACAAAAATAGAGATAAGATATGATGGTGAAACTAACCCTAGGAAGCATATCCAGCTATGCACTACAACATGGAAGGAGATTCCACAACAAGAATAGGTACACGGATTAATTCATACATTAGAGATAATCACTAAGAAATGACACTTAGAAACAAAGCTTCGACATGGTACACTAATTTGGAAAGACATGGTTGATTTTCTCATCTTAGCATTCAACTTTGAAGCTGATTGTTGATACACAGATTTGGCCCTTCACATAGGTAAGAATTTATGTAACTCCGCTGACATGAAAACAATGTGATTGGGTTGATTAGATAGAAAATGCACCAAAATGCTATAACCTTACTGCAGAATAAGAAGAAGATCCTTGTAACATCATCATAGAAGAATCAGGAGGATATGGCTAAGTAAATGGCTCTGAGTTAGAGATACCAAATACGACAAAGCCATTGAAGACCAAGAAGGTGAAGATAGGATCAAAGAAGGAACCAAAGTTTGCAACAATAGGAGATCATTGGGATGAAGAGATAGTCAGTAAAGTTACATAGTTACTTCATGAATATCAAGAACTATTTCCCGGAAAGTTTTCATAAATTAAGGGTATAGTAGGAGATATAGGAGTTATAAAGATTCCCTTGAAGCGTGATGTGAAGCTAGTCAAACAAAGACATTATACATTGAAAAAAAAAGTATAAGGAGAAAGTAAAGATAGAGCAGGATAAGATGCAAACAACAGGAATTATTGAACCAGTAGAGTAATCAAAATGGGTCAGTCCTATGGTGGTTCAAGAAAGCAAGACTCAAGGATAAACCATCATTTGTGTTGATTTCAGAAAATTAAACGATGCATGCTTACATGATCCCTTCCCTACACCTTTCGCAAATGAAGTGCTAGACAATGTAGGAGGTCAAGCAACTTACTTATTTACATACGGATTTTTAGGTTATCATCAGATTAGGATTTCACTTGAATATCGGCAAAAGACCATCTTCGCTACAGAATGTGGCTCATATCAATATATAGTAATGCCTCTTTGATTAAAAAATTGCCCCTGCTATATTTTCTAGAGTGGTGGTTGCAACTTTTAAATAGTATATGCATATATTTTTGGAGGTATACTTTGATTATTAGACATTATTTTGCTTGTTAAGAAACATATTGGAAGTTTAAGACTTATGCTTGACACATGTAGACAATATCATATCTCCTTGAATTTAAAGAAGTGCATATTTTTTGTACCTTTTGGTATACTATTGGGACATATTGTTTCAAAGAAAGGATTAATGGTGGAACTTATTATCAGGGAAAATTTTAAGAACCCCCCCTAAATTTATAAATATAATAAATGGGCGAATCTCCATGGTATATAGGAAAAATGGAAGGCGATTTTATCAATAATATAATATGTATATATAATTTTTTAGCGAATCTCTCACCAGGCATGGCGAATATTTTACTCAATTTTAAAATCTTGTAAGATCTTGGCGAGTCTTTCACTAAATAATAAAACTTTGTAAAGTCCTAGTGAATCTTAGCATAGGCTACATGTTGGTTTAATTCCCCCATTTAAATAGGCTACATTTCAGGTGAATACCATGGGTCAATACCATGTGCCATTTTGGTGAATACCATGGGTCAATACCATGTGCCATTTTTATTTTTATTAATTGTAATATTAGGGTTAATAATGGTTTTTTGCATGGTATTAATAACAATCTAGTCCATGGTATTTGTCCCATAGTATTTTGGCCATAGGTTTCACCTAAATATAACCCATTTTTTGAGTGTTCGTAAATATAAGGTGACTTATGGAGTAAATATAAAAAAAATGCTTTATTTGTTTACCATACCTCTCGTTTATTTATATTTTTATTAATTTACCATACCTCTTTTACAAATATGGTATTTGGCCCATAGGATTCACTTAAATAAAACCTCTTTCTTGAGCCTTCATAAATAGAATGAGGTTTATGGACTAAATATAAAAAGAGGTTTTATTTATTTACGATACGTCTAGTTTATTTATATTTTTATTTATTTACCATACCTTTTGAGTAAGTATAAAAAGACGTTTTATTTATTTACCATACCTCCACTTTACTTATATTTTTATTTGTTTACAGCCTTACATGTATATAAGGTTACTTATGGAGTAAATATAAAAAATGTTTTATTTATTTACCATACCTCTCATTTATTTATATTTTTATTAATTTACCATACCTCTTTTATAAATATGGTATTTGGCCCATAGGATTCACTTAAATAAAACCTATTCTTGAAAATGGGCGAATGGAAGGTTGTAAGTCCTAATTTCAAGGGCTAAATTTACCTTTTTTACCCTCTCCCTTAAAATAAGGTGGGCTATTTGAGGTGATCTGTAAAAATGTACTATGATACAAAATATTCGCCCACTAAAAATTTAAAACCCCTTAATTTCGCCAAAGGACGACCATTCGCCCCTAAAATTATCCTTGCTTATTATCATTGTGAATTTTCCTCCACCTAAGACAATAAGATACCTTCCCACTACATTGGGCAATACTAGATATTATAGGAATTTCATCAAAGGGTATTTGCAGATCACTACGCCAATGGAGAAGTTGTTAAAGAAGGATATAAATTTTCAGTGGAATGAAGAATGTCAAAAGAGCCTTGACATATTGAAAGAAAATATGGTAGCTCCAACTATAATAGAGTTCACTGGTTGCAATAAGGAATTCCATGTCCACATGGATGCCTCTTATATAGCTTTTGGAGTGGTACTAGCACAACTTGGTGAAGTAGAAATCAATAACCCTATAGCCTTTGCAAGTAGAAATTTTTCCAAGGTAGAAAATCATTACACAACTATAGAAAGAGAAGGATTGGCTATGGTATATGATTCACATAAAATTTAGACATTATTTGTTGGGATCAAATTTTAAAATGTTTACAGATCATTTTCCATTGAAGTATTTGGTTAATAATCGTGTCTTAGGAGGAATGATTTGCAGATGGTTACTATTATTTCAAGAATATGGCTTTGAGTTCATTGTTAAACCAAAAAAACTGAATGTGGGTGCTAAAACTTTGTCAAGATTCGAGACAGGGGAAGAACTAACCAGCATAGAAGATAATCTCCCTGATGCACAATTATTTGCAATTAGAATTGCAGATGATGATTTTGTGGATATTATTCAAATTTTGAACACAGGAATGACTCCTTCATAATGTACTACTTAGCAGAAGAAAGAATTAGAGGTTAAGGAAACATAATTTTCATTGATAGAAGGATAGTTATATAAGATGGGACCAAATGAGATACTGTGTAGGTATGCATTTGAACAGGAAAAATAGATGATTCTAAGAGAGGCTCATGAAGTTACAGCTGTCGAAGATTATGCAGGGAAAGCTACTGTGTAGAATATTTTGATATAGGGTTGTGGTGGCCTACACTACATAAATATGTAAAGGAGTACTACGGAGTATGTGATGTATGTCAAAGAATAGGAAAACCTTCAAGAAGACATGAGATGCCACTGGTACCAAAAGTGAGATTGCAGGATTTTGATAAATGGACTATTGATTTTGTTGGACCTATCAACCCACCTGGAAAGAGGACTAGTGCGAGGTACATTATTACTGTGACTAATTATTTGACAAGGTGGGTCGAAGCACAACTAGTAATAGATTGTAGCACAAATATTGTTGCAAAGTTTATTTTTGAATACATATTGTCGAGATTTGGATGTCCAAAGATTTTCCTGAGTGACCAAGGTTCTCACTTCTGGAATAAAATAATTAAAGCATTGAGTGTGGAATTCCAAGTTTACCATCAGAAGAGTACTCCTTACCACCCTTAGGCCAATCGAATAGTAGAATAATTTAATAAGATATTGGAGAATGCATGACTAAGGTATGCAATGTGAACAGAGATGACTGGGACCTTAGAATTCTAGTAGTATTATGGGCTTATAGGACTACATGTAAGAAGTTGATAGATCATATACTCTTCATAATAGTTTATAAGCAAGAAGTTTTTATTCCCATGGAAGATATTTTTCGTATCTTAAGGTTTGCAACTTTTATAAATATGGTAGATCTTGACATAATGGAGGAAAGAATGTCATAGTTTATTTGTTTAGAGGAAGACAAGTTTATAGTAGGATTCCATCACCAAGCACAAAAATCAAGAGAAAAATTTTGGCATGATAGACGTATTGAGTATACGAAGCTCCAAGTGCAAGCCCTTGTTATCCTCTATGATAGTAAGTTTGTAAAACTTGCAGGAAAAATCAAGATGCATTGGTTAGGCCTATATGTTATTAAGCATATTACTGAAGGAGGTACAGTTCAATTAGTGTATTTAAATGGCGAGTTGATTAAAGGAAGAGTAAATGGTAGTAGTTTGAGGCTGTACAGGGAAAACCCTATCCCTACAACCTCGCTCTAAAGAAGAAAGGGGAAATTCTTGGTGCCACCTATAGTTGAAAGTGGGCATGGGACTACAAACTACAATGCAAAAAGAAATTCAACATAGGAAGTTCCCTTTCTATAGTTTGGATTATGTCAAAGTACATAGGAGCTACAACATAAGACAAATGTTTACTACACTGTGGGATGCATATGAGTTCACTGAAAAACATAAGTATGACCATTAAAAGGGGAAAATACGTGGAAAGTTGCATTTATGAGGACAAATTGGCAAGATCTAAGGATAGATATGCAATTAATAAACACAATCTCAATATAATCTGGAAAAAATCTGATCTAATGATGGGTTTCTAATTTCTGATTTGTTATAAAAAAAAAATCTCCCGCCCAGATCGAACACTTTGCTGAATTGATAATTTGAGTACTTATAGTATGAAGAAATTATAAAGAATTTCCACATGAACGTCCTGTCAAATGAATAATTTGTTTGTATATTCAATGAGAGAGGTTTAGCACAGATACTTGTAGGAGCCCTACTATTCGACTCCACATAACTAAAAAAATAGACAAAGGAATGGAAGCATGTGAATATGAACATCGTAGTAGTACCATTGCCAAGACTACACAAGATACAGATGGAAATAATTGAAGAGTGTAAGATGCATGAACAACATACCTTGCAGCTAAATATTCAAGGAGAAAAAGAAAAAGCTCCTTTGGTAGAAGCTTGAGGAGGTGATTTAGGAAAAGGATCAAATAATGCAGCAGCATTGGAAGATAAAGGAGGTAGTGGAAGCAACTTGCAAACAAATTTCGGACCTTAATGTTTGAGAGGAAGTGCTAGTAGAAGACAAGGTCATGAAGCTCAACCTTGCAGTGAAAGGTCACAAGGAGAAATTTGTCATAGTGCAATTCAAAAATGAAATGCAAATCAATGATCTATAGATGATGCTACAGATCACCACGACGGATGAAGTGAGAGATCATAGGGAGTGTTAGGGTCCCACCCTAACCCCCTTACTTATTTCTTAGGATCATGTCATAGTCAAAGAGTCAATAAAGCCCATATATTTTGTAAGTGGTTAACCCGAAATTAATGATGGGACCACAGTTAGTTGCAAATGGGTCGTAGCCATAGTATTAGATAGATGGTATTAATAAAACTCACGGTATTGACCCGTGGTATTGCATGTATGAGTCATGTATAAAGGATAGAGACTCCCTGCGAGGAGCATCATGTCTCATTTTGTAATCGAGCTCTGCTCTATTGAAGGTTGCCCCCTCGAAGAGGCATGTGAACATTGCTCTTTGAATAATAAAATCATTGCTATTCTGTGTTCTGGGTATCTTTTCTTCGCATATTCTGTATCTGGGTATTATTTTGCAGGTTAAGAGCATAAAAAGTGGTATCAGAGCACTTTCCAGGGCTCGGTGGGATCTCCAATTTTTAGCAAAAAAAAAATTTTGGCTCGAGACGTGTTCCGACGTCTTTAAACCACGGGATCTGTCGTTAAGTGCATAAACCTACGGATTTGGGGAGGCATGCACGTAGGAAATACAAGAGGTGGTCACATCTGTTGGAATTGCTTGTAACCCCTATGGGTACCCCTTCGAGTAGTAGCGCATTAGAAAGAACCGCACACGGATTGTCTTCCACGTACCCTCTGGGTATATAGGAAGCCCCCTAGGCTCCCTTGAAACCTCGCCATAGATAAACCTTCGGCCGTCTTGTGGCTACAGTACACCGAGAACAGCACTCGGAGAGATTACTCACCCGTACGATAGGGTAGTCGGGTTGTACGGCTAAGGGTACGGTCGATCCTCCTTAGTTAGAGCCCTGAAACATTGGGCTGAGTACTACTGTCAGACCCTTATGTATATTGCGATCTGTAGCACCTGACACTCCTCTAGATCATAGTTCCTTTCTCTATCGGGGATCACACATCAGATCTGCAGCAGCAGTTGTTCCACCATTCAGATCCGCAGCAGCAGACATCAGATCCACAGCAGCAGTTGTTCCACCATCCAGATCTATCAGATCCACCAGATCGGAGTTGTTGTGAAGGGTTCCTGTACCGAGGTATACTTTTCGCAGGACTTTTGGCAGCATTGACATTTTGAGGATTTGGCGACTGCAGTATTGATGAAGAAGGAGTAAAACTCCATTAGGAGTTTTCCAAAAAAAAAAAAAAAAGTCTGAGATCTTCCGGAGCGCTTATTTGTGATCTAGCCCATCAGCATCAGGACGACGAGCTGAGCACGGTGGTACCATTCAATTTATTAGTACAAATTTTTTTGGCGGTCCCAATTTTTCATCCAGTTGGTGTATGGTAGAAACTAGAGCTCAAGCAATGGCCAATGAAAGGATGGACAAAATTGAAGCAAATCTGAACACCCTCCAACGTATGATTGAAGGCCTAACTACCCAGGTACAAGAAGTACTCGATAAGGGCAAGGTGCTAGCCCATGAGGAAGCGTATGATGGCCATGAACACCATGAGGGTGAGTCTAGCCACTATCCTCATGTCTGGCACACCAATCCACCACCTAGTCAACGACCTCCCAAGTTGGATATGCATAAATTTGACGGTTCTCACATGTCCGCATGGCTAGCACAAATGGAGCAGTATTTCAGACTGAATCATATCCATGATGATTGGACTAAGCTTATGGTAGGGACCATGTACTTGGATAATGAACGATGGCAATGGGCGGAATGGCATCAGCGTTGTAATGGACCTTTTCCGACTTGGGCCCAATTTACCAAAGCTCTTCGAGCTCGCTTTGAACAGGAAGACTCTTTTTTGGGGTGTCTCACTAAGCTTAGACAAACGGGTACAGTGGATGAATATATTGCCGCTTTTGAAGCCTTAGCCTTCTGCACTAAAAGTCTCACAGATGAGTTCTACACGGAATGTTTTATCAGCGGTCTTAAAGAAGCCATCAAAGCTCAAGTTCTACTCCACCACCCTCCCACGTGGACGAAAGCTTGCCAGGTAGCTCGTAAGGTGGAAGGTGCATTAGCAGCCCAATACAGCCACCCCAGTTTCCCCACTAAAGGTCGTCCCCCACAAGATCACAATACGACTCAGACACTTAAGATCCAAAAGGTGTCATCTGTGGAAATGGCCGAAAGAAGGAAGCAAGGACTATGTTACTACTGTGATGAAAAATATTCCCATGGTCATAAATGCAAGGAGCCCAAGTTTTTTCAAATAGACGCCACTGACTACAGCTCAACAGAGGAAGATCCACCACTCGAGGAACCTGAGGCGATAGAAGAAGACAACCAAAAGGAGATTGTATCTGACGAACCAGTTATTTCGCTAAATGCATTGGTCGGAATTTCTTCCCCTCAAACTCTCAAAATCCAGGGTTTTATTAAACATCGCCCAGTAGTAGTCTTGATTGATAGTGGAAGTACCCATAATTTCATCCATCAAAAAGTCGCTGACGCAGTGCATTGTTTTGTACACGCAGTTTCTAACTTCCAAGTCCAAATCGCGGATGGGGGCACAATGAAATGTGAAGGCCGCTGTGAAAATGTCAAACTTCAAATGGGGGATTATCAGTTGAAAACACACATGTTTGCCATCCATATGGGGGGATGCGACATTGTCCTCGGCGCTGAATGGCTCCGCACTCTTGGGCCAATCACAATGGATTTCTAGGAGTTATATATGATTTTTAAGCAAAACAACTTCACACATACCCTCCGGGGACTCCAGGCGGGACCCCCCTCGATCATCAGCTCGCATAGGATGGAAAAATTGTTAAAAAAGGGCAATCATGGAGTGGTAGCTCAATTTAATGCCATCCAGGTCGTTGAAACCCAGTCCCCGCAAATTCATCCTGAGATGCAACAAATTTTAAATAAACATAGGCAGGTCTTTGACAAGCCTAAGGAGCTTCCGCCATCACGAGGGGAACATGATCAAAGCATCACATTGGTTCCAGGGGCCCAACCCCCAAATGTGCAGCCATACAGATATCCATTCATCTAAAAGAATGAAATAGAAAAGATAATCAAGGAACTTCTAGAAGCAGGTGTCATTCGTCCCAACATTAGTCCTTATTCATCCCCAGTGGTCATGGTGCTCAAGAAAGACGGAGAGTGGCGGATGTGTCCAGACTTCAGGGCCCTCAATAAGTTGACAGTCAAAGATAAATTTCCCATCCCGGTGGTTGACGATTTGCTGGACGAACTCAATGGGGCTCAATTCTTCACTAAGTTGGATCTTTGCTCAGGCTACCACCAAATTCGCATGAAGGAAGTCGACATTCCCAAGACAGCGTTCCAAACTCATGAAGGCCATTATGAGTTCCTGGTCATGCCATTTGGTCTTTGTAATGCCCCTTCTACTTTTCAGAGCCTTATGAATCACCTTCTTAAACCATATCTCAGGAAATTTGTCCTGGTCTTCTTCGATGACATCCTCATCTATAGTGGCACTTGGGCTGCACATCTTCACCATGTAGATCTACTCTTGCAACTGCTCCGCCAACATAAATTATTTGTCAAATTGTCCAAGTGTTCGTTTGTCATGGAAGAAGTTGAGTATTTGGGCCACATTGTGGGGCAGGAAGGTGTCAAGGTGGACCCCAAAAAGATCCAGGCAATGCAAGAATGGCCTCAACCTAAGACCTTGAAGAGCTTGAGAGGATTTTTGGGACTCACCGGCTATTATCGCAAATTTGTCCGCAACTATGGCCGCATAGCGAAGCCCCTCACTCAACTCCTAAAGAAAAATTCCTTCTTCTGGAATGAGGAAGCCCAACAGGCATTTACAGCCCTCAAAAATGCCATGTGTTCCACTCCAGTCTTAGCACTACCTGACTTCAACAAATCTTTTGTCATTGAATGTGATGCTTCAGGGACAGGTATTGGGGCAGTCTTAATACAGGAAGGGCGACCCTTGGCCTTCACAAGCCAACAACTAAGTGGGAAGAATCTGGGCCAATCTACCTATGAAAAAGAAATGATGGCCATCTTACATGAAGTCGACACCTAGCGCCCTTACTTATTGGGGCGACGTTTCCAAATCCGCACAGATCATCACAGTCTTAAATATATTCTGGAGCAACGCCTATCTTCCCCACAACAAAATAAATGGCTAGCTAAAATGCTGGGATATGATTATGAGATCATTTACAAGAAAGGGAAAGACAATAGGGTAGCAGATGCATTATCTCGCCAATTTGAGGAGGAAAGTACTCTGCTAGCAATTTCCCTCCCCATTCTAGAATGGATTGAAGAAGCTCGCAGAGAATGGTTTTCACACCCAGGGCTATCCCAACTCATTTCTCAATTGCAGGTCGATCCAAATTCCATCAAGGGCTACTCTTGGCAGGATGACATTCTTCGCTACCGGGACAGAGTAGTAATATCACCAACATCAACCCTCAAAAGTCGCATATTAGCCGAATTGCACTCATCCCCCATTGCAGGACATTCGGGCTTTTAGAAAACTTATGCTCGCACCAGAAGATCATTTTTTTGGACCGGAATGAAAAAGGACATCCTTACTTTTGTCGCAGAATGTGATGTCTGTCAACGCCACAAAGGAGAAACCGTCAACACACCAGGAACATTACAACCATTGCCCATTCCGACATCAATTTGGATGGAGGTTTCCATGGATTTCATTACAGGTTTTCCAAAATTAGGGAACAAGTCAGTCATCATGGTGGTTGTGGACCGCTTGACAAAGTATGCTCATTTTTGTGCCCTACCCCACCCGTTTACACCAAATTTCGTTGCGCAAACTTTCATGGATCAGATATTCAAACTACATGGCATGCCCACTTCTATTGTGTCTGATCGCGACCCGATTGATGAGCCCCAATTTTTGGTAACAATTTGGGCTCATTTGGCCTACTTAACTTGCTCAACCCTTCATTTTTTATCACTTATGCATCATTTCTTAGTATATTCGTGTTATTTGTAGGAAGAAGGGTAGTCATTATGTCTATGTGGCTAATACATGATGATTTCAGGTTTTTTGACATTAAATGGAGCAAAGACCACGCAGATGGAGACAAGGAGACAGCCAAGGTGGCATTGCGGGTTTATAGGGAGGTTGTCCACAACCTTGAATGACCTTCCTCGTGATCTCCACCCCAACTCCGAGCTCCAACAGCTATCACCACCTAGCTAGAAGGCAGCCAACGGATTCTACAGGAACATCAGTTTACTTTTAGTTGGACAGCCAAGCCCCACTAATTGAGGAGGCCAGCTTGGCCCTCATCATGTATAAATATTGAGGTTGTAGCCTTCGATAAAGACTCTTAAACCTTTGTTGTAGATTTTGAATCACGAGCTGTAGCTCTGTTTTTGCTCTTTGTAAGCCAATTTTGGCATGTTGTTAGACTCATGATTATGATCTTTTAATAAAAGGCAGACAAATTTGGATTCAATTCTGAGTTCTTAGAGGAGCTATAGCTCTCAGGTTAGGGCCCAACCTGAGAGCAATAGACCTCCTTTTCTTTGTATTGTTACTTGTCTTTCCTTTGAACATTTCGTTTCTTTGCTTTGACATGCATTTGGAAAACACAGTCTGCTGATTTGAATTTCTTGAAGTGATTAAGTAGGTTAGTCTTAGGGGTAAAATTCTTTCAGCAGTTTAGATTAGAATAGGAGGATTAGAATTCATCAGAGTTCCAAGAAAAGGTTGATCGTACACTCACTTCCACCTTTGTTTAGAGATTGGGAGTGTAGACCGTGCCAACCACCAAAAAAACGCAGTTTTACATGTTCATGCATGCTTTAAAGTCATATTTCCATTGGTAGAAGTGTCCATGCATTTAGATCTTGAGAAATAACGCCTTGTTTCAGCACCATGCATGATTTCTATCTTAACTTCCATCGCTATTCTTTGGTTTAATACAACAGTTAGAATAGGTTGATGAATTCTCGGTTTTGTGCAAGACAGAGGTGATTTGTTCCATTTACACTACGCAGCACCACTCTATCACGTCCTTATCCTTCTCAGCCATGCCTAAGCCATCCCCTTACCTCCTAGTTAGATCATTTGGCCACCATCTCTTTTGTTATCCACGTTGTTTTATCTTTTCGGCCTTCCATTTGCCTCTACCCTTCTATCGACCAACCAGCTTGACACACCCCTTCTCCATATCATTTCTTTGTCCATAGGCCATCACAAGCTCCTCTCTCATCATACCTATCCACCCATACAGCTCATTCACTCCTCCATCACCCAAAACTCCGACTGCAGAACATCCTGTAGAAGTTAGCAGACTTCCTGTAGAAATCCCGAGCTTTCTGTAGGATCCCCTGTAGACATCCTGTAGAAGCTTGCAAACACGGTTGCCAGGCACCTGAATGTTGTGAACTTTTGTGGAGTGATGTTAGGGATCCCCTGGAACCATATCAGAGTCCTCCTGACCTTTCCCAAGCCTTCCTCCCCTTGAACTACCCCTGCACAGTCAAGACCCAGTAAGAAGCACAGTCATAATAACTCCAACCATTTGAGCAAAAATACAAAAACATGTTCTCTTCAGATGAAAGTAGTTTAAACGCATGCATCTCCTCTCACTAGAAGTAATGGCATCATTTCTAGAAGTTGCATTCCCACCATTGCATCATAAGGATTAAGCTAGTCAGATTAGGGTTTACTAGGGTTTCCATGCTTTGTTGGCTTTCAGTTCATTCTTGCAAAGTAGGTTAATTTCCTTTGAGATAGCTTTCGTTCATCACTTAAAAAGCTTCTTCTGAGAACATATAGAAGTTGGCTTGAGCCCTAGCGAACTTGTGCCAGCTGACCAAGTGACAGCTGCGACAAGAGCTAGTACTTGTGCATACAGCACCGTCGCTTCCAAGTTTGTTACGAACTATCGGGTTGATAAAATTAGAGAAGGAAGCTCCAGGAGTTGTAGCATTCTTGCTACAATACTGTAGCCCACCATCTTTTTGGCGCCATTGCCGGGGAAGCGTCAGAGTATTAGTAATTGTTGCTTTTCTTCTATTTTCTTACTCTCGCCTTCTGCCAAGTAGTTTATTTCATTTCCATTCTGCAAAAGTAGCATAGACATTTCCTGCTTTCATAGACTAGCATTTCAATTCCGCAATTTCAATTTTGCAAGCATAGATTAGCCTTTCAATTCTGCAAGTGTAGACTAGCATTTCCATTACTGTAATTCCACTTGAGCAAAGTAGATTAGTTTTTTCCTGCTTTCATTTCAATTCTGCATTTTATTTCAGCAAGATAGTTAGTTGTAGATCAATCTATTTCAGTTTTGCAGGTACCAAAGAAAAACAAAAGAAATAAAAAAAAATTCTTTCCATTTCATGCCTCGTAGGAATCGAGATAAAACAGGCAAGTTACTACCCAACACCCCCACCACATCACTGAGTCACCCTTCTCTCTTCTTCGGTGACAGTGATCCAGAAGAACCTATAGGTGAACCTCTTGAGATATACGAAGATCCTATAGCAGAAGAAGAATTAGAGACCATACCATCTGAAGCTATGGCTGACAATAGAGGAGAAGATGAGAGAATAGAAGGTGCCTTCCCCATCCGAGAAACCAATGGAGATATGAAAATGAAAAAAATTAGTCCCTCCGCTCTACCTCACTTCAATGGACTGACTACTGAAGATCCTGATACCTTCCTGTTTGAGTTTGTTGTCCTTTGTAGAACCTATGACTATACTGATGATGAGCAGAAGCTGAAACTCTTCCCTTCAACTCTTAAGGATGCAGCATTACGCTGGTTCATGGGCCTACCTGGGAATAGTATCACCACTTGGGCTCAGATGCAGCAAGCTTTCAATACCAAGTACCGGGACTACTGTAGGTCCAAGGAAACCAAGGGAGAAATCTTTCGGATAACCATGGGAAATGATGAGTCCTTAGAGGATTATGAGGAGAGGTTCCAACTTAGCTATAAGCGGGCCAGGTGCACACTTGACCCTGAATCCCTCAAGTTGGTCCTGCTCCGAGGAGTCCCTGAAGACCTTTTAGATACCCTTCACATGTTAGCTGGGGGAGATATTTACCAACTGCCTTATGAGGACATCAAGACTGTGTTTAGAAACCACTCTAGGGCAGCCCAGAAACGAGGTAAAGGAAACCTCCTCTCAGCTGGTATCCCTTTATCCAAGCATGAGTTTGCAAATCAATTAGAATATCTTAAGAGTGAGGTGAGACAGACCATCGCCATGCAACTGGACACATTCAGGATCCAGCAGAAGAAGGAAGAAGCTGAGAGGGCCTTGGCTATCTTCTGCCCTAGATGTACAAGGAGACACCCTAAGAACGAATGCCCATTGCATTCGGTTCAAGTGTGCTTCGTTTGTGAGGAGGACCATCCCACAAATCAATGTCCAACCTTACCTGGGCTTAAAGCTATGTACCAAGGGACAGAAGCTCCCACTGAACCTCTCTATTTCCTCAACCAAAGGAGGCCACAAGGACCTAGACCTTACCAGCAGGGGATGCAAGGGACACCTAAAGCTTATTACAACCCCAACCAATCGACTCCTATGCCTTCCTGGGGTCCCCCTGCTCATCCTTCCTGGTCTATGCCTCCTCCATGGTCTTATCCACCTCAGTACCCTACTCAACCCACTACTCATTCATATCATTCACATGCCCAGCCACAGCCTCAGTGGAATGCACCTCAGTCGGGGTGGAGGCCCCAGTACAACACTCCTCCCGCCATTTTTCCTCCACCACTAGTTCTACCTCAACCATTACCTCCTGCTCCTCCAAGGCAACCTCAAACTCCTGCTCAACCGAACCCGAACCCCAACAATAGACAGGCCCAGCAGGTATACACTGGGGAAACATCATGCCCTACCTATGCTGTGGAGATCCGGGAGATCAATCTTCGATCTGGAAAGACTCTTCCGGATCGCCAACCTCCTCCCCTAGAGGACGAGTAGGACAAACAGGAAAGTGAACCAAAGGCTATTCCACCCTTTCCTGAGAGACTAACAGCCACCACACAACCCAACCCAGAGGAGGATGAGCTTCTGGGAGAGCTCAAGCAGTTGTGTGTGAAAATACCACTTCTCCAAGCCATCAAGGATGTGCCAATATACAACAAACTGGTTAAGGAAAGGTGTTTCAAACACTCAGGCAGGCGAATGAGAGATGCTTCAACCATCAATGTCTTAGGACAACTGTCTGACCTTATGTTAGGACAAGTCATCTGCCCAAAGTATCTAGATCCTGGGAGTCCTATAGTAGATGTCCACATCAATGGCACCATCATACCTCACACCTTGATTGATTTGGGGGCTGACATTAATGTGATGACCAGGGATACCATGCTCAAACTCAATCTTCAGGGTTCCTTGAGGAAGACCTCGACAATCCTGCACCTAGCAGATCGCTCCACCGTGACTCCCAAAGGGATTGTGGAGGATGTCTTGGTCTCTGTCGACTCTTGGGAATACCCTGCAGATTTCTTGGTTCTGCAACCCAAGGCAAAGCTTACTGGATATCCTCTTATTATGGGAAGGCCTTGGTTAGCCACTGCAGATGCTTACATAAGTTGCCGTGCAGGAAACATGACCATCAAAAATGGTCCTATGTCCAAGCATCTAGTCTTATACCCTCCTGCCCAACCCTCCTTAGAGCATGACTTACCGCTATGGTTGGAGGAAGGAGAAGACGATGAGGTGTACTCAACACCTTTGTGCACCCTAGACACCACTAGAAGAGACCCCCCAACCGAGGATGACTTGATTGAGACCTTGATCCAGAATCCACCTTCCAGTGCACTATCCTTAGAGAAATTGGTGGAGGACGCCCAAGCCAACACCTTAGTGGACCTTTGTGCCACCAACCCTGTCACTCCCAGAGTCAAGAATGTGGAGTTTGGCCCTGAGAGAACGTTAAAGATCAGCTCCTCCCTATCTCCTTCCTAGGAAAAGGAGCTGTGTAGCCTGTTGGCCAGCCATCTAGATGCTTTTGCTTGGAGCTATAAGGAGATGAAAGGAGTCCATCCTTCGGTCTGTACCCATCACATATACATCAAAGAGGATTGTAAACTGGTTAGGCAACCTTAGAGGTGAATGAATCCAGCCCTTAAGGACATTGTCAAGGAAGAATTGCAAAAACTGTTGGATGTTGGATTCATTTACCCCATCTCAGATAGTGAATGGGTGTCCCCTCTGGTGTTGGTTCCCAAGAAAAATGGGAAATGGAGAATCTGTGTGGACTACCGAGAACTGAACAAAGCTACCAAGAAAGACCATTTCCCTCTACCTTTCATAGTTCAAGTGTTGGATGGACTGGCAGGAAAGAAGTTCTTCTCTTTCCTGGATGGGTTTAGCGGGTACAACCAAATCCAAATCAGCCTGGAAGACCAAGATAAAACCACCTTCACTTGTCCTTGGGGTACCTTTTCCTACCGAGTTCTTCCCTTTGGGCTATGCAATGCTCCTGCTACCTTCCAGAGAGCTGTCTTGAGCATCTTCTCGGAGCTGGTCCATGATGCGGTGGAAATCTATATGGATGACTTCACTCCTTATGGGTCCAACTTCCAGGAAGCATTGTCCAATCTGGGAAAGGTCCTAACCAAATGCATTGAGATGAACCTGTCCCTTAGTCCTGAAAAATGTGAATTCCTGATGACTGAAGGGACCGTGCTAGGCCATACCATTTCTTGCCAAGGGTTACAAATGGATCCTAACAAAATTGCTCTCATCAAGAAGGTTCCACCTCCCCAAAAGGTAAGGGATGTTCGGAGTTTCTTAGGATTAGTAGGGTATTACAGGAGATTCATTAAAGACTTCAGCAAGCTAGCCTCGCCATTGTTTGGCCTGTTGGCAAAAGATGTGGAGTTTAAATGGACTGACGATTGTCAGAGGGCGTTGAATGAATTAAAGGACAAGTTGGTGTCAGCCCCAATCTTGAGAGGTCCAAACTGGGCCCTACCTTTCCACATCCACACTGATGCCTCGAGCAAAGCCATAGGGGCAGCTTTAGGACAATTTGAACAAAAACTTCCATATGCCATTTACTTCGTTAGCAAAAACTTGTCCAAAGCCGAACTGAATTACACTGTAACCGAGAAAGAATTCTTGGTTGTGGTCCATGCACTGAACAAGTTCCGACATTATATTACTGGCTATCAAACCTTTGTACATACGGATCATGCTGCAATTAGATATTTAATGAATAAACCAGATGTGAATGCTCGTATTATTAGATGGTTACTTTTGTTGCAGCAGTTTGATTTGACCATTGTTGACAAACCAGGTAAAGAAAATGTTGTTGCTGACTTTTTATCTAGATGGGATTTGTCTGCAGATGAGGATGGAACAGTGGATGACCAGATGCCCGATGAACATCTGTTTGCTATCTCAGTACTCTCTCCATGGTTTGCTGATATAGAAAACTACCTTGTTTCAGCACAGTTCCCTCCGCACCTATCCTCAAGAGAGAAGAGCAGAATCATCAGAAAAAGTGCCTCATTTACTTGGATCGGGGGCAATCTGTTCAAGCTTGGCCCTGATCAGATCTTAAGGCATTGTGTAAGGGAGGAGGAAGTCTTTGATATCCTCCTCACCTGTCATGATGGGCCTTGTGGAGGACATTTCGCAGCAAAGAGGACTGCCTTCAAAATCTTGCAGGCAGGCTACTATTGGCCCACACTTCATCAAGATGTCAGAAGATATATCAGCCAATGTGACCGATGCCAAAGAATGGGGAAACCGACTCCAAGGGATGAGATGCCTCTCCAACCTCAAGTGACTCTTGAGCCATTAGAGAAGTGGGGTATGGATTTTGTGGGTCCAATCAACCCTCCTTCGAGGCAAAGGTCTTACATCATTGTGTGCACTGACTACCTAACAAAGTGGGCAGAGACTAAAGCAATGAAGGCAGCAACAGAAGAAAAGGTGGCTGAGTTCTTAAGGGAGAACATCTTCTACAAATTTGGCTACCCAAGAGAGCTGGTCACCGATCAAAGCAGCCAGTTCACATCCAACTTGATTGAAGACCTGCTAGCTCACCACAAAATCAAGCATAGAACTTCCACCCCCTATCATCCACAGGAAAATGGGCAAGTGGAAGTCACCAACAAAGCATTGGAAGGGATTTTGACTAAGGTGGTGAGCAGCAGTAGGAAAGATTGGACAGATCGCCTCGTTGAGGCCACATGGGCTTACAACACCACCTGGAAGACCACCACCGGCCTCACACCTTATGAGCTGGTCTATGGGAAGAAAGCTTTGTTGTCCATTGAATTTGAATACAACTCTTTGAGGATGGCAGCTCAGCTAGACCTAGATCTCAGCCATGCACAACAAGAAAGGTTATTGCAGCTGAATGGACTGGACGAGCACCGGATGTAGGCCCTCCTTCACTCAGAAGTGGTTCAACTTCAGAGAAAGGTGTGGCATGACCAACACCTCCATGACAAGCAATTCCAGCCGGGAGAATGGGCCTTGTTGTATGACTCCAGGTACAAAGATTTCAAGGGGAAGCTGAGAACCAGATGGCTAGGACCATATGCAGTGGAAAAATGCCATGAAAATGGATCTGTTCTTATTCGAACCATTGATGAGGAAGCCATCCCCATGCTTTTCAATGGGCATCGATTGAAGATCTACATGAAACCTCTCTCAAGACAAGAGTTCATCAAAACTATGGAGAAATCAGTGTTGGTCATAGAGAAGGGTTCTGCCTCTGCTTTGGGCTACCCTGAAAGATCTAAAAAAAAAAAAAAAAAAATTAATAATAATAATAATAAAGATCCTTGGGTTAAAACCTTTCTGAGGCTCCCAAGGCAGGTGGTAGGGGTGAAAACCTCATTGAGGCGCCCCTATTGTCTTTCAAAAAAAAAAAAAAACGAGATTTGAAAAAGATCCTTGAGTGAAAACCTCTCTGAGGCACTTAAGGCAGATGACAAGGGTGAAAACCTCATTGAGGCGCCCATGCTATCTTTCAAAAAAAAAAAAAAAGAGAAAAGAAGAAAGAAAACAATAAGAAAAAAGAGAGGGACAACAAGTTTATAATGTGAAAATGCATGCAGGTTGCAGGTGTTATATGAAGGAGAGGAGGTCTTTTAACTCAAAGCCAAGGATCCTTATCATGCTGCCAGGAGATCTCACCAGCACCTCCTCCAAGAGTACTCATCTTCTCCAAGGTATGGGCACGATTGCATCACAGCTTAAGTCTTCTACAGGAAGGTGCAGACTTTCTACAGGAAGGTGCAAACTTTCTACAGGAAGTTCTGTATCTCTACAGGAAACTTCCTATAGAAGTTTGGGACGACCCAGAATTCATTTTATGAGGAGATCTAATGAGCAAGGATCGGTTTAGATGCATGCAAGCTACTGTTGTCACCCTTATACACTGCTGTCACCTCTTTCTACCATCCCTGTCGACATGCAATGAAGTTACCTCCAACCATCAAAGCAGATCATTGAGTTATCAAGAGAAAAGCAATTTTTGAGATGGAAAAACGCTGAGATGTCATACCATATCCATCCCAGCCATCCATGAGCTCTATGAGCGTGATCATGGGGCCATTTCCTTCATCGTGCAGCATGCACCCGAGGAGGAAAAACTGTTACAGGACATCCTACAAGAGTCTCGTAACAGTTAAGCCCGCTAGAGTGCACACCATTCACAGCGCTTGCCATATACAATGAAAACGCGGGCGCATGCAGCCGAAGCATCAAATCCATCGTCAGCAGCCTGTGAATATGAACCTCCGGGCCTGTGCAAATCCACCTGCAGCAAATAAATCCACTCATCATCATCCAAGAACCGAAAAATCGCGTTGCGGCCGCACAGGTAAGTGTCTCGACCCTTTCTTCCATCGAATTGCATGAATTTTACTTTGAAAATGTTTGCAAGTGTGAAGTGAATGGGTTGAGCAGTTGTATGGCCATTTGACTGGCCACGTCAATCAGTTAATGGTCTAGTCGGATGTTTGGGTGGCGGTCGTGGCAAAAGAAACAGGCAGTACACACGTGAGAGCAATCCCGTCGAAAAAAACAGTTTAACAGAAGAGACGATGGCGGATCTGCGGGGAATGATGCGGAAGTAAGGGAACTCGCAGGCAAATGATGGGATGACATCTTCCAACTGTCCAGCAGGGACAGCTCACCCCCGCGCCACATATTTCGCCGATTCAAATCTAATCGGCTAGATTGCCACCCCATGCATTTATCATTCGCCGTTTGAGACTCGAGTGATCATCCGGATCCCTTTGCAGCTCGATACTCTGAGTATTTGGCCATCAGAACGCCTGTGAAGCAACACCAAGAGCGCAGACCCATTGCACTATCCCCCAGAGATCGCGTGCTGCTCCTACAGGAAAGCTGTTTCTACAGGAAGTCGGGTTCCTCACGTCAAAAGGTGGCGGATTAAAAAGGTAAGCCTGAACTATCCATGCAATTGGTTTTTGAGGGTGGCAGAATCGTCGTCTACAGTCTGGTCGTAGAAAATTGTTGCAAATGTTGTCTGCCATGCATGAACTGTCATCCTACAGGATGTCAGTGTAATTAAGCTGTGTTAAGGTCCTCAGGAGATAAGCTTCGTGGATTATATGCATGACAAAAGCGTAATTCTACGCTCTGTCCCAGTAGGCCAAATTTCTTCCGCATTCGCCACCTCCAGCTAATGGAGCAGTTTTTCACCATGCCGGGTGGGTTCATCAGAAGGGAACCCACTGATTCAACGAAGTTAAGAGAAAATCCTAAGGTGGTGGAGCTCTTCACACGAGCGCAATGGATATGCTTCTGTGACAAATTGCAAGGCTATGACGACGAAGTGGTAGAAGAGTTTTTGCAAGCTCTGAGGCCGAAATCTAAAACATTGGCCACCGTTAACTTCAGGGGTTTAAGCCTCAAACTCACCCCACAATTCATCAGCCGAGTTACGGAGCTCCCAATGGGATTACCATGGGATAAAGAAGAAAGGAAATTGGGCCAACAGGCTAAGAAAGAATTCTTTCCACCAGAGGAGGAATTCTCAGAAGACAAAAATGGGGTTCGTAGAACCAGTTTACTGCCACCGTGGAATGAAGTTAGCCTGCAAATTATGAAGTACATCACCTGCGAAAGCCGTTTTAGCATTGTATATGGGTACCACTTTCGGTTACTCACTGAATTAAGGCACCAGATGGATCTACCTGTAGAAAACAAGCTCAGTCACCCCTACTTTCTATTACAGTCTCTGATTGAGTGTGCCACCAAGTTGAAAGAAGGCACACCAGACCAGGTAGCCCACCATGGACTGATCAAACTCCTCATGGAGGATGCGCTCCACACATACAAGGTTGCTCTCTCATGGGAAGCCTTCAGAAATTTGACAAAGGATGGGGATATAAAGATGCTGACCGAAGAGCTCGGTTCATCTAGCAGTGAGGAGAAAGAGTCAGTGCCCACGGGAAAGAAAGAAACAGGCCAGAAGACCACGACCACGGGCAGAAGAAAAAGCAAGATAAGAAATGAGAGACAAAGGGTGCCAAAGCGAAAGATGGCACACCCATCTTGACAGCAAGAGAGAAAAGGTTGCAAGGCAGAGTGGACAAGGCTGAGAAGGTCCACATCAGCAAAAGTGCCTCGACAGCAACCACAACCAAGTCAAAAAGAAAAACTCATGCAGCAAAGCAAACCAAGGCAGTGACACCTGTTTCTACAGGAAAGCCGAAACCGGCTTCTACAGGAAGCCCGAAATTAACTGAAAAAGGGTCTTCTACAGGAAGCCCGAAATCGACTAAAACAGGGTCTTCTACACGAAGACCCGAAAAAGTGAAACCCAAGGAGAAGAAAGCTGACATTCGTGAAAGGGAGGCAGCAGTTGTGCTGGCCGCCCTCAGCACACCTCCTAAGCCAAAGGAGAAGAGAAAGAGGGAGACCCCTCTATATTTTAAAGCTCGAAGAAGTGTGAGAATAAAGATGGGCAAGCCACAACCTCCGTCCAGCAGCCCGATCATCATTGAAGATGCCCCTACTTCGCCCAAGGAAATTTCCCCCTCGAGGATATCAGTCACCTATGAGAGGGGGAGCCTGAAGAAAACTACGTGGCAAGAAAAGTTAGACCAATTGACTGAAAAAGCTCGGCTACAGGATGCTGAAGATGCTCTACAGGAAACCTTAGCCAGGCTTAAAGAAACTGAGAGAATGGAAGGAGAAGCACCCTTATCACCACCAAGGGAGGGTGAAGTAGAGCCACCAAAGGAAGTTGAGAAAGAGCATATACTAGAGCCCAGCCCTCAGCCAAGTCTGAGTTCATATTACAACTTTTTAGAGGCTGGCAAAATTATACCTCAGAAATTTACTGTGCCACTGTTTTTTTCATTAGAAGAAGAAAGAGTTCGTACACACACGTGGATGAAAATAGCCAAGTCAAAGGGTGTGGCGGACATAGGTCCCTTACAGGAGCAGCTCAAGGAGGCCAGAAGTGAATTGTCCATGGCTAAACACGAGGAAAATTGCCAACGCGTGTTCCTACAGGAAGAAAACCAGAAGCTGAGATTGCAGCTACAGGAGCTGAGGGCAGGGACAAGTACATCCTCCAAGGACACCACAGAGGAACAACAAGGCAAAAAGGAACTGAACACCGGTCTTGGGTATCCAACCACACTTCTACAGGAAGCAGAACAACAAGCACAAATCGAGGTGCAAGCTCTCAGAGAACAACTGCAACAGAAAGAAGCACAATTGGCCTGCATGGCCAGCTGGGCCATGAATGCTATCCAATGCAGGCAGCCGGCCAAATCCTATGGCTTTTACTTGAAAGACCAATGGTTGCAATTCCAAATCAATACCTTGGCGCAAATAGGTATCTCTCAGCTCCAAGACCCGCAACAATTCACTGAAGTTTGCAGTACTAGCTCATCAGAGGATAGGGCCAAATTAGCGGAGTTCTACCTCCATAATCTGGCCCTGCCTAATGTAGTTTCATGGGATCCCAATACGGCCTTGGGAGATATTCAATTAATGGCATTTGCCTCATGGATGAACCATGACGACAAAAGAGCAGCAGAAGCCAAAGAAATCATGAACCGAGAGCTGAACGAGCCATTGCTCATCAGACCAGAACCAGGGGATCCAGTTGCACTAATCTCGGCACACCAAGATTTGTCCAATGACCCTTAATCTTCATTAAGATATATGGATCAACAGGCCCAAGCCATAGCTCATTTTGAGGACATGGAGAGACTGTTAGGAGACAACGTTGTACAAGCATGCACACGCAGATGGAATACATTGGCTCACAGTCTAAAAATCCGAGAGTACCATACCCCAACTCGGATGAGGGAAGCTCTGGTACGGGTGGCCCTCTATAAGAAGTCCATGCAAAACCTCCAGGCCAGCTGAATTGGCCTTAAACTCAGCCCACCACTGCTGCTAGGATTGATGGAAGGCAACATAGAGACATATGATAATGAACAGTGCGAAGAGGTAAACAGAAGGGCTGGGTTTCATATCAGCAAGGAGGACACTACTACAGAGGCTTGGGATGTAAGGGTAGCAGTAAAGGCAATGAAGGATGAAGAGTTGGACTAGTTGCTCAAGGATGAGCAAATATTTTAGATGGGGGGTGATGATGAACCCCAATTTTTGGTAACAATTTGGGCTCATTTGGCCTACTTACCTTTCTCAACCCTTCATTTTTTATCACTTATGCATCATTTCTTAGTATATTCGTGTTATTTGTAGGAAGAAGGGAAGTCATTATGTCTATGTGACTAATACATGATGATTTCAGGTTTTTTGACATTAAATGGAGCAAAGACCACGCAGATGGAGACAAGGAGACAACCAAGGTGGCATTGAGGGTTTATAGGGAGGTTTTCCACAACCTTGAATGACCTTCCTCGTGATCTCCACCCCAACTCCGAGCTCCAACAGCTATCACCACCGAGCTAGAAGGCAGCCAACGGATTCTACAGGAACAACAGTTTACTTTTAGTTGGACAGCCAAGCCCCACTAATTGAGGAGGCCAGCTTGGCCCTCATCATGTATAAATATTGAGGTTGTAGCCTTCGATAAAGACTCTTGAACCTTTGTTGTAGATTTTGAATCACGAGCTGTAGCTCTGTTTTTGCTCTTTGTAAGCCAATTTTGGCATGTTGTTAGACTCATGATTATGATCTTTTAATAAAAGGCAGGCAGATTTGGATTCAATTCTGAGTTCTTAGAGGAGCTATAGCTCTCAGGTTAGGGCCCAACCTGAGAGCAATAGACCTCCTTTTCTTTGTATTGTTACTTGTCTTTCCTTTCAGTATTTCGTTTCCTTGCTTTGACATGCATTTGGAAAACACAGTCTGCTGATTTGAATTTCTTGAAGTGATTAAGTAGGTTAGTCTTAGGGGTAAAATGATTTCAGCAGTTTAGATTAGAATAGGAGGATTAGAATTCATCAGAGTTCCAAGAAAAGGTTGATCGTACACTCACTTCCACCTCTGTTTAGAGATTGGGAGTGTAGACCGTGCCAACCACCAAAAAAATGCAGTTTTACATGTTCATGCATGCTTTAAAGTCATATTTCCATTGGTAGAAGTGTCCATGCATTTAGATCTTGAGCAATAACGCCTTGTTTCAGCACCATGCACGATTTCTATCTTAACTTCCATCGTTGTTCTTTGGTTTAACACAACAGTTAGAATAGGTTGATGAGTTCTCGGTTTTGTGCAAGACAGAGGTGATTTGTTCCATTTACATTGCGCAGCACCACTCTATCACGTCCTTATCCTTCTCAGCCGTGCCTAAGCCATCCCCTTACCTCCCAGTTAGATCATTTGGCCACCATCTCTTCTGTTATCAACGTTGTTTTATATTTTCGGCCTTCCATTTGCCTCTACCCTTCTATCGACCAACCAGCTTGACACACCCCTTCTCCATATCATTTCTCTATCCATAGGCCATCACAAGCTCCTCTCTCATCCTACCTATCCACCCATACATCTCATTCACTCCTCCATCACCCAAAACTCCAACTGCAGAACATCCTGTAGAAGTTAGCAGACTTCATGTAGAAATCCTGAGCTTCCTGTAGGATCCCCTGTAGACATCCTGTAGAAGCTTGCAAACACGGTTGCCAAGCACTTGAACATTGTGAACTTCTGTGGAGTGATGTTAGGGATCCCTTGGAACAATCTCAGAGTCCTCCTGACCTTTCCCAAGCCTTCCTCCCCTTATACTACCCCTGCACAGTCAAGACCCAGTAAGAAGCACAGTCATAATAACTCCAACCATTTGAGCAAAAATAAAAAAACATGTTCTCTTCAGATGAAAGTAGTTTAAACTCATGCATCTCCTCTCACTAGAAGTAATGGCATCATTTCTAGAAGTTGCATTCCCACCATTGCATCATAAGGATTAAGCTAGTCAGATTAGGGTTTACTAGGGTTTCCATGCTTTGTTGGCTTTCAGTTCATTCTTGCAAAGTAGGTTAATTTCCTTTGAGATAGCTTTCATTCATCACTTAAAAAGCTTCTTCTAAGAACATATAGAAGTTGGCTTGAGCCCTAGCGGACTTGTGCCAGCTAACCAAGTGACAGCTGCGACAAGAGCTAGTACTTGTGCATACAACACCGTCGCTTCCAAGTTTGTTACAAACTACCGGGTTGATAAAATTAGAGAAGGAAGCTCCAAGAGTTGTAGCATTCTTGCTACAATACTGGAGCCCACCACCGATCTTCACCAGTAATTTTTGGCAAGAACTCTTTAGGCTACAGGGCACTCAACTAAAACTCAACACTTCCTATCATCCGCAAACAGATGGTCAAACCGAAGCAATCAACAAATGTCTAGAAACCTACCTCAGGTGTTTCACTTCACAAAAGCAACACCTTTGGGTACAGTGGTTACCTCTGGCGGAATGGTGGTATAACACCAACTATCATGCCTCTACGAAAATGACTGCTTATGAAGCAGTATATGGTCAACTTCCGCCTTCCCCTATTTCTTATCTCTAGGGATGCTCCAAAGTACAAGCAGTGGATCAACTCCTACAACACCGCGCCACCATGCTCGCCCATCTAAGAGAGAATCTTCATCAAGCTCAGAACCGCATGAAGCAACAGGTCAACCAGCATTGCTCAGAGCGCCAGTTTCAAGAAGGGGACCAAGTCTTTTTGAAGCTGTAACCATATAAGCAAACATCACTCAAAGGCAAGGGGTGTCAAAAGCTATCTCCAAAATTCTACGGACCCTACCAAGTACTTCAGCGCATTGGAGAAGTGGCTTACAAGTTCGCTTTGCCACCTACTACAAAAATCCATCCAGTTTTCCATGTATCATGCCTCAAGAAAGTAATTGGGAACAATTTCCGAGTTCAAACCAGTCTACCTGAACTGGACGACAAAGGGTCAATCTGGCTTCAACCCGAATAGGTCCTCGCCACAAGAGACAAGCACCTGCACGGCCGCATGATTAAGGAAGTCCTCGTCAAATGGAAAGACACCTCTCCGGAAGATGCAACTTTGGAACCAACTACTATTCTTCAGCAGTTTCCGCAGCTTCAACCTTGAGGACAAGGCTAGTCTTAAGGGGGAGGGCATGTTAGGGTCCCACCCTAACCCCCTTACTTATGTCTTGGGATCACGTCATAGTCAAAGAGTCAATAAAGCCCATATATTTTGTAGGTGGTTAACCCGAAATTAATGACGGGACCACAGTTAGTTGCAAATGGGCCGTAGCCGTAGTATTAGATAGATGGTATTAATAAAACTCACGGTATTGACCCGTGGTATTGCATGTATGAGTCATATATAAAGGATAGAGACTCCCTACGAGGAGCATCATGTCTTATTTTGTAATCGAGCTCTGCTCTATTGGAGGTTGCCCCCTCGAAGAGGCATGTGAACATTGCTCTTTGAATAATAAAATCATTGCTATTCTCTGTTCTGGGTATCTTTTCTTCGCATATTCTGTATTTGGGTATTATTTTGTAGGTTAAGAGCATAACAGGGAGACTTACCTAAAGACTGTAATGAAAAGAATCTCCATAGCTGTGGCACACTGTGGAAAAATCTTGTATGAAAGTTTGTAAATTTGGACTTCGTTGCAGGAAGAAATTTAGTATAAGCTATAACGAACCTCCTGATCCTACTTGGGAAACCCACCCCTAGTCTCTATAATTTATATTTTATACTTTGTTTTCTCTAAGGATTTTCCCCTTACTATAGGTGTTATGTTCCTTTAAATTTTCATGACCATTTATGTCTTATGCTATTGTGCTTATAGACATAATCTTAGATTCCTTATGACCAATATGACATTTCTATACTAATCCACATGATCTATGGTCTCAATGAAATCATTATCATTACTTTACTCAACCATCCTCTTTAAGAATAATGATACAAATTGGTGGAGGGAAAATAGACCTAACATGTAATAACCCAAAACATTTGTTAAGTAGTTTTCACCACCAACATATTCTAACTTAGTTCTGATGTAGTTAATTTAACCATGCATCATAATCACCTAACCTTTAGCATGTGATATTAAATTAAAATGGTGACTAGGTTTAGATTCAATAGCTATGAACCTGGTAAACATGTTAGTGTAAGTAGATCTATCCCATTGAATCTACTTATGGATGTAATAGTTTAACATACGTAAGGAGGAAGCCATTGAAATAATTACAGATAACACTACAAACATAAATGATGTAATGTGAATATAGAATCATTATCCAGATAACACATAAGTTAGAAGTAATACACATCCACTATCCCATCCAGCTCAACATAGGATACTCTTATACTAATTTAACTTGAAAACACATTAAAAATCCATAACTGTCATATGCATAAACTACAATTCTGTCCATACCAATGTATAACACAAAATCTCTATAACTGAAACAAATACTAAGAATATAAAGGTAAGAAACCGACATACAACACATTCCATGCTTGTGAATCCATAAAAAAAAACCACTTGGAGGGAGGAGCACCACCACCCAACCTTGAATCACTTATGATTCCCCCTGAGCTGAAGATCTTTCCAAGGATCAACTGTCCTCAATTGATTGATGCACTTGGTATTTAATACCCTCTTTAATGATTTTTTTTCCATTAGCAACATCTTACTTTTATGGATTTTTCCATTTGCCTAGGTATTTTTCAGAAAATCTCGTCTTTATCTCCGACTAGGCTTTTCCTCATAAAATATTTCCTTTATATCTCGCAAATATTTTATGTGTGATGGATCTTTATTTTCCCTCCATCAAATGGATCTTCGATCCATCCAATCTTTTCTAGAATCACATCTAGAAGCATTATCATGAAAGATTCGTCTCTATCCCATTCCACATGGGATTTGACAAGAATCTCCTCTCTCTTGGCGCTCAATCCTCCAAGTGATTTATTTTATTAATTTATTTAATAACACATTTTCTTTTCATAATACATATCACCTAGCTTTCTTCAGCTTAGGTTTAGAATAGTTTAACCCACAAAGGAGGGTATATCACCTAGCTCTCCTCAGCTTAGGTTTACAATCATTTAACACACAAGGGAGGAAATCACACCTAGCTTTAACTCAGCTTAGGTTTACAATAATTTAGCACAGAAGGGATGGGTGTTACATACTCCCCTCTTTAAATTTTACACCGTCCTTAGTGTATCACTGTATCATGTCCTCGTTCATAGGTAGATGGTTTCTGAATCAACAACTCTCATGGCTCTGTCATCTGCTTCTATCTTTCGAATGTACATTGTTCACAAGGAGTGCTCCTGTGCCATAGCTACATTGGTTCCAAGGGTGCTCTTCTTCCATAGATACATCGGTCACAAAGAGTGCTCCTATTCCATAGCTACATCGGCCTCAAGGAATCTTCTCCTTTCGTATCTACCTATAACATTGTTTTCAAACCATTTGTGAGAATTTATAGATGAGAATTTTAAATATGATACATATCATAATATGTTACTTAATATTACTAAGGGAACTATTGGTCATGTTTCCTTTTATCTGAAGAATGCATGTTCACTTCTGGCATTCTTCCAAGCCTTTATGTTCTTTTTTGAACACCTACTTTTTTCATTTTCTCTGCATACAACACATCTGTTAGCATATTTTCCACATCAATATGCTTGCAATTCCATAACAAATTAGTTCACATAACAATGTATATATTCATCATGTCAGCTGTTCATAATCGCATGTATGCCAAACTTAACCGTGGTTACTTATCCTTGAACTTCTTCTTAGTTTCCTTCTTCTATGCAACCACCCAGTCGGTTGCACGCAATGTGTATTATACATCGATATACATATCATATTTCAAACATGTAACATATGTATTCATACACGTATCGTATGTACTATTGTACATAGTACCATTTGTGCTACAACCCATCATACCATTCCCATGGTATCACCTGCATGACAAAACTTGTCCACATATTTTCCTACCATGTTAGTATCATACCAAACATTCTTTTATCTTTTTCTAGCAATTAAAACAATTATGCTTAGTTGACAAGGAATTTGTATGAGCATGGTTCATTTCTATAATCAGAGAAATTTTTCTCAGGTGCAGATCATTTCCAAATTTCATTTCATTTGGTTACAATATCAATGGCATATTATTGTATTCATGCATAGTTTCATCACACCTTCTGCTTAATGTCCTAAATCAGACTATTAGCTCACATATTTTGAAGTTTAATAATTATTAGATCATAATTCATCCCGTATGATTTACTATTACCCTTTGTATGCCTCAACAACTTGTTGGCCCTGCATAATTTAGTGTTGTTATACCTGAAAGTTTTTACCACTTTCAATCCTACACCCCTTTTAGTTGTAAGTGTTTATGGTCTCAAGGTACTTACATATTAGCTCATCTTTAACATTAAATTACCATTAACCAAAATATGAGTTATCTATTTTATGAATCCCTGTTTGAATTACGCAACATTTCTTAAGTTGTCCAGACACATTATCAATGAAATCCAATAAGAGAAACTCTCAAAATTGCTTGGTACAAATTATGCATTTCAATTTATATGATAGAAATTTATTTAAATAAATTTTTAGATACCATTTAATTGACCCAGTGGTCCATACCATTTGTGCTACTTCATCAGTTACTATTGTTTGTACTCAAGGATACTTATAGTTTTCATTATGCATATCCATCGAAAGATGCATATGTCCTAGAAATATGTTTAAGTTAAGTTTCCTCTTAGCCATACTTTCTGCCAACTAAAGAACAAATCACATTGTATGTAGATGCGTTAATCAAAGGATTAGTTTGAATGACAATTTGTACAAGGTATATAGTCTTACACTATAACATGTTCTCACCATCCTTTACCTTGGCATCATATTCCCATAGCAATTATACCATTTATAAATTGTTTTTATAGCATAATGACCATAGTTTAATCTTTGACCAGAATCATAGTCTAGTTCTATGAGAATTGTGATTCTTGCATTCATGAAGGCAACATATGTAGTCGTGCCACTCAAGTAATGATATCTTCCTCCCATATGCATTACTTGTTATTAATCTTAAACAAAATAGAACAACGTCCCTCTTTGGTTTTATTGCTTGTTGTTTTGTTTGGTTCAACAATACCGTTTATCCCAGTGAATTTTATGGGCCCACAGGCCCAGAAGCCTCTCAAGCTCAAGCGTTTACTTTTTTAGTTAGAGACCAACGTCTTGGAGCAAGTGTGGGGTCTGCCCAAGGACCTACTGGTTTAGGTAAATACCTTATGCATTCTCCGACTAGAGAAATTATCTTTGGAGGGGAAACGATGCGTTTTTGGGATCTCTGTGCTCCTTGGTTGGAACCCCTAACGGGCCCTAATGGTTTGGATCTGAGTAAGTTGAGAAAAGACATACAGCCTTGGCAGGAACGACGTTCAGCAGAATATATGACTCATGCTCCTTTAGGTTCTTTAAATTCTGTGGGTGGTGTAGCTACCGAAATCAATGCGGTGAATTGTGTCTCTCAGATTTTTCTTGTCACTAAGACTAATAACCTTCAATTTCCTTCTCCATCCTGACTCTTAAACATAGTAATGCATACTTTGCCTATTTACTATTGGTACATAACATCCCAATCATGTATGCTAACACAAATATAACTTCAAGTAATTCAAATCCCATAGACAAAGGAAAAACCCCCTTTTTTTTACATGATATGCCTATTTGTAAGCATCGCTAGTAGTACAACCTTGATTCTACAAGTCACAAACTATCAATCCTTGCACAACACCAATATGTCCAACATCCAAGCAACACAACATATAGTCTATCACAACAAAACACAACTCCACACTACTTTACCAATATAACCACTAGGTCAATCACACTCTTTCCTTCTATATAACATACTTCCCCTTAATAGGCATTGGGATAACCGACATCTCTATGATTGTTGTACAATGAATTTTACTTTTTTTGAACATGTAAGAAATCATATGTTTGACCAACAAATCCAGAACCAATACCAGAATTCATCAGGAGGTGCTTACATGGAAGATTCATATGACTCATTATTATGCATGGATATTAAGCATGATCCTCTTCAAAACATGTGTAATTGAATGACCGCTCAACTAGACTATAGTAACACAGACAAAAAAATTCATGACAATACATGGATATATGTATCATTACACAACAATAAAATAATGATACAATTTTGGACTTTCTTATTATGCAATCCTCCTTTCAAGTATTAGGTGATTTTATTTAGCCATGCATCTACACAACAATTGTATCATTTTTCTTTTATTCACTAATTTATTATTCTTTTATTTTTCTTAAATATGCATAGCATCACTATTCAAAACTTAATTTATTATTTTTACTTCTTATAATAAGTGTGTTTGTCATGTCTCAATTTATTTTCCAAATTGCAAGGGTTCATATTGGTTAGATATTACGCCCAAAACCTTATAATAAGGTATGTTCTTAAGTTGCAAAGTTTCATACTCTTAAGAAGATACTTATAAGCTTAACATGATCTCTCTTCCATCAATCAAAAGCATTTGGGCTTGCTTCTTATTAATTACCCTGGTTTATTTGTGGTACACAAGAATACTTATAGGTACCAGTATGCATATCCAATGCATAGATCATGGTATATAATAACATGTTAAAACATATTCCCCTTAATCATATATATATACATATATATATATATATATATATATATATATATAGATTTTTTTTATTTTTTTTTTCTAAGGAAAAATTATACTCCAAAATGCATTGTATATAGGTGAATTATATTGAAAAATAATTATGCCATTTCATACTCTTATATGCTCTTTATAATCTTTAACATTATTCATGGAATCTTTATGATTACATAAATAAACAATTCTTCCTTTTATTGTACTAACCATGTTACCAATCATTATTTAAATTTTTACCTTTGATTCCAACATGGATTTCCAAGTGATCTGAAATGATCATATGTTAGAACTAAAGTAGAATTGATTATGCCAACTATGAAATAATTGTTAAGTTAAAGTGTTGAAACCATGAGAACTAGTTGAGAAGAAAGGATTTATGATAGTTGATAAAACATAATTAAGATGGAAAACAGAAGTGAAAATAAAAAATACATAGTGATACTAAACATCAATATTGATTATGGAGTTCGTCCTTGATGGACAACGTCTCTAGGTCCACTTTCAAGATGAGCGACCACTTTATTAGGATTGATTTCGAAGAGGTTGATTACAAAGAAAATTGACCAAATTGAATGTGCACACAGGCACTTCTAGTCAATGTCATAAGAAAGATCTTTGAACCAGCTTTCAAACACTTGTCACAGTTCCAAATCCTGACTCCTGATGCTCTTGTTACATTGAAAACAAAATAGCCTATATCCTCCAGAATTTGAATAAAAAACTCAAAATCACTCCTCTCCCTTCATGAACAAAAAAGGTGCTTTTAAAGGGTTGTAGATACATCCGAGGTCTTCCAATCCAAGATTGTCATGAACACTGAAAGTAGGAGCTACAATTATGTTCTCATGTCCTCAGTCTTGTCACTGTTTTCCACCTAGGGATCACATACATGGTCCATTAATTAATTTTTAGAAAAAAATGTAACTAAAAGCCAAATCAGACTTTGGATTAATGCAAAACTACTAGCGGTTAGGATAAAGCACGGAGGGAGTTAACTATTAGCATGTGAACAGTAGGGTCTAACCACTATCAAACACCTGGTGGCTGTCCCTAACAATGTGATAACAAATGTTGCTCACATGTCACATTCTCTGCTTGACAGTTTTCATTTCCTCGGGGTTTAGTTGTTGTGGTTACTAAACTATGTGGTTACTATTTGGTTGTTCAAATGTCATAACCTTCCATGGTAGCTGTTGTGGTCTGAACTCCGCCCGGTTAACCATAACACTTCACATGTTCACATTATTACATTCCCCGTAGTCTTTTTGCACACGGTTAAGACTGTGGGTTGTATTACAATGTTTTTGCAATGTGTTATATAGGCCGAGAGGGGTATAACATAGGGTTTATGCATTTTAATACATTTTTTGAATAATGGGTTTAGGTTTGTAGACTTAGGTGTCCACCTTAGGTCTTTTTGTTTTTAATACAATGTTTTGCATACAAGTTTTCCATGACTTGGAACATCAAGTTACCAAAACCCTTTTACAACAAATTGTCACTATGTGACATCAAACCCAACGACCACATCAATGACCCACACATTACTGACGATGACAGAACGATGTTGATGATGAACTGAACCTAACAATGAATTGACCTGTGCAATAGATCTAATGAAATCCTCCTGGATCAATCCTCTCCACTTGAAAGCTTTAGGACCACAAAAGTTTGATTTTAAGTAGATATGAGGTGAGGGTAAAATTCCCTCACTTTGCCAATTTTTGTCCACCTTGCCTTGCTCGTATTCATGCCCTTGAGTCCTACTTGAAGATATTAAACATCTCCATACCTTAGAGATCGAATCTTGCTATCCAAGATGATATCTTCCTCCAACTCATTCATATACTCAGGTGCCAAATCATCAATAGTTGGAATTTATGTATCTTCCTTAGGATACATGATCATCGGAGGTTCATACAATTTTAGATTTTCTACATTTACAACGGAGTGAATTCACATGTAAGGAGGTAAATTTAATTGAAATGAATTATTTCCAATCTTTTCCATAATCTTGAAAGGGCCATACCTCATAGGTTTCAATTTCTTACCTTCTCCATTCAACCTATCTTTACTGATATACAACCATAGCTGATCGCCGACCTGAAAATGATGATCGACTCGATGCTTGTCATGGTGCATTTTATACTTGGCCTGACTCTTCTCTAACTAATCCTGCACTGCTGCCTGTATTTGTTGCATCCATTGAATGAACTTAACTGATTTGTTCACATCATCATGTTCACCCACTTTATCCTCTTCACCAAACATGAACTCCATTGGTGACTTCGGTAGATAAACAAAACATGTTTCACATGGTGATCAATTAGTTAATGAATGTAAGGCTTAGTTGTAAGCATGTTGAACATAAGATAAATATTCATCGCACAACTTAGGATGTTTATTTCAATAACCTCGGAGAATATGTATGATTGTCATGTTCACCACTTGAGTTTGTTTGTCGGTTTGTGGATGAAATGATGTGCTCTTCCTCAGCTTTGTGTCCATGAGTTCCCATAAAGTGGACCCAAATTCTCCTACAAAATGAGTGTCTCGATTAGAAATAATGGAAGCAGGTATCCCAAAATGAACCCATACCTGATCAAAGAACATCTTTGCAGTCTGTTCAGCTGTCACTTACTTTTTGCATCAAACAAGAATACAAATCTTTCTGAATTTGTCAACCACAACATACAGGTAAGCATGCCCTCTCCTAGACATAGGAAGTCCTCCAACAAAATCCATGGAAATATTGTCCCATGGTCGCGAAGGAACTGTAAGTGGCATCTATAAACCAATATTTTGATTGCTTGGTTTGTTGGTCAAACGCATCACACATCCTTTAATGTATTTAGCAACAGTTTCATACATACGAGACCAGTAACAATACCTTTGAACTTGTGCCATTATTTTTCTTACTCCAAAATGTCCTGAAATGCGAGAATAGTGTGCCTCCTGGACAACATGTGCTCTTTCTGTCTGTGGTATGCATAACTTACCCAGATGATATAACAACCTGTCATCAACTTGATAATTGATTTCTTCCACCTGAGAACCATGAGTTAGTAATTCATAAAAATATTTGAAGTCAGCATCTGTACTATATTGTTCTATATAACTTTCATGCTTTAAAGAATTACTATTTAGTACTACTGAAGCATTCAAAGATGGTATAGGTAAGATATCAACTACTTTGTTTGGGACACCTTTCTTGTACTTAATTACTAAGTGAAATTGCTGAAGAAATCCCATCCATCTGTAATGACGAGATTGTTGCAACTTAGGTTGAGACTGTAGGTATTGAAGTGGCTAATGATCTGTGTGAATCACTGTTTCCTTACCCATTAAACAATGTTTCCACTTCTTAACACTTTCAACCAAAGAAAATAGTTCTTTATCATATGTTGGATAATTCATTACTTCCTTAGAAAAATTTTATGAATGAAAAAAAATTGGATTCCTTTTTTGAAGTAAGACTGCACCCATTGCATAGCCACTAGCATTTGTTTCAATCTCAAATGGTTGTTGAATATCTAGTAAAACGAAGATTGGTGTTGTAACTATTTTCTGCTTAAGTGTATCAAAAGCTTTTTGTTGTTAACGTCCCCATTGAAAGGGAACTTTAGAACCTATTAAAGCATGTAATGGTGAAGCAACCAAAGAAAACTAAGAAATAAATTTTCTCCAAAACTGAATTTCACCTAAAAAACATCTAACTTTACTCACATTCTATGGTCTTGGTCACTTAACAATCACATCGATTTTAGCTAGATATATTTTTAAACTTCCACCTCCAACTATGTAACCAAGATAATTTAGTGAAGTTTTCCCAAACTCACATTTGCAAAGTCTAAGGTGCAACGTTTCTCTGTGCAATCCTTTGAACACCTTCTTAACATGCTCTTTTATACTAAAGTTGAAAGTCAGAATGTCATCTAAGTAGATTATGACAAATTTATCAATGTATGGGAGGAAAAAAACATTCATAACCCACATGAAAGTTGTTGGTGAATTACACAAACCAAAAGGCATTACCAACCATTCAAACAGTCCTTGTCTAATTTTGAATGCAGTCTTCCAGATGTCATTTTCTGCTATGCGGATTTGATGATACCCACTTCTTAAATCTAACTTAGTGAAATAGAAAACATTTTTCAGTTGATAAAGTAAATAATCTATCCTAGGAAGAGGATACCTATTTTTGATTGTTATTTTTTTTAAAGCCCTGAAGTTGACACACATCTCCATGTCCCATCTTTCTTAGGAAGAAAAGTTATGGGTGAGCCACATGGAGATGAGATAGGTCAATACAACCTTTTTCAACCAATTCTTGTATTTGTTTGTTTATTTCTTCGTTCTCTATAACTGATAGGCAATACATTCCAATATTAGGAAGAGGGGCATCTGACATTAACTGTATTTCTTGTTGTATTTCTCTTTTAAGAGGAAATTTTTTTGCTTCCTTAAATAGATTTTAAAAAGAATCTACCACTTTAACCAATCTATCATTGAATTGATATTCACAAACTCAAAAAACATCCCATCGATCCTTATGTTGTTATTTCACAACCATGAGTACATATTTCTTACTTGAACTTATTAATCTCTTCATATTATTAACTGAAACTAAATCCAAGTGTGTTTTAAGTTTATTTGCCCTTACAACAAATTCAATCTCATCTTTCTTAAGATGACATTTATGCTATTTCCTATTAAACACTGCATCACGATCATAGATATAAGGACTTATTAGCACTACTCCACATATATATGCTGGAATCACATCTGAATCCACTTCATCAAATGTAGTTATTTGTTATGGAAAATTTTAATTGACACTGCTTTGTGACATTAATCTCAGTCTCCTTATTCAACCAACCTAGAGGGTATGGTCTTGGATAATTATGTGCATCCAAACCCAATTTCTTAACTAAATCTTTAGATATTAATTTTTCCTATGATCCACTCTCAAATAATGTATCTATCTTTGTGTGCTTAGAAGTTATCGTTATGTGAAATAGTTCAACCATTTTATCCTCATTTAGATTATTTTTGCTTCAAGAAGGTATAGAAGTCTTAGAACTTGAACCAATATCATAGGTTTTACCTATTCAAACCATTGCGGTGTTTTTAACTTTATCACTTGAGTCAGAGCCCAAATATTTTTGGATTGTTGTATTGGCCTTCTTTTCACCTCTCTTCTTCTGGAACTTCTTTGGTTTAAGTTCTGGGTGAAGTTTCCAACATTTGGACTCATCATTTTTTATCCTCTGGAAATGAGTACAAGTAGGTATTTCACCTTCCTTCTGAGTTGTCGTTGATGTCTTTCCCTTTAGATTTCCCTTCTTCTTGCTATCTTTAGAATCCTTGATTTCCCATTTCCTGGATTATTTCTATGAAAACTTGAAAGGTCTACCACCTAATTCAACATGTATGGCTTGAACGCACACTTCATCAAAATCATTAGGATTAAACATTAATAATGTATGTTGTAAATATGAATGTAAACTGTCGATGTATTTTAATAAAGTTTCACGTGTATCTAATGAAATACCAAGTTCCAATGCTTTCTTTCTTAATTCCTAAGTAAATTCTTGAACACTCTGCCCTTTACCTTGCCTCAAATGCTGCCAATCAATAACAGCTTGTTGCATGTAACCTAAAGGATAGAATTGTTTCCTAAGAGATTTTAAGAACTTAGACCATGAAGAAATGACTTTTCCTTTTTGCTTTACATCTATCTGAGTTTTACTTTCCCACCCAATTAAATTTGTTCCCCCCATTCTAAGTGTACCTAACTAAATTTTCATTTTATCATAAAAAATGTTCTAAAAACGACAATACATTTATAACTGCTTAATCCAGTTATCTAGCTTTTTAGGATTCATTTCACCATCATAAAGTGGTAACTCAAATTTTACATCAAGTTTCAAAAGATATGTTTTCTTAGGTTTCTTTTCTGTTTCAGATTCTGCACTAGAAGAAGAAGAAGAACATGGAGATGATGGAGGTGAAGGTGGTTTATCAGCCTTGCCTTTACCTTTGTCCGTATTTGATGTATTTGAAAAATAAGTTGCATCTCTCGCTCTCTTATCTTCGTACAGTTCTCCCAACATCTGTTGCATAGTCAAGAATTCTTACTGAAATTTTTCATTACCCATCTTAGCTTCTAGCATTTGGTTTGCATTATATCCTGTCATGGTTGACTTATGAATGACTTTTCACTTTCCAATCTCTAGATCAATCTACTCGAGGATTCCTTCTCCATGTTGCAACTTTGACCTGGTTAACATTCACTAATAAATTCCACAAATGCAACCTGCTCTAGTACCAAATTATATGATCTAGAATGATCATATGTCAAAATTGAAGTAGAATTGATTATGCCAATTGTGAAATAATTGTTAACTTAAAGTGCTAAAAATGTGAGAACTGCTTGAGAAGAAAGGCTTTACAAAAGTTGATAAAACATAAGTAAAATGCAAAAAAGAAGTTAAAATAGAAAATACACAACAATACCATACAACAGGATTGATTACAAAGTTTGTCCCTAATGGACTACGTCGCTCTGTCCGCTTTCAATATGGGCGACCACTTTATTAAGATTGATTCCGAAGAGGTTGATTACAAAGAAAATTGACCAGAATGAATGTGCACTTAGGCACTTTCGGTCATTGCTATAAGAAATCTCTCTCAGTCAGCTTTCCAACACCTGTCATGGTTCCCAATTCCGACTCGTGATGCTACTGTTATAGTGAAAACAAAACAACCTATATCCTCTAGAATCTGCATAAAAAACTCAAAAATCACTCCTCTCTCTTCATGAACAAAAAAGGTGCTTCTAAACAGTTGTAGATATATTCAAGGTCTTCCCATCCAAGATTGGCATGAACACTAAAAGTAGGAGCTGCAATTATGTTCTCATGTCCTTGGTCTTGTCATTGTTTTCCACCTAGGGATCACATACATGGTCCTTTAATTAATTTTTAGAACAAATTGTAACTAAAACCCAAATCGGACTTTGGATTAATGAAAAACTGCGAGTAGTCAGGATAAAGCGCAAACGGAGTTAACTATTAGCATGTGAACAGTAGGCTTTAACCACTGTCGGACACCTGGTGGCTATCCCTAATGGCGTGGCAACAAACACTGCTCACATGGCACATTCTCCACTTGACAGTTTTCATTCCCTGTATTGTTTAGTTACTGCGGTTACTAAACTGTGTGATTATTGTCTGCTTGTTCACATGTCACAAATCACCATGGTAGCTGATGCAGTCTGAACTCCACTCGATTAACCATAACACTTCGCTTGTTCACATGGTTATAGTCCCCAAGGTCTATATTACAAAGTTTTTGCAATGTGTTATATAGGCCAAGAGGGGTATAACATTGGGTTTATGCATTTTAGTACATTTTTTGAATAGTGGGTTTAGGTTTGTATACTTAAGTGTCCACCTTAGGTATTTTTTTTTTAACACAATGTTTTTCATACAAGTTTTCCATGACTTGGAACATCAAGTTACCAAAACCCTTTTACAACAAATTTTCACTATGTGACATCAAACCCAATGACCACATCATTGGCACACACATCACTGGCAATGACAGGACGATGCTGACGATGAACTAAACTTGACAATGAACTGAACTGTGCAACTGATCTGATGAGATCGTCCTAGATCACCAAGGATTTAATCTACTTTTCTTATATGGATACTTACTTAACTTTTCACTTTATTGAAGTTTTTTTTGTTTTTTTAAATGCACAACCAAAAATTTGGCATGGTTAAAAGTTACCTGATTTCATAACAGTGTGAAATATTCCTGCAGGGGATAATAATATGTGCAGTCATTTTTCACATTTTGTCTACGCAGATTGATAGTTAATGTCAACAAGGAAAACAAGTCCCAATTTGTACACCCAGTGTAAAAGTCGCAATTTATCACCAAAGCACAATTCAAAAAGAAAACATTAACAACAACTTTAGATCCTTTTAGCATCATTTTTAATTTTGTATCTGAAAATTACTGAAATAACTCTTACGTCAGGCTTCATTTCCACAGAGGCTGACGGCTCCATTGGTCCATAAAATAGTTATGCCATCCTTTGGTTTACAGCATCTAAGAAGGGATATGATTTAAGGGATGGAATCAAAGCGTGCTTGGCTGTGAGGAGATTTATGAGGAGTCTAATTTTGTAAAATTAACAAGTTTGAACTTTGGCATGTGCAGCCTCATTCGTAATATTGATATGTCAAGGCAATTATATATATTGGAGCATAACCATCACTCAATATGTCAACCATCCAATCAAAAAAATTATCAATGAGTTCCAATCTTTCCCACAACAATTTGTTGAAGCTCTCATCAATTTTTAATGTTGAATTCGCCATTTTAGAAGAAAACTCTGAATTAGTGGGCATCATCAAATTGAATGCCTAGATGTAGAATATACATCAAAATATCCTAAACCATACGTTCAAATAATAAAAAATGACAATGAAATGGAATATTTGAAGGCAGAGGGTGCAGACTAATGAGAGTTGAACACTTGACTAGATCAGTTATAGATCGACCATAAAATAACATGTTATTCCATATCAAATCAACCATTACAACAATCAATGTGTTTTGGATTGGATAAAAAACAACTGGGTAAGGGATCTTAACATCATATCAATGCCATTAATTTAATAATTACTCCATGATTGAGTCCATGCAACAACCAATGACTGAGAAACAAATTCACTTACGAGAATTGGTATGATCTAGCCATTTTAGTAAAGAGTGGAGTCCACAAAATTTTCCTCAACAAAAGAGCCTCTAAGTAAACTCACTTTGGCCTTCAAGATTTGATCCTCCATGGTTCTAAGATTCCTAGAGAAAATCTGGAGCACAATCGTTCTATTTTCTACTCAACGAATTGTGTTTACAAATTCATTATTAACAGTCACAATTATATGAAAAGGAACAAAGGCCTTTCTAAATATGGATAATATAGGTAAACTAATAAACTGAGTGGGTGGATAGTCATTATCCCAACATCTTTATTCCACCGCAAACATCAGGAAAGAAGCCGAGTCTTTGATTTTCCTCAATTTTAGTATGGAACAATATCGTTGGCTACTTGCATAATTCCTGTTAAAATTGGAAACTAGGGCCAAACTCCATGTGGGTCATCTTATTCATCGCTGATAATATTTTTATTAGATTCCTCTCATCGAGAGGTGTATTATTGATCTAAAGATCATCCAATTCCGATAAGTATTTATGGAGATATGAATTTATTTTGATCAAGCTGAACAACAACTCATGTAGGCTCAGAAGCCCAGAAGTCGCATATATTCAATCATCAACAGTTGTGTATAAATACAAGAGGTATTTTCCTCATTTGGATTCACTCAACTCATCACATCTCTCTCTTCTATGCAGAAAAGAGGTTCTTCTCCTACTGTGTAGAAAGAGACTCTTCTCTCACACGTGTGGAAGGAAGACGAAAAATTTAGGGCTGCAACTGCAGATCGGAAGTTTGACAAGCGTTGACCATAAGACTCTCTCTGAGAACTGCATTGTAGATGGAATTGACTCTCCTCTAAAGGGCACATTATTTTGGTGAAGGAATCAAGCCGATCCGATGGTCGGTTTATAAGATATTATCTGCCCTAGTTTGACTGATCTAGGGTTTGTTGTTGTTGATGTAAATCAGATTTATGTAATATTTCTCTCCGCTGAATTATTGAAGATATAGGAAGATTTGATCAGAGGGTTTCCCCATATTGGGGTTTGTCCCTGGCTAGCTGCCACATCTTGTGTCTCCTATCTTGGCTTGTTTTTTCTGTCAATTGTTTAATGTTTTGTTTGCACTTTACTTTATGTACATGTGATTTCTAATGTGTGGATAATAATAAGAAAGATAAGTAAACTGCTATAAGCATAGAACATACCATAACTTAACATGGTATTAGAGTTGAGGTGAATATGAAGCCCAAGAAAGAGCGAAATCATTCACTGAAGAGAAGATTGGCAAGGCTATCCTAAAAGAACTATGGGGTCATCAACACTCTTCCCTGCTGAGGACAAGCTCTGTGAGAAGTTTGACTATCATGGATGGAATATGTCTCTTGATATAACTTGAGAATATCAAGCAGTGTTGGACCATGTGAGAGGAAATATCATTGAGCCTCCATCAAACGCACCCGTTGATGCTAGGAACAAATGGAAAACCAGTGAGGTCAAAACAAAGAAGATCATTCGGGACTCTATCAACAAGCGCTTGGTGGCCTATGTTTCTGAGATAAATACCTCCAAGGAAATCTATGATAGACTAGTGAGTTTATTTAAAGTTAATGATGCAAATCAAGTCTTATTTCTTAGAAATGAGCTGAAGGAAATTAAGAAGGGCAAAGATGAGAGTATGCAAACATACTTCTTAAGAATCACCGAGATCAGGAACGATCTCCTATCTATTAGGGAGATTATTACTAATAGGGAAATGTCACTCATGACTCTTGGAGGATTACCATCTAAATGGTACATGTTCAAGACTACTTTTCTGAACAATAATGTAATTCATGGTTTTAAGGAATTAATGGCTAGATGCATTCAAGAAGAAACAAGGGTAGAAGAGCAAGAAATGCCCATGCCTAAAGGTCCTCCTGCTCCCTTTTATACTCATGCTAAGAAAAGAAATAATTTTGTGACTAAATAAAAAAGAAACACTAGACCTAAGGGTGGAAGAAAAGGATGATGTTACATTTGCGATAAAGAAGGTCACTATGTAAGGGAGTGCCCTGACAGAATGGAATCACACCAGGACAATGATTAAAATCCTTCTCATGGAAATCAAAGGAATGGCAAATTTAATAGTAAAGGTAAAAGGAGTGCTGGAAATCAAGGAAGAGGACAACCATTCAAGAAGGATAGAAATTCCAGGTATGAACCCAATACTGTTGAAAATAAGCAGGATGAATATTATCTACCAGTTGCTCTACCTACCTTGTTATGAAACCAGCTCAAGAAAAGATAGAAAAGATAAATTCACGCCTTAGAATTCAACCTCTTCGAGGGGCCAACCTCCTTTACATTACATAAATGAACAATTCTTGGATGATACAAATGAAAATACCTCCTTTCTATATATAGGAGTCTAAGGGGTTTAACATAATCAGAGCCGACATAACAATAATAATGTAAGGGCACAATAATAACAATAATGGGCTTCTATGGGGAACAATAGTAACAATATGGGCACTACATGGGTACATCAATATAATAAGTGGGTTATACTAATAACAATAAGGGGTTACACTAGTAGTATAGGGGCCTAACATGCCCTTCTCCTTCAAAAAGCATTGTCCTCAATGCTTGAGTAGTTCTTGATGCTTTTGTATAAATTCTTGTCCTCCCATGTGGAATATTCAGCGGGTAAGTTCTTCCACTTGATGAGATACTCTGAAATTGATCGATTTCGTAGCTGTCAGGTTCTTGTTTCTGTGACTGCTCCAGGTTCCAATATGATTTTTCCTTCCTCTTCAATTTTTGGCAATATTGCTTGAATTGGGATCTTTTGAAACTTTTAAATAAGTGGCCATACTTCTTCATCCTTCTTCCATTCATCCCTTGCTTCGTTTATCCAATCTGGTTGGATAATGTAAATAGCACAAAACAATGCTTCCACATCCTCATCCTTGAAGAGTCTTCCCATTCGGTAAGGTCGCCATTTTTTAAGTGCATGTAGTATTGCCAACATTTCCTTCTCATAAATAGCTTGCTTGAGATGTAGCAGTAAAAATACCCAATCACCTACAGCAAAACATTTTTCACTACGATGTTGATCTACCTGTTGTTTCGTTTGATTTTGCACCGAAGTGGCGTTATCCTTTAAAAGTTGGAGAACTTGTTGTTGATACTCGATGTGCTCTTTCTCTGCTTGAACCTTTTTCTTCTTGATATGTCCTTCTATCTTTTGAGGAGTGGTAATTTCTTCCAGTCCTTTACAAGATATGGTTGGATTCATTTCTTGATGCTTGATGTGATCTTTCACTTCTTGAACATTTTTCTTCTTGATGTGTCCTTCTATCTTGATAGTTTGAGGAGTGGTAATTTCGTCCATTGAATTACAAGATATGGTTGGATTCATTTCTTCTTTCTCGATGTGATCTTTCACTTCTTGCACCTTTTTCTTCTTGATATGTCCTTCTATCTTGAGAGTTTGAGGAGTGGTAATTCTTGCCAATTCTTTACAAGATATGGTCTGATTCATTTCTTCTTTCTCTGGGGTGGTGTCATGGCGTATATCCTCTTCTTTTAATGTTTCTTGATCATTTTCTTCCTCCTCTTCATATTCTATGTAAAATAATTTCTTCTCAACACACCTATGACCTTTAGTGCATTTGCTATCACAACTGTAACAAAGCCCTTTTTCTCTTTTTTCTTCCAATTGTTGTGGTGGAAGGCTGGGAGAAACAACACTTCCATCTTTATAGTTGTGAGGGGTATGCTTCCTGGTTTCCATAATTTTGCTTTCCATTATGTCACAAAGCCCTTTTACTCTTTCCAATTGTTGTGGTGTTTCTCTAAAGAAGGTGTTGCTCTTTGTATCCTCATAATGTGCTATCATTTCCTCCATGAAAATTGACCACGTAACAAGTTTTTTACGAGAACAAAGCCCTTCATACCATAAAAATTGATATGGTTCTAAATATGAAGATGCAATACATACCTTTTGTAACAGTTGTACACCATGTAGATCAAAATATTTCTCCATCTGAAGTATCCAATTTACCGGATCCTTGCCATCAAACTTCCTCATCTTCCTTTTTCTTGATTTTAGGAGCTCGACCTTGAAACGACTGTAACTATGTACTTTCAAATCTTTAAGTTCTGAAATTGTGATCTGTAGCAGCCCTCTATTTCCTCTTTCTAATGCCACCAGTCTGATCCAAATTGGATTCTCTAAGAAAGAGTTATGCACAATCTCCCAAGATGACCTAATTATAGACCTTTCCAGAAGAACGAACTTGTATGAAGTGCCACGTGTCACTGTTTCAACCTTTGGATCTGAAACATGTACATAAGAAACTAAAGTCCGTCCTCTTTCTGTAACGTCTTACGAAATTTCAATCCGATCCCCAGAGAGAAATTTATGATGATTTTCCCTAGGTCACCTGTTTTGAATGTAATTCAGGAGTCTGCAAAAAGACCAACTTCCTCAGATCATATCTCCACAAATATCGTGCGAAAAGCTCTGAAATTCGGATCCAATGTTCACCGCGATTTCTTCGCAAATGGGTTTTTTTTTCGAATTCTGAAACATTACATAAAAAGAGTTATAGTGAAAATTCCATGATGACCTGTTTGGAGCAGCGAAACCCTAGAATCCAAAGCTCTGATACCAAATGTTATGAAACCAGCTCAAGAAAAGATAGAAAAGATAAATTCACGCCTTAGAATTCAGCCTCTTCGAGGGGGAAACCTCCTTTACATTACATAAATGAACAATTCTTGGATGATACAAATGAAAATACCTCCTTTCTATATATAGGAGTCTAAGGGGTTTAACATAATCAGAGCCGACATAATAATAATAATGTAAGGGCACAATAATAACAATAATGGGCTTCTATGGGGCACAATAGTAACAATATGGGCACTACATGGGTACATCAATATAATAAGTGGGTTATACTAATAACAATAAGGGGTTACACTAGTAGTATAGGGGCCTAACATACCTCTGCTCCTTTGGACTCGTTGGGAATTTGGCTTATTGATAGTCGTGCCTCAAGGCACTTCATTGGATACAAAGAAGTTCTCCATAATATGATAGAGAAAGAAACTAACCTAGAAATTTTCCTTGGAGATAATATGAAATATCCCGTGAAAGGTGTAGGCAATGTCTCTGTTAAATTGAATCAAGGTAATACGATCCACTTACAAGATGTATTATATGTATCTGACCTCAAAAAGAACTTGGTGTCCATCTCGGTAATGGAAGACAAAGGCTACAAGGTGACCTTCAGTGATGTCAAGGTACGTATATGGAAAAATAATGTTAAAGATCCTTCACTCTTGGGTTTCAAGTTGATTCATTATATCAGGTCAGTGGAAGTCTGCTAGGTGTCATGTCTTGTGATACATCTCTTCGGTTCAAACTTTCGCATAAGAGGTTTTCCCAACTTCATTATAAATATCTACCTGATGTAAGACAAATGGTAACAGGGATGTCCAAATTCTGAGTAGAGAAAAAATGTGTATGTCTAGGATGTGCTGAAGGAAAGCTCAAAAGGGGACCATTCCCCTCAAGCCAAAGCAAGACCTTCGATATATTACAACTAGTTCACTGAGGCATATCTGGTATGATGCTTGTGAACTCCTTGGGAGGATATTCGTATTACCTTACCTTTACAAATGACTATTCACGAAAGACTTGGATATACTTCCTGAAAAAGAAGGATGAAGTGTTCTCTTGGTTTCGACACTTCAAAGGCTTGATCGAGAATCAAACCAAAAAGAAGATCAAGATATTAATGACTGATAATGGAAATGAATATGAATCTAATGAGTTTCATGACTTCTGTAAAGAGGATAGCATTAAGAGGGAGACTACTATACCATATACTCTTGAACAAAATAATGTGGCGGAAAGGAAGAACTGTACGATTGTGGAAGCTGTCCATGCCAAGCTCTATGATCAAAGACTTCTGAAATTTCTATGGGTCGAAGCTGCAAGAACCACCAAATATGTACAAAACCAATGCCCTCATCAAGAATTGGGTTCCAAGACTCCTGAAGAAATGTTCAACGGTAAGAAACCTGATGTATCTCATTTTAGAATTTTTGGAAGCCCTGTATATTTTCATGTGCCGAAAAAGAAAAGGAATAAATTGGGTGCATCTGGAAAGAAAGGAATATTCGGGGGCTATGGTGAAAATACTAAGGGCTATAGAATCTATATAGCTGGTCAAAGGGAAGTTGTGATTAGTCATGATGTCACCTTTGATGAAGGTATGGCTCTCAGTAAGGTGAACAATCTTCCTACTTTAAGGAGCTCTCAAGAAGCTGACACCATGGAACCAAAATAAAAAGATGATGTAACAATTCCAAATGTGGATTAACCCATGGATCCTATTGATCCACCTGAGCCTTCCTCTTCTAGGAAGAGGCCCTCTTTGCTGAGCGCGCTACTCGATGATGTTGAAGGACACACTGCACCCCATGGGACCTTCCGTGAAAGAAAGAAACCTAACAGGTATCAAGGATACGTGACTCTCATGAGCATGATCATAAAAAATGAGCCTTCATCATTCTTAGATGCCATCAAGCATCAAGTATGGAAGGATGCTATGACCGAAGAATATGAATCTATTATGAAGAATGATGTCTGGGAAATAGTTCCTAGACCCCAATACAAGACAATTGTCACTTCTAAATGGATTTACAAGATAAAGCATGCAACAGATGGAAGTACTGAAAAGTATAAGGCTGATTTTGTCACTCGTAGTTTCTCCCGGAAGGAAGGCATAGACTAAGATGAGATATTTGCACCTATTGCCGGATATACCATCATCCACAAGATCATAGCCCTTGTGGCTTCACAAGGATGGAACCTACATCAAATGGATGTCAAGACCGCATTCTTGAATGGTTCGATAAAAGAAGAGGTTTACATAGAACATCCTTAAGGATTTGCGATTTATGATCGAAAATCTCATGTATGCATGTTGAAGAAGGCTCTCTATGGGCTAAAGCAAGCACCCCGAGCACGGTATGAGATGATCAGTAGCTACTTGATGAAGTTGGGATTCACTAGGAGTGAAGCCGATCCTACCCTTTACTTTAAGGTTGTAGATGACAAACCTCTCATATTGGTGTTGTATGTGGATGACCTCTTTTTAATAGGTGCAGACCCTCTCATTCACAAATGTAAGAGGGAGTTGGCTTTTGAATTTGAAATGAAGGACCTAGGACTGATGCACTATTTCCTAGACTTGAAGTGTGGCAGAAGCGAGGGGAAATTTTCTTATCTTAAGTAAAATATGTGGTGAAGATATTGGAAAGATTTGGTATGGTGGATTGCAAGCTTGTAACTACCCCGATGGAGCCTGACTTCAAGAAGTTAGGTGGTAGTGTTGGTGGACCTGTTTTACGAAATTCCACCAAGTATCGGCAACTCATCGGAGCATTAATGTTCTTAGTGAAATCCCATCCAGATATATGCTTTGCAGTCAACACATTAAATCAACATATGTTTGAGCCTCAACACATACATTGGATTGGTACCAAGAATCTGTTAAGATATATTTGTGGCACAGTTACATATGGGTTAAGATACACTACCAGAGATATGAGACTACTTTGATACACTGATGCTAATTGGGTAGGCAGTGTGGTGGATTGTAAGAACACTTCTAGGTGTTGTTTCTCCTTGGGATCTACTTCGATATCCTATATGAGTAGGAAACAGAAGTCGGTGGTTTTGAGGACTGCTGAGGCAGAGTATATTGCTACTAGCATGGCCTCCTATGAGGCAGTCTAGTTGTGAAAGCTCTTTAGCGAGTTGTTTGGATTTACATTGGATACCACTGTGATCCTATGTGACAACCAGTGTGGCATTCATTTGTCAGAGAATCGTGTATTTCATGATCGCTCAAAGCATATCGATATTAGATGCCACTATGTTTGAGATATGGTGTAGCGAGGAGAAATAAGGCTCCAACATATCGGTACAGATGAATAAGTCACCGAAATTCTGACAAATCCCCTAAGGAAGGTCAAACTCTTGACTTTCTAAGAATGAATTGGTGTCATTCAAAGACCCTCTAATGAGGGTCCTATATGATGTATTGAGCTCTAGGAGCTCCAGGGGGGTGCAGGTTACTTCTTGGAGCGACATATGACCACAGGGTGACTCACCATCCCCTGGTGGTATACATGTATAGGGTAAAAGAATCAAAACTTTCCTTGTGACACCCCATGGATGATTAGTTCTCCTGTGAGGTGTGGATCATGTGTTCCCCATGATGATTATGTAGTAGGATGATTAGTTCTCTTATGAGGTCTGGATTATGTGTTCTCGATGATGATTATGTAGCACGACAATTAGTTCTCCTATGAGGCCTGGATGATGTGTTCTCCATGGTGATTGTGGACAAGATGATTCACTCTCCTATGGACAGGATGATTTGCTCTCCTGTGGACAAGATGATTCGTTCTCTTGTGGGACAAGATGATTCACTCTCTTGTGGGATAGGATGATTCGCTCTCCTATGGATAGGATTGATTAGTTCTCCTATCAAGGCATCCTACCCATGTAGTCTAGGACTCATGGGAAGTACCTCTCATCTGATCAATGAGTAGGGAAATGAGGATAGGGACCATAGTGGCACCGATGGATGCATGATGTATCTACCATACTCCCTATTCTAGGATGACATTCATTGATCTATGATCAATGATACTTGTCTGGGACCAGTGGTAGGAGTTCTACCCACTATGACACTGACTTCGGGTCAGTTGAGGACTATTCCGGGACCAGTTGTACACACTCTGAGACTGACGTTGAATCAGTGAAGGATGATATTGGTTTCGAACGAGTGGTAGGAGTTGTACCCCCTATGACACTAACTTCGGGTTGGTTGAGGACTGGTCTAGGACCCGTGGTACACACTTTGAGACTGACTTTAAGTTAGTGGAGGACGGTATGATACATCCTTGATCATTTCTTCCTCTTCATAATTCAGACAAAGCAAAGTTGAGAAAAATAGAACAGAACAGAACAGATCAGAATAGGGTTGTTGAGCTAATTTGTGTACCTAAATTAACACAATTATTTCTTATCAATCCGGGTTGTTTATGCTTTGAGGAAAGTTCACTATATGTGAAGATCAGATGTAATCAAACCTTGAAAGATAAGTTATTCAAAAGCTAAAAGTAATACATTCTATAACTCTAATTCAATTAGTTTAAAAAGAGGAAAAACATTGAAATGGTTCTTGACTCAAGAAGTCCACTTTCACCTCAATTACCACTTAATGAATCAGATATTGAAACCAAAAGCTTAAGATGGATAAATTATTAATGAAAGAATCTTTTAGCTTAAGAGACACATAAGGTATTCCATCATAATTCATTCATCTCGATATCAAAATCTCAATAAGAAACTACTTGCATGCAAACAAAAGAAACTAGTTTTGATTCATAATTTTAGTAGAAGGGATGCCCAACTTGAACACCTATTTTTCCAACTCAAGAAAGTGATGAATAAGCTATTAAATAATGAAATCAATCACTATGCATGAACCATAAAGCAATCTGAAATAAAGCTTTGAAAAACTAGTGCCACAATAACCAGATTACAAGGAAATAAAACTAGTTAACAAGGAAGTGTACTTAGCTTGGAATGGGGGCCCTCCACCCTTGCCTTGCACACTTGAGAGGTGATATCAGAAGTTTAAATTCAGTCACACATCCATATCATTGAACAGCAAAATAATAATAACACAATTTTTCAAATTAACTCCTCAATCCAAAGATGTCACAACATAAAAGTATATAATAAGTCAATACATAAGCCATCAAAGTTTTGGCTTTAAATAAGAAGTCTCATGAAACAAACTGATCTATATTCACTCAAACAAACCCATATACTTTCATCCACCTATCTAAGTCGAATTCATTACTCTCATCCTAAGAAATATGACCAATCCTATAGAATTTCAAAACTACCCTATTTCTATGGGATTTCAGAATGACTAGTCATGATTGACTAGCACCAAATGGGCCTAATAAAGCTTGTTCTATTCAAAGTAAGCATTGCTGGCTTAGTCCTAGTTCCCAAGATGTTCATCCATGCATTCCATTCGTGCCCAAGTGTCCTGCAACCATATCAACCATAGAGCTATTACGAGAATTTCTGAATCTGCCAATTTTGCACTAAAAAACCAATTTTTCATAAAAACTTTAGAAATTGAAAAATTAAAATTAAATACCTGAATGGATATCAAATATACATCAAAATGGGGTAAATGAAGGGAAAATGGATGGAAAATAGATGGATAAGTAAGTTTCTTTGAGCAAAAATAAGACCAAAACTAAGGCCGAACATCTCTCCCTTGCTTATCATCAAGCATGTACCCATGCTTGCTTACTCCTCTTTGACCTTCTTCTCTCTGTAGTAGATGTTGTACCTGTATATGCTTCCTGTTGTGCTGCCCTAACCAAACAATCCAAACCTGTGTCATGTCTTTCCCTGAACAAAGCTGCTTTGACCTTTTGTTTTTCATACTTTCCGTGCCACATGTTCTTTTCCTTTAGGCATTTAAATGCTTGCTTAGAAAGTAGATCATTTTTCCTTTTCAGTCTCCCCAATTCTTCATTTAATTTTTCATTTGCCTTAACCAATTTAGCATTATCTTTCTTATTTGCCTTGTTTTCCTCTTTTAATTGTTTCTCCAATATTTTGCTAATTTCCAATTGGTCAGTTAAGTCCCTGATTCTTCCCAAATTTATTTCTCTCTCAAAATCTTGTGTTGTTTTCATTAGTGATGCTGTTGCTGCATCATCATATGAAGAATCCTTCTCAAATACTTCTTGTGCAATATCATTTTCTTCTCGTTGTCTTGGGGAATATGTTTCTACTTCCTTGTCTAAATCAATGGAACTTTTATTCCTAAATCTTCTAGGAATAGACATAACAGATGTTTCATTTTCCTGCATGGCCATGTTATTCTGTTGTTTAGCTCTTGTTTTGGGGTACAAGGGTGAGTTCATCAATCCTCTGTTTTCCTGCTCTGTTTTATCATGTACTTCATTAACCTGTTCAATGAATTGATTTTTAGACATGAACTCTCTCCACACTATGCCTTGTGACCTCACCTGATACTCAAATAGGTTTTTGATCAATCATTGGTGGTAAATCTATCCTGCTTTAGGCCTGTGTTCATGTTTTATTGTTTCAATCATTCTCAAAAGGCTCCTATATAGGAAATAAGGCAAGTTAATCGTATCCTCTCCTTTAATATGCTGCAGAAGTCTGACATGATACAAGTGGGCAACGCTATATCCTCTATCACAAGTCAAAAACTTCCAAATGACCAAAACCAACTCACCCCATGGTTCATTGAACCATTCCCTGGGTATCCCTTTTGTTCTATCAAATGTCCCTTTCCGGTTCTTCTCAAGAAAGAATGTCCAAGATTTCTCCTTGAAGTGCAGGCCTTTGTAATACTTCTCTCCTATCATGGGTAGATCTAAAGCTTGGGAAGGATATTCCTGGGTTACAGGAATAACGAAATCTCCTACCTGTGTCTGGTCTTGACTGAAGTTATTTATAAAGTCCCTGGTTACTTGTTCAGAGTGGCCATCAAATTTTTGTAAAAAACTTATCATACCCGCTTGGTAAAGTTTTTCTATAGTTTCCTTCCCCCAGCTCTCTATCTGAAATTTTGGCTCTACTCTGACTGACATTGTTTCTGAAAACCAGTGAATGAATTCCTCTGCTGTTACTAATTTCATCTTGACAATAAAAATATAACTATTGTTTGTTTTCAAAATGAAATTTTGAAAGCAAAGAAGCTTACCTTCCTCCTCTCAATCAACTTAATTCTGATTTCCTTAACGTCTGTTTTACTCTTCTCTCTACAACAACACTGTTTTAGTTCCCTGTTCAATGCAAGCAAACACTTGTATACCCCTGTCAATATGCTGATCTATGTTCTTGAAAACAAAATACATATGCAAACAATGTCCATGTATGCTCATCACCTTATATTGTTGCCAAAATCAAACCATCATTTTACTGTGTATGTACAACCAAGAAAACTAAGGAGTGTTTCGCATGCATATGGCTCTCGGCCTCATCATAAAAGCTTTTAAAATTTCCAAAATGCTCTTGGCTTAATAAAAAACATTTGCAAAAATGCTTTCGACTGTATCACAAAATTTTGGAAAACATGCTTGCGGCCTCATCATAAAAAAAATTACAATTATGCACTTGGATATATCATAAAAATTTGCAAAAAGGCTCTCAGCCTCAGCATGAAAGGTTGAGGATTATACACATACTCTCGGCCTCAAAACACAGATGATAAAAAAAAACACAGCGCATTTAGTTCTAAATGTTTCAGCAATCAAACTCCCTTTGGCAGCCAAAAATTTCACATGGCATGGTTCGTTCAACCCTTAGACATTTCAATCCCCTATTTCGGTTCAAATGAAAACAACAACGCGCAGCAAGGGTTCATAACAAAGACGCATGTCATTTCATGCATATGATATATTGGATTGACTGTTGTTTGAGGTTTAATGGAACGACGCGCAACAAAACAAGGTGTGGAAGCAAAACAAGGCGCAGTGCGCATTCAACAGCGCGCACAATTCAATCAACGATCACCGCCATGCAACATAAACACGCCATAACAGTCGAATTTTGTGCCTCCTCTGTTCATAGATTTTGTTATGAACATGGCATGCCGTTAAAAATCCACATAAAATTCCAGACCCTAACGTGTTAACCATGCAATGCATTCTCATTTAAGTGCAGCGTGATTCACTAATAGTTTATGCCAAGATTTCAGCAATGAATCAACTGATTTGATGCTATGGTTTCGGCGTTACCTGTTATCAATGAGCACTTGAGGAATATCCGGCGCTCCAAATCCCTGTTCAACCGTTCAATTGACTGGTGGCAAGGGTCGAGCAACGTAACCATTAATAACAGATAATTCATAATTTCTACTCCACTGTGTGCCGAGCTTAAAGAACTATTGCATTACCTGATTGAATCCCGAAAATCGGTGATCACTGAACGTTAAAACCGGGATGATTTCCTTCTTTATATTTTCCTAAACTCACTTCACCCTCATTTTCACTAGGCGGCAGCTCCAAACACCATCTCTTTGAGCTATTCGACGATGAGGAATATGGTTTAAACAGTGCAAGAGCTCAGTCGGTTCATGACCTTTTCATGGTTGTACTGCACTTCTTATTCATTGGTGTTTACAATGCGTGGTTGGTATGGCCGTCCTATTTGACCAGTCGCCCGACTGTGTCATGAGGATAGCCAAATCATCATTTCATTTGAATGGCATGCACATAACCCTTGCACAGTGTATTGCCCAATGACAACCGGTTGCCATGTCACCATGTTGAGCTCGTACCTGTGTGCTGGCCGTTTGTCGTTTTGGGTGTAACGTTTTATTCATTGTTGCTGTGTTTACCATTATTTCCACCATCGTGTGCTTGCAATGATATTCAAGCATTGCTTGTATTGCAATGATATGTATGCAATTACATTTCAACACCCCGCCGCAATGTTTATATGCACAGTCGTGCCATATGGTTTGCGCGCGGCCGTCCACCATATATCATATCATATGCACTTTTTTATATGCCTTCACTTATAACTTATATTATATACCATATGTTATGCACCATTGTCTCGTATACCATATGTATTAACCTTATATCATATGCGCTTTGGGTTATATATATGACTATAGTTTATTCACATTATTTGAACTATGGTATATAGTTTGATATGATATATAATAACTTTGATTTCCATGTAGCACATGAGGTTTGTTTGAATTGTATAGCATATCTTTATAATTTTAAAATGACCATCTTGGGTCATATTTAAAATTATCACCCTCACTAATGCTTGAGTTGTATGTGCAGGTTGAAAGTTGTCCTAGTTTGGTCTTTCTAAGCTCTTAAAGAAAAATACTTAGGGGTGATAGGGTTAATGAAAATAGGGAATATGTATGGAAATGAAAGGGAATAGGGTTCTGATGTATAAGGATTATAGGATATGTATAGGGAATATAGGATATGAATGATAATGAATATCCTCAGGTACTAATTTTAACTTAACAAAAACTAAAAAGTTCTAAGAAAAATTTGAATTTTCAAGCACAAAATGACTATACATATACTCCCCTGGATGATGGTTGTACAAGTGGGATGAAATCAATTGATAAGATGTTGTAGATGGATCAAAAAGTAAACTTTATTGCTGCTCCTTGTTCTTCATGCTCTGGTTCTTGAATTGTTAGTCAGGTCCCTCTGTAATGATTCTTTGTTTCAGGTCCCTCTGCACTGCTTACAAAATATGCACATGTTGTTTTGACATTGGCAGGTCTTTCAGGTCCCTCGGCAATGATTCGTTATGTCAGGTCCCTCTGTTGACAATACAAGTTCCTTCTATACTTCAGCTTTCCAGCTAAAGATCTGATGCAAGTCTCCCCCTTGTTGAAGATATGACTTGTCCTCAAGTCAGTTGGTGGTGGAGAGTGCCTGCATTGAAATTATCTGAGAACAATAGAACAAGTATAAGGAATTCATAGAGTCCAAGTTGCCCTGGTTTTCCCCTATGAATTCGTGTTTGCTAAGTGCCAGTTGCCTGGTTTTCACTTGCAAACAATTATTTGTTTTTATTTTTTATGTTTTTTTTATTATGTTTTTTTTTTTTTTTTATTTAACTACAAGACTGGAAGATGGCTGATCCTGATGTGCCATGAGTTCCAGTTCTGTATCTTATATCAGTTGTTTCATAAATTTTTCTTTACTCATAGGCCTATTGTAAACTTTGAGCCTATGTCCGTTCACTATAAATGAGGTGGAGTCCTGGTCAATTTTCCTGATTTTGACTGCTCCATTGTCAAAGATTTCGTCAATTTCATATGGGCCTAGCCAGTGTGTTGTGAACTTTGCTTTGAAGTCTTTGAATTTGGAGTCAAAAAGTAATGCCCAGTCTCCCTTCCGAAATGTATTTGTTTTGATATATCTGCCGTGCCACTTCATTCTTTGTTGTTGCACCAATGTAGTATGTTCCATGGCTTGTTGACGATGCTCATCCAATTGATTCAGTTCCATGATCCACTGCTGTTGTGCTTCTGTCAAGTCTAGTCCTAGTTCAGCTGCTAGTCTGTATGTGTGTATCTAAAACTCTATAGGCAATAAGGTCTCTTTCCCATATACTAACTGGTATGTACTAAAACCAGTTGTAGTTTTCCATGTGATTCTGTAGGCCCATAGTGCATCTTTTAATTTTTCAGACCAATCTTTTCTGTTTATCTGTACTGTTTTTGTCATGATATTTTTTCGGACTTTATTTGTTGATTCAACCTGCCCATTTGCTTGAGGATGATATGGTGTAGATTTCCTGTGTTTGATCTTGTATTTCTCCGTTAGATCTTGTACCAGCATTGATGTAAACTGTGTTCCTTGATCTGTTACAATTTGTCTAGGTACTCCATATCTGACAAAGATTTCTTCAAAAAGAAAGGTGACCACTGTATCTTCTATTGCTCTGTTGACTGCTTTAGCCTCTACCCATTTGGTTACATAATCTGTACATACTAATATGTACCTCTTTCCATTTGATGGTGGATTGATAGGTCCAACAAAGTCAAGTGCCCATTGCTCAAATGGTTCTATGAGGACCTGTGGCTTCAGCGGCATCTCATCTATTGTGATTGGTCTCCATGTTCTCTGGCAGCTGTCACATTGCTTGACATATTTCTTAGAGTCTCTGAAGATGGATGGCCAGCAATAGCCCAGTTGCAGCACCTTATATGATGTTCATTTATCTGCAAAATGGCCACCACATGGTTCATCGTGACATGCTCTTAGAATGTCTAATATTTCATCTTCTCGCACACATTTTCTAATTATCAAGTCTGAACCAGTATAAAATAAATCACCATTTACCCAACTATACCTCGAGCTTTCTCTAACAATTTTGTATTTTTGCTTTTTAGTAAATTGAGTTGGAAACTTTCCAGAAGATAAATAGTTTGCAATGTCTGCAAACCATGGTGTTTTTACTATGATGGCAAACAGGTGTTCATCTGGAAAGTTATCTGCAACCGGATTTGGATCGTTGGGTGAATGTATGCGGGACAGAAAGTCAGCCACTTGATTTTCTTTGTCTGGCCAGTCTTGTATTGTGATATTAAATTCTTGCAATAACAGTAACCATCTTGTTATTCTTCCATTGGTGATGGGTGTATTCATCAAGTATTTGATTGTTGAATGATCTGTATGAATGAAAACTTGATATCCTGTTATACAGTGCCTGAATTTGTTTACTGCATGTATAACGGCTAGCATTTCTTTCTCTAGGACTGTGTAGTTCAAATCTCCAGGTGTTAGATTCTTGCTTATAAAGTATATTGCATAAGTGAACAAGTTCTCTTTCTGTCCAAGAGAGGCACCTATCGGGGTATCAGATGCATCAATTGATATATGAAATGGCAAAGACCAGTTTGGCCCACGAAGAATGGGTGCAACTGATAATTTCTCTTTCAGAATTTGAAATGCATTTTGACAATCATTTGTCCAGTGAAATTCAATATCTTTTGATAATAGTTTGAACAGAGGTTGGGCTATTTTACTAAAGTTTTCAATGAATCGTCTATAATAGCTTGCATAGCCTAAGAAGCTTCTTACCTCTTTTTGTGTTGGAGGAGGCATTAAGTTTACTAGGACTTGGATTTTTGCTGGATCCACCTTAATTCCTAAAGCAGAAATATGGTGTCTCAAAACTATTCCTTCTGTCAACATCATATAGCATTTCTCATTTCTTAATGAAAAATTTGTTTCAATGCATCGTTTCAAAACTTTCTCAAGGTTGTTTAGGCAGTCATTATATGTGTTTCCATAAACTGTGAAGTCATCCATATAAACCTCTACACATTCATGAATTAGATCAGCAAATATTGCAAGCACTGCTCGTTGGAAAGTTGCAGGTGCATTACATAAAGCAAATGGCAAAACATTATATGCATAGGTTCCCCATGGGCAAGTGAATGTGGTCTTGTCTTGGTCTTCTGTTGCTATTCTTATCTGGTTGTATCCGCTAAACCCATCCAAGAAGGAGAAAAATTTATTTCCAGCTAATGAGTCTAACACTTGATCAATGAATGGTAGAGGAAAATGATCTTTTAGTGTAGCTTTGTTTAGTTCCTGATAGTCCACGCGTACCCTCCACTTCCCATTTTTATTTGGTACAATAACCAGTGGAGAAACCCATTGACTATTTGAAATAGGATAGATGAATCCAGCATTTAACAATTTTTGTAGTTCCTCTTTCACTATTTCTTTCATCGTGGGATTCATTCGTCTTTGAGGTTGTCTTACAGGTTTAAGTTGATCATTTGTATAGATGTGGTGGATACATGTGCTAGGATGGATTCCTTGCATGTCAGTATAATCCCAGGCAAAATCTTTTGAATATTTCTGTAAAAATGCAATTACCTCTTGCTCTTATGCTGATTTCAATTCGTTTCCAATGTTTAGATGTTTTCCAAGATATACCTCAATTGTTTTTATTGTTGGATTGGAGATTGTGTTTACAGGAAAGATGTCTATAAAAGATTTCTGCAGAGTTTGAATAGTACAAGTTTCCCGAAAGCATTGATTCAAAATGTTACTTGCAGCTTCATACTGAACTTCTCTAAGCTGCTCTGAAATACTTGGTTCTGAAATGAAAAGATCCATTAAGTATTCATTCTCTTCTTCTTCTCTAAAATCAAAGAATTGATTTATACTTAAAACTGATTTAGTTTGCTGTTTTTCTTGAGTTTCAAGTACTGATTCTAAAGAAGTTGATTGTGTAGGTGAATAAAGAGCAATGTGTTTCCTTTCATCTCCATGTGAATCATCCTTCCTGATCTGCATCCTATGAAGGCATCAACGGTAGCTAACCATGGTCTGCCTAAGATTAGAGGATGTCCTCCCAAGTTTGTTTTTGGTTGCAAGATAAGGAAGTCAACAGAATACTCCCATGAATCCAAAGAGACTATGATATCTTCTAATATTCCTTCAGGAACAACTTTAGATCTATCTGCTAGTTCTAAGATTGTAGAAGTTGATCTAATGTTGTTTAAATGCAAAGTTTTCATTGTCTCCATTGTCATTACATTTATATCTGCTCCCAAGTCTATTAATGTGTTTGGTACTGAGAAATTATTTATTGATATAGTAACCATATTGATAGCAGGATCAATATATTTCTCTACTATGGTTTGTGTAGACATGAGGCTTGCCAGTTTACCAATGACTTGGATTGTAGTAGGATCCTTCTTCTTTTTCTCTGATTTCCTAATGCACAATTCCTTTATTTTTTTAGCATATATAGGTATTTCTTTAATTTCCTTTAACAAAGGAATTTTTACATAAGAATTTTTTAACTCATCTAAGATATCAAATTCAGGAAGGGTTATTTTGTTTTGTTGTTCCACTAACCTTTCAGGATAAGGTGGTGTTTGTGTTGTAATGTTTGTTCCTTTCTGAATTTGTATCTCAGTTTGTGATGTTTCAGGTGATTCTCCTTGTTCATTTGGTACTTCTATGATTGGAGGAGAATCCTTTTTAAGAACTTTTCCAGACCTTATATGGATATCATTAAGAGGAAGAATCGAATATGTGGGAAAACATGCTGCTTCCTCTATAGTGTATGCAGATTTGTCCACCTTATTATTTGGATTTGCCATTGGTTGGGCTTGTAATTGAGTTGGTCTGGGTTGATTTGTGAGTAGTTGTAACTATTGTGGTTGGGTCAACAACGGTGGTGGATTCTGCTGTGGAAATGGTATGGATTGCGGATATGCAGAATGTTGTTGTTGAAATGGTATGGATTGTGGATATTGTGGATATGCAAATGGTTGTTGGTATTGTTGTTGATACTGTTGAGGTGGCTGGTTTCCATAACCATATCCTCTCCAACCTTGTATAGGTTGTTGTGAATATTGTTGTGGAGGCCAAGCTTGCCATGGCATTGGAGGGGTCCAAGGATTTTGAGGTGGATAGGGGTAATTTCATTGAGGGAATTGCTGCTGATTTTGTTGAGGCATCATAGGTTGCCATGGTCTTCGTGGTGCTACATAATAGAAACCTTATATTCTTGGAAATTCTTCCATTGAGTTCATTTTTAATTCTTTCAATCTTAGACAATTTTCTGTGGAATGATTTTCTGTACAAAGACTACAAACCTGAACACTATCCAAAGGACATTCTCTCAATGGATGTTTCTTTCTACATTTGGAACAAAAGATTGCTAGAGCTTGTTCTTTCTCTTATTTCTTCTTGTTTGCCTTTAGCACATCTACTTGTGTCCCTAATGTACTCAAGAGATCTATTTTGAAGTTTTCCAATAAAATTCCTATTTCAGCTCTTGTTATCCCTCCTGCGGCTAACTTTGCTGCTTTTGAACTTGCTTCTCTTCTTCCTGTTGTTGATCTTCCTCTAGAATATTTTTGACATAACTCAACAATTTCATCAAATGGTAGGTTTGAAATTTCTCCTTTACCCATCACATTCAAAATGTCAAGGTATTCATCCCTTACACCCTTGAGAAAGATTGTTCGAATGGTTTCTTGATTTAGAGAGTGTTGTTTGGATTTCTGTAGATTATATGCAAATCTTTCCAAATATTCTTCTAAACTTTCATCTTCTTGTTGTGTCATTCTAAAAACATATTCCTTTGAATCTCTAGATCTACAATAAGCTTGATATTTCTTAAGGAAGATGGATCTCATATCATCCCAAGAAGCTATTGTTTTTTCTCCTAAACCCATAAACCATTTCAAAGCTGTTGCTTTTAATGTTGCAGGGAAAAGACGAAGTTTATGAATGTCATCAATATATCCATATGTTCTACATGGAGTATCAAATTCAAACATAAATGCATCAGGATCTTCTGTGGACATTCCATAAAAGTTTGGCAATATAGAAGGTGGAGTATTTTTCATTTTCACTTCTTCTCCTAATATTTCACTTGTGTCTACTATTGGAAATCCAAAGGTAGTCTCTTGATCATTACCATCTTCTTGTCTTTTCCGATCGTTTTCTATCTTTCTATCATTTTCTTGTTTTACCTCCTCCTCTCTCTTTCTTCTCCATTCTCTTTGTTGTATTTCATATTTAGCTCTTTATTCAGGAGTGAAAATAACAGATCCATTTTCCTCTTCTGCCAATGGTTGATTTGTTCCAATTTTGAGTGGAGTTTTAGGTTGTTGGAAGATAGGAGGATTTATAGATGGAAAGACAGGTTTTTTTCCTTTGATAATTTCTTTTTGTTTTCCGGAAGTTGAAGATTGTTTTTGCTTTGCTTCCCAAGCTAACAAAGTTTTCCTCTCAATCAAAGTTAATCTTTGTCCAGTTATTTGTTTTTCTGCCAATTCCTCAATTATTGGATTACCAGTAACTGGGGTGTTTGATGATCCTATCTCTATTTGTGGGGGGTTTTGATAAATATACCTTGAGGATCTCTATATCTAGGCATAAAGAAACATAACTAAAAAGGAATGTAACTAATATTTTTGTTGTTTCAAAATTTATCTTTCTATTGACTATGCCGATATTTGCCTCCCCGGCAATAGCGCCAAAATGTTGAGCTAATTTGTGTACCTAAATTAGCACAATTATTTCTTATCAATCCTGGTTGTTTATGCTTTGAGGCAAGTTCAATATATGTGAAGATCAGATGTAATCAAACCTTGAAAGATAAGTTATTCAAAAGCTAAAAGTAATACATTCTATAACTCTAATTCAATCAGTTTAAAAAGAGGAAAAACATTGAAATGGTTCTTGACTCAAGAAGTCCACTTTCACCTCAATTACCACTTAATGAATCAGAGATTGAAACCAAAAGCTTAAGATGGATAAATTATTAATGAAAGAAGCTCTTAACTTAAGAGACACATAAGGTATTCCATCATAGTTCATTCATCTCGATATCAAAATCTCAATAAGAAACTACTTGCATGCAAACAAAAGAAACTAGTTTTGATTCATCATTTTAGTAGAAGGGATGCCCAACTTGAATGCCTGTTTTTCCAACTCAATAAAGTGATGAATAAGCTATTAACTAATGAAATCAATCACTATGCATGAACCATAAATCAATCTGAAATAAAGCTTTGAAAAACTAGTGCCACAATAACTAGATTACAAGGAAATAAAACTAGTTAACAAGGAAGTGTACTTAGCTTGGATTGGGGGCCCTCCACCCTTGCCTTGCACACTTGAGAGGTGATATCCGAAGCTTAAATTTAGTCACACATCCATAGCATTGAACAGAAAAATAATAATAAAACAAGTCTTCAAATTAACTCCTCAATCCAAAGATGTCATAGCATAATAGTATATAATAAGTCAATACATAAGCCATCAAAGTTTTGGCTTTAAATAAGAAGTCTCATGAAACAAACTGATCTATATTAACTCAAACAAACCCCTCTACTCCCATCCATATATCTAAGTTGAATTCATTACTCTCATCCCAAGAAAGATGACCAATCCTATAGAATCTCAAAACTGCCCTATTTCTATGGGATTTCTGAATGACTAGTCATGATTGACGAGCACCAAATGGGCCTAATAAAGCTTGTTCTGTTCGAACTAAGCATTGATGGCTTAGTCCTAGTTCCCAAGCTATTCATCCATGCATTCCATTCGTGCACAAGTGTCCTGCAACCATATCAACCATAGAGCTATTACAGGAATTTCTAAATCTGCCAATTTTGCACTAAAAAACCAAATTTTCATAAAAACTTTAGAAATTGAAAAATTAAATTAAATACCTGAATGGATATCAAATATACATCAAAATGGGATAAATGAAGGGAAAATAGATGGAAAATAGATGGATAAGTAAGTTTCTTTGAGCAAAAATAAGACCAAAACTAAGGCCCAACAAGGGCAGAATAGAATGGAGCAGAGCAGAGTAGGGGTCAAGCTGTATAGGGAAATGCATTTGATGGATGAATAATAGTGACCGACAAACGAATTGTAGATGGAGTTCTCCCTAGTTGAGAGGGAGTGTTAAAATTGGAAACTAGGGCCAAACTCCATGTGGGTCATCTTATTCATGGCTGATAATATTTTTATTATATTCCTCCCATCGAGAGGTGTAGGATTGATCTAAATATCATACGATTCTGATAAGTATTTATGGAGATATGAATTTATTTTGATCAAGCCGACCAACAAATCATGTAGGCTCAGAAGCCTGACAGTTGCATCTATTCAATCATCAACAATTGTGTATAAATACAGGAGGTATTTTCCTCATTTTGACTCACTGAACTCATCACATCTCTCTATCTCTCTTGCACAGAAAAGAGGCTATTCTCCTACTGCGCAAAAAGAGACTCTTCTCTCACACGTGTGGCAGGAAGACACAGAATTTAGCTTTGCAACTGTAGATCAAAAGTTTGACTAGAATTGACCATCAGACTCTCTCTCACAACTACACTGTAGGTGGAACTAACTCTCCTCTGAAGGCTACATATTTTTGGTGAAGGAATCAGGCCTATCTGATGGCCAGTTTGTAAGATATTGTCTTCCCTAGTTTGGTTAATCTAGGGTTTGCTGCTGTTGATGTAAATCAGATTTATGTACTATTTCTCTCTGCTGAATTATTCAAGATAAAATAATATTGATCAAAGGGTTTCCCCATATTAGGGTTTGTCCCTGGTTAGCTGCCACATCTTGTGTCTCTTGTCTTGACTTGTTTTTTTATTGATCGTTTAATGTGCTATTTGCACTTTACTTTATGTACATGTGATTGCTAATCTATGGATAATAATAAGAAAGATAGGTAAACTTCTATAAGCATAGAACATACATTAACTTAACACTTCCTCTTTTTGATAAATCATACATGCAAGGCAACATTTAAAAGGTAAACATTGGTCTAGAACATTTCCGTGTTGTTTCTAAAAGCTATGACAAGCGAAGGTGAGCTTTGAAGGTGTGGAAGTTATAGCAACAGTGTTTCTTTGCGCATCCTTTTCTTAATCCTTTCACATAACTAGGAAACCTATTCTTTTACCATCCCCTTCTCTAAAAAAAATAGAATAAAGACCATCATTCCTATGTCTACATGGCTTTATGGCCATTAGACACAGATTGTAGAAAATCTTTATCTGGATCCTCTTATAATTTACCATTATCCATATATGATACACATCAACAAGTTGATGATTTTTCGCATTAATTCATCAGTGCATGCCGATTTATATTTCATTCCCTACTAGAAATTCCACATGAAGGAAATGAGAATCGAGTTCACTCCCAAACCCATTTCCCTTCTTTTTGCCTCAATCCACATCCCTACAATCATCTTCCCGACCTAGCATAGTCAGAGCTCATTATTTCTAGTGGAAATATATCTTCAAAGCTAGCTCCGACGTAGGGCATGTCGAATCGTAATTTAACCTTAGACGTGAACTGGAACCCTTAACCTGGAAGAGGAACAACGAGTCGATAACTCCAAGCTCAGAGGTATGAGGAAACAATCAAGATAGAACCAATTCCCATAAGGGAAAGTTGTTAATGAGGGGTTCCGGTACCACATGAGCTGGGGCTAACTCCTCCAATTCATCTTAACACATCACTATCTAGTGGAATAGTTTTTCCAACCATACAACTCTCTCTCCCTTACAGGTGAATCCACCATTAGAGGTCATTAAACTCTGTACTCGATTCTTGGTTTACCTCACATTACCCAATGATACCATTACCCACTGCTACCTGAGGAGACCACTATTGCTGCATCCATTCACATTAGAGGGCCATTGACACGTAGTGCACTATCCTCTCCTCCTTGGATTGTCATGGCTTTGCGCTTAGCCCCTCAAGGCTTGATTATGGACTTGGCATTCGCTCTCAAATTGTGGTTGTGGTTTAGAGATTGGTCGAAGTGTAATTTTTATTTACATATAACTGTACTGAATTACCTCAATAATACCCTTTACAAGCCTCATGGACATAAATAGCTCTTGGCCTTCACACACATTAAATAAATTATTTTCTTCCCTTGGCATTCCATGTGTGAGCACTCTCTCAATGCGCATGCATTGATCTTTTTTGATCTTGGATATGGATATTGGGATTCATTGCTGCTCGGTAATTTTACTAAAGTTGAGTCCTTAGGTTTGCAGAAGATTAAACCTCTTATGTAGAGATAGGCCATATAGACAGACCATACATGATGAAGCGTTGGTTGTTACAAAGTTTTGGTCATCTTCCGAGTTAAGAACTACCTCCATTAGTTCAGGATCATGTACACACATATAATTACGGGTACCCTTGTCCTTAAAAAAATTCATAGGATCATGGGTGCATGTAGAGATTGATTCAAATTCCAAGAAAAGAAATACATGGTCCACACAGAAAAATATTAGCCCTCAAACAATACAAGTGATTGGGCCTGGTCATATTCACATGGGTGCACTTGTGGGTAGATCTTGAAAATTTTTCTTATATGGAAAAACTTACGGTTGAACCAATTTTCTATAGTTAAATGTCATATGTTTCAATCATGATTGAACAAGGCATTAGGAAACAAACCTACCATAGCTTCATTTTCCCATTACTATAACCTCATCAGTTTCACACCGAACTAGGACACACATTGAACTCCATGAACCGTCAGTCAACACCTTAAGTTAAATGAGTGACCAAGTCATTCGATTAGTGTCCGATTAGCGTGGTGTTTAAGGGTTTCCTTTAAAATACTCTGACCATATCATAGACCCAAAGTGGACCATTATTATTAGCCATAATTCCAAAATATTTTGCACACCCTTTTAAAGTTTAATTTTCGTTCTCTATAATTAAACCCTTTAGCAGTCAACCTCTCTCTTTCTCTCTCTCTCTCTCTTTATATATATATATATATATATATATATATATATATATATATATATATATATATATATATATATATATATATATATACATACATACACATATGTTGTTTCAATGTCCCTTTTTAACTAATTCTTATTTCTGACAGACATAAATATTGCATGAAACCAAATCTGTTCATATGGCTTTAACATTTTTAATATTTAGATTAATCTTAAGGAGTCCATATTTAACACTTATACCCTTTTACAAAGTTTGTGGCAATGAGGCAAATTTCAAGCTTAAACTTTTCCATACCCTATGGAGGTGTATTCGCCAATAGGCTGCAAGGGTTGAACTTGATTAATCTGATACCATTTGTGATGAATCTCCTGAGCATACCAGGGAAAATCGGTTTATACTTCGCTTTCGGTAAGGATTTTCCCGTTACTGCAGGTGTTATGTTCCTTTAAACTTTCATGACCATTTACTTCTTCTACAATTATGCTTATCGACATATTATTGGATTCCTTATGAACAATATGACATTTCTAAACTAGTCCACATGCCCTATGGTCTCAATGAAATCATTATCATTAATTTACTGAGTCGTCTTGTTTAAGTATAATGATACAAATTGGTGGAAGGAAAATAGACCTAACATGAAATAACCCACAACATCCATTAAGTAGTTTCCACCACCAACATGTTCTAAATTAGTTATGATGTAATTAATTTAACCATGCATCAAAATCACCTAACCTTTAGCATGCGATATTAAATTAAAATGGTGACTAGGTTTAGATTCAATAGCTATGAACGTACCATAAATAGGTTAGTGCAAGTAGATCTATCCCATTGACATAATTACATATAACACTACCAACATAACTTATGTAATATGAATATAGAATCATTGTTCAGATAGCATATAAGTTAGAAGTAATACATATCCACTATCCCATCTAGCTCAACATAGGATACTCTTCTACTAATTTAACTTGAAAACACATTAAAAATACATAAATGTCATATGCATAGACTGCAATTCTTTCCATACCAATATATAACACAGCATATATATAATTGAAACAAATAATAATAATACAATGGTAAGTGACCGACATAAAACACATTCCACGCATGTGAATCCATCTAAAACAATCACTTGGAGGGAGGAGCACCACCACCCAACCATGAATCACTTTTGATTCCCCTCGACCTATGTTCTTGACAGGGATCAACTATCCTCAATTGATCGATGCACTTGGTATTTAATACCCTCTTTCATGATTTATTTCCCGTTAGTGGCATATCACTTTTATGGATTTTTCCATTTGCCTAGGTCTTTTTCAGAAAAACTCATCTTTATCTCCCACGATGCTTTTCCTCATAATAGCTTGCCTTTATCTCCCACAAAGCTTTTATGTCTAATGGATCTTTATCTCCCATCCATCTAATGGACCTCCAATCCATCCAAGCTTATCTAGAATCACATCTAGAAGATTTATCATGGAAGATTCATGTGTATCCCATTCCACATGGGATTTGGCAAGAATATCCTCTCCCTTGGTGCTCCACCCTCCAAGTTATTTATTTTATTAATTTATTTAATAACACATTTTATTTTCATAATACATATCACCTAGATTTCCTCAGCTTAGGTTTAGAATAGTTTAACCGACAAAGGAGGGTATCACACCTAGCTTTCCTCAGCTTAGATTTACAATCATTTAAAACACAAGGGAGGATATCACACGTAGCTTTAACTTATCTTAGGTTTACAATAATTTAACAGACAAGGGAGGGGTGTTACATAAGCAATAGCTGTTACATGAGATTCAAGCATATCTAAAAGCCTTATCAATCTCATAGAAGCTCCCGAAGATGAATGAGTCGAAGGCCCTCCAGAAGAAAATTAAGGAGCTGAAGAAAGAATAACGTATTTTGACAGAAAGGACTTGACCTTGGCAAGATGAGGCCCTCCAACTATCACAAGAAGTGCAATATAATATTCAAGATCTTCGATAGAGGGACACAATGTTGGCACATAAGATTGCAGAACATGTGACAGAGGCACTGCTGGAGGAAGTGTGCAATGAGGAAAAGCTAGTAACAAATAATTTGTAGCAATTCAACTAGGCCTACAAAAACATCGCAACAAAAATTAGAGGCAAAGTAGTTGAGTGACTCGGGAGGAATCACATGTGCGTGTTGGGGGCTTGTTGGGTGCAACCCAACTTGGCATAGTTTATGGTGAAGACTCAACATTTTATGGAGCAGAGTGTGAAGTAAAGAACAAATCAGAGGATGAAGAGGACTGCGTAGTGGAGTGTGAAGTGGACGACGCAGCATACATACTGCACAACATATGGGCTATTGGGTGGGCCAATACCCCTCCTTTTAGATTAGTGTAATGTTGTAAATAATAAATAGTTTTTGGACCATAGTAGCTTGTATTAGAGGAGCCCATGGTATGTGGACCATGGTATTTTGATGATATATCCCTCTACATAATAGGATATATAGGGATCAATAATAAGAAGAGTAATCATATTTATTGTCCAAATCTATCTTTATGGTCGCATTATTGTTATCTACAACTTGTGGCAAAGGAAAGACTCTATAGTTGAGTACGTAGAGGCCTGAGTTTGTAGCTGAGTGCAGAGACAACCTATAGCTTAGTGCGCAGGTCAAGAACTATTTTTTATACAAGATTCATTATCATAAGCAACAATTCTTTTGGATGTAGTCCCACATTGGTATGAACCACATAAAACTTGTACCTTCATGTGTATTTTCTTATTATCTATTGTAGTGTAGCAGTTTTATTACAGTAGCATTTTATTACAATGTAGTAATGATTATAGGTTTATATGATATGTTTATGTGATTAAATCAATGTGATGAAGTAATCTATGTATGTTAAAGATAAAAGAACATAAAAATACCACATCCAATCATCTTGTCACACGGAATGAGTCGATCTTGCAGACAAGATAGACCTTCCTAGAATCTAAAGAGATCTAATGACAAGCAAGCCAATCAAAAACTATATTTCTCTAAATATGCATTTATAAACAAAGGCAAACAAGTGTTTAGGCCTACCTTGGGTCCAATGCAAGTTTGTGGAAGCCTCGCTCCTTTGATCCAAATGAGCTCCTTTGTTGCGAATTTGCAAACACAAACAAGCAAACAAATTAAATAGCACCTCAAAAGCCAATATCATAAAACATATTTAACATGAAGATCAATGAATTCATGAAACAAATGACATAAGACAATTTGTTGAGAAAAATGAATCTGATTGTATTAATTCAAATCAAAGAAGAACTTTAGAACCTATGCGTTGACGCTGTACAAGCCCCTCCCACGGTCCAACAAGAAGTCTCCTCTACTTTGACAAGTTTCAATCTCTTCCCAATGAAGCCAAAAAGGTATGTGATCTCTCCTATCAAGCTTAACTAGGAAGTCTCAATTCCACCAGAATTTACCCTAAAAAATGTTCAGCTTCTAACCTCCCTAGCAACCAGCCCAATGCCTTAATTTATAGTGAAATGGAGGGAAGTTACTAGGTCCTCCTTCAAAGGGATAAAGCCCTCCTTCAAAGGGATAGCTCCTCTCATCATGGGATTAGCTCCTTCTCTTTTGGGATGCATGAACCACCTAAGAGCGACCAATCCACGTCAAAATTCCTTCTAGAATCATCTAAAATTAACCCAAAGTGAGGTTTTTAGAATAAACTTGCGCCTTTTTGACTTTCACAGGGGTCCGCACCCACTCCTTTAGGGACAGAGTGGGCAGGTCCACAATATTTGTAAACAGGGGGTGTGGGACCACAGGGACTAGAGCTTTATTGATTTTCAATGTCTTTCTCTCATTTTCAAAGCTTGACTTGAAGAGCTGAGGTCTGATACTTGCTTATGAGGATAGTACAAGTGATGATAGACTCATACTGACTGCAAATAATCATGGTGACGATATTTTTGTGTAACAGATTACCCCCTAAAGTGTGAAGTCTGTAGTAGATGAGGATTTCATTTATCATTTAGGAAGAGTGAAGTACTTTATCATTTCGAGGATCATCTTGTGGAGAGCCCGGTTAAAACATGTAAAAGACATTCAATGCAAGATATATATATGGGATCTTATCATCGCTCAGGTAGGCATTACCATACTCAGATCAAAACGAACTTAGAAAACTAACTACTGCTCTGATACAGGAATGATCTTGCAATACATCACAAGTATAAACTCATGTGGACACAGTATGGACGTAGCCATCTGTTTATGAATAGTCCATCATATAATGAATACAAAATTCCTCACAGCCTGGATCGCAGAAACTAGATCCAGGGTCTTCATTTCTACTTCCCGAAGTAGTACGATTCTAACAATGCGAATGAATGTGTTGATGTCAAACATGGTAGAAACCACTTGATTACCAGTCAATGATGTAAACTGTTAACAAGTGTGAGAGAAACCACTAGCGATGTCAATGGCTCTCAAAGTACCTAGTACAATCCATGAGATGTGAATAAATGTGTTGATGTCGAACATGTCATGGAATCCTTTGATCGAAGGTCAATGATGCAACCTATCATCAAAGGCGTGAAACTTGCCATTGAGGCATGCAGATCCCAAGGTACTAATGATTTCTAGATCATCTTTCTAGATAATGAGCTGAAGTCAATAGAATGCGATTTGTCGCAGGCAAGCCCACAACACGAAATCATGGATCAAGTTGAAGAAATTTAGTTGCAAGGACTGACTCAGGGATGGTCAAGATGGATGACAGATATTTTGTAGATGAATGGATTATTGGCAGTGACCTCTTGAACACATAATGACACAACAGATGGTTTGGTGACAATTGACCCAAAGTTAATACCCAGAAACCAACTGAAGACTTTCAATATGGTTTGATCAACTATTAGGCAAAGGATTTCCTAACCCAGGTGAATAAAGGTGTCATGTTCAAGAGTGGTTACAAAGTATGACAAACAGGCTCATTTTTCTCTCTTTTCCCCCACCATTTCTGGCAAGTACCTCTTTATTTTTGACAAGCTTGAGGAGGATAACATTTGCTTGATTATAAGCTCATCGTTCGGATGAGTCCAACTTAGTTTAAATTCAAACCCTAAGAAGGAGTGGTTCGTTCCTGTTTGTAATTGAACAGGTCCTTTACTGTGAAATTTTAATGAGTCCAATATAGGAGAAACTCAGCGTTTTTCAATTTTAGAGGGTTTGAAAAACTTAAGAAGACTCCAGGGTTGACCTTTTTCATAAATTTGTGTCTCCCAAGCCCGAAAAAGTATAAAATAATACTTGAGAGAACCGCTTGATCTTTACGACCAAGGAGTAATTTTCGTAATTAGTGTCCCAGATCCGAAAAATTAAAAAAGCGATCAACGACACGTCGTTTTATAACCAATATCGAATTTGAAATGACAAAAATCTGGAAATCTTTTCATGTTTTTACGGTCAAAAAAGAGCTGTAAGTGGACCGTCTTCTTAGTTCCATTTTAACGAGTTTAAAAACAAAAACTCGACGATATTTTCATATTTTAGGAGTCAAAAAAGAGCTTAAAGGTGACTCTAAATGTTTTTCCACTGAAAATCATAGATCTCACCTGAATAATCCGTTATCCTGAATAAAAATGCAAACATTACTCATACCTGTTTGAAATGGATAAAAATGCTGCAAAAATTACCTTTCGAAAGTGAAACATAAACAAATTTGCAATTCATTTACTCAAAAAACTTATAAAAAGGGCTTTCGTCAATTAATTTTTACCCTTTGAGATTTGGGTGAGAAAATAGTGCTTTTGTTCAGAAACTTCCCTTGAATACTGTGGAAAATCCAACCGTTGGAATCGAACGCTGTCTTCTCCAGGTAATCCACATCATCCTACTCTTCAATTTCAACCATTTCCTTTTTTTTATGGTTTTATTTCATTTTTTGGAGGGTTTTCTTCAATTTCAACCATTTCCTTTTTTTTATGGTTTTATTTCATTTTTTGGAGGGTTTTTAGGCTAAAAACCCGTGCGCGGGGGCCCGCAGGTGTAACATTGCCAGCCCGCGGACCCCGACTTTTTCTCAATGGGGAAAACTCAGGGGTTCACACCTTCCATGTAGGCAAGGTGCGGACCCATGTACTGTCTCTAACACAGAGGGTGCGGTCCCCGCAGCAAGGGTTTTTAACCCAAAAATTCTCAAATTTGACCCAAACAATTTAATTTCTAACATTCTAATTTGTCTTTTTATTGGATGTAGAGTGTACATCATGCTAGATTGGCGTGAATGGGAGCATGAGGACGTGGATCTTGCCGTGTTGAATCACCAACCTTCAATTGATGCATTGAAGGCATGCAGCTTGTACAAACTCTGGGCCATACCTGGCATGAGGGCCCATGTGGATTTCTTACAGTGGCTAGTTGGCATATGGAGCATACAGGACCAGTGCTACTTCATTGGTGGCCACGAGCTTGAAATCGAGCCGGTTGACATATACTTCTTGATTGGTTTGCCTAATAGAGGCGAAGACTTGACTCTATTCGGGACTAGGCCAGGTGGCTAGTCTGTCGATAGCCTCCGGCTAGAGTTCTGCAATAGCCAGGCTAGAGAGAAAGGGATAGACATTAAAACCATATCCCGTCCTGAACTCATGGTGATCGCGTTTACTATCACCAGACTCTATGGGAGTTCCGCATTACATATTGCTACCGGATCCCAGATGCAGCTGGCAGTTGACTGCTTTCGAGGCACCATCTTCAACTGGTGCGATGTTGTGTTGGCCAATGGAAAAGGCCAACTGACTGGATCCAAGAACTGACAATTGAAGACCTTTAGTTATGGGGCTTTAGTTGTGAGCTTTGGTCTGGAGAGGGTTCCAATGTTGATCCCGCAACACCTTACTATAGGAGTTGGGCTTCCTCGAGAGCCCAAACTGATGCGATGGGTTGCAGTTATGGCCCGTCATCCAGACGAGGGGACAAAGGTTGTTCGATTCAAATCTGAGTATTTCTAATGGTTGGAAAACCAAGTTTTTTCTATTCAAGACTTTCCTTACGCTGGGGTAGATTTTCGTGGTGACCCAGACATGGCTCTTCCACCAGGAGAGCAATGGGATGACTCAGGTAAAATCATTTTCAACATTTTCCTATTTTATTTTTTTTTATTCTTATATCGTCCCAAAACTGATAGTAAAAGTTTCAAATGCAAATGTGGGTTGACAGTGACCAGCAGCTCTCCGGCCTTATGAAAGGAAACAACCAGCTACAGTCACGCTAGCCCCAGAGGATGAATCAGTAGAGACCTTGGCCGAGTTGGAGAGTCATCTAGAGCACTTGACAGGAGACATTCCGGAGACCAACATAGATGACATTCCTCGTCGACTTCAGCGCTATGTGATTGGGGTCCCGGGACCTTTTAGGAGGTTCCTTTGCAAGGTGGCCCGTGCAGTGGTTTCTTATCGAGATCATCACCAGTGATAGGATGATCGTCTATTGTAGGCACATATGACATTTTTTCTTTTTGTACTTATCATTTTTGCTGACCATATGGTGTTTTTTAACCTATGATCGAGGACGATGTATTTTTGACACACTCCTATATATATATATATCACTATTACCGGCTTATCTTGTAAATCATGTTATGGAATGTTTTTAATTTACATGTATGACTATTGCAAATGTCTAATTAACATTCAAGAAGCAATTGCATCTACTAGTGTATTTAAATATCTTGGAATATGGTGATATTCAATATAATCAAATTCACGTTCCAAGAGACGCACTATCAAAAATAATCTCAATAATACTAGATTTCTAATGGCATACACTCTATTAAGTTGTAATACAACAAGTTCAGAATCTAACCTCACTATCAAACTCTGAATCCCAAATGAAATAGATTCAGATAATAACTCAATCACTGCACTATACTCGGCAATGTTGTTCATTGTTTGACCGAGGCTTACCCCATGCATAGATACCAACTCGTCAGAGGGCGAATAGATAACCCAAGCTGCAGAAGAAATGTTCCGTGTATTATGACAAGCACCATTAGTGAAACCGATGTATGTTTGGAGAGGCATCGACATCTGCAATATCAAGAGTAAAACCAAGATAAGCAGGAATGATGACGAAAAACACTCTCTAAGCTAAGTACACTTCTTAAACTAAAACACACCAGCTAGAAAGAAAAACTATCCTAACTAAAAATCTCCATACCCATTATTTAAGCATAATACCTCTTCAGGTAAAGACCATTTCTGGGTTTACCTAAAGAGTCCCTGTCAAAGTCTACCAATTCATAGGCCCCTTTTGCTAGCTTCCGCTTGACAACATAGGGACCATGCCACATAGGAACGAATTTTCCAGCACCTAATTTATCATTAGCTTGATCATATACTAAGACTAGATCTCCTTCCGAAAAAATTCTAGGGGTCACATTTCGATCATATTTAGCTTTCATACGCTTTGCGTAAGTTTCGATCGCCAATGCAGCATCATGTCAATTCTCATCTAAATGAGCCAAGTATAACAAACTTTTTTCCTCTTTGGAAGTGGCTAGAAGTAACTGATGGCCATTTGCAATGATGGGATTTCGCATTCAATGGGTAACACAACTTCCAGGCCATAAACTAGTTGGAAAGGCGTGAACCCTGTTGATGTTTTTACTGAGGTTCGATACGCCCAAAGTGCTGAAAATAGCATGTTATGCCAATTCGACCGATGAATCCCAATGATTCATCAGATCATGATGACTAAAACTTTGTTGACGTATTCAACTAGATGATTAGCTTGTGGATAATAAGGAGTTGAACTATTGTGACGCAAGCCAAGCTGGCCTGTAAGTTCGGTCATCATAACGTTTCGAAACTGACGCCCATGATCAGTGATAATCGCTTGTGGGACTCCAAACCTAGAAATTATATGATTGAACATGAAAATTGCAGCTGTTTTTCCGTCTGCATCAAATGTAGGCATTGCCTCGGCCCACTTGGTAAAATAATCTACCGCAAGGATGATATACGCATGCCCCCCGGTCGAGTGAGGGTTACATGTAATAAAATTGATACCCCATTTGGAAAAAGGACCAACGGAAATTATAGGGTGGAGAGGAGCAGGTGGAGCGCGCATCTCTCGACCAAAAATTTGGCAGTTGTGGAATTTTCGGACCGCGTTAATACAATCTTTAAACAAAGACGGCCAGAAGTAGCCAGCGCGCAATATCTTTTGGGCTGTGGCACACCCAGACATATGACCGCCACACGCTCCAGAGTGACATTCATTTAGAACCCTTTTGGCTTCCTCGTGAGTTAAACAACATCGAAAAATAGAGTCCGCCCCACGGCGATAAAGAATATCTCTGATAATCCTGAATTGTTGGGACTGGAAGTGTATTTTCCGACGTGCTGACCTTGAAATTTCTCGTCGAAAGGATTGGGTCTAGAGATAAATGATGATATCCCCATACCATGGATCTAAAGTGCTGATGAGAAACAAGGATTCATCCGCAATGGGCTCCTCCACCACAGTTTTCGTGTCAGCACCCGAGAAGTCACACATTAACTCCACAAAAACTAAAGACTTCTTAGACTTAGATTTTTCAAATTCCAAGTCGAACTCTTGCGGGATAACAATCCATTTAGAGTACTTGCCCCCTAGCAATTGCTTGGTCAGAATGTAGATCATAGGGTTGCAATCAGAAATTACGGTAGTTTTACGTAGTAAAATGTAGTGACGAAAACGTTGGACAGCTTGAACAGCTGCCAATGCCAATTTCTCCACATGTGAGTATTTTAGCTCAGTTGGATTTAAATTTCAACTAAGGTAATATATCACATGTTTAGTACTGAATTCATCTTCCTAAACTAAGACCATTCCAATGGTGGAATGAGAGGTGGCGAGATACAAGAACAACAATTGCGGGGTCAATTCCTGGCATTTCCTCATAGGACCAGGCAAACACATCGTAGAATTCTTGAAATAGGGCCTTATATATTTGAATTTCATCTTCTGTACACGAGGCACCTATATGAATGTTCTCAATAATTCTAGGCTTAACCGAAATGTCAATAGGAATAGTTCGAGAGATGTTTCCCAAATTTAACTCCGAATTAAATTTTTTCATTGGATTCTAAGGTTCCTTGACATATTCAGTCGTAAAAATTGATGAAAAATCATTTTCAAAATGATCATTCTCGGGTAAGAACGAAGATCTATGATGGAGATCTTCCCATGGTAAACCATCTACACAGGATTTCACGAATTTTCTCATCAGAGTGAACAAGTTTAGAAAACGTGATTGAATCCGAGCTTGATGTGAAAAGTGATTCCTCACGGACCACATTCATTAAGTCAATTTTGGTTGAAGATGGGTCAGTAAATGATTGCACGGTCTCATACGCAATTTCATATGGACTCAAAGGCATAACATCACCAAATGAGTCTATCTCAGATTCAAAAGGAACGATCCAAGGATCATTATAAAAAATGGTGTCTGACAAAATCATATGAATGGTTGCAAAAGAAGACGATGCGTTGATCGGAGTAAAAGGAAAAGTTCCCAGTAAACTGGCATCTTTAACTAGTCCTACTCCAACATCCTTATACGAGATAGTCATTTTACCGACATGCTGAATGCTTTCATAAGAGGTTGGGTCGGACGAAAAGTAAGCCAGCTGGTCTATTGTTACGATCTTTCCATTATGAGGAAACTTTATAACCGAAAGACCGATGAAGCGACAACTGTCATAGCGTAATACCAACTACGACCCAAGAGAAGGTTGTAATCTAGAGGGGCATGAACCACCTCCACATCTAGATTAACGTTTTTCCTTCGACCCCTATAGGTAAATCCTGTAGAATTCCAAAAGGATGGAACCCACGGCCATCAAAGGCCTTTAGGATCACCGGGGATTGATTTAGTGAAGGAGAACCAAGCGATCTCCAACACTGTATCGACATAATACACGTTGAGGCTCCCTCATCAATCACAGTCCTATGAATAGGCCTGTTTTTGACTATCAATGGGATCTGGAAAGCCATTTGATGAGGTAAGTGTGGTGTACTATTTTCTAGATCGAAAATTATTAGGTTCGAGTCCTAAACATCAACAGCTCTTATAGCCGACAAAAGTAATTTACGTTGTGCTGGACATGATTGCAACACTTCCAAAGCCGACATTGCTGAGGGTGAAACAGCTAAATCCTCAACAATGTTATAGTTCTGAGCCGCTCTCTCATGTGGATTGAAAGATGACTTTCGAAGTATACCCTTGGCGGGCGGTTTGATTACCAAGTTTGGATTAGGTTTCTCGATCTGTAGTGGATCGGAACCGAGAGCTGAGGTTGATGGGTTAGAATGATAAGATTCTGCTTCTTTACCATCAATAGGACTTTTACTACCATAATCACGCCATCGAGTCGCAATCCTAACATGTGACATCATCAATATGGGTTCTTCATCGGCACTCGAGGAAGAACCTATCATCTTTTGAAAACCCTAGAATCTCCCTTCCCTATATCAAAGGAACCACTGACAAAATTGCCAAAGTTCTCGCTAAGCACAACATTATGGTAGCTTTCGCCCCCCTAACACCATAAAAAACATGCTTGAAAGTGCGAAAGATGCAATTGACCCAAAAAATCACAAAGGCGTTTATTCGATTCCTTGTTCATGCAGTAAATTTTATATAGGGGAAACAGGGAGATCCTTTGGAGTAAGATTAAAAGAACACATTTGTGATATTACTAGAAATAGGTCTGATAAATCAGGTCTTGCAGAGCACGCTTGTTCCTCCTCTCACTATATATGCATGGAACAAGCTAAATTAATCCATAAGGAAGACCACTATTTAAAAAGAAGAATTAAAGAGGCAATTGAAATTGAAAAATCTTCTAATAATATGAATAGGGATGATGGTCTTAAACTAAGTAATACATGGAAACCTTTGCTGAATAAAATAAAGTAACTTTAATTTATACAAATTCTTCCTTGAGACAACATTTACAGCTCATAATTTAAAAATTAAAATAAAATTAATATATATATATATATATATATATATATTATTAAATTAATTAATTAATTAATTAAATTAATTTTATTTTAAATCTAGTTCAAATTAATTTTATTTTAATTTAGGTTAAATTAATTAAATTAATTAATTAATTAATTTATTAAATTAATCAATCAATTAATTAATTAATTAATTAATTATTTAATTAATTAAATTAATTTTATTTTAAATGTAGTTTAAATTAATTAATTAATTAATTAAAATAAAATCTAAACTAAATTTAAAGTTAATTTAATTAAGTAATTAATTAAATTAATTTTATTTTAAATTTAGTTTAAATTAATTTTATTTTAAATTTAGTTTACATTAATTTTATTTTAATTTAGGTTAAATTAATTTTATTTTTAATTAAGTTTTAAATTTATTAACTAAAATTTATTAATTAAAATAAAAATTAAAAATAAATTAAAATTAACTTAATCAATTTATTAATAAATATATGAAAACCAAGCCGACCTCTCCAACTCTAAGTTATCTCTCTATCCTTCTATTAATAGGTTCACATCTTCTTGACTCTCTCTGCTCAAAATACAGATCTCATTTCCCTGATGATGGACTCACCTAGCTAGTCCGAAACGTCGGTTTCATAAATTGCTCACAGGTTTTTTCCATTAATCATAATACCTATCATCTTACTGTCTTGACTAGGATCCTTCAAAACAACAAGCATTTGGGAACCTTTGACAATCTTCGCAACCTCTGCACGATGAGGGTAGTCTCTTGCAAAATGTTCTTCGTCACAAATGAGACAAGGATAATGAGGTTTGTGTTTTTCATCATTGGATTCCGATTTTTCAGGTTTCTCTTTTGAATTTTTATCCGTTTTATTTTTCTTCTTCCCTTTCTTCTTACCACCGGATTTTGATTTGGCTGTAGATGACTCTACAACGTGAATATCAGCGGAAATCTCCGCGGAAGGATATCCTATAAGGGAATCTGGCAAGGTTATGATAGGAGAAGAATTCTTGGAAGACTTCTTCTTACTTTTGGTGTTAACCGTACTAATCATACCATCAGTGGCATGAGACCCTGAAGGAGCTGCAGCGATTTGATTTTGCTTAGGAAGATCGGGGATTTTCTCGTGTAACGTACCTGAATGAGTATAGACCAAGTCAAGGTACTGTACTTGAGCAATTACTTGCTCCTCAGTAATGACTCCGGCCTTAGCTACATCCTCAGTGATCTTTGGCAACAAAGATTTTACAAACCATTCAGCGAAGATCTGATCCGGAATAAAGACCTTCACTAAACGCCATCGACGTCTCCATTCATGAATTTGATCTGAAATGTAAGTGGACGTCAACTACTTTAATGAAGTTAGCAATTCTGTTCCATTGTCATATCTGACTGGCAACTGAAAATGAGTTAAAAACGAGGTAGCTAACTGACTAAAATTATAAAAACTGCCTTGCGGCAACTCAATGTACCACTTGGCTGCGAGACCAATTAGAGTGCACTGGAAAAGCCTTAGACGGATTGAATCATCTGAAATGGAGTTAGACGCACACTAGAGGTGACAAGTCATCACATGGTTCAATGGGTCCTCTCCTGATTTGCCTTCAAACTTAGGAATATCACTAGGCAACTTATTCAGCATTGGCGGCTAAAACGAAAGATAATTAATGGGATCGTTCGTTAGGCGCGAAAAGTTAGGAAAGTCCAATGTTGCGATAAACGGTAATTGACGATTAGGGTCCCTAAAACTCTGGGTCATGAGACGAGCCCCAGGAGGAGGATATCCAGGATAATTAGGAATAGGAATTGGATTTGGGATATTGTATCCTCCCGGAAACCAGGATTAAGCAGACCGTACTCGGGTTGTTTAGGTTGTTGATATGTGTACCCAGGGTATGGTTGATACTGATAGACTGGCTGCTACATAGCAAGACCGAATTGGTATTGTCCCTGGTACGATTGATAAGTAAATTGTGGTTGACTTGTGACAACCGTACTTGAACCAGGTTGTCCTACAGGCATCTGAGCCAAAGTTTGAATCATGGATCCAGATGGAGGTAAAGATGTCTGAGGAGTAGATACAGGAACAGTAGAAACTGGAGCTATCGATACTCCAGAAGTAGGTGGGGTAGATTGAACAGATGTTGCGGCAGTTGCAGCAGTCGTTTGAGGCGGGGTACGAGGCGTACTAGGCCCAGGCTGAGAAACTACCGAAGGTACAGAAGTTTGAATGGTAGACTGGACAGGTTGCTGGGGTGAACCAGAAACTAAGGGTTGCCGAGTTTGGGATGACAAGTATACATTCGGTTGCAAGACCTGTTGAGTTTGTGATGGATCCCACACTATATTCATTCTGGGGTACAGACCCATAACAGGTTGAGGATATTGAGGACCATAACTGGGTTGAGGGTAGGGTTGATAATTCAAAGGTACATTTCCCATTCCTTGAAGATATGATTGACCGGAGGGTGTTTGAAAACCTTGGTTCGAGTACTGACCTTGGGGTTGATACCCTTGAGGCATGTACTGATATTGGGGTTGACCTTGAGGTACATATAGATACTGGGGTTGACCTTGGGGTACATATCGAGTCTGGGGTTGACCTTGAGGAACGTACTGTCCCATAGGTATGTACTGTCCTTGAGGTTGTCCCCCAGGCGAAAACTGGGTACCTTGAGGTTTCCCCCCAGGCGATAATTCAGGATTTTGAGGCTGCCCCCCAGGCGGTAACTGGCTACCTTAAGGTTGAGGATTAGGAATAGTACCTGACATCATGAGAATATCTTCTACGCTCAATGACTTAGTACCATTGTTTCCAGTTAATAACCCTTGTTCAATGGGTTGAGGAGATGCTCCTAAAAAAGTACCAGAGAGTGACTGATACCCAGAGGGAACAGAAGGACCACCGTACAAAAAGGATTCTGGCGATTGAGTAAACATGGACGACTTTTTTGACATATTTAATGGAGGATAGTAACCTCTAGGTGTTGGGTGATAAGGAACATGAGGTGGTGAAAAACCTAACCATGGGTTTGGACTGTAAAAAATTGATTCACGCTCCCTTAGTTCAATAGTAGGTTGATTTTTAGGGATAGGGATGCCTACTTCTTCTTCCGGAGTAGCAAGTTCTCTGATAGCTATAAGTCCAGAAGGAAGATTTTGAGTAATTATTCTTTCTACCCTAGGTGAACCAGGACAACTAGAAGCTGGAGAAGCAAACCCCGATATTAGAGTAGCATCAAATTCACTTTCAGGTTCGGATATTTCAGGTTCCTCACCTATATCACTAGTAGATGAAAAGCTACTAGTAACTTCGGAAACAGACACTGATTGTGGATTATAATCTGCTACTAAAGCTTGAAAATTAGGATGTACCACCAAAGAACACTCTCCTTCTTCAGGTGACCCAACTCTACTGTCTCTAGGAGTTACGAGGAATCTCAACCCTTCAGGCTGGCTCGATGAAAAATCAGGAGGTTGGCCCCGAAGTCTACGGGACTTCCTCGGTAATTCAGCCAGGAATGCAAAAAATTTAACTACTTCACACGTAAACAAAGTAAAATCTCAATGAAAACCACCTAAAGCCTCTAAAGAACCAAACAAATTTGAATCACACGCCTAAAGAATCTAGGAGATCAAACCCACACAAATAGTAACTTTCCGTATTGAAAACACTAGTTGGTGATGAAGCCCAACGTCGCAGAGTTCAATACAGAAATGGCGGTTGGAACAGTTACCCGGGCAACCTGCTTAATGAATAGACTGACACAAGTTCCTCCACTAAACTGTCTCGAGTGAAGAGAACCCCCCAGAAAATCCAAGTGAGTCTAGCCGACGTCTAGTCCAGGTACAGTGGGATCTTCCCACCACTGTCACCTTAGGAAGAATCCTAAAGAATATGGTAACTAAGGTTACCAACCGAAACAAATATACCTGGGGGAACAGTCTACGATCCGATACGCATGCAAGGGTAGAGTAACAAGCTCAATCCCCTTGAAGGCTCCTTGACATAATCCAAGGTTTACCAACAAGTGACCCTAGGCTCCTCGACAATGGTTAATCCGAGGTTTACCGTTTTTAATACATGAATATCTGGCGTCGTTCCCAATGAGGAAGGATTGATTCCCACACTAGTTTGGACACGATCTCGTGCTTCTCCTTTAAGAGGAGCTTTCCTAGAGCATAAATGCAACAATTGGATTTCTCTCCTACCGCAAGATACAACTACTTGTTTGCTTTATTGTCTTGGAGAGTTAATTACTCTCCTACTCCAAGACACTAGCCTAAGCTATGTTGGTGTATCAGAGCCCTAGAAATAAAAATATTGCTAGATGAATTTTACTTTAAGAGTTATTTTTATTGGTTTTTTTTTTAGTTCAAGAGGTGCGGAGATGAAACTCGTGGTATGAAGACTTGACTCAAAATCACTAAAAATGCACTTAAGATGATTAAACAATCTTTTCCCTTCAATGAACTCCTAGCTAGGAAAAAGTTTGAGAATGCAAATACTTGTAAACACAAATCTTTCTTAACAAACAAATTAAAAGAAGAGCTTTTTTCCTTTCGAATGCACTCAAAACGTGACAACTAGTTATTTTCACAAAAAATTCCCTTTTCTTTCAAAACACTCAACCACTACAAAAACAAACCTTTTCCAAAAGAGATTTTTTATTATTTTTTATAAAATACTCAAAACTATGGAAATGAATAACTTTGAAATATATAAACTATAAAAAACCTATTTGAAGTCAAAGCTTACAATATGTCTTTTTAAGGATGCTTTACTTAGCTAGATGTAAACTAAGGACCAATTTATGCAGAATCACAAATCAGTCAAAAACAACCAATTTCATTTTCTTTTTTAAAAATGAAATCCAAGCTTTTAAACACAAGCTTTTCGAAGTTTTGTAAAGAGAAAACACAAGGAGGATTCCTCAACAAAGGTAGATTTCGCAAATGGTCAGACTCATAAGAAGGCTGGTAAAAACCAAGGTGATCTGAGGCTTCTCCAACTTCTAAGCTCAGAGCTACTAAAAGACCAAATTGAAAACCAAACCCAACAAGCAAAACTTCTAGGAATTTCACCTAAAACCCTAACACCAATGAAATTAATCTAAGGAAAGCTTATGACAGGTTATATGTAGGTCTTGGCAGGGGATAATAACATCTAAACAAAAACTAAGTTGACTAACAGAGAAAATCTTAGGTTTTCCAAAATTTGGACAGGGTCCACAGGCCCACAGTTAACACAGGTGCGGGACCGCTCTGTGCTAAAAGAAAAAGTACGGATAGGTCCGCACTGTGTCAAAAGCCTAGGGTGCGGTCCTCTCCCAAAGTTATGAAAAACAAAAAATAACCCTGGGTCTACTAAATCTACCCAATTCCACACACAACAAGCCAAAAACAGAAACAAAAACACAGTTTCTCAAGTCAAAGTAAAAAACAAGGAAAAAATCAAGTCCCCAGTATGGTCCCCATTTTGTCACACGGAATGAGTCGATCTTGCGGACAAGATAGACCTTCCTAGAATCTAAAGAGATCTAATGACAAGCAAGCCAATCAAAAACTATCTTTCTCTAAATATGCATTTATAAACAAAGGCAAACAAGTGTTTAGGCCTACCTTGGGTCCAATGCAAGTTTGTGTAAGCCTCACTCCTTTGATCCAAATGAGCTCCTTTGTTGTGAATCTGCAAACACAAACAAGCAAACAAATTAAATAGCACCTGAAAAGCCAATATCATAAAACATATTTAACATGAAGATCAAGGAATTCATGAAACAAATGACATAAGACAATTTGTTGAGAAAAATGAATCTGATTGTATTAATTCAAATCAAAGAAGAAATTTACAACCTGTGCCTTGATGTTGTGCAAGCTCCTCCCAGGGTCCAACAAGAAGTCTCCTCTACTTTGACAAGTTTCACTCTCTTCCCAATGAAGCCGAAAAGGTATGTGATCTCTCCTCTCAAGCTTAACTAGGAAGTCTCAATTCCACCATCATTTACCTTAAAAAATGTTCAGCTTCTATCCTCCCTAGCAACCAGCCCAATGCCTTAATTTATAGTGCAATGGAGGGAAGTTACTAGGTCCTCCTTCAAAGGGATAACTCCTCTCATCAAGCGATTAGCTCCTTCTCTTTTGGGATGCATGAACCACCTAAGAGTGACCAATCCACATCAAAATTCCTTCTAGAATCATCTAGAATTAACCCAAAGTGAGTTTTTTAGAATAAAATTGTGCCTTTTTTACTTTCACAGGGGTTCGCACCCACTCTTTTAGGGACAGAGAGGGCAGGTCCGCAGTTTTTGTAAATAGGGGGTGCGGGACCGCAGGCAACAGTGAGAGAAAGTGCGGAACCATAGCTTTGTTGATTTTCAATGTCTTTCTCTCATTTTCAAAGCTTGACTTGAAGAGCTGAGGTTTGAGACTTGCTTAGGAGGACAATACAAATGATGATAGACTCATACTGACAGAAAATAATCATGGTGACGATATTTTTGTGTAACACATCCCTCAAGGTTGCAAAAACTTGGTTATGCTTCCTCCCATAGTCATTTCGAGTGAGATTCTGATCTTCTTGTAGGTCATTGCTGCAAGGGCCAATGATTAATGGTTTTGTTGGTGCATAATATAGATCGAACCTGGGTCAACCCAATCATAGCCAACAATATTTGACATATTTCTTCAAATCATAATTGATCTACATCACCTCTACTCATTAGATCAAGGAAATCACATCATTCATCCCTAATTGTTCTAGGTTAGAGGATTTTTAGCATGTAAAATCCTAAATGATGTAATTTTGACCTCTTAACATTATATATGAATATATCTATTATATCCTCAATGATCTCATCATATTTTTGAGTCAATCTAAAGATTTTTTCTTTAGGATCTTTATCTTTATATTTTTATAGAAATATCTTTTGCATATCATTTAATGATATTCTTGAATTAGTCCTTAAAATCATGAACCATTTGAGAGCTCTATCCTTGAATATTGCTGGAAACAATATCAACCTTTGAGTGTTTAATAATAACCATAAGATCTACAAAATATATGAAATACAAAGAGAAACATTTCCGAGTCATCTAACCTCATACCATGGAAGTTGGGAAGGAAATATGCAGGGATGTTCTTCATATGAACACTAATATCAATATCTTGAATGGGAAGTTCAGGAGAATATTCTTCATTGACATCATCTCCGTCCATTTATTCTACCTTCTCTAGCATATTCTCTTCTTATACATACACAAATGGATGGTGATGTGGTTCTTATTGCACCATGTGGTCAAATGGGGGGGTGGGTTGGTGTTGGAGAACTATTTTTCTCTGTTTGTATATAAAAAAAATTAAATTAGAATGTTAATGCAATGAAATTTTATGTTTTTTCAATGAAATATTCCTAATGAAAAAAAAAATATTTTTTGAAGAAAGTAAAAGAAATGAATCAATGAGGGAAAAAACAATGTATAATTTGACACTTCCTCAGAAATGGGGCGAAAAAGTGATGAGCCCTAGTATTACAACACAAATGTTGCAACTCCAGAGACTACCAACTTAAATTATCAACTCGGGGTCATGTAAGCTTAAGGGGTGTTGGCACTATATGTGTAGCATGAAATGTGTCCTTCTTTCATTGATCTTGTGCAATGAAGTGAATATCACGAAATTGAACATAAACTAATTGCATAAATGGAAATGTTTAAAGTGGAAACCTTAACCTATTGCAGCAGACAAAAGACAAGGACATCAAACATATTCTAATTACATAAAGTAAAGAGCATGAACCAAATCTCCATTATTTCATTCAAAAAAAATTAGGACTAGTAATAGAGTTCAATAGGTGATTCATAAAGTAATCATGAAAATCATCATTATGTCATTCGATTCATGAACCTATCTACTAACCCTTAATTTCTGGAATGTGTTGCAGTGGTAAAAAGGTTGGTCCTAAGTGGATTTTGGTATTCATAAATCTTGGTCTCAAAGCCTAAGGGTAATTAGTTAAGCTTAAGTCACAAAAATAAATATTTTAGAGAAAATATGGCCAATTTTACATGGTGCTACAAGATGTTATAGGATTACTCCAAGATTGCTAGATAATGCTACATGATTGCCCTGTTTTACAATAGGATATGATGTGTGAGAATTATGAGGGTGGAAAAGGTGATATAAAGGTGAAAAAGGATATATAAATGTATATGAAGGTTGTATGAATATTTTACCAATCTTAGAACCTCTCATAGGCCCATATTGCATAAAAAATAATGCACATGATGTCCTTCAATGACCCATAAATGTACTTTTGATGGAAATGTTTAGAGGGAATTATGTGTTCAAGAGAAAGAGGTTGATAATTGTAGGAGAAATGTAGCATGACAATGATAACTTTTCAAATCAACTGTAATATTTTCACACCACAAAAGTATTACGATTTTTATACTTGCAAAGACTAAAATACCTAGTATGCCATCTAGTTTATCGTCCAATTTATCCCATTGAATGACGAAGAAAATATAATGAAAACGAGATGGGGTAATATTTTTAATAATTAGGATGTCCTAATACTCCAATCCCATTATAATCACTCAAAAATAGCCTTTCTAACATGTGCTACAAAATAGTAGAAAATTACTACTCCAAAAACTAGAAATTCAAGAGTTAGTGAACTAGTTAACCTAGCGAAGACCTAACTTGATCAAGTGAAAATTCTATGGAGTAAATTTTTTTCTTCACTTGAAATTTTTTTTACTCAATAAAAGTGGAATCCACTCAAAATAATCTCATTAAAACATTCTAAAAATTAGCATAAAATTACGACTATTTTGCTACAAGAGACTTCTAGAAACTCTAGATTTTTGAACTAGTAAACCAATCCAAGTATTTCAATGATGAATATGAATTTTAAAAGTTGTTCTAAGCATGCATGCTTTTGAATCTATAAATAAATTAAAAAAAAACTCACTTCAAACATTTAACCAATATAACCTACAACGAAGGAAGCATGAATACTAGATGCATAAATAAGAGATGCAAGTGAAAAATACATTTAAAGGAAATAAAGAAATTGTACAACAAAGATCTGAATCTCATGGGATGGCCAAGCCCAAGGATATTCAAAGTCCTATGATAGAAACCAATCTTTGGAAGCTAAAAATAGCACCAAACTTCATTATTTGAATCAACACAAGTACATTCCTTCTAGAAATGAAGGTAGAGTTGCTAAATAACGAGTTTTCTCTACAAGAAGACTAAGAAATACATGCCCCTAGAGGAAAATTAAAATTCTTACTCATACACATTTATGGGGAAGCATATTTATTGAAGGAAGGCTACTTTCCCCTCAAAAATCCCTAAAAAAGTGGATCTAGTTCCCAATAGGAGGAATCTTCATTTAATGATGGGGAACACATTCCTAGATTTTCTCAATCAGTGGATTTCCAAAATTTGTTCAATAATCTGATAATATTTTGTTCATTTACTATCCAATATTGTTCCATCATATAGTAGAGATAATGTCCCTATATTATCTCGTTCATAATTTACTCAATATTCTCTCAATATTTTGAAAAAAATAAATAATACTAGGCACATAATATGCAATTATCCTAAAACATTCCTAAGAACATATTAAAGCTAAAAATACATGATTAATTGTCAAATTATAGATTTAGTATCACCTTTATGTGCCTGAGATAGATAGATGAGCTTGAATTTGTATCTGATTTTGAGGTCCATGAGTAGTCATAGATCAAAAGTTGAGATTTATCTTCAAAGTGGATATGCCCCTTTTCCCCTTTTGATTAATTACTAGTATAGATCCATTTTAAATATGGACCTACAATCATGGAGATGGATCAAATGTTTTCAAGTTCAAACTTGTTTTAGAGTGTGAACTTTGAAAAAATGTTTACACTTAAAAATATTTGATCTCTCTTCGTAATCTAAGATTGATGTGTGCATGTGTATACATCATCTATAATTTTTTATTATTTAAATTGCATATTTGAATGTGTAAATGGATTAAAATATTCAACTAAAATTTTAACCGTATAAATGGATTCAATGGCTTGAAAATTCCCATTAGCACTGGTATTTTGTAGATTATACATTGGAATTACACCAATTTTGTGTAATTTTTTATTACTTAAATTGCATATTTGAATGTGTAAATGGATTAAAATCTTCAAGTCATCTTTTAACTATATAAATGGATTCAATGCCTTGAAAATTCCCATTAGGACTTGCATTTTGTAAATTATACATTGGAATTACACCAATTTTTTTGATACAGTTTAGAAAAAATAGAATATAAAACATAAAAAATGACAAAGATATAGAATAAAAAGATTTCTTTAAATGTTTTAACCATATATATATTTTTATTTTTTTTAATTTAATTGATTTATATAACATATATAGTATTTTTTTTTGTTATCATATGTAATATAGGTGTAGCCTAACTTATATACGAAATGATTTTTTTTCTCACAATATATTTTCTTGTTAATTTTAACTAAAATCCTTCAAATAATTGAATTTAAATTGTTTAATCTATAGAATTCGATCACCTCTGCATTTTTTCAAGTTGTTGAATCCATTTATGCATTATAAAATGTATTTTACACAACAAAAAATCACATCCTTGTTGGAATTTGTATTCTTGAATTCTGGTGAAAAGATTTATTTGGTCTATAATTTTGACTAGGCCTATAATATATACATAATTTAAATTAAAATATTCTAATTAAGATGGAGATTGCAATATTTTATTCATGCACCTTATTATTCTATTTAAATTTTTATTTTTTTATTAATATATTTTGACATATAAGTAGCCATTATTTAATTAATTTATTGAAATATTTTATTTATCACCCATATTGAATTTCTTGCATTAATAATGAGATGAATTACACATCTCCTCCATATTAAAGTGTAACTTAATTTTTTCTCTTTTAATTATTATTTTTCTTTATATATTAACATATTTTATTGTATAAAACATTAAAATAACTTTTTCTATAACAATTTATCTCTATATACACATATGTATGAAAATTGATATTGAAATATATTAATTAGTTTGATATTTGGATAGTTTAATTAAGTCCTCTATTGAAATACTTTAAAATTATAACAATTATACATCTTCCTCATAATAAAATGTGAATATATATATATATATATATATATATATATATATATATATATATATATATTTAATTATTTTATCTTTTACTTATTGATAAATATTTTATTTATGGACCCAAGAGTGAAATATGTTAACAATCTCAAATATTTTATCAAATTTCCTTCCATAATAAACCCATCCAAGATAGTGAGAGTGAAGATATTGATGTCTTAAAATGCTTTTAATTAAGACTACTTATATTTTTTTTATTTATATAATGGTCCACGTGGTATTTTGTTTAGGAAATATTTTCTTTCGTATGATAAACCATATTTTTTTAATTTTATTATAAAAGAAACGCCTCCAACTCAAGGTCAAAAGGGAAACGTGTCAAACTGAAGTTGAAAGTAGACTAAATCATGCATAGCCTTCATATTGGGATGTAAATTGCTCCTCTTAGCACAAAAATTAAAGGATGTAAATTTTTTCTCTTAGCACAAAAATGAAAAGAACATGATATGAACATGTGTTATATAACATGAGTTGTGGTTTTTCAGATAAATGGTATTAGTAATCAATGGTATTGGTCCATGGTATTGCAATAAAGCCTATCTATAAGTTAAGAAATTCCATGATCAAGTGCTCCTAAATCTTTGAAATTGAAAATATTATTAAATTTAAACATATACAAATTAATTTTTATATTAATAATAATTAAAAATAAATTTAAAATTTAATTAATTTTTATGATTTAAAAAAATGTCATGAGTTATATGTTTCGATGCTTATGTATGCTTATCACTAATTAAATTGTAAATCCCATTTTCAATTCCATTCAATTTAAAAATAAAAATTAGTTATAAAAATAAAAAAAATTACCTTATAAGTAAATAAATATTTCATTTATAAAAATATAAATAAGTAAATTTTAAATTATTTGAAAAAATTATAATTCATTTGCAATAATAGTAGTTTTTTTTCTAAATGACAACTATCCCTTAGACAATATGTGGCTTCTTATAACACCATTAGGTAGTTAAGTAATGTGTTTCTTAATAGTGACTTTAAATTCAATAATTAAGAGAAAATAGTAATGGTATATTTCTGCACTTCTATTACTTTCTAGTTATTTTACTTTTGGATACTTAAAAATGAATGTATATACTTTACTTACATTTGATTAGAAATGGATATGTATTTTACACATTATTAAGTTTGGGAATATAAAGATAAATTATTTATTAGTATTTTTTTTCAAATATGATTTTTTTAAATAGAGGGAAAAGTGCGTTTTTATTAATAATTAATCGTTTTAATTTTAATGTTTTAAAATATTTATAGGGAATATTTTTTCAAGAGAAAAAGGGAGATTTTTTATTTATTTAATTTCTAGGTTATGTTAAGATATGTGCATTAATCATATCAGAATGTGGATATAGTGTCTTCTCATGAGAATGTGGTTATAATTTCTTCTTAAGAGAGATAAGAATTAGCTAAGTTATTGATAGGGTTTAAATCCTTTTATTAATATAATAAGCCTAAGTGGTCACACAAGTGTTATGGTTATTATCCCTAATAAGAAAATCTTGTAATAATTGTGAGTGGAGGACAACATTATTAAAAAGGGGACCACATTAGTTATAACATGTCATAGTTAGTAAATAAAGTGGCTAACGTGAAATATGTAAGGGACCATGCGAAGTTAGGGTTTTGAGTCTCAAGAAACTATATAATTTCCAATATAGTAATGAAAGAATTCTCTTGTATTGTGTCATTGAGTTGTGCTCTACTTGATATTCCCCCCTTGAAGAGGCAAGTGAATAGTATATTTTCATATCTTAATAAAATATTTCTATTTTTAACATCTCATCCTTTTATTTTCTATTGCATATCTGGCATATTTAACACTTATTATATCCTGTATAGGTCAATGATACTACAAGTGGTATCAAATCACTTTCTTGAGCCAGTCGCACCATAAATCTTAAGTTTTTTTTTTTTTTTTAAGGCTAGAGACATGTTATGATGTATTTAAACTATAATGATCTGTCAGTATGCGCATTAACTTGTGCTTGGGGAGGTATACACACAGGGAATAGAAGAGGTGGTCGCGTCTATTGGACTCCCTTCTAACGCTTGTTACTACCCTTCTGATTAGTGGCGCATTAGACAACACCCATACACAGACTGCACTTCCATGTAGCTATAGTATATCAGAAGCCCCCCAAGGTTACCCTAAATCTAAATGCTAGATAGGTCATCGGTTGTCTTACTACTAAAATACAATAAGAAAAACACTCGACTAGATTACTCACACATAACTGGGGAGTCGGGTATTTTGATTAAGGGAATGGTCGATACTCCTTAGTTAGTGCCCTAAAAGGTTGGGACAAATACTATTGTTTGACCCCTAACATATATTGTGATCTGTAGCACCTAAGACTCCTTTCATTCCCTAGTTCCATCTCTTTTTTTCATTGGTTTCCACTGTATAGATTAGATCATTTCGTATCGATAAGTTAGGGTTTATGATGTTGCAATTTTTATAGTATCCAGATGTTGGGGTTTCCGCCATCGTAGTACAAACCAAGGGAACTACCAAATCCCTACACATTTTATCGTATCGAAGTTTCTGGATTTCAACTGCCATAGTATTGATTGGCCTGGAGTTAAAAAATAAAAATAAAAAACTTTGGTGATCCCAAAATTCTACTTGGAAGAGACCTAGCCTGCAGGATTAAGGATGATGAACTGATCGCACTCATACCATCCTCTAGTAAGTGTTTTTTCCCTTTAGTCCTAACATTTTCCAAAGGGCCTCCTAGTGACCTACATCAACATACTCATTTTCTCACACCCATTTTAGTTGTATAAAGTTTAAGTAAACAAAAAAAATTGGCCCGAGCAACTGCATGGTATGCACAAGGGTTTAAAATATAAATAGCCTCTGGAAAAAGGCGGAAGAGATGGAAATAAACCTCACCACCAAAATCAATGAAGAAATTGCAAAGAAATTGGGATCCATACAACACCTCTTCAAGGATTAAGTACCCATGGGGGAAGGGAACAATGTTAAAGGAAACTTGGAAGGCGAATCTAACCACCCTCGATATGAGGGGTATCATCCTTTGTAATGGGGTCACTAATATTCTAATAATATGACACCCAAGATTGACATGTACAAATTTGATGGTTCTAACCCAAAACTATGGGTGGCATAATTGAAACAATATTTTCAACTCAACCATATCTCAGATGATGAAACCAAACTACATGTGGGGGCTCTTTATTTCAACCAAGAACACTGGAAGCGGTGGCAATGGCATAAAAAATGCTACACAAGAAATCCAACATGGAATGTGTTCTATAAATCCTTTTGTCTCGTTTGGAAATGCATGCTCACTTTCTAGGATGCCTCAAAAAGCTCAAAAAGCTTCTATATTCCGAGATTACATCACAACATTTGAATGGCCATCAAGACAAAGGGCCTCGAGGATGCCTTTATGTGGAATGTTTCATCAGTGGCTTCAAGGAAGCCTTCCAGGCACATGTTTGAATGCATCAATTGATTGCATGGTTAGAAGATTGTCACAAAGCTTTAGATGTATAAATTGCTATTACTACCTAATCTATTCATCCTTCAATCACATTGAAGACACATCACACCCCTAATAGTGGCCCCACTCAAGCCCTTAAGGTAAAAAAGGTGTTTTGTGTGAAAATGGATGAAAGAAGAAGACAAGTATTATGCTACTATTGTGATGAAAAATACTCACCAGGCCAAAAATGCATGGAACCAATGTTGTTTCAAAATGATACAACTGAAAATGGCTTAGATGACGAGGGCTATGCTAGTGAAGTGTCTAGGGAGGAAGCAGTGGAATCCAAAGATATTATACCAAATACTACAACACCCCCTCAAGGACCAACTATATATCTACATGCATTAGAAGGAATTTCTTCTCCACAAACTCTTAAAATTAGAGGCTTTATTAAGCATCACGCAGTGGTGGTATTGATTAACAACGGAAGCATGTAATTTTTTTCCATAAAACGGTTTTTGTGATAGTGCATTGTGTTGTTAGGGAAGTGTCCAATTTTAAGGTCCTTATAGTAGATGGGGGGGCCCGTGAAATGTGAAGGCTGTTGTGAGAACATAAAGCTCCATATAGGACTACTACCTTAAATCACACATGTTTTCCATTGAAATGCAAGCATGTGACATCATCCTCGAAGCTGAATGGTTGTGCACACTAGGCCCTATTACCATGGAAATCCAAGAACTATATATGAGGTTAAAAATAATTTGCACGCTCATATGCTCCATGGGTTCCTAGCAGGTGTTTTGAATATCATTAGCTCACATATAATGGAGAATATTCTAAAAAGGGACACCATGGGGTAGTTCCTAGATTCAATGCAATTCAAGCCATTAAATATAGCCCTGCCAATATTCATCCAAACATGTCAAATGTGTTGTCACCATCAACAAGAGATTGAAAACCCCAAGGAACTAACCCCTTCTCAACATGATCATGATCATAGCATCCCCTTCATCCTGGGTAGCCAGTTGTCCAATGTAGGGACCTATAGGTATATATTTGAACAAAATAATGAAATTGACAATATTATTAAGGAGTTACTAGAAGTAGGTGTGATTCATCCCAACACTAGCCCTTATTAGTCCCCAGTGGTAATGTTCTTAAAGAATGATGGGGAATAGTGCATGCATCCTAATTTCATGCCTATTAATAAGTTCATCATCAAGGACAAGTTTCCTATTCCAATCACCAATGATCTCCTAGATCAACTCTCTCAAACTCAATTATTTACCATGTTCGATCTTCATTTGATCTATCACCAAATTATAATGAAATTACTAGACATCCCCAAGGAATATTTTAGAACCCATCAAGGTCACTATGAATTTGTTGTTATGACTTTTGGCCTTTGTAATGCACTGTCCCCCTTTAGGAATTTCATGGATCACCTTCTCAAGCCCTATCTCGAAAAGTGTGTCTTGGTATTTTTTTATGATGTATTCATCTACATCAGAACATGGGAAATACATCTTCAACATGTTGACCAGATCTTGTAATTTATAGAGGAGAATAAAGTATTTATCAAATAATCCAATTGTTTTTTTGTAATGGAAGAGGTGGAATACTTGGGACACATTTTTTATTGCATAGGAGTACGAGTGGACCCCAAAAATATACAGGAAAGGAAAGATTAGACACAACCTCTAATCTTGAAAAGTATATGGGTATTTTTGGGTCTCACAAGATACTATCAAAAATTTGTCAAAAGTTATGGACACATTTCTATACCCCTAATGAGTCTTCTCAAGAAAAGTGAATTCACCTAGATAGAATAAACTCAATAGGTATTCTTGGATCTCAAACGGGCCATGTATTCCACCTTAGTTTTTGTTCATCCATATTAAAAAAAAACCTTTGTTATCAAATATGATGCCTCAGTGACAGGTATTGGAGTAGTCTTAATGCAAGAAGGTTCAACAATCACCTTTGCATGCCAACAATTAAGTGGCAATAAGTTGGGTCAGTCGACTTATGAGAAATAAATGTTGGCCATATTACATGCAGTAAACACTTGACCATATGTTCTTTGAAGATATTTCTAGATAAGAACTCACCACCATAGTATGAATTATTTCTTGGAGTAGTGCTTATGCTCGTGACAACACAACAAATGTGTTACCCAATTGTTGGGATATGAGTATGATATAGTCTATAAGAAATTTAGTGAAAATGTTGTGGAAGATGCTTTATCTCAGAAATATGAGGAGGATGACACCCTCTTATCCCTATATTTCCCAATCCCATATTGGATTGAGGAGGCTTTCCATGAATGCTCTACCCATCCATTTGATTGCTAGTTAATCCAAATGTTACAAGGGGATCCTAAACCTCCAGCATGTTATACTTGGCAGGAACATAGTAATCAATATAAACATCGTCTCCTTCTCTCCCCTAACTCCACCCTCAAACCACGCATCCTAGTAGAGCTGCACTCCTATCCCATTACAAGACATTCAAGATTTCAAAAGACTTATGTTCATGCCCTATGCTCTTTTCATTGGGAAGGGATGAAACAAGACATTCTTACATTTATGGTTGAAAGTGATGTCTATGAAGGAAAAAAAGAGGAAACAGTGAACACACCAGGAACCTCACAACCATTTTATCTAGCTGCTTCTATATGGACAGATGTCTCCATGGAATTCATTACCTATCTCCCTAAATCATGCAACAAGTCAGTCATCATGGTGGTAGTTGATAAACTCTACAAATATGTCCATTTTTGTGTCTTACCAGTCACGTTCAATGTAGCTATGGTGGCTTAGGTCTTCATGGATCAAATTTTAAAACATCATGACTTACCTACCTCTATTGTGTCTAATTGAGATTCCACATACATTGGTAATTTATGATAAGAAGAGGTTTACAAGCTACATGATGAGCACCAGTATTGCAGCAAAAATGTTGCAACTCCTGGGGCTACCAACTTTACTTTATCAACCCAAGGTTCGTACAAACTTGGAGGTGACAGTGTTGTATACAAAATTAGATGTAATGGGTCCTATCTTTTTTACTGCTAAGCTAGCGAAATACCATTATGGTTTCTCAAATGAGCCTTCTACTAATTCCGAAGAAGCTTGATTACCAATGATAAAAAGGGAAATCTACACTAAAAGAAATCATGTATACTGCAGTAAGGAAAAGGTTGAAATCAAATGCTTAAACCCACCATTCATCTAACTAATTGTTAAGAATCTTTGCTTCAAAATAATGCTAAGTTAACATGTGTGCAATCCTACTGTCCTAGGCATGCAATTTGAAACATAAAAAAATCTACTATTGTGCATGTAAATGAACAAAATAACTCTTTTCCTTTTTGTCATTTTTTGTGTGAAAATGTGAATGATAACTTCTCTTGTTGATGTGGCAGGTGGATTAGGGATGGTGGTGGATGGTCAAAACGCTTGGGAGGCAAGCAAGGGCCTTCTCCTATCTTACTAGGTGCTCTTTCCACAATTTGGCCTCAAAATTGGCCACTACAGGTCAACCTACAGGATGTCCTAATGCCTGCTACAAGATGTCCTAAAGCTCCTACATGATCCCCTATATTCCTTAAGGATACAACCGAGAGAAAGAGGAGGGATTTTGAAGGTGGTGTAAGGCTAAGGGAAGGTTAATGGTGAGAGAAATGAGGCAAAGGAGTGGCTACGAGTCCTTCAGAGGTCAAAACAGAGTTTGTTAGATGGTTTTATTTGCTTAACAAGATTGGAGAAGTATTCTTATGGAATGATGGATTTGGTGAAGGACTTAGTGGAAAAAGTGATGATCATGGATGGATGAGGTTAGGATGTGGTTTATGGTCATGAAATTTCTCTATACTACTAAAACTCCTGCACTGCATCAATCATTGACATTTATCCATAAATCATCTAAACAAGAAGGATTTCAACTAACTAAGGAAAAACATAATGCTATTATCTAGTTGCCTATTTCATGCATGGGAAAACTTGCAGAATAATTTGAAACCTTTATGAGATCTAATGCAAGGCTGAAGACACCAAAAATGACAGTTAAATCCCATTCTTGAAAAATAGTAAAATGCTGGCCTAAGTAACAAAAAAGCCTAAATTTGATGAGAAATAAGAATTCTCTCTTTTTGGGGCTGCATAGGAGATATTTCCTCAAACCATGGTCCCTAAAGGGAAGAGTGAGGCCAAATCCACCTACTAACAACTTTTTTATATTCCTTTATCTTCTTAAGATAATATTGAAGCAATGCACAAATGGAAGCAAACTAATCAAATCCACAACTACTTGCAATGAAATAATGCTAAATGCAATTCAACCATTAACCTATGAAATTAAATAAGCATACAAATGCAAGAAGAGGAGCCTTCATTGCTAGGGTTTGGCCCTAAACCAATAGCTTAAGCTCTGTGAGTCAACTCAATGCTCGATCAAGGAAATGGTCATTATCATTATCAAATCTTAAAATTACACAAAAATGTCTTCCACAAGTCTTGAACTCAAAAAATGCTTAGTGCTTTTACATCAAAAATTCAAATCCTAATGAAGTTATAGGCCTACTTATTTAAATAACTGAAGTCTCCAACGACTTCCTTAAATCAACGGACCCTCGGATCCCAAATTTAGGATGAACTGGCTCTTTAACTGACATTGGCGCGGCTACCTTTTGATCTTCATGGCTTGGCTTCTATCTCCTCCCACTACTTTATTTCGTCCTCTTCCTTCCTTCCTTCCAACATTCCTAAGAGTAGTGGTGGACTGTGTCTCAAGCCAATCTAATTGACTTTGAGTCTTTGGAGAGCTTGTTTGTACATGGGTCTTCTTTTTCGGTGCCTCTCTCAATATCTGAGGAGAATGGTACTCTCTAATTTCGAAGCTGTATGAAAAAACAATGTGTTCCATCTCCTTTGGAAAGATTGCATGTTGTTATCCGCTAATAGCCTGAACATGTTCTTAAAGTGTGTTATTTCTCTCTCTTAGGCAGCAAGGTACCTAGGTGCAAGTTTAGGGTCATTTGAAATCAGGTTGTGGGTGCTGATGACAACCATTGGATTTGATTTCTCTGCTCTTATCATGAGGTGTTATGTCTCTTATCTTGCCATTACTTTCTTCATCTTTGCAACTCTTTCCTCCTTAGGATTCATCAATGATGGAAAAGTTTTCAATTGCATGTCTGCTAGTTTTGAAATAGGGTCCCACACATTTAGATCTGTTATGGCAAAGTTATGTAGGTAAAACTTAGACATTTTAGCTTTGTCCTCCAAGGTAATTTGATCATAGAGCTCAATGAATTGTCTATAATCCTGAAAGGGCATAGCCATTGTTCCATAAGAAACAATGCATAGGACTATGCAAGCATCGTGCACTAGATTGCCTCTAAGGATAGATTAGCTATGGATGCCAATTGACTTTCTCTCTCTTGTAACTATCCCCTTAACCATGCATTTTCTACTTCCAATGGAGCTTTCATCATTGTCTCTCTATCCCTTAGGCTACTCAGTTCTCTACCCATCTCCTTTACTTTCTCCTCCATGTGGCCTACATCCTCCAATCCTTTAGATTTGGCAATTTGCATCCACCTATGTTTTGTCTCCCTTTATTCCTGAAGCTCAAAGAATAAGGGGATAGAAATTTTTTGTGGAATGACCATACCCCCTTCAATGAACCTGTAGTAAGAGTCAATGTTGGATTGAGGACTAGATTCCCTCAATTCTAGATCCTCCTTCTTTGTTTCTTTCTCCATGGTCCCTTCTTTGTCCATTTTCTAAGTTTCCTATAGGTTTAGAAGAGTTTCTGTAGGATGGCCTCTACTTCCTATAAGTCCTTCTATGTCTCTTGTAGGATACCTTTTCCTTTGGATGAGGTAGATTTGGTGACAGGCCTCCTAACATAAGTCATAGGATATTTGGGAGAGGCTTGTCATTATGATCCTCCTCCTTTATTTTTCACAAGAGGAGCTATCTTTTCTTTCTATTTTGGTGAGTCCTCAATGAAAATAGTAACTTTGGTGGGTGTTTGAGGTTTTCCTTGTCTGATCCTTGTAATTTTTCTTGTCCTGAAGTATAATGGGGTTCGTCTTTGTCTCTTCCATTTTTCATTGATAGGGGTACTTAGGGTAGTGAGGGCATCTAATGCCCCTTTCTGAGTGGTTATGGAGATAATGTGGGTGAGTCCTCCCCTTCTTTACCTTGAATTGTAGACCTCTGTTCTTCCTTGTCTTTCGTTTCCTCTTTTCCATTTTCCTTCTCATCCTTGTCTTTCTCTTCTTCTTCTACCTCCAGTTCCTCACTATGTTCATCAGTTTCTTCTTTAGCATCTTCTTCTATCTCTTCATCACTTTCTTCCTCTTCTTCTTCCTTTGTTTCTTCTTCATCCCTCTCTATCACTTCTTCATTCCTCTTTGTTTCCTCTTCATCCCTTTCACTAGCAGTGGAGCTTTTGTGATATTCAAGAGCTTTTATGTCTCCCTTTGTCTCCATGTCTATGAAAGTTTTCCATGTAATAGGGAGTCTTATATTTTGGAGGGCATCTTTTAGGATAAGCTTTATTAACCCATGATGGGCTAGTTGTTGATGTTTTCCTTCCTCCACCGTGATGCTCATATCTATCACTAATTGAAGAAGAAAGTACGATATTCTTAGTCTATTTTGAGGAGGTGTGTCTACGCCAAAGCTTAGCTCTTGGAGAAGCCTGAAATGGTACCCATATACCATAATGTAGCTTGCTTCAAATGATATATACTTAATGAGGTGGTAGCTAATTTCATTCCAAGGATATGACATGATTTCCGTTATGACCCCAATTTTGTCTTCCATTGCCTCCTCTTCCTCCAAAAATAATTTCTTCTTTCGAATTTGGTTGTTACCCTTATCTTCCTTTCCCCAAGGCAACCCTAAAGGAAGTGTGGTGATTCTGCGTATGACTTTAGGGGTGAGTTCTATAGAGAGACCTTTCATGACAATAATGGCATGGGTTATTGTCAGCGGTATGAGTGAAAGATCAAAGTTTCTAGCTAACTCATAATCATATCCCCTCATTTTTTCAAAAAAAGCCTTCCAATTGTGCCTCGTGAAGGTCTATACTACAATGGGGTGCTGATGAATTCTCACTGTGTTGGTGGATTCTTTATTGTTAAATTCCCCTACCATTTTTCTTTGATGGTTGTGGAAGCTTGTAGGGGTCGAATTCCCAATTCTAATGGGTGAGGCATTTTAAATGACAATTCTGCGTACAATTCCCCTAGACTTCAATCTCTTTAACAAAATAGAAGGCTTTTCTATATTTTTTTAACTTGGAAAATGTGGAAAGGTATAGCTCCTACCTCCTTGTCATTGCCTGATGAAGACAACCATTGGTTTTTTCCTTCTAAAATGCTCACTGCCAATCCTGTAGATGACTATTCTATATCTTGTAGGATTGTGTAGGTTTTACTATAGGATCATGCAGGTGCTCCTGCGGTGAAAAGAATGCTCACTGTATTTCTTGTAAACTGCTTCAGGGTCCAAGAGCAAGCTTCCTTCGATGTAGCCTCGAGATTTTGAATGCCTCCTATGCATGGGAATCAATGTCGTATTTCATCATATGGGTGATTTGAGTGGGATGGTGTGCTACAGCCAAAGTACGAGTACCCATTTTTTGATAGTTGGTCTCACTACCACTTCATTGTTCTCCTTACCTCGTAATCATCTCCCACTTCGATCATCCGTAGCTTAACCACTTTCGACCTCATCTCTTCGTTCTCCTGATTTTACTGTTGCCACGTGTTTAGTGAACTAAATGTATACTCCTCGTTGACTCGCCGAAGGTGGCTAGGTTAACTAGCCACCATTTTCTTATAAAACCAAATCTTTCACAAACATACATTTTTTTATCATATTATGCTAACGAGAGAGTTGAAGTGAGATAACATACCTATGGTAATATGCCTTGATGCTACTTGTTGGAGAGTAACATCCTTGATGTATATTTGTTGCATGTGTTTCTTTTTTATTATTTATTGTCCTCCTTGGATGTTTTTTTCTTTGATGTGTAGGTATTGAATGGTGATGTTGATGATAATGTTGGTGCTGCTAAGCTCTGGAGGAGCTTATTTGACATTTGGATCTTCATGTTGAAGATGACTGCAACATGTGATTTTTTATTTTGTGGGATAGGCTGCTACAAGATTTCCTATAGGATGTCCTATGGCTGCCTCTCCCCCAAATTTTTATGCATTCCTTCACTTCTGGAACATGAGGATGGTTGTCATGGGTAGAGAAGGGGTCTAGGGGTTGGTGGAGGATAGGTATAACCTTCAGGTGTTGTCCCATTGTTCTCTATTCTTATCCTCTTTTATTTATTTATTTATTCTGAAAACTGGACCCTTTTTTTAACTGACTTTATTGGATGAATGCAGGGGTAATCATGTTGGAGAGAGGCATGGTGATGAGGTGGTGAAGTAAACATTTAATTTTTGACATAAGAAGGTCATCTCCTTGCTCTAGGGTGTTTTTCCTTAGGATTCCCAAGCCACTCTAATTCCTAAAGGATCATCTTGTAGGTTTTTAGGGAATTCTTTAGGTTTACATGGAATCTTGTAGAAACAAAAGAACCCTTGCAAACTGAGCTACATGAGTCCATAAGTGGAGGGGATGATAGGATGATGAAGGATATGGAATTGAGGAATGAAAACATGAATTTGATAGGTCCTTTTGATCCTCTTTTATTGCTCTGATCTCCTCCTGCTGACCTACAAACAACATTTCCAAAGTTTTTTTTTCTCTCTCTTTCTCTCTTTTTTTTTTTTTGGAAACAACTAGTCTCCCTCCAAGAGGTTTTCATTATAGCTGCTTTCCCTGGGTGCCTAAAAAGAGGTTTTCACCCATACCTATTTTTCTCTCCATTTTTATTTTACACCATTGGGCTACCTCAAGAGGTTTTCAACCCAACAATGTGACTATGGTGCCTCATGGAGGTTTTCACCTGAGTCTCTTTATTTCTTCTCTCCCTTCCTTTTGTTCTATTTTTTCTCTTTTCTTCCTTTTTTTCCCCAATGAATTGATGGGGAAGAAGTTGATACTTGCTCCACTACCATCACTTCCTTTCCAATGCCATTAATGAATTCTTACTTTGACAAGGGCTTCTTCTAGACCTTCAATCTGTGCCCATTGACAAGTAAATGATTAGCCTGAACATCAATAGTTATTATCTGCACTGAACCATTATCATGATATTTCTCTATGGCGTAATGCCCTAAACATCTAGTCCTTAAATTGCCTTTAAAATCCTTCTATCTGGAATCATACAACAAAGCCCAGTCACCTTCTTGAAATTGTTTATCCTTTATGTTCTTGTCATGCCAGATCTTCCTTTGAACTTGAGTTATGTCTATGTGCAAGAGTGCTTGCATTCTAAACTCATCTAACCCATTTAGCTGGAGAAATCTATCTTGTTGTGCCCTAGTGAGATCTAGATCTAGTTGTGCTGCCATCCTTAAGGTGTTGTACTCAAATTCAATGGACATCGGGGCCTTCTTCCCATAGACTAGATCATAAGGAGTGAATCTAGTGGTGGTCTTCCAATTGGCCTTGTAGGCCCAAGTGGCCTCAACTAATCTGTCTACCTAGTTCTTTCTATTGCTACTAATCACTTTAGTTAGAATGAGCTCCAACACTCTATTGGTCACCTCCACTTTCCCATTATCTTATGGGTGGTAAGGAGTGGATGTTTTATGCTTGATCTTGTTCTGGCTTAACAAATGTTCAATCATGTGAGATGTAAACTAGCTGCCTTGATTAGTGACCAGTTCGCTAGTGTACCCAGACTTATAAAATACATTTTCCTTGAAGAACTCAACCACTTTCTCCTCTGTTGTTGCCTTGATTTCCTTGGTTTGATTTCCTTCCTCCTCTAAAGGCAAAGTAAATCTGGATAAGAAATATGCAACAACATTCTCCTTGTCGGGCTTATCAACAATAGTTAGATCAAACTATTGTAATAAAAGTAACCATATAATAATCCGGGGATTCACATCAGGTTTATCCATCATGTATTTAATTGCAACATGGTGAGTATGTACAAATGTTTAGTAACCCATAATGTAATGCCTAAATTTTTTCAATGAATGCACAATAGCTAGGAGTTGCCTTTTAGTCACTGTGTAATTTAGTTTGGCCTTTGACAGATTCTTACTGATGAAGTAAATGACATAATGTAACTTGTCATCTATTTGTCCTAGAGCTGCTCCTATGGCTTTATGAGAGGAATCGACATGTATATGGAAAGGAAGGGCCCAATTTGGGCCTTAGAGAATAGGTGTAGTGGTAAACTTTTCCTTCAAGGTATCTAGGGCCTCTTGACAACTTTTTGACAATAAAAATTCAAAGTCTTTGGCCAATAACCAAAATAAAGGAGAAGCTAACTTGCTGAAGTCTTTGATAAATCTCCAATAGTATCTAGCTAAACCTAGAAAACTTCTAACATCCCTTTGTTTTTGCGGAAGTGGGACCCTTTCGATGATGGCTATCCTATTTGGGTTCACCTGTAGTCCTTTTTGGGATATTGAATGACCTGGAACAGTCCCTGTAGTCATCAAGAACTCACATTTTTCGAGACTAAGGGAGAGGTTCATTTGAATGCATTTGTTCAACACCTTACCCAAGTTGAACAGAGCCTCCTGGAAATCACACCCATAGGGTGTAAAATCATCCACATAAATTTCTACTGCATTAGGGACTAGGTTAGAAAAGATACTTAGGACTACTCTCTGGAAAGTGGCAAGGGCATTGTATAGGCCAAAATGAAGGACCCTATAAGTGAAAGTACCCCAAGGACAAGTGAAGGTGGTTTTATCTTGGTCTTTTGGGTTGATCTGGATTTGATTGTACTCGCTGAACCCATCTAGGAAAGAGAAAAAATTCCTCACTTCCAGGCCATCTAGCACTTGGTCAATGAAAGGTAGAGGGAAATGGTCCTTCTTTGTTGCTTTTTTAACTCTCTGCAATTGACACAAATACTTCACTTCCCATTCTTATTTGGAACCAACACCAAAGGAGAAACGCACTCATTGTTCGAGATAGAGTAGATGAATCCTTCGTCCAACAACTTTTGCAATTCTTCTTTGAATATATCTTCGAGAGTTGGATTCATTCTACTTTGGGGTTGTCACAATGGTTTGAAACCTTCTTTGAGATAAATATGATGAGTACACATTGAGGGGTGCACTCTCTTGATTTCCTTGTAACTCCAAGCAAAGGCATCCCGATGTTCCTTTAGCATGTTGCACAACTTTTCTTCCTAGTGTACAAAAAGAGAGGGGTTGATTTTCACAATTATTTCAAGGACAAATTTTATGGTTTTGACATGGATAGGGTTTAAATTAACTAAGCATAGATCAATCTGACAATTTCTCTTGGTTTCATTTACTACTTCCTTTAAGGCCAAGGTGTTGGGATTTGGACTTTGGAGTATGTGTTCAATCAAATCATCTTCATCCATATGTCCTCCTCCCATGGCTATTTCTAAGGTATAGAGTTGGGCTAATTAGACTTCATCTTCTTCCTCCTCTTCTATCCATAAAGGTAAGTCATGTTCTAGAGATGGATGAGTAGGAGGGTACAACACTAACTGCTTGAAAAGATGCCCATTTTTTATAGTCATATTTCCAGCCCTGTAGCTGATTTAGGCATCGATAGTGGCTAACCAAGGTCTGCTAAGGATGAGAGGATAATCAATAAGCTTGGCCTTAGTCTCGAGAACTAGGAAGTCTGCAGGGTACTCCTAAGAGTACAATTGTCCAATGACATTAATGGTATGGATGTCTCTTTTTCGCCTCCCTAGATGTTTGAAACACTTCCCTTTAATAAAATTGTTGTAAATAGGTACATCCTTAATGGCTTGGAGAAGTGGAATTTTGACACATAGATTTTTAAATTCGCCCAGAAGTTCATTCTCTTCTAGGGTAGGCTAGACTGGATGAGTTAATCTCTCAGGAAAGGATGGTGGATTTACTCTAGGCATGCTTTCCTCTCTTTCCTCCTCACTCTCCCTAGGTGGAGGTGGAGGTTAGTTGTCTAGGAGTACTCTCTCGGACCTCGGTTTGACGTCTTGAATGTCCACATCATAAGCAAGTCGGGAGGTCTCTCCAATGTACACTTGTTTTGCCTATCTATTGTTTGGGTTCGGATTTGGCTGGGCAGGCATCTAAGGATGTTTAGGTGGAGCAAGGTGTAAAAGTTGTGGTTGAGTAGGTGGTGAAGGAAGTAAATCTGGAGCATTATTGTATGGGGGCCTCCACCCATGGGGTGGTGCATTCCACTGAGGCTGTGGCAGAGTGTATCACTAAAATTACTAGTTGGTCAGCTAGGAATGGTACTGAGATACAAAATAACAAGGAGGAGTTGTACACCGGGAGGGAGGAGTAGGGGGCCCCCAAGAGGGAATGGGTGTGTTCTTGCTAGGGCTATAATATGCATGGGATGACCCTTGCACTACTTGCTGGTATGGCTGAGGCCCATTAGGTGATTTATATAACATAGCTCTTCAGTTACCCCTTCAGTTCCATGATACACATATTTTAGTCCAGGTAAAGAAGGGAACTTGTATGTCGAGTGGTTTTCTTCACAGACTGAGTAGATTTAAATCAGATTCATTGGAAATTCATTCGTACGATGCCTAGTTGTGCATCTATGGTAGAAAATGGATAGGGCTCTCTTTCCTTCCTCCTACTTTCTCTTGATGTGCATAGTGTCCATCTGTAGGGCAAGGCTTTCCAACATTTTGCTCTTGAAATCTTCCAGCATATTTCCAATTTCATTTTTGATGGATGTATTGGAATAGGATGGGTTGGCCATTAGTTGACTACTCCTATCCTTTTTCCTAGCTACCCTAGAATGGTTCCTAAAGGCAACCTTGAATCTTCATAGAGTAGTTGGTAGGAATTCCCTCCTGCTATTAGTTTTCGAGTATCCAAAATATCTTCCCTTGCCCCTCTGAGAATGACTAGCTTCAATGACTTAGGATCAAGTGTGCACCTGACCATTTTTTAGCTAAGCTGGAATCTTTATTCATAATCCTCTAGGGATTCATCATGCCCTAAGGTCATCCTAAAAATTTCTACTTTAGTGTCTTTGGACCTGCAGTAGTCCGATACCTGTTGTTGAAGGCTTGCTGCATTTGAGCCTAGGTTGTGATGTAATCCCAAGGTAAACCCATGAACCAGCGTAGAGCTGCATCCTTGAGAGTGGATGTGAATAGTTTGAACTTCTTCTCATCAATGGTGTAATCATAAGTTCTGTATATGACAACAAACTCAAAGAAGAAAGTGTCTTGATCTTCTGAGGTCAAGCCATGGAAATGAGGAATAGAAGAGGGGCTTATGTTTTTCATCTTGGTATCCCCATTAGTTTCTATAATGTGAAAGGAACCCTCAATTCTTTCTCTATCTCCTTTGTCATTTCTATTTTCAGCCATTAGGTTAGTTGGAATGGGTTCTCCTTCTTTTTCCCCCCCGTGTAGGCTCTTAAAATATCTTTGGTTGTTCACCTAAGGGGTCCTCCAATTCACAACTACCGAAGAACAGGAAAGGTTGGGTGTTTGAAGTGGTGGGGAGTATTTGGTAGAATTTTTCCTAAGTTGTCCCTATTCCTACGAGGCATGAAAGAAGTGTTTTTGTTTTGTTTTGTGTTTTTTCAAGCTTTGCGAATAATTGCAAAATTGAAATTACAAATTAAATGCAAATTAACTGCTGAATGAAATCTCACTTGCAGAATGGAAAATAAAGCAACCTAAATTACAATTACTTTTGTAGAAATGATGTTAATAGCAGAATGTCAAAGATAAGAAATGGAAGAAAGAAAGTGGAAATCACATCTTACTTAGACACCTCCCTGTCAATGGTGCCAAAAGGTGATGAGCACTAGTATCACAGCAAGAATGATGCAACTCCTAGGGCTACCAACTTTACTTTATCAACCCAAGGTTTGTATAAACTTGGAGGTGACAGTGATGTATAAAAAATGAGATGCAATGGGTCTGATCTTTGTCACTACTAAGCTGGCGATAGACCACTATGGTTTCTCAAATCAACCTTCTATTGATTCAGAAGAAGCTTGATTACCAATGAGAAAAAGGTAAATCTACACTAAAAGAAATCTTGTCTACTGTAGTAAGGAAAATACTGAAATAAAATGTTTAAACACACCATTCATCTAACTATCTGCTAAGCGGCTTCACTTCAAAATCATGCTAAGTTAACATGTGTGCAATCCTACTATCCTAGGCATGCAATTTGAAACATCAGACATTCTATTGCTGTGCATGTAAATGAACAAAAATACTCTTTTCCTTTTTGTCCCTTTTCATGTGAAAATGTGAATGATAACCTCTCTTAGTGACGTGGTATGTGGATTAGAGATGACGGTTGATGGTCAGATGGCTTGGAAGGAAAGTAGGTGCCTTCTCCTATCTTCCGAGGTGACTTTTCCACAATTCGGCCTCAAAACAGGCTACTATAGATCAATCTATAGGATGTCCTAATTCCTCATACAGGATGTCCTAATTCTCTTACATGATCCCTTGTATTCCTACATGATACAACTGAGAGCAAGAGGAGGGATTTTTAATGTGGTGTAAGGGTTAGGGAGGGTGAATGGTGAGATAAATTAGGAAAAGGAGTGGTTAGGACTCCTTCAAATCTCAAAAGAGAGTCTGTGAGATGGTTGGATTTGCTCAACAAGCATGGAGAAGTATTCTTCTGGAATTATGAATTTGGTGAAGGATTTAGTGGAAAAAGTGATGATCATGGATGGATGAGGTTAGGATGGGGTTTTTGGTCATGAAATCTCTCTATACTACATCAATCATTGGCATTTATCCATAAATCATGTAAAAAAGAAGGATTTCAACTAACTAAGGAAAAACAAAATTTTATTATCTAGTTGCCTATTTCAAGCATGGGAAAACTTGCAGAATAACGTGAAAGCTTTGAGATATAATGCAAGGTTGTAGACACCCTAAATGACACTTAAATCATATTCTTGAAAACTAGTAATATGTTGGCCTATGTAAGAGAAACCCTAACTTCCATGAAAAATCAAAATTCTGTCTTTTTGGGGCTGCATAGGAGTTCTTTCCTCAAACCGTGGTCCCTGAACGAAGGAGTGAGTCCAAATACAACTACTAACAACTTTTTTATATTACTTTATATTCCTAAGCTACTACTGAAGCAATGTTTGGAAGCAAACTAATCAAATGCACAACTACTTATAATGAGATAATGCTAAAGACAATTCAATCGTTAATCTATGAAATTAACTAAGCATTCAAATACAATAAGAGGACCCTTTGCTACTAGGGTTGGGCCCTAACCAAAGAGCTTCAGTCTTCTAAGTAAACACAGTGATGGATCAAGTAAATGCTCATTTTCATTATCAAATCACAAAATTAGATAACAATGTCTTCCACAAGTCTTGAACTCGAAAAATTCTTAGTGCTTTTACATCAAAAATTAAAATCCTAATGACTCTCTAGGACTCCTTATTTATACAACTGAAGTCTTCGACGACTTCCTTAAATCAATAGAGGCTCGTCTCCCAAGCTCAATATGAACTAGCTCTTTAACTGTCATTGGCTCTGATGAGTCTCATCATTGAGTAATTATATGGGCCTTAATTAGCCTTAATCCACCGACTAGCTTAGTCAAACCAACTATTCTCACAACTTATTGCATACTTTTGATTATGTTTTGTTTATGGGTTGAGTTAGAGTTCGATATTTTACCTGGTGGTCTAATGTGCATTTAATACAGGAATAAAGGATAAAGGCAAAGGAAATGAAGGGATAAAAGGGTAAAATAAATGAGCTATGGTAAAAGACCTTGGTAAAAACTCGGATGGGAAAATAAAGAGGAATTACAGGAGGTAAATTCTCCTCATTTACTACCCATCCATTCCAATATCCCTCCATCGGTTCAAAGTACACAGAGCCAAATCAAGAGTACAATGACACAACCAAGCAAGTGGAAGTACAGGCAACCTCCCTACTAGGAGGCAGTCGAGATAGTGAGAGTGAAAGGACAAGCTACCATTAATTTGGGAGCTGTAGCTCCATAATTTTGAGGGATGTCATTGAGACTTTAGATGTATAAATAAAGAGGCTTAGGACCTCTGTTCTATTTAGCTAATTAGCCAAGGAGTTGATCAGATAGTCAGTTAGTCATGAATAGTCAATTGCAGACTTGTAATAGTTTGATGTAATACAATTCTTTGATAATGAAGATGAGTTTTGATTTGAGCCAGCACTGAGTTAACTCAGAGGGTTGAAGCTCTTGGGTTAGGGCCCAACCCTAGCAGCCAAAGCTCCTCTTTCTTGTATTGTATTCTAGCATAGCTTCCTGCTTTCTGTTCATTTGCCTAATCAGATGCATTCTCATACAATAGTACCATAGATGCATGGCTTGATTGTTAATTTGGTTAATAGATGAATTTTCATTACCATGGTTCAGCATATATTTCTGGTTTCCTGCTCATTAGCTTATGTAGTTTCCTGTTTCCTATTCATTTGTTTGAATAGTTGCAGTCATTTACATTAGGGTAGAGCATAGTAGTTGTATCTTAGTTGTTTCGTCTATGTTTTCATTAAATCAATAGGTTGGGAAATAAAAATATCTACAAGGTTACTCACAGGTGTCTCAGCCTCACCTCCTCCCTCTAAGACCATGATGTGAGGAAGAAACACTACAACAACCCCAAAAACAGAGGGTGTTGATTTTTATAGAGTTTTGTCATTTAATGCAGTTGCCGAAGTCATTTCTAGCACTCTGCCCCTTTAATGGTCATCAGCTTGTTCACTCTCCATCTGTCTTAGGCCTCACTCACATTCCCATGTCTTTCTCTTTCGGCCTGAAATTCTTGCATAGGAGCTAATAATTCATGTTGAAACAATTTTTTAACCATCAAATGCCTTTCACAAGCCCAAATCATCCAATCACCGCTCAAATCCACTTTTCACATTTGACTTCTTTTCCCCTTTAAATCCCCACCGTCAATCTGCCTTGTCAGATCCGGCAGCTGTCACATGGCTGCTCACCAACCTATTCAGTCAGCTCTCCATCATAGATCTACTTTTCTAAGATCCGATGGCCTTTGCTTCATATCACATGGATTTCTGTCCAAACACTATCGGGGTGAGAGCACGCGATATGGGTGGTTTCCCCATGCTACGTATTGGATAGGGAGGCTAGTCGCGTGAATTCTCAAAATAAAATTTACTGTTTTGAGGGTATGCGATATCCCACTTACCGCCCTCCAAACCCGCCTGTCATTTCAACACATTCACTTTTTGCGCTCCAACCTCCACCATTGATCTACCTTTCCAGATCTAACGGTTGTCGCTTCACTCGATCCCATTTTCACATGTTCCTTTTTGCCCTTGATCTCCGTCATCCATCTACTGATTGGTTCTGTGATATAATCCTAGTTGTCCATCCGGATTACCCACCATGTCTGCCCATTTTCCTACGTACCCACCTCCGATCTGATCTCAGTCATTCATTCACCTTCCATTCTCTTGATCCAATGGTCCTCATGCACTGCACTCCCTCATGTCCTCTTTTCACCAGTTTGACCTCTGATTTCTTTTTCACCAACACACAACCCTATCCTACATTTCATTATTTAGCCCTTAGTCTAAGTTTTGATGTTTCTACTTCTGCAACCTAGGTTAACATTGCATGGTGTTTCCTTCATTCCCGTAGTAGAGTAGCTCTCCTCCAGACTAGGTTTCCTCTCCCTCCATCAAAATTAAGCTTCTACTGACCTTATAAAAGTCTGGCTTGGAACCCCTGGGGTTTCTTTCCAGATGAGTAGTGACAACATCCAGTACTATCTCTCCTACTTGTATATGTAGCACAATCACCTCCAAGTTTGTACGAACCCCCGATTGATAAGTAAAGCTGGTAGCCCTAGGAGTTGCAACATTTTTACTGCAATACCTAGGCTCATCACTTTTTGGCATCATTACTAGGGAGGCGTCAGAGTAGTGATTCTTACTGCTCTTTTCTTCTATTTTCTAATTTCCAACTTTCTTCCATTAGTTTATTTCTGCAAAAGTAATCTAGTTTCTTTCATTCATTTTGTCATTTATCTGCTATCCTTTCCATTCTCCAAGTTAATCTAGTTTCCTCTCTTGCAAATAGAATTTGAATTCAGTAATTAGTTCTTTTTTTGTCACTAGTCTTTCATTCAATAATTTCAATTCAATAGGTACTTTCCTTTTGTTAGTGGTTTTCATTCAATTCAGCAATTTCATTTAGTAAGTAGCTTCCATTCTGTTGGTTTTTTTTCACTTAATCAACAACTTCCTCTCTACAATTACTTCCCAAATGTCAAGAAAAATCGCACAAAAACACAAAAACGGTTCCTTTTATGCCTCGTAGGATTAGGGATACTTCAGGAAAATTATTGCCAAACACCCCCACCTCATCCAACAATCAAGCTTCCTTCTTCATCACTGACAGTGAATTGGAAGCCCCTTTGGATGAGAAAACTGACATATTTGAAGAACCCACAGGGGAAGAAGAAGAGGAAGATCCTATTCCTACAGAACTAATGGATGAACACTTAAATGAAAGAGGAGATAGAGGGAGAATTATGAGTTCCTTCCCCATAAGAGAAACCAATGGGGACACTAAAATGAAGAACATAAGCACCTCTACTCTACCTCATTTTCGTGGCTTGACAACAGAGGACCCTGACACTATCCTATTTGAGTTTGTTGTCGTTTGCCAAAAATATGACTACACAAATGATGAGAAAAGGTTGAAATTGTTTCCATCTACCCTTAAGGAAACAACATTGAGATGCTTCATGGGTTTACTTGGAGATAGCATAACAACTTGGGCTCACATGTAGCATGCCTTTAACAACAAATATAGGTATTAATGTAGGTCAAAGGACACTAAATATGAAATTTTCAGGATGACGATAGGCGATGATGAATCCCTAGAAGACTATGAAGAGAGGTTCCATCTTAGTTACAAAAGGGTCAGGTGCACACTTGACCCTGAGTCACTGAAGCTAGTATTGCTTGGAGGAGTGATGGAGGATATCCTAGACAACTTACATATGTCATTAGGAGGAGATATCTACCAACTACCCTATGAGGGCATCAAGACTGTCTTTAGAAACCATTCTAGGGTAGCCAAAAACAAGGGTAGAAGTAGTCAACCTATGGCCAATACATCATCCTCCAACTCATCCATCAAGGGTGAAATTGGAAATATGTTGGAGGAATTGAAAAGTGAGAGGTTGAAAACCCTTGGCATACAATTGGATACCATGAATATTAAAAGAAAGCAAGAGGGTGCAGAGAGAGCCTTGGCCATATTTTGTCCTAGGTGCACTAGAAGGAATCCTAGGGATGAATGCCCATTAATTTTCTTTTAGATTTTCTCAGTTTGTAAAGAAGAACACTCCACAGACAAGTGCCTTCCTTGCGTGGACTCAAAAGCTATATACCAAGGATCTAAATCGGTCAATGAGAAACTTTGCTACATTAACCAAAGGAGACTTCCTAGGCCTCGACCATACTAGTAGGGTATGCAAAGATCATCCCATGGATATTACAGACCCAACAAAAACACATCTACAGCTTATTGGGGACCCCCTGCAAATCCTTCCTGTTGTAGCCCCCCTGGGTCCTATGCATCTCAATATCATTCCTAGCCACCCAACTAGTCATTTGAACCTTACAATTAGCCACAAAATTAGTGGAATACCCCACCCCAGGGGTAGAGGCCCCAATTCAACAATGTTCTAGCTCTATTGCCTGCATCACCTACCCAACCACAACTCCTACACTCTCGTCCACCTAGGCAACATGAGATGCCTACCCAGCCAAATCCAAACCCAAACAATAGGCAGGCCCAACAAACATACATTGGAGAGATATCATACCCAGCTTATGATGTCGAAATTTAGGATATCAACCTGATATTTTGGAGAATTCTCCTAGATAACCAACCTCCATCCCCACAAAAGGAGGTTAAGAAAAAAAGAGAGGAAAGCAACCTTAAAGCAAATCCACCATTTCTTGAAAGACTATCCCAACCACAACAGCCTACCCCAAAAGAAACTGAACTTCTGGGAGAATTGGAAAACCCGTGTAAAGATTCCCCTTCTCCAGGCAATCAAAGATGTGCCTATTTACAATAAACTGATTAAGGAGAAGTGTTTAGCATCCAGGAAAAAGAAAAAGGGATGGCCCTATCATTAATGTCATTGGGCAGTTATCTAACTTAATTCTGGGGCAGGAAATATGTCGAAAATACTTAGATCCTGGAAGCCCTGTAGTTGATGTCCACATGAATGGCACCATTGTCCCTCACACTATAATTGATCTTGGGGCTACCATTAATGTGATGACAAAGGACACCATGCTAAAGCTTAGCCTTCAAGGGTCATTAAGGAAGACAACGACAGTGCTACAACTTGCAGACCATTCCACAGACACCCTTGAGGGAATTATGGAGGATGTGATGGTCTCTATTGATTCCTGGGAGTACCCAGTGGATTTCCTAGTTCTCTATCCTAAGGCTAAGCCAACTAGTTACCCTCTCATCCTTGGGAGGCCATGGTTGGCCACAACTGATGCCTACATTAGCCGCAGAGATGGGAATATGACCTTCAACAATGGGTATATGGCCAAGCAATTAGTCCTATACCCTCCTGCTCAACCCTTCCTAGAACATGACTTACCTTTATGCTTGGAGGAGGAGGGAGAAGATGAGCTTGATTCTACTGAACTGTACACTTTGGAAGCCATCATAGGAGGAGGAAAACAAGATGAGGATGATGTAATTGAACACCTACTCCAAATTCCAACTCCTTGTCCATTACCCCTAGAAGAAGAAGTAAAAGGAACACTGAACAATCATCTATTTTACATATGCTTGGCCGATTCCAACTCAATTTGAATCAAAACTATAAAATTTGGGCCAAAGAAAACCTTGAAGATTAATCCATCTCTCTCTACTTCATAGGAGGAACAACTATGCAACTCGTTGAAGGAGAACCTAGAAGCCTTTACTTGGAACTACAAGGAAATGACGAGAGTACACCCCTCAGTGTGTACTCACCATGTATACATCAAGGAATGCTGCAAGCCAGTCAGGCAACCCTAAACGAGGATGAATCCAACCCTCAAAGACATAGTCAAGGAAGAACTGCAGAATCTGTTAGATGCAGGGTTCACTTACCCTATATTTAACAATGAGTGGGTCTCTCCTTTGGTGTTAGTGCCCAAGAAAAATGGGAAGTGGAGGATTTGTGTTGATTATAGGGAGTTGAACAAAACCACCAAGAAGGATCATTTTCCCTTAGCCTTCATTGACTAAGTGTTAGATGGCCTGGTAGGGAACAAATTATTTTCTTTCCTAGATGGATTCAGTGGGTACAACCAGATCCAAATCTACCCAGAAGACTAGGATAAGACCACTTTCACCTATCCTTGGGGTACCTTTGCCTATAGGGTCCTTCCTTTCAGCCTGTGCAATGCTCCTGCCACTTTCCAGAGAGCAGTCCTGAGTATCTTTGTTGAATTAGTTCATGACACTGTGGAGATCTATATGGATGATTTTACACCTTATGGCTGTGATTTGCAAGAATCCTTGACTAATTTAGGCAAAGTATTATGCAAATGCATTAAGATGAACCTGTCCCTCAATCTAGAAAAATGTGAATTCCTAATGACTGAAGGGACCATGCTAGGTCACTCAATATCTCAGAGAGGACTGCAAGTGGACCCAAACAAAGTAGAAATCATCCAAATGGTCCCACCTCCAGAAAAGAAGAAAGATATTAGGAGTTTCTTAGGGCTAGCTGGATATTAGAGAAGATTCATAAAAGACTTCAACAAGCTAGCCTCTCCTTTTGATTGGATTATTGGCCAAAGATTCTGAATTTATATGGTTAAAGAGTTGTCAAGAGGCCTTGGACATTTTAAGTGATAAGGTAACGAATGCACCAATCCTTAGAGGCCCAAACTGGGACCTCCCTTTTCACATTCATGCTGATGCATCACATAAAGCCATAGGAGCAGCCTTAGGATAGGTAGAGGAGAAATTGGCTTATGCCATTTACCTTACCAGTAAAAACCTGTCAAAGGCCAAACTAAACTATATTGTGACAGGAAAAGAGCTTCTAGTTGTTGTGCATTCATTCAACAAGTTTAGTCATTACATTACAGGCTATCAGACATTTGTGCATACTGATCATCGTATGCACAAGGGTTTAAAATATAAATAGCCTCTGGAAAAAGGCGGAAGAGATGGAAATAAACCTCACCACCAAAATCAATGAGGAAATTGCAAAGCAATTGGGATCCATACAACACCTCTTCAAGGATTAAGTACCCATGGGGGAAGGGAACAATGTTAAAGGAAACTTGGAAGGTGAATCTAACCACCCTCGATATGAGGGGTATCGTCCTTTGTAACGGGGTCACTAATATTCTAATAATATGACACCCAAGATTGACATGTAAAAAATTGATGGTTCTAACCCAAAACTATGGGTGGCATAATTGAAACAATATTTTCAACTCAACCATATCTCAGATGATGAAACCAAACTACATGTGGGGGCTCTTTATTTCAACCAAGAACACTGGAAGCGGTGGAAATGGCATAAAAAATGCTACACAAGAAATCCAACATGGAATGTGTTCTATAAATCCTTTTTTCTCGTTTGGAAATGCATGCTCACTTTCTAGGATGCCTCAAAAAGCTCAAAAAACTTCTATATTCCGAGATTACATCACAACATTTGAATGGCCATCAAGATAAAGGGCCTCGAGGATGCCTTTATGTGGAATGTTTCATCAGTGGCTTCAAGGAAGCCTTCCAGACACATGTTTGAATGCATCAATTGATTGCATGGTTAGAAGATTGTCACAAAGCTTTAGATGTATAAATTGCTATTACTACCTAATCTATTCATCCTTCAATCACATTGAAGACACATCACACCCCTAATAGTGGCCCCACTCAAGCCCTTAAGGTAAAAAAGGTGTTTTGTGTGAAAATGGATGAAAGAAGAAGACAAGTATTATGCTACTATTGTGATGAAAAATACTCACCAGGCCAAAAATGCATGGAACCAATGTTGTTTCAAAATGATACAACTGAAAATGGCTTAGATGACAAGGACTGTGCTAGTGAAGTGTCTAGGGAGGAAGCAGTGGAATCCAAAGATATTATACCAAATACTACAACACCCCCTCAAGGACCAACTATATATCTACATGCATTAGAAGGAATTTCTACTCCACAAACTCTTAAAATTAGAGGCTTTATTAAGCATCACTCAGTGGTGGTATTGATTAACAACGGAAGCATGTAATTTTTTTCCATAAAATGATTTTTGTGATAGTGCATTGTGTTGTTAGGGAAGTGTCCAATTTTAAGGTCCTTATAGTAGATGGGGGGGCCCGTGAAATGTGAAGGCTGTTGTGAGAACATAAAGCTCCATATAGGACTACTACCTTAAATCACACATGTTTTCCATTGAAATGCAAGCATGTGACATCATCCTCGAAGCTGAATGGTTGTGCACACTAGGCCCTATTACCATGGAAATCCAAGAACTATATATGAGGTTAAAAATAATTTGCACGCTCATATGCTCCATGGGTTCCCAGCAGGTGTTTCGACTATCATTAGCTCACATATAATGGAGAATATTCTAAAAAGGGACACCATGGGGTAGTTTCTAGATTCAATGCAATTCAAGCCATTAAATATAGCCCTGCCAATATTCATCCAAACATGTCAAATGTGTTGTCACCATCAACAAGAGATTGAAAACCCCAAGGAACTAACCCCTTCTCAACATGATCATGATCATAGCATCCCCTTGATCCTGGGTAGCCAGTTGTCCAATGTAGGGACCTATAGGTATATATTTGCACCAAATAATGAAATTGACAATATTATTAAGGAGTTACTAGAAGTAGGTGTGATTCATCCCAACACTAGCCCTTATTAGTCCCCAGTGGTAATGTTCTTAAAGAATGATGGGGGATAGTGCATGCATCCTAATTTCATGCCTGTTAATAAGTTCATCATCAAGGACAAGTTTCCTATTCCAATCACCAATGATCTCCTAGATCAACTCTCTCAAACTCAATTATTTACCATGTTCGATCTTCATTTGATCTATCACCAAATTATAATGAAATTACTAGACATCCCCAAGGAATATTTTAGAACCCATCAAGGTCACTATGAATTTGTTGTTATGACTTTTGGCCTTTGTAATGCACTGTCCCCCTTTAGGAATTTCATGAATCACCTTCTCAAGCCCTATCTCAAAAAGTGTGTCTTGGTATTTTTTTATGATTTATTCATCTACATCAGAACATGGGAAATACATCTTCAACATGTTGACCAGATCTTGCAATTTATAGAGGAGAATAAAGTATTTATCAAATAATCCAATTGTTTTTTTGTAATGGAAGAGGTGGAATACTTGGGACACATTTTTTATTGCACAGGAGTACGAGTGGACCCCAAAAATATACAGGAAATGAAAGATTAGACACAACCTCTAATCTTGAAAAGTATATGGGTATTTTTGGGTCTCACAAGATACTATAAAAAATTTGTCAGAAGTTATGGACACATTTCTATACCCCTAATGAGTCTTCTCAAGAAAAGTGAATTCACCTAGATAGAATAAACTCAATAGGTATTCTTGGATCTCAAATGGGCCATGTATTCCACCTTAGTTTTTGTTCATCCATATTAAAAAAAAACCTTTGTTATCAAATATGATGCCTTAGTGACAGGTATTGGAGTAGTCTTAATGCAAGAAGGTTGAACAATCACCTTTACATGCCAACAATTAAGTGGCAATAAGTTGGGTCAGTCGACTTATGAGAAATAAATGTTGGCCATATTACATGCAGTAGACACTTGACCATATGTTCTTTGAAGTTATTTCTAGATAAGAACTCACCACCATAGTATGAATTATTTCTTGGAGTAGTGCTTATGCTCGTGACAACACAACAAATGTGTTAACCAATTGTTGGGATATGAGTATGAGATAGTCTATAAGAAATTTAGTGAAAATGTTGTGGAAGATGCTTTATCTCAGAAATATGATGAGGATGACACCCTCTTATCCCTATATTTCCCAATCCCATCTTGGATTGAGGAGGCTTTCCATGAATTCTTTACCCATCCATTTGATTGCTAGTTAATCCAAACGTTACAAGGGGATCCTAAACCTCCAGGATGTTATACTTGGCAGGAACATAGTAATCAATATAAACATCATCTCCTTCTCTCCCCTAACTCCACCCTCAAACCACCCATCCTAGTAGAGCTGCACTTCTATCCCATTACAAGACATTCAAGATTTCAAAAGACTTATGTTCATGCACTATTCTCTTTTCATTGGGAAGGGATGAAACAAGACATTCTTACATTTATGGTTGAAAGTGATGTCTATGAAGGAAAAAAAGAGGAAACAATGAACACACCAGGAACCTCACAACCATTTTATCTAGCTACTTCTATATGGACAGATGTCTCCATGGAATTCATTATCGATCTCCCTAAATCATGCAACAAGTCAGTCATCATGGTGGTAGTTGATAAACTCTACAAATATGTCCATTTTTGTGTCTTACCAGACACGTTCAATGTAGCTATGGTGGCTTAGGTCTTCATGGATCAAATTTTAAAACATCATGAATTGCCTACCTCTATTGTGTCTAATTGAGATTCCACATACATTGGTAATTTATGATAAGAAGAGGTTTACAAGCTACATGATGAGCACCAGTATTGCAGCAAGAATGTTGCAACTCCTGGGGCTACCAACTTTACTTTATCAACCCAAGGTTCATAGAAACTTGGAGGTGACAGTGTTGTATACAAAATTAGATGTAATGGGTCCGCTCTTTTTTACTGCTAAGCTAGAGAAATACCACTATGGTTTCTCAACTGAGCCTTCTACTAATTCTGAAGAAGCTTGATTACCAATGATAAAAAGGGAAATCTACACTAAAAGAAATCATGTATACTGCAGTAAGGAAAAGGTTGAAATCAAATGCTTAAACCCACCATTCATCTAACTAATTGTTAAGAATCTTTGCTTCAAAATAATGCTAAGTTAACATGTGTGCAATCCTACTGTCCTAGGCATGCAATTTGAAACATAAAAAATTCTACTATTGTGCATGTAAATGAACAAAATAACTCGTTTCCTTTTTGTCATTTTTTGTGTGAAAATGTGAATGATAACTTCTCTTGTTGATGTGGCAGGTGGATTAGGGATTGTGGTGGATGGTCAAAACGCTTGGGAGGCAAGCAAGGGCCTTCTCCTATCTTACTAGGTGCTCTTTCCACAATTTGGCCTCAAAATTGGCCACTACAGGTCAACCTACAGGATGTCCTAATGCCTGCTACAAGATGTCCTAAAGCTCCTACAGGATCCCCTATATTCCTAAAGGATACAACCGAGAGCAAGAGGAGGGATTTTGAAGGTGGTGTAAGGCTAAGGGAAGGTTAATGGTGAGAGAAATGAGGCAAAGGAGTGGCTACGAGTCCTTCAGAGGTCAAAACAGAGTTTGTTAGATGGTTTTATTTGCTTAACAAGATTGGAGAAGTATTCTTATGGAATGATGAATTTGGTGAAGGACTTAGTGGAAAAAGTGATGATCATGGATGGATGAGGTTAGGATGTGGTTTATGGTCATGAAATTTCTCTATACTACTAAAACTACTGCACTGCATCAATCATTGACATTTATCCATAAATCATCTAAACAAGAAGGATTTCAACTAACTAAGGAAAAACATAATGCTATTATCTAGTTTCCTATTTCATGCATGGGAAAACTTGCAGAATAATTTGAAACCTTTATGAGATCTAATGCAAGGCTGAAGACACCAAAAATGACAATTAAATCCCATTCTTGAAAAATAGTAAAATGCTGGCCTAAGTAACAAAAAACCCTAAATTCGATGAGAAATAAGAATTCTCTCTTTTTGGGGCTACATAGGAGATATTTCCTCAAACCATGGTCCCTAAAGGGAAGAGTGAGGCCAAATCCACCTACTAACAACTTTTTGACATTCCTTTATCTTCTTAAGATAATACTGAAGCAATGCACAAATGGAAGCAAACTAATCAAATCCACAACTACTTGCAATGAAATAATGCTAAATGCAATTCAACCATTAATCTATGAAATTAAATAAGCATACAAATGCAAGAAGAGGAGCCTTCATTGCTAGGGTTTGGCCCTAAACCAATAGCTTAAGCTCTCTGAGTCAACTCAATGCTCGATCAAGGAAATGGTCATTATCATTATCAAATCTTAAAATTACACAAAAATGTCTTCCACAAGTCTTGAACTCAAAAAATGCTTAGTGCTTTTACATCAAAAATTCAAATCCTAATGAAGTTATAGGCCTCCTTATTTAAATAACTGAAGTCTCCAACGACTTCCTTAAATCAACGGACCCTCGGATCCCAAATTTAGGATGAACTGGCTCTTTAACTGACATTGGCGCGGCTACCTTTTGATATTCATGGCTTGGCTTCTATCTACTTGTTGAGTCTTGAAAATGTCATTCATTTCCATTACACTTTCACTATTATGTCCATTATATCACCTCCATTTCACCTCCATTTCACTACTATGTCACCACATTCATCCCACTTTCATTATCATTGGGCTACCTTTATGATTTTCCAATATTTATTATTTCTAAGTCTTTTAAGTGAATTTGTGGTTAAACATTAGAAAATAATGTGCATATGCTTATACCTAACAAATGGGTTGAGTTTGTTGACATGTGTAGGTTGAAAGGAGACTTCTAGAAGACCCTTATGTGGCACTCTAAGGCCAAATTCGAATTTGGTTGGAAAGAATCATGGGATCATGAGAATATGTGTCATATCTCCTAATTGTATTGTAACTCTCAAAAGACATGTGTCTTATCAGTTCCTATTTTGATTAGGACTCTAGAGGTAGAGGGAGAGATTCATGGACTATCATTAATGAGATGGCTCTCTTCTTTTTGTATAAATAGGAGGTCTCTCTCCTTCATTAGTGAGTCTCTTTTTAGTCTTTCCTTTAGTCTTTTCTTAGTCCTTTTAGCTTGTTAGTCCCATGGCTTTTGAAAGCTTTTGTAATTTGTACTTTTGAAGAAATTGAATAAAGCTTTGATGTTCTCAACATGGAAGGAGATGTGAAGTAGATGTCATGGAGCATATTAGGATGTAAGTAGATTAGATTTCATTTTGTAAATATTGCTTTGTAGAATGTAAGGTAGATTAGATTTTCATTCATGCAATTTTAATTTATGCAAGTGTGTTTAATTTTGCTTTGATTTCATAGGTAGAAGGGGGCCCCTGCCTTGTACAGTTTGAATTACTGCATTTTATTTTCTCCCGGGATTTTGTGTGTTGTATTTGCTTTAATATCTAATGGTAGTTGCAGTTGTCTTATTCATAGTGCTGCCCTTTTTACTCTGTTTTCATGATTAGCTTTTAGTTTAGTTTTACAAGTTGCATGCTAACTAATTTATGGTCTCTTTATCATGAATTATTTATCTTTAAGAGAACCGAATACTAATGAATTGCAGCTTGTTTTGAAGTAGTTTTGGCTTGTAGCACTAATTCTTTTTCCACTTGTTACACATAATCATGTATGTAGGAAGCAGTATGATGGAAAAGGCATAGTAGTGTTATAATTTGTCATTTAGAGTTTTTATCATTTCTTGGATTTGTCTTTAGCTACTTCCTAATCGTGTTTTACACAGTACTATGTGATAGAAGCAGGGAATTAGGAAGAGATAACCATTATCATCAGTCCTTGAAGTGATTTTCTTATTTCTTTTATTTGCAGAAATATGAGTAGTGACTAATGCCATTAGAATGTGGTCATTTACTTTCAAGTCATTTCAAGTTCTTTTCTTTCAGTTTCATTTCAAGTTATTTCTTTCAAGCTCTTTCTTTGCAAGTTTAAAGTTTGATTACTTTCTAGACTTATTTCTAACTACTTCTTAATCGTGTTTAACATAGTACTATATGTTGAAGCAGGGAGTTAGGAAGAGTTGAACATTATAACTAGTCTTTAAAGTGGTTTTTCTTACTTGTCACCTTAGAGCTTGATTACTTTTCGGACTTATTTCTAATCATGCTTAACATAGTACTATATGTTGAAAGCAGAAGGTTAGGAAGAGTTGAACATTATAACTTTATAAAACAACGAAGTAAGAAAGAGGTTAACTAAGCACATATAGTGCACCACACTTCATCAGTTTACGATACCCGGATTGATAATTTATGTAGAGCAATTTAAGACATTAAATTGACTAAACATTTTGGCGTCGTTGCCGGGGAAGTGTAATTAGGAGACCTTATTTTTTACATCTGAAAAAAAAAATTAATAATCGTTGAGTATGCTCTCCTCCTGCACTTTGTGTGATCTAGAGGATCAGAAAAAGGATTGTTAAGTAAAAAAGACAAAATAATAATTCTTGAGTATGCTCTCCTCCTGCACTCTGTGTGATCTGGAGGATCAGAAAAAGAATTGTTAAAAAAATAAAATAATTGGAGACAAAATAAACTTCATCACTTCAATTGATTCAATAAAAAAAAAAATGAAAAAAATGAAACTCAAGTGCTTTGATAGGTTCAAATTGTCAAAAATTGTCTGGTTATGCTTTGTAGTGGTCTTCAAAACACTATATCCTGTTCAAATAAGGTTTTGCAACTTAGCTGCAGAAATTGTCTGATTCCGCAGCTAGCTGACAATCCCGCAGCTGTTTAACAATCCCGCAGCTGTTTCAAGGTTTAGCAGGTTATAGGCATCTAATGAAAAAATCGACCACATGGGCATCTCTAGAATTGTCTCGACATGGATCCTATCCTAGTCACCCAGCTCAGATCGATGAAAAACCAGCTTAGGACCTCAGTCAAAGTCTTGGTTTTAGCATGTTTTTCTTGAAGTGTTTGCTTGCCTTTCTTCTCCCTCTTTCTCTCTGTTACTAATGGAAACCTAGAGGGAATTGGTAACTTTTGATTGAAGGATACTGACAAGAAAAAGGGAAACGAAATTAAGTCACAGTCCCCCATACCTAGTCGGGAATGAGTATCGATTTTGATTCTCCAGTAATGACTTTTGGTAGCTTGGCCATGGCTGGTGCTGCCACTGTTAATAGTAAGATAAGTTCAAATAAAAGACCATTTTCTGGTATATCATTCGATGACATGTGTAGGCCCTGTCTGTCTTTGGCTTCACCTCCTGCACTTCTTAACACAGTGATCTGATTGAAGAACCATTTGCTGGATCAACGGCTTAGTGAACGGAATAATCTGCTCCATCAATAGAATCCAAAGCGGTAAACTCCATTAAGGCCGCTGAAGAGTCTTACCCTCACCAACTCCGTAGATTGAGAATTAACTCGCTGATCACAGAGATTGATAGAAAGTGTCTCTCTGGCTTTCTTATAGGAAAGGTTGACCTTCGGCACATACATGATAGATGGCGCGGCAAGAGTCAATGGTGTGATGAGAATGAATGACGAATTGGAAAAATCTTCACAGGCCGAACACAGAATAGTATAGAAAGAAAAATCAACTCAGGAAAAAACGTAAACAGCTAAAAAACGTCATATTTTAAACGTTCGATTCTCCCAAACAAAGATGAATTTCAAAAAACTAAAACATGGGTTTTTTTGCCAGGTGGGTTAATTAGATAACCCAGAAACCGTTTGAGAAAATTCGTGGCGGTCTGGGAGAAATCTTCGGTTCTTTGGAGCCTCTTTTTTGCCGCCGCGTGAAGAAAAACGTGAATTGATTAACTGATAGTTTAAATGTGTGATTCGACTCCGCGTGCCTGAGGGAAGGAATTCTAATTGGGATCAATTATATGCTGGCATCCAAAACCAATTATACACCTTTACACGCCTTCCATCTTATTCAATTCGAACCTGTTTAGAGACGTGTTCCAATTGAACACGACTCTCTGCCATTAAATCTCATGAAGACGCTGTCGGTTAAATGTTGGAAAAAAATCATGTTTGAAGAGCTCAGGGAAATGAAGGATTCCCTCACATTTCAGATTACTCGTCCTAAAAATCTACTCTAGAGATAATTGACGGTTGTTGTGATTTCCAGGAAAAGAATACGCGTCCCTTAAATCTCCAGAAAATCCTATCAACAGAACAACAAACACTCAATGCAAAAGCCTAATTACACACTGGCATGACTGATAAAAGGATACAGAGATAGGATTCCTCAGTTACACTTTGCTCAAGATCTTGATTTCCTTTCAAACAGGTAAGTGTTTCTTTGAGTACGAAATTTTGCATATCAACATATTCGAATACTTAGTGAAAGCACATACCTGTTTTAGAATTTAGTAGCCTAACTTTTGACTCACTAATCTTGATTATGGGAAGCAAGAAAATAGAATCCGGATCAGTATACACCACTTGTGTCAATTTCTTTATTGCATTATGCATTTATTGTGATTTAGGGGTGAAAATGTATGCTCCACCAAGTGCTCAGGAAATGACTTACTATGAACATGTTCAGAAGCACCATGAGGAGAAAGGTTGTTTGTATGCCTGCCTCTTCACCATGTGCTGCTGAGTCTGCTGTTACAAAATCTGTTGTTGCTGCCCTTGAGAGATATACTCTGCTGTTGCTGCCCTTGAGAGAGTAGAGAATGATGCAGTCATCTTCCCATACAGGAAATTCATGTCACAAAGAAAAAAAAACACAACAAAACATTAAGATTTGGACTCCAAAGGATCAAAATAATTTTGTTATCGACTTTTTGTCATATGATCCCGTGATATGATCTGAGGTTTTTGTTGTAATTACTACACTCTGTTTCAAGCCACTCCATTTCACAGCACTTTCTACACTCTGCACTTCCCGCAGCCATTTAGCGATTCCGCAGCCATCTGGTGATCCCGCAGCTGTTTTGTTAAACTCTAGGTTGTAGGTGTCATCAGGCAAAACAAGTCACATGGGTAGCTAGGGAAATGTCAGTACATGGATGGTGTCCTATTCATTCGGTCAAATTTGATGAAAAAGACCTCGGTCAAAGGGAAGTCAAATTGGGTATTATCACAAAGTCACCACACTGAGTCGTCACACTAAGTCGCTGCATGTCAAGAAAAAATAATAATTTTGAATTAATGAAATGAACAAGTTATTTTCTCACTTTTCTGAAGGTATTGATTAATTTTGGGCTGATAATGAAAGTTGAATGGCTAACTTTTTATTCAAGATTTTTAGCTACAGAGTTGTTCCTCAATTCCGCAGCCAGAAAAACCTCATTGTTCAAATCAACCTATCTTTCTCATACAGAATCAGATTTTGATGATTTAAGTACCATTGGAAAGATCTCAACAAGATCTATGCAATGAGAAATATATCATTAGAGTTTGAAATGGCAAATAATGAAATAAATTGTTGAAAAGAAGCAACATCAAATTGAGGCACTAATTCCAAAGCAGGTATAAATTCCGTTGATTTTTCCTTTGAGAACTTGTTTCATTAATACAAATTCTTAGTTATGTGTGTAAATATAATAATTAGAGAGATTGGCCACCTCTCTCCTTTGATAATCTTACATTCCATTGCAGAAGAAGTATTAGTTTTTTTGCAGGTTCCAGGAGGAAGGAAAAATGACTACAAGGGAATGATGTCTCTCCAAGAGACCAATTTGTTTCATAAGAGGATGATCAGCAACAAAGAGGAAATATGCTGATGTAAAATCAGATCCAAAACACTTGAAAAACTTTCAGATACTATTGTCTCCATCACATCCACCCATCCATCACATCCATCCATCCATCACATCCATCCATCACATTCATACTTCATAATAAACCATTCACCTCACTCCATACTTTCCATTTACACTCACATACACTTTCCATCTCTTTTTGTCCATTCATAACCCACCAATAAAAGCAAAAGGCTCATTCACATGCTTATTGCCCATTGTCATTTCTGTTCTCCATTGCCATTTTCCATTTTCACTTTCCATTCCTTGTCATTTTCATTCCGCAAATAAGCCCTGCTTCAATGCAAATTATTGAGTCCATAGTCCTTTGAGTCTAAGTTCTTTGTAAAAACACCTTGAGACTTGCATGCCTTAATGGAAAGTCCTCATGCTGACAAACAATGGGAATACATTAATGTCCCTTGTTCGTTAGATCTTCTAGGTGACTCGACATCAGCAAATTCATTCGTACCTAGCAAGATGTGTTTGGGCATCTTGACTCTCATTGTCATCAATGGTGAGAGATCTCGTGTTGACTAGTGGCATCCATTAATGGCCACTAAGCCAACAATTTCCTACTATGTTCGACATCAGAACATCTTTTCACATAGTAGGAATTGTGCCAATGAGTTTTGAAGACATGAAGACTATTATTTTCAGCATTTTGGAGCAGATTCAGCAAGTTTTAGTAGAAGCAATAAAAAGTCATCTTATCTCTCTATCCATGACTCCTCTTGATCAGCCACTTGAAGAAGAAAATGATCAGAAGTTTTCAGCCACTACACATACAACTCATCCATTCCAAAGGGTAAGTGAAGGTACGACATTTTCTAACTTTTAACCATAGAATTCCATAAAAAGCTAGAATGATAATTGTTGGAAAAACATTTCTCTTCCTCATTTCATAAAATTGCCAATACCATCAGTTGGGGGGGGGAATACATTCATATTCATATCTTGCCATGTCCATGTCATATTCAAGAGCTCACATACTTCCAACATATATTAAATATTACATTGCTATTATGAGCATACAATGGCTTTTGAAAAAGTGCTTAAAGGATAAATTGGACACAAACAAAATCATGGTTGTCACACAAGAACCAACCATCATGCAATCCAATAAAGATATACTTTGCAACAATAATCAAAATATCATTACGCAAAGTTCAAAGATCAAAATAGAAGGCAACAAAAGAAAAAAAATGGTTGTAACACAAGAACCAACCATGTTGCAATTCAAGTGAAACACTTTGCAGAAATATGAAGTTATCAAATGATATCATGCAAAGTTAAGCCAAAGCTCAAGAATCAAAAGAGTCAATGTAATATATGTTGCATGAGGACATGCAATAGCTTCAGTTGGGGGGTATGTTGAGTCTTGAAAATGTCATTCATTTCCATTACACTTTCACTATTATGTCCATTATATCACCTCCATTTCACCTCCATTTCACTACTATGTCACCACATTCATCCCACTTTCATTATCATTGGGCTACATTTATGATTTTCCAATATTTATTATTTCTAAGCCTTTTAAGTGAATTTGTGGTTAAACATTAGAAAATAATGTGCATATGCTTATACCTAACAAATGGGTTGAGTTTGTTGACATGTGTAGGTTGAAAGGAGACTTCTAGAAGACCCTTATGTTGCACTCTAAGGCCAAATTCGAATTTGGTTGGAAAGAATCATGGGATCATGAGGATATGTGTCATATCTCCTAATTGTATTGTAACTCTCAAAAGACATGTGTCTTATCAGTTCCTATTTTGATTAGGACTCTAGAGGTAGAGGGAGAGATTCATGGACTATCATTAATGAGATGGCTCTCATCTTTTTGTATAAATAGGAGGTCTCTCTCCTTCATTAGTTAGTCTCTTTTTAGTCTTTCCTTTAGTCTTTTCTTAGTCCTTTTAGCTTGTTAGTCCCATGGCTTTTGAAAGCTTTTGTACTTTGTACTTTTGAAGAAATTGAATAAAGCTTTGATGTTCTCAACATGGAAGGAGATGTGAAGTAGATGTCATGGAGCATATTAGGATGTAAGTAGATTAGATTTCATTTTGTAAATATTGCTTTGTAGAATGTAAGGTAGATTAGATTTTCATTCATGCAATTTTAATTTATGCAAGTGTGTTTAATTTTGCTTTGATTTCATAGGTAGAAGGGGGCCCCTGCCTTGTACAGTTTGAATTACTGCATTTTATTTTCTCCCGGGATTTTGTGTGTTGTATTTGCTTTAATATCTAATGGTAGTTACAGTTGTCTTATTCATAGTGCTGCCCTTTTTACTCTGTTTTATAGATTAGCTTTTAGTTTAGTTTTACAAGTTGCATGCTAACTAATTTATGGTCTCTTTATCATGAATTATTTATCTTTAAGAGAACCGAATACTAATGAATTGCAGCTTGTTTTGAAGTAGTTTTGGCTTGTAGCACTAATTCTTTTTCCACTTGTTACACATAATCATGTATGTAGGAAGCAGTATGATGGAAAAGGCATAGTAGTGTTATAATTTGTCATTTAGAGTTTTTATCATTTCTTGGATTTGTCTTTAGCTACTTCCTAATCGTGTTTTACACAGTACTATGTGATAGAAGCAGGGAATTAGGAAGAGATAACCATTATCATCAGTCCTTGAAGTGATTTTCTTATTTCTTTTATTTGCAGCAATATGAGTAGTGACTAATGCCATTAGAATGTGGTCATTTACTTTCAAGTCATTTCAAGTTCTTTTCTTTCAGTTTCATTTCAAGTTATTTCTTTCAAGCTCTTTCTTTGCAAGTTTAAAGTTTGATTACTTTCTAGACTTATTTCTAACTACTTCTTAATCGTGTTTAACATAGTACTATATGTTGAAGCAGGGAGTTAGGAAGAGTTGAACATTATAACTAGTCTTTAAAGTGGTTTTTCTTACTTGTCACCTTAGAGCTTGATTACTTTTCGGACTTATTTCTAATCATGCTTAACATAGTACTATATGTTGAAAGCAGAAGGTTAGGAAGAGTTGAACATTATAACTTTATAAAACAACGAAGTAAGAAAGAGGTTAACTAAGCACATATAGTGCACCACACTTCATCAGTTTACGATACCCGGATTGATAATTTATGTAGAGCAATTTAAGACATTAAATTGACTAAACACTACTCCCACTACTTTATTTCGTCCTCTTCCTTCCTTCCTTCCAACATTCCTAAGAGTAGTGGTGGACTGTGTCTCAAGACAATCCAATTGACTTTGAGTCTTTGGAGAGCTTGTTTGTACATGGGTCTTCTTTTTTGGTGCCTCTCTCAATATCTGAGGAGAATGGTACTCTCTAATTTCCAAGCTGTATGACAAAACAATGTGTTCCATCTCCTTTGGAAAGATTGCATGTTGTCATCCCCTAATAGCCTGAACATGTTCTTAAAGTGTGTTATTTCTCTCTCTTAGGCAGCAAGGTACCTAGGTGCAAGTTTAGGGTCATTTGAAATCAGGTTGTGGGTGCTATGACAACCATTGGATTTGATTTCTCTGCTCTTATCATGAGGTGTTATGTCTCTTATCTTGCCATTACTTTCTTCATCTTTGCAACTCTTTCCTCCTCAGGATTCATCAATGATGCCAAAGTTTTCAATTGCATGTCTGCTAGTTTTGAAATAGGGTCCCACACATTTAGATCTGTTATGGCCAAGTTATGTAGGTAAAACTTAGACATTTTAGCTTTGTCCTCCAAGGTAATTTGCTCATAGAGCTCAATGAATTTTCTATAATCCTGAAAGGGCATAGCCATTGTTCCATAAGAAACAATGCATAGGACTATGCGGGCATCGTGCACTGGATTGCCTCTAAGGATAGATTAGCTATGGATGCCAATTGACTTTCTCTCTCTTGTAACTATCCCCTTAACCATGCATTTTCTACTTCCAATGGAGCTTTCATCATTGTCTCTCTATCCCTTAGGCTACTCAGTTCTCTACCCATCTCCTTTACTTTCTCCTCCATGTGGCCTACATCCTCCAATCCTTTAGATTTGGCAATTTGCATCCACCTATGTTTTGTCTCCCTTTATTCCTCAAGCTCAAAGAATAAGGGGATGGAAATTTTGTGTGGAATGACCATACCCCCTTCATTGAACCTGTAGTAAGAGTCAAGGTTGGATTGAGGACTAGATTCCCTCAATTCTGGATCCTCCTTCTTTGTTCCTTTCTCCATGATCCCTTCTTTGTCCATTTTCTAAGTTTCCTATAGGTTTAGAAGAGTTTCTGTAGGATGGCCTCTACTTCCTATAAGTCCTTCTATGTCTCTTGTAGGATACCTTTTCCTTTGGATGAGGTAGATTTGGTGACAGGCCTCCTAACATAAGTGATAGGATATTTGGGAGAGGCTTGTCATTATGATCCTCCTCCTTGATTTTTCATAAGAGGAGCTATCTTTTCTTTTTATTTTGGTGAGTCCTCAATGAAAATAGTAACTTTGGTGGGTGTTTGAGGTTTTCCTTGTCTGATCCTTGTAATTTTTCTTGTCCTGAAGTATAATGGGGTTCGTCTTTGTCTCTTCCATTTTTCATTGATAGGGGTACTTAGGGTAGTGAGGGCATCTAATGCCCCTTTCTGAGTGGTTATGGAGATAATGTGGGTGAGTCCTCCCCTTCTTTACCTTGAATTGTAGACCTCTGTTCTTCCTTGTCTTTCGTTTCCTCTTTTCCATTTTCCTTCTCATCCTTGTCTTTCTCTTCTTCTTCTACCTCCAGTTCCTCACTATGTTCATCAGTTTCTTCTTTAGCATCTTCTTCTATCTCTTCATCACTTTCTTCCTCTTCTTCTTCCTTTGCTTCCTCTTCATCCCTCTCTATCACTTCTTCATTCCTCTTTGTTTCCTCTTCATCCCTTTCACTAGCAGTGGAGCTTTTGTGATATTCAAGAGCTTTTATGTCTCCCTTTGTCTCCATGTCTATGAAAGTTTTCCATGTAATAGGGAGTCTCATATTTTGGAGGGCATCTTTTAGGATAAGCTTTATTAACCCATGATGGGCTAGTTGTTGATGTTTTCCTTCCTCCACCGTGATGCTCATATCTATCACTAATTGAAGAAGGAAGTACGATATTCTTCGTCTATTTTGAGGAGGTGTGTCTACGCCAAAGCTTAGCTCTTGGAGAATCCTGAAATGGTACCCATATACCATAATGTAGCTTGCTTCAAATGGTATATACTTAATGAGGTGGTAGCTAATTTCATTCCAAGGATATGACATGATTTCCGTTATGACCCCAATTTTGTCTTCCATTGCCTCCTCTTCTTCCAAAAATAATTTCTTCTCTCGAATTTGGTTTTTACCCTTATCTTCCTTTCCCCAAGGCAACCCTAAAGGAAGTGTGGTGATTCTGCGTATGACTTTAGGGGTGAGTTCTATAGAGAGACCTTTCATGACAATAATGGCATGGGTTATTGTCAGCGGTATGAGTGAAAGATCAAAGTTTCTAGCTAACTCATAATCATATCCCCTCATTTTTTCAAAGAAACCCTTCCAATTGTGCCTCGTGAAGGTCTATACTACAATGGGGTGCTGATGAATTGTCACTGTGTTGGTGGATTCTTTATTGTTAAATTCCCCTACCATTTTTCTTTGATGGTTGTGGAAGCTTGTAGGGGTCGAATTCCCAATTCTAATGGGTGAGGTATTTTAAATGACAATTCTGCGTACAATTCCCCTAGACTTCAATCTCTTTAACAAAATAGAAGGCTTTTATATATTTTTTTAACTTGGAAAATGTGGAAAGGTATAGCTCCTACCTCCTTGTCATTGCCTGATGAAGACAACCATTGGTTTTTTCCTTCTAAAATGCTCACTGCCAATCATGTAGATGACTATTCTATATCTTGTAGGATCGTGTAGGTTTTACTATAGGATCATGCAGGTGCTCCTGCGGTGAAAAAATGCTCACTGTATTTCTTGTAAACTGCTTCAGGGTCCAAGAGCAAGCTTCCTTCAATGTAGCCTCGAGATTTTGAATGCCTCCTATGCATGGGAATCAATGTCGTATTTCATCATATGGGTGATTTGAGTGGGATGGTGTGCTACAGCCAAAGTATGAGTACCCATTTTTGGATAGTTGGTCTCACTACCACTTCATCATTCTCCTTACCTCGTAATCATCTCCCACTTCGATCATCCGTAGCTTAACCACTTTCGACCTCATCTCTTCGTTCTCCTGATTTTACTGTTGCCACGTGTTTAGTGAACTAAATGTATACTCCTCGTTGACTCGCCGAAGGTGGCTAGGTTAACTAGCCACCATTTTCTTATAAAACCAAATCTTTCACAAACATACATTTTTTTATCATATTATGCTAACGAGAGAGTTGAAGTGAGATAACATACCTGTGGTAAGATGCCTTGATGCTACTTGTTGGAGAGTAACGTCCTTGATGTATATTTGTTGCATGTGTTTCTTTTTTATTATTTATTGTCCTCCTTGGATATTTTTTTCTTTGATGTGTAGGTATTGAATGGTGATGTTGATGATAATGTTGGTGCTGCTAAGCTCTGGAGGAGCTTCTTTGACATTTGGATCTTCATGCTGAAGATGACTGCAACATGTGATTTTTTGTTTTGTGGGATAGGCTGCTACAAGATTTCCTATAGGATGTCCTATGGCTGCCTCTCCCCCAAATTTTTATGCATTCCTTCACTTCTGGAACATGAGGATGGTTGTCATGGGTAGAGAAGGGGTCTAGGGGTTGGTTGATGATAGGTATAACCTTCAGGTGTTGTCCCATTGTTCTCTATTCTTATCCTCTTTTATTTATTTATTTATTCTGAAAACTGGACCCTTTTTTTTTTAACTGACTTTATTGGATGAATGCAGGGGTAATCATGTTGGAGAGAGGCATGGTGATGAGGTGGTGAAGTAAACATTTAATTTTTGACATAAGAAGGTCATCTCCTTGCTCTAGGGTCTTTGTCCTTAGGATTCCCAAGCCACTCTAATTCCTAAAGGATCATCCTGTAGGTTTTTAGGGAATTCTTTAGGTTTACATGGAATCTTGTAGAAAAAAAAGAACCCTTGCAAACTGAGCTACATGAGTCCATAAGTGGAGGGGATGATAGGATGATGAAGGATATGGAATTTAGGAATGAAAACATGAATTTGATAGGTCCTTTTGATCCTCTTTTATTGCTCTGATCTCCTCCTGCTGACCTACAAACAACATTTCCAAAGTTTTTTTTTTCTCTCTTTTTCTCTCTTTTTTTTTTTTTGGAAACAACTAGTCTCCATCCAAGAGGTTTTCATTATAGCTGCTTTCCCTGGGTGCCTAAAAAGAGGTTTTCACCCAGACATATTTTTCTCTCTTTTTTTCTTTTACACCATTGGGCTACCTCAAGAGGTTTTCAACCCAACAATGTGACTATGGTGCCTCATGGAGGTTTTCACCTGAGTCTCTTTATTTCTTCTCTCCCTTCCTTTTGTTCTCTTTGTTCTCTTTTCTTCCTTTTTTTCTCCAATGAATTGATGGGGTAGAAGTTGATACTTGCTCCACTACCATCACTTCCTTTCCAATGCCATTAATGAATTCTTACTTTGACAAGGGCTTCTTCTAGACCTTCAATCTGTGCCCATTGACAAGTAAACGATTAGCCTGAACATCAATAGTTATTATCTGCACTGAACCATTATCATGATATTTCTCTATGACGTAATGCCCTAAACATCTAGTCCTTAACTTGCCTTTAAAATCCTTGTATCTGGAATCATACAACAAAGCCCAGTCACCTTCTTGAAATTGTTTATCCTTTATGTTATTGTCATGCCAGATCATCCTTTGAACTTGAGTTATGTCTATGTGCAAGAGCGCTTGCATTCTAAACTCATCTAACCCATTTAGCTGGAGAAATCTATCTTGTTGTGCCCTAGTGAGATCTAGATCTAGTTGTGCTGCCATCCTTAAGGTGTTGTACTCAAATTCAATGGACATCGGGGCCTTCTTCCCATAGACTAGATCATAAGGAGTGAATCTAGTGGTGGTCTTCCAAGTGGCCTTATAGGCCCAAGTGGCCTCAACTAATCTATCTACCCAGTTCTTTCTATTGCTACTAATCACTTTAGTTAGAATGAGCTCCAACACTCTATTGGTCACCTCCACTTGCCCATTATCTTATGGGTGGTAAGGAGTGGATGTTTTATGCTTGATCTTGTTATGGCTTAACAAATGTTCAATCATGTGAGATGTAAACTAGCTGCCTTGATTAGTGACCAGTTCGCTAGTGTACCCAGACTTATAAAATACATTTTCCCTGAAGAACTCAACCACTTTCTCCTCTTTTGTTGCCTTGATTTCCTTGGTTTCAGCCCACTTAGTTAAATAGTCAGTTTGCACAATGATGTACTCCATTATCTCAATGGGTCCAATGAAATCCATGCCCTACTTCTCAAGTGGCTTGAAAGTCACTTGATGTTGTAGAGGAATTTCATCCCTTGGAGTAGGTTTTCCCATCCCTTGGCACCGATCACACTGATTAATTAGTATACCTCCTCATAACCCGGTCAAGAGTGGGCCAGTAATAACAAACCTGTAACACCTTAAATGTTGTCCTCTTGGCTATAAAGTAACCTCCACAAGTCCATCATGACAGGTCAGAAGGATGCCAAAGACTTCCTCCTCCCTGACACATATATTTAGAGTTTGTTCCGGTCCTAGTTTGAAGAGGTTTGTCCCAATCCAAGTGAATGGGGTGCTCTTCCTCACAATCTTTATTTTCTATTTAGAGGACAATTTCAGCGAAAACTATGGAGACACCAAGCAGTTTTCTATGTCAGCAAACCATGGATAGAAAACTAAAATGGAAAATAAGTTTTCATCCGATAAGTGATCATGAACCATTCCTTCCTCCTCTAAAGGCAAAGTAAATCTCGATAAGAAATATGCAACAACATTCTCCTTGTCGGGCTTATCAACAATAGTTAAATCAAACTATTGTAATAAAAGTAACCATATAATAATCCGGGCATTCACATCAGGTTTATCCATCATGTATTTAATTGCAACATGGTGAGTATGTACAAATTTTTAGTAACCCATAATGTAATGCCTAAATTGTTTCAATGAATGCACAATAGCTAGGAGCTGCCTTTTAGTCACTGTGTAATTTAGTTTGGCCTTTGACAGATTCTTACCGATGAAGTAAATGACATAATGTAACTTGTCATCTATTTGTCCTAGAGCTGCTCCTATGGCTTTATGAGAGGAATCGACATGTATATGGAAAGGAAGGGCCCAATTTGGGCCTTAGAGAATAGGTGTAGTGGTAAACTTTTCCTTCAAGGTATCTAGGGCCTCTTGACAACTTTTTGACAATAAAAATTCAAAGTCTTTGGCCAATAACCAAAATAAAGGAGAAGCTAACTTGTTGAAGTCTTTGATAAATCTCCAATAGTATCTAGCTAAACCTACAAAACTTCTAACATCCCTTTGTTTTTGCGGAGGTGGGACCCTTTCGATGATGGCTATCCTATTTGGGTTCACCTGTAGTCCTTTTTGGGATATTGAATGACCTGGAACAGTCCCTGTAGCCATCAAGAACTCACATTTTTCGAGACTAAGGGAGAGGTTCATTTGAATGCATTTGTTCAACACCTTACCCAAGTTGAACAGAGCCTCCTGGAAATCACACCCATAGGGTGTAAAATCATCCACATAAATTTCTACTACATTAGGGACTAGCTTAGAAAAGATACTCAGGACTACTCTCTGGAAAGTGGCAAGGGCATTGTATAGGCCAAAATGAAGGACCCTATAAGTGAAAGTACCCCAAGGACAAGTGAAGGTGGTTTTATCTTGGTCTTTTGGGTTGATCTGGATTTGATTGTACTCGCTGAACCCATCTAGGAAAGAGAAAAAATTCCTCACTTCCAGGCCATCTAGCACTTGGTCAATGAAAGGTAGAGGGAAATGGTCCTTCTTTGTTGCTTTTTTAACTCTCTGCAATTGACACAAATACTTCACTTCCCATTCTTCTTTGGAACCAACACCAAAGGAGAAACACACTCATTGTTCGAGATAGAGTAGATGAATCCTTCGTCCAACAACTTTTGCAATTCTTCTTTGAATATATCTTCGAGAGTTGGATTCATTCTACTTTGGGGTTGTCAAATTGGTTTGAAACCTTCTTTGAGATAAATATGATGAGTACACATTGAGGGGTGCACTCCCTTGATTTCCTTGTAACTCCAAGCAAAGGCATCTCGATGTTCCTTTAGCATGTTGCACAACTTTTCTTCCTGGTGTACAAAAAGAGAGGGGTTGATTTTCACAATTATTTCAAGGACAAATTTTATGGTTTTGACACGGATAGGGTTTAAATTAACTAAGCATAGATCAATTTGACAATTTCTCTTGGTTTCATTTACTACTTCCTTTAAGGCCAAGGTGTTGGGATTTGGACTTTGGAGTATGTGTTCAATCAAATCATCTCCATCCATATGTCCTCCTCCCATGGCTATTTCTAAGGTATAGAGTTGGGCTAATTAGACTTCATCTTCTTCCTCCTCTTCTATCCATAAAGGTAAGTCATGTTCTAGAGATGGATGAGTAGGAGGGTACAACACTAATTGCTTGAAAAGATGCCCATTTTTTATAGTCATATTTCCAGCCCTGTCGCTGATTTAGGCATCGACAGTGGCTAACCAAGGTCTGCTAAGGATGAGAGGATAATCAATAAGCTTGGCCTTAGTCTCGAGAACTAGGAAGTCTGCAGGGTACTACTAAGAGTACAATTGTCCAATGACATTAATGGTATGGGTGTCTCTTTTTTGCCTCCCTAGATGTTTGAAACACTTCCCTTTAATAAAATTGTTGTAAATAGGTACATCCTTAATGGCTTGGAGAAGTGGAATTTTGACACATAGATTTTTAAATTCGCCCAGAAGTTCATTCTCTTCTAGGGTAGGCTAGACTGGATGAGTTAATCTCTCAGGAAAGGATGGTGGATTTACTCTAGGCATGCTTTCCTCTCTTTCCTCCTCACTCTCCCTAGGTGGAGGTGGAGGTTAGTTGTCTAGGAGTACTCTCTCAGACCTCAGTTTGGCGTCTTGAATGTCCACATCATAAGCAAGGTGGGAGGTCTCTCCAATGTACACTTGTTTTTCCTATCTATTGTTTGGGTTCGGATTTGGCTGGGCAGGCATCTAAGGCTGTTTAGGTGGAGCAGGTTGTAAACGTTGTGGTTGAGTAGGTGGTGAAGGAAGTAAATCTAGAGCATTATTGTAAGGGGGCCTCCACCCATGGGGTGGTGCATTCCACTGAGGCTGTGGAAGAGTATATCACTAAAATTACTAGTTGGTCAGCTAGGAATGGTACTGAGATACAAAATAACAAGGAGGAGTTGTACACCGGGAGGGAGGAGTAGGGCCCGGCCCCTAAGAGGGAATGGGTGTGTTCTTGCTAGGGCTATAATATGCATGGGATGACCCTTGCATTACTTGCTGGTATGGCTGAGGCCCATTAGGTGATTTATATAACAGAGCTCTTCAGTTACCCCTTCAGTTCCATGATACACATATTTTAGTCCAGGCAGAGAAGGGAACTTGTATGTCGAGTGGTTTTCTTCACAGACTGAGTAGATTTAAATCAGATTCATTGGAAATTCATTCGTACGATGCCTCGTTGTGCATCTAGGGTAGAAAATGGATAGGGCTCTCTTTCCTTCCTCCTACTTTCTCTTGATGTGCATAGTGTCCATCTGTAGGGCAAGGCTTTCCAACATTTTTGTCTTGAAATCTTCCAGCATATTCCCAATTTCATTTTTGATGGATGTATTGGAATAGGATGGGTTGGCCATTAGTTGACTACTCTTATCCTTTTTCCTAGCTACCCTAGAATGGTTCCTAAAGGCAACCTTGAATCTTCATAGAGGAGTTGGTAGGCATCCCCATCTGCTATTAGTTTTCGGGTATCCAAAATATCTTCCCTTGACCCTCTGAGAATGACTAGCTTCAATGACTTAGGATCAAGTGTGCACCTGTCCATTTTTTAGCTAAGCTGGAATCTTTATTCATAATCCTCTAGGGATTCATCATGCCCTAAGGTCATCCTAAAAATTTCTACTTTAGTGTCTTTGGACCTACAGTAGTCCCGATACCTGTTATTGAAGGCTTGCTGCATTTGAGCCTAGGTTGTGATGTAATCCCAAGGTAAACCCATGAACCAGCGTAGAGCTGCATCCTTGAGAGTGGATGGGAATAGTTTGAACTTCTTCTCATCAATGGTGTAATCATAAGTTCTGTATATGACAACAAACTCAAAGAAGAAAGTGTCTTGATCTTCTGAGGTCAAGCCATGGAAATGAGGAATAGAAGAGGGGCTTATGTTTTTCATCTTGGTATCCCCATTAGTTTCTATAATGTGAAAGGAACCCTCAATTCTTTCTCTATCTCCCTTGTCATTTCTATTTTCAGCCATTAGGTTAGTTGGAATGGGTTCTCCTTCTTTTTCCCCCCCTGTAGGCTCTTAAAATATCTTTGGTTGTTCACCTAAGGGGTCCTCCAATTCATAGCTACCGAAGAACAGGAAATGTTGGGTGTTTGAAGTGGTGGGGTTAGGCCCCTATACTACTAGTGTAACCCCTTATTGTTATTAGTACAACCCACTTATTATATTGATGTACCCATGTAGTGCCCATATTGTTACTATTGTGCCACATAGAAGCCCACTATTGTTACTGTTGTGCCCTAGAATATTATTGTTATGTAGGCTTTGATTCTATTGGGACCACTTAGACTCCTATATATAGAAAGGAGGTATTTTCATTTGTATCATCCAAGAATTGTTCATTTATGTAATGTAAAGGAGGTTGCCCCCTCGAAGAGGCTGAATTCTAAGGCGTGGATTTATCTTTTCTATCTTTTCTTGAGCTGGTTTCATAACATTTGGTATCAGAGCTTTGGATTCTAGGGTTTCGCTGCTCCAAACAGGTCATCGTGAAATTTTCGCTATAACTTTTTTTCTGTGACGTTTCAGAAGTCGCAAAAAGAACCCATTTGCGAAGAATTGACGCTGAACTTTGGGTCCAAATTTCAGAGATTTTTACGCGATATGTTCGGAGATATGATCTGAGGAAGTGGGTCTTTTTGCAGACTCCTGAATTACACTCAAAACAGGTGACCTGGGGAAAATCGTCATAACTTTCTTTCTGGGCATCAGATTAAAATTTCGTAAGAAGGTACAGAAAGAGGATGGACTGTAGTTTCTGTTTATATATTTTTCAGAGTCAAAAGTTGAAACAATGACACGTGGCATTTCATACAAGTTCGCTCTACTGAACTAGTCTATAATCAGGTCACTGCGGGAGATTGTGCATAACTATTTCTTGGAGAATCCAATTTGGATCAGAATTGTGCCATTGGAAAGAGGACACAGAGGGCTACTATAGGTCATAATTTCAGAACTTAAATATCCGAAAGTGCAGAGTTACAGTCGTTTCAAGGTAGAGCTCCTAAAATCAAGAAAAAGCAAGATGAGGAAGTTTGATGGGAAGGATCCGGTAAATTGGATACTTCAGATGGAGCAATATTTTGATATACATGGTGTACAACTGTTACAAAAGGTATGTATTGCATCTTCATATTTAGAACCAGATCAATTTTTATGGTACAAAGGGCTTTGTTCTCGTAAAAAACTTGTTACGTGGTCAATTTTCACGGAGGAAATGATAGCACATTATGAGGATACAAAGAGCAACACCTTCTTTAGAGCAACACCACAACAATTGGAAAGAGTAAAAGGGCTTTGTGACATAATGGAAAGCAAAATTATGGAAACCAGGAAGCATACCCCTCACAACTATAAAGATGGAAGTGTTGTTTCTCCCAGCCTTCCACAACCTACAAGGGTTACACCACAACAATTGGAAGAAGAAAGAGAAAAAGGGCTTTGTTACAATTGTGATAGCAAATGCACTAAAGGTCATAGGTGTGCTGAGAAGAAATTATTTTACATAGAATATGAAGAGGAGGAAGAAAATGATCAAGAAACATCAAAAGAAGAGGATATACGTCAGGACACTACCCCAAAGAAAGAAGAAATGAATCAGACCATATCTTGTAAAGCATTGGCAAGAATTACCACTCCTCAAACTCTCAAGATAGAAGGACATATAAAGAAGAAAAAGGTGCAAGAAGTGAAAGATCACATCAAAAAAGAAGAAATGAATCAGACCATATCTTGTAAAGCATTGGCAAGAATGACCACTCCTCAAACTCTCAAGATAGAAGGACATATCAAGAAGAAAAAGGTGCAAGAAGTGAAAGATCACATCAAGAAAGAAGAAATGAATCTAGCCATATCTTGTAATTCACTGGTCGAAATTACCACTCCTCAAACTATCAAGATAGAAGGACATATCAAGAAGAAAAATGTTCAAGAAGTGAAAGATCATATCGAGCGTCAAGAAATGAATCCGACCATATCTTGTAAAGGATTGGAAGAAATTACCACTCCTCAAACTCTAAAGATAGAAGGACATATCAAGAAGAAAAAGGTTCAAGCAGTGAAAGATCACATCAAGCATCAACAAAAAGTTCTCCAACTTTTAAAGGATAACACCACTTCAGCGCAAAATCAAATGAAACAACAGGTAGATCAACATCATAGTGGAAAATGTTTTGATGTAGGCGATTGGGTATTTTTACGGCTACATCTAAAGCAAGCTATTTATGAGAAGGAAATGTTGGCAATACTGCATGCACTTAAAAAATGGCGACCTTACCGAATGGGAAGACTCTTCAAGGATGAGGATGTGGAAGAATTGTTTTGTGCTATTTCTATTATCCATCCAGATTGGATAAACAAAGCAAGGGATGAATGGAAGAAGGACGAAGAAGTATGGCCATTTATTCAAAAGTTGCAAAAGATCCCAATTCAAACAATATTGCTAGAAATTGAAGAAGAAGGAAAAATCATATTGGAACTTGGAGCAGTCATAGAAACAAGAACCCAACAGCTACGAAATCGATCAATTTCAGAGTATGTCATCAAGTACAAGAACTTAACCGCTGAAAATTCCACATGGAAGGACAAGAATCTTATACAGAAGCATCAAGAACTACTCAAGCGTTGAGGACAACGCTTTTTGAAGGAGAGGGGCATGTTAGGCCCCTATACAACTAGTGTAACCCCTTATTGTTATTAGTACAACCCACTTATTATATTGATGTACCCATGTAGTGCCCATATTGTTACTATTGTGCCACATAGAAGCCCACTATTGTTACTGTTGTGCCCTAGAATATTATTGTTCTGTAGGCTTTGATTGTATTGGGACCACTTAGACTCCTATATATAGAAGGGAGGTATTTTCATTTGTATCATCCAAGAATTGTTCATTTATGTAATGTAAAGGAGGTTTCCCCCTCGAAGAGGCTAAATTCTAAGGCGTGGATTTATCTTTTCTATCTTTTCTTGAGCTGGTTTCATAACAGAGTATTTGGTAGAATTTTTCCTAAGTTGTCCCTATTCCTACGAGGCATGAAAGAAGTGTTTTTGTTTTTTTTTTGTGTTTTTTCAAGCTTTGCGAATAATTGCAAAATTGAAATTACAAATTAAATGCAAATTAACTGCTGAATGAAATCTCACTTGCAGAATGGAAAATAAAGCAACCTAAATTACAATTACTTTTGTAGAAATGATGCTAATAGCAGAATGTCAAAGATAAGAAATGGAAGAAAGAAAGTGGAAATCACATCTTACTTAGACACCTCCCTGTCAATGGTGCCAAAAGGTGATGAGCACTAATATCACAGCAAGAATGATGCAACTCCTAGGGCTACCAACTTTACTTTATCAACCCAAGGTTTGTATAAACTTGGAGGTGACAGTGATGTATACAAAATGAGATGCAATGGGTCTAATCTTTGTCACTACTAAGCTGGCGATAGACCACTATGGTTTCTCAAATCAACCTTCTATTGATTCAGAAGAAGCTTGATTACCAATGAGAAAAAGGTAAATCTACACTAAAAGAAATCTTGTCTACTGTAGTAAGGAAAATACTGAAATAAAATGCTTAAACACACCATTCATCTAACTATCTGCTAAGCGGCTTCACTTCAAAATCATGCTAAGTTAACATGTGTGCAATCCTACTATCCTAGGCAAGCAATTTGAAACATCAGACATTCTATTGTTGTGCATGTAAATGAACAAAAATACTCTTTTCCTTTTTGTCCCTTTAATTGTGAAAATGTGAATGATAACTTCTCTTAGTGACGTGGTAGGTGTATTAGAGATGATGGTGGATGGTCAGATGGCTTGGAAGGAAAGTAGGTGCCTTCTCCTATATTCCTAGGTGACTTTTCCACAATTCGGCCTCAAAACAGGCTACTATAGCTCAATCTATAGGATGTCCTAATTCCTCATACAGGATGTCCTAATTCTCCTACATGATCCCTTGTATTCCTACATGATACAACTGAGAGCAAGAGGAGGGATTTTGAATGTGGTGTAAGGCTTAGGGAGGGTGAATGGTGAGATAAATTAGGAAAAGGAGTGGTCAGGACTCCTTCAAAGCTCAAAACAGAGTCTGTGAGATGGTTGGATTTGCTCAACAAGTATGGAGAAGTATTCTTCTGGAATTATGAATTTGGTGAAGGATTTAGTGGAAAAAGTGATGATCATGGATGGATGAGGTTAGGATGGGGTTTTTGGTCATGAAATCTCTCTATACTACATCAATCATTGGCATTTATCCATAAATCATGTAAAAAAGAAGGATTTCAACTAACTAAGGAAAAACAAAATTTTATTATCTAGTTGCCCATTTCAAGCATCGGAAAACTTGCAGAATTACGTGAAAGCTTTGAGATATAATGCAAGGTTGTAGACACCCTAAATGACACTTAAATCATATTCTTGAAAACTAGTAATATGTTGGCCTATGTAAGAGAAACCCTAACTTCCATGAAAAATCAAAATTCTGTCTTTTTGGGGCTGCATAGGAGTTCTTTCCTCAAACCGTGGTCCCTGAACGAAGGAGTGAGTCCAAATACAACTACTAACAACTTTTTTATATTACTTTATATTCCTAAGCTACTACTGAAGCAATGTTTGGAAGCAAACTAATCAAATGCACAACTACTTATAATGAAATAATGCTAAAGACAATTCAACCGTTAATCTATGAAATTAACTAAGCATTCAAATACAATAAGAGGACCCTTTGCTACTAGGGTTGGGCCCTAACCCAAGAGCTTCAGTATTCTAAGTAAACACAGTGATGGATCAAGTAAATGCTCATTTTCATTATCAAATCACAAAATTAGATAACAATGTCTTCCACAAGTCTTGAACTCGAAAAATTCTTAGTGCTTTTACATCAAAAATTAAAATCCTAATGACTCTCTAGGACTCCTTATTTATACAACTGAAGTCTTCGACGACTTCCTTAAATCAACAGAGGCTCGTCTCCCAAGCTCAATATGAACTAGCTCTTTAACTGTCATTGGCTCTGATGAGTCTCATCATTGAGTAATTATATGGGCCTTAATTAGCCTTAATCCACCGACTAGCTTAGTCAAACCAACTATTCTCACAACTTATTGCATACTTTTGATTATATTTTGTTTATGGGTTGAGTTAGAGTTGGATATTTTGCCTGGTGGTCTAATGTGCATTTAATACAGGAATAAAGGATAAAGGCAAAGGAAATGAAGGGATAAAAGGGTAAAAGAAATGAGCTATGGTAAAAGACCTTGGTAAAAACTCAGATGGGAAAATAAAGAGGAATTACAGGAGGTAAATTCTCCTCATTTACTACCCATCCATTCCAATATCCGTCCATCGGTTCAAAGTACATAGAGCCAAATCAAGAGTACAATGAGACAACCAAGCAAGTGGAAGTACAGGCAACCTCCCTACTAGAAGGCAGTCGAGATAGTGAGAGTGAAAGGACAAGCTACCATTAATTTGGGAGCTGTAGCTCCATAATTTTGAGGGATGTCATTGAGACTTTAGATGTATAAATAAAGAGGCTTAGGACCTCTGTTATGTTTAGCTAATTAGCCAAGGAGTTGATCAGATAGTCAGTTAGTCATGAATAGTCAATTGCAGACTTGTAATAGTTTGATGTAATACAATTCTTTGATAATGAAGATGAGTTTTGATTTGAGCCAGCACTGAGTTAACTCAGAGGGTTGAAGCTCTTGGGTTAGGGCCCAACCCTAGCAGCCAAAGCTCCTCTTTCTTGTATTGTATTCTAGCATAGCTTCCTGCTTTCTGTTCATTTGCCTAATCAGATGCATTCTCATACAATAGTACCATAGATGCATGGCTTGATTGTTAATTTGTTTAATAGATGAATTTTCATTACCGTGGTTTAGCATATATTTCTGGTTTCCTGCTCATTAGCTTATGTAGTTTCCTGTTTCCTATTCATTTGTTTGAATAGTTGCAGTCATTTATAGTAGGGTAGAGCATAGTAGTTGTATCTTAGTTGTTTCGTCTATGTTTTCATTAAATCAATAGGTTGGAAAATAAAAATATATACAAGGTTACTCACAGGTGTCTCAGTCTCACCTCCTCCCTCTAAGACCATGATGTGAGGAAGAAACACTACAACAACCCCAAAAACAGAGGGTGTTGATTTTTATAGAGTTTTGTCATTTAATGCAGTTGCCGAAGTCATTTCTAGCACTCTACCCCTTTAATGGTCATCAGCTTGTTCACTCTCCATCTGTCTTAGGCCTCACTCACATTCCCATGTCTTTCTCTTTCAGCCTGAAATTCTTGCACAGGAGCTAATAATTCATGTTGAAACAATTTTTTAACCATCAAATGCCTTTCACAAGCCCAAATCATCCAATCACCGCTCAAATCCACTTTTCACATTTGACTTCTTTTCCCCTTTAAATCCCCACCATCAATCTGCCTTGTCAGATCCGACAGTTGTCACATGGCTGCTCACCAACCTGTTCAGTCAGCTCTCCATCGTAGATCTACTTTTCTAAGATCCGATGGCCTTTGCTTCATATCGCATGGATTTCTATCCAAACACTATCAGGGTGAGAGCACGCGATATGGGTGGTTTCCCCATGCTACGTATTGGATAGGGAGGCTAGTCGCGTGAATTCTCAAAATAAAATTTACTGTTTTGAGGGTATGCAATATCCCACTTACCGCCCTCCAAACCCGCCTGTCATTTCAGCACATTCACTTTTTGCACTCCAACCTCCACCATTGATCTACCTTGCCAAATCTAACAGTTGTCGCTTCACTCGATCCCATTTTCACATGTTCCTTTTTGCCCGTGATCTCCGTCATCCATCTACTGATTGATTCTGTGATATAATCCTAGTTGTCCATCCGGATTACCCACCATGTCTGCCCATTTTCCTACGTACCCTCCTCCGATCTGATCTCAGTCATTCATTCACCTTCCATTCTCTTGATCCAATGGTCCTCATGCACTGCACTCCCTCATGTCCTCTTTTCACCAGTTTGACCTCTGATTTCTTTTTCACCAACACACAATCCTATCCTACATTTCATTATTTAGCCCTTAGTCTAAGTTTTGATGTTTCTACTTCTGCAACCTAGGTTAACATTGCATGGTGTTTCCTTCATTCCCGTAGTAGAGTAGCTCTCCTCCAGACTAGGTTTCCTCTCCCTCCATCAAAATTAAGCTTCTACTGAACCCCTGGGGTTTCTTTCCAGATGAGTAGTGACAACATCCAGTACTATCTCTCCTACTTGTATATGTAGCACAATCACCTCCAAGTTTGTACGAACCCTCGATTGATAAGTAAAGCTGGTAGCCCTAGGAGTTGCAACATTTTTACTGCAATACCTAGGCTCATCACTTTTTGGCATCATTACTAGGGAGGCGTCAGAGTAGTGATTCTTACTGCTCTTTTCTTCTATTTTCTAATTTCCAACTTTCTTCCATTATTTTATTTCTGCAAAAGTAATCTAGTTTCTTTCATTCATTTTGTCATTTATCTGCTATCCTTTCCATTCTCCAAGTTAATCTAGTTTCCTCTCTTGCAAATAGAATTTCAATTCAGTAATTAGTTCTTTTTTTGTCACTAGTCTTTCATTCAATAATTTCAATTCAATAGGTACTTTCCTTTTGTTAGTGGTTTTCATTCAATTAAGCAATTTCATTTAGTAAGTAGCTTCCATTCTGTTGGTTTTTTTTCACTTAATCAACAACTTCCTTTCTACAATTACTTCCCAAATGTCAAGAAAAATCCCACAAAAACCCAAAAACGGTTCCTTTTATGCCTCGTAGGATTAGGGATACTTCAGGAAAATTCTTGCCAAACACCCCCACCTCATCCAACAATCAAGCTTCCTTCTTCATCACTGACAGTGAATTGGAAGCCCCTTTGGCTGAGAAAACTGACATATTTGAAGAACCCACACGGGAAGAAGAAGAGGAAGATCCTATTCCTACTGAACTAATGGATGAACACTTAAATGAAAGAGGAGATAGAGGGAGAATTATGAGTGCCTTCCCCATAAGAGAAACCAATGGGGACACTAAAATGAAGAACATAAGCACCTCTACTCTACCTCATTTTCGTGGCTTGACAACAGAGGACCCTGACACTATCCTATTTGAGTTTGTTGTTGTTTTCCAAAAATATGACTACACAAATGATGAGAAAAGGTTGAAATTGTTTCCATCTACCCTTAAGGAAACAACATTGAGCTGCTTCATGGGTTTACTTGGAGATAGCATAACAACTTGGGCTCACATGTAGCATGTCTTTAACAACAAATATAGGTATTAATGTAGGTCAAAAGACACTAAATATGAAATTTTCAGGATGACGATAGGCCATGATGAATCCCTAGAAGACTATGAAGAGAGGTTCCATCTTAGTTACAAAAGGGTCAGGTGCACACTTGACCCTGAGTCACTGAAGCTAGTATTGCTTAGAGGAGTGAGGGAGGATATCCTAGACAACTTACATATGTTATTAGGAGGAGATATCTACCAAATACCCTATGAGGGCATCAAGACTGTCTTTAGAAACCATTCTAGGGTAGCCAGAAACAAGGGTAGAAGTAGTCAACCTATGGCCAATACATCATCCTCCAACTCATCCATCAAGAGTGAAATTGGAAATATGTTGGAGGAATTGAAAAGTGAGAGGCTGAAAACCCTTGGCATACAATTGGATACCATGAATATCAAAAGAAAGCAAGAGGGTGTAGAGAGAGCCTTGGCCATATTTTGTCCTAGGTGCACTAGAAGGAATCCTAGGGATGCATGCCCATTAATTTTCTTTTAGATTTTCTCAGTTTGTAAAGAAGAACACTCCACAGACAAGTGCCTTCCTTGCATGGACTCAAAAGCTATATACCAAGGATCTAAAGGGGTCAATGAGAAACTTTGCTACATTAACCAAAGGAGACCTCCTAGGCCTCGACCATACCAGTAGGGTATGCAAATATCATCCCATGGATATTACAGACCCAACCAAAACACATCTACAACTTATTGGGGACCCCCTGCCAATCCTTCCTGCTGTAGCCCCCCTGGGTCCTATGCATCTCAATATCATTCCTAGCCAACCAACTAGTCATTTGAACCTTACAATTAGCCACAAAATTAGTGGAATACCCCACCCCAGGGGTAGAGGCCCCAATTCAACAATGTTCTAGCTCTATTGCCTGCATCACCTACCCAACCACAACTCCTACACTCTCGTCCACCTAGGCAACATGAGATGCCTACCCAGCCAAATCCAAATCCAAACAATAGGCAGGCCCAACAAACATACAGTGGAGAGATATCATACCCAACTTATGATATTGAAATTTAGGATATCAACCTGATATATTGGAGAATTCTCCTAGATAACCAACCTCCATCCCCACAAAAGGAGGTTAAGAAAAAAAAAGAGGAAAGCAACCTTAAAGCAAATCCACCATTTCTTGAAAGACTATCCCAACCACAACAGCCTACCCCAAAAGAAACTGAACTTCTGGGAGAATTGGAAAACCCGTGTAAAGATTCCCCTTCTCCAGGCAATCAAAGATGTGCCTATTTACAATAAACTGATTAAGGAGAAGTGTTTAAGCATCCAAGAAAAAGAAAAATGGATGCCACTATCATTAATGTCATTGGGCAGTTATCTAACTTAATTCTGGGGCAAGAAATATGTCGAAAATACTTAGATCCTGGAAGCCCTGTAGTTGATGTCCACATCAATGGCACCATTTTCCCTCACACTATGATTGATCTTGGGGCTACCATTAATGTGATGACAAAGGACACCATGCTAAAGCTTAGCCTTCAAGGGTCATTAAGGAAGACAACAACATTGCTACAACTTGCAAACCGTTCCACAGAAACCCTTGAGGGAATTATGGAGGATGTGATGGTCTCTATTGATTGCTGGGAGTACCCAGTGGATTTCCTAGTTCTCTATCCTAAGGCTAAGCCAACTAGTTACCCTCTCATCCTTGGGAGGCCATGGTTGGCCACAACTGATGCCTACATTAGCCGCAGAGATGGGAATATGACCTTCAACAATGGGTATATGTCCAAGCAATTAGTCCTATACCCTCCTGCTCAACCCTTCCTAGAACATGACTTACCTTTATGCTTGGAGGAGGAGGGAGAAGATGAGCTTGATTCTACTGAACTGTACACTTTGGAAGCCATCATAAGAGGAGGACAACAAGATGAGGATGATGTAATTGAACACCTACTCCAAAGTCCAACTCCTAGTCCATTACCCCTAGAAGAAGAAGTAAAAGGAACACTGAACAATCATCTATTTTACGTATGCTTGGCCGATTCCAACTCAATTTGAATCAAAACTATAAAATTTGGGCCAAATAAAACCTTGAAGATTAATCCATCTCTCTCTACTTCATAGGAGGAACAACTATGCAACTCGTTGAAGGAGAACCTATAAGCCTTTACTTGGAACTACAAGGAAATGACGAGAGTACACCCCTCGGTGTGTACTCACCATGTATACATCAAGGAATGCTGCAAGCCAGTCAGGCAACCCTAAACGAGGATGAATCCAACCCTCAAAGACATAGTCAAGGAAGAACTGCAGAATCTGTTAGATGCAGGGTTCACTTACCCTATATTTAACAATGAGTGGGTCTCTCCTTTGGTGTTAGTGCCCAAGAAAAATGGGAAGTGGAGGATTTGTGTTGATTATAGGGAGTTGAAAAAAACCACCAAGAAGGATCATTTTCCCTTAGCCTTCATTGACTAAGTGCTAGATGGCCTGGTAGGGAACAAATTATTTTCTTTCCTAGATGGATTCAGTGGGTACAACCAGATCCATATCTACCCAGAAGACTAGGATAAGACCACTTTCACCTATCCTTGGGGTACCTTTGCCGATAGGGTCCTTCCTTTTAGCTTGTGCAATGCCCCTGCCACCTTTTAGAGAGCAGTCCTGAGTATCTTTGTTGAATTAGTTCATGACACTGTGGAGATCTATATGGATGATTTTACACCTTAAGGATGTGATTTCCAACAATCCTTGACTAATTTAGGAAAAGTATTATGCAAATGCATTGAGATGAACCTGTCCCTCAATCTAGAAAAATGTGAATTCCTAATGACTGAAGGGACCATGCTAGGTCACTCAATATCTCAGAGAGGACTGCAAGTGGACCCAAACAAAGTAGCAATCATCCAAATGGTCCCACCTCCAGAAAAGAAGAAAGATATTAGGAGTTTCTTAGGGCTAGCTGGATATTAGAGAAGATTCATAAAAGACTTCAACAAGGTAGCCTCTCCTTTTGATTGGATTATTGGCCAAAGATTCTGAATTTATATGGTTAAAGAGTTGTCAATAGGCCTTGGACATTTTAAATGATAAGGTAACGAATGCAACAATCCTTAGAGGCCCAAACTGGGACCTCCCTTTTCACATTCATGCTGATGCATCACATAAAGCCATAGGAGCAGCCTTAGGATAGGTAGAGGAGAAATTGGCTTATGCCATTTACTTTACCAGTAAAAACCTGTCAAAGGCCAAACTAAACTATATTGTGACAGGAAAAGAGCTTCTAGCTGTTGTGCATTCATTCAACAAGTTTAGTCATTACATTACAGGCTATCAGACATTTGTGCATACTGATCATGCTGCAATTAAATATTTTACAAACAAAGCAGATGTAAATGCTAGAATCATCAGATCGTTACTCTTATTACAATAGTTTAATTCAACTGTTGTGGATAAGCCTGGTAGGGAAAATGTTTTTGCTAACTTTCTATCTAGAATGAATTTGCCTGCAAGTGAAGAAGGAATCGTGGAATATTAGTTCCCAGATGAGCATTTGTTTGCTATTCCAGTGCTCTCCCCATGGATTTTTGATATAGCAAACTATCTGGTGTCAGCACAGTTGCCACCGAACCTGTGCTCCAGAGAAAAAAGCAAGATAATCAAGGAAAAGTGCCCCCTTCAAATGGGTTGGAGGCAATCTATTCAAACTTGGCCCAGATCAAATCTTGAGAAGGTGTGTGAGGGAAGAGGAGGTCCTTGACATCCTTCTGACCTATCATGATGGGCCTTGTGGAGGTCACTTTGCAGCAAAAAGGACAACATTCGAGGTGTTGCAAGCAGGATATTATTGGCCTACTCTTCATCAGGATGCAAAGAAGTATGTTAGTCAGTGTGATCAGTACGAAAGGATGGGAAAGCCTACTCCAAGGGATAAAATTCCCCCGACCCTCAAGTGACTTTCGAGCCATTTGACAAGTGGGGCATTGACTTCATTGGACCTATCAACCCCCCTTCAAAGAAAAAAAACACATCTTTGTGTGCACTGATTATATGAATAAGTGGGAAAAAACCAAAGAAATCAAGGCACCAATGGAAGAAAAGGTGGTTGAGTTCCTATGGGAGAACATATTCTACAAATTTGGGTACCCTAGAGAACTAGTCACAAACCAAGACAATGAGTTTACCTCCAGCATGATTGAAGAACTACTCAAGCATGAAAAAATCAAACATAGGACCTCCACTACTTATCATCTAGAAGCTAATGGGGAAGTGGAGGTGACCAATAGAGCACTGGAGAACATCCTGACCAAGGTAGTGAACAATAACAGAAAGGACTAGGCTAAGAGACTAGTTGAGGCCACCTGGGCCTATAATACAACATGGAAGACCACAACTCGATTCAAAACCTATGAGCTAGTCTATGGAAAAAAAGGCTTTAATTTCCATTGAATTTGAATATAAAACATTGAGGATGGTAGCCCAACTAGATCTAGATCTCAGTCATGCACAAAAAGAAAGGTTGTTCCATTTGACCGGGCTAGATAAATTCAGAATGTAGACCCTCCTTCATAAAGAGATAGTTCAGCTTCAGCGGAAGGTTTAGCATGAAAATAACATTAAGGAAAGGTTGTTCCAAGAAGGAAACCAGGATTTATTATAAAATTCAAGGTACAAGGACTTCAAGGGAGATCTAAGAACAATATGGCTTGAACCGTATGTGGTGGAAAGATGCCATGACAATGGTTTAGTGTGAATCAGGACCATAGATGAAGAAGCCATTCCATTGCTGGTTAATGGACACAAATTGAAATTATACAAGAGGCCTTCATCTAAACAAGAGTTCAATGACGACATTGATAGGATAGTGATGATGGTAGAACAAGTTTTAGCTCCTCCCTCATCGGGTCACTGAAGAAAAGAAAAAACAGAATAAGGATTCGGGTGAAAACCTCCATGCGGTGCCCGAGTCCCATATTTGAGTTGAAGACCTCCGTGAGGTAGCCCAAGGATGAGAAAAAGGAAAGAAAAAGAATATCTCTAGGTGGAAACCTTCCTTGAGGCACCTAAGGTAGATATCTAGGGCAAAAACCTCTCTGAGGCAGCCTAGGTGTTTTAAAAAAAACAGAATTGTTGTTTGTAGGAGGATGAGAAAGATAATCAAGGAGCAAAGAGAAGGTCCAAAGGGGGCCCCGCCTCACATATGTTCATCTTCCTCACTCCTTACCATGCATACCTCCATGAATTCCTTCTTTTTTTCACTTCACTACTTCAATTCAGGAGAATATTGTGTTGTCCATGACCTCACCTCATCCATTACCATCATCCTTGCCTTCACACACACTCCCACTCCCTCTGTACATGCAGCAACGTCTTATCTATAGTCACAGACATCATCAGTAGGCGACAGAGGAGGAATAAGAATGAACATCAACAACACCTCTGATCCTTGACAATTTTAGTGTGGCATTAATGCCACAGGTAAGTATCCTACTCACTCACTCATTTGCATCATGTGATCAAACGTTGTAAAGGTTAAGAGGTAGTTGGTTTGTAAGTAATGAGGTGGCTAGTTTCCAGGCTATGTCCTCCAAAACCTCAGGATCCCTATAACATGGACAGTCTTCAATGACTTACCAATAGAGGATGACATCAAAACCTTCATCTATGATGTTACTCCTTCTGTCTGTAAGGAGGTGATGAAGCAATAAACAACATATACAGAGCGAGATAGGGATGAGATGGATAAATAATATACTAATACAGAGGAACATGATGCTGAAACAAAAGAAGGAGAAGGAATTAAAACAAAGAAGAACAAGCAACAAGAAACAAAATAAGTAAGTGGCTTCATGAATAGTGAGGTAGTTGAACAATCAATCTCCGACGGCCCTAATCAACACCCATAATCTAATTGCAAATAATCCTTAGATAACGCTTAGATTCCTTGTTGCCCAAGGGCAAAGCAAGTACACATTATGAGGATTTGTTTAGGCTACTAAAGAAATGATAATATATAGGCCTGATCAAAGAAATGAAACACTTCCACATACCTTGAAGATCAAAAAATATCAGTGGGAAGAAGAAGAAGGGAAAGTGGACTGCTATAAACAAGAAGAAAAGACCACAACAGAAGCATGAGATGTCAGAGAGGCTACCAGAGCCACTAAGTTGCTCTGAGGATGAGCAACACTTCCAATAGGGGGGTGATGATGAGTCTCATCATTGGGTAATTAGATGGGTCTTAATTGGCCTTAATCCACCTCCTAGCTTAGTCAAACCAACTATTCTCACAACTTATTGCATACTTTTGATTATATTTTTCTTATGGGTTGAGTTAGAGTTGGAAATTTTTCCTAGTGATCTAATGTGCATGTAATGCAAGAATAAAGGATAAAGGAAAATGAAATGAAGGGATAGAAGGGTAAAAGCAAGGAGATATGGTAAGAACTTGGATGGGACAAGAAAGATGAATTACAGGAGGCAAATCCTCCTCATTTACTACCCATCCATTCGAATATCCCTCCATCAGCTGAAAGCACACAGAGCCATATTAGGAGTTCAATGAGACAACCAAGCAAGTAGAAGTACAAGTAGCCTCCCTACTAGAAGGAAACCGAGCTAGTGAGAGTGAAAGGACAAGTTACCATTAATTTGGGAGCTGTACCTCCCTAATTTTGAGGGAAGTCATTGCGACTTCAGACATATAAATAAAGAGGCTTAGGACCTCAGATTTTTTTAGCTAATCAGCAAAGGAGTTGATCAAATAGTCAGTTAGTCACCAATAGTCAATTGCAGGCTTGTAACAGTTTGATGTAATACAGTTCTTGGATAATGAATATGAGTTTTGATTTGAGCCAACACTAGGTTAACTAAGAGGGCTGAAGCTCTTGGGTTAGAGCCCAACCCTAGTAGCCAAAGCTCCTCTTTCATGTATTGTATTATAGCATAGCTCCCTTCTTTCTGTTCATTTTCTTAATCAGATGCATTCTCATTACAATAGTACCATAGATACATGGTTTGATTGTTCATTTGGTTAAATAGATGTATTTTCATTACCGTGGTTCAACACATATTTCTTGTTTCCTTCTTATTGACTTAAGTAGTTTCCTATTTCCTGTTCATTTGTTTGAACAACTGCAGTCATTTACAGTAGGGTAGAACAGAGTAGTTGTATCTCAATTGTTCCATCTATGTTTTCATTAAATCAATAGGTTGGCAAAGAAAAAAATTTACAAGGTTGCTCAAAGGTGTCTCAGCCTCACCTCCTCTCTTTGGGACCATGATGTGAGGAAGAATCCCTGTAACAACCCCAAAAACACAGGGTTTTGATTTTTATAAATTTTTTTCATTCAATATAGACACCAAAGTCATTGCATAGCACTCTGCCCCTTTGATGGTCATTAGCTTGTTCACTCTCCTTCTGTCTCAGGCCTCACTCACATTCCCATGTCTTTGCCTTTCAGCCTAAAATTCTTGCACGAGAGCTAATAATTCTTGTTTAAATGGTGTTTTAACTATCAAATTCCTTTCACAAGCCCAAATCGTGCAATCACCACTCAAATCCACTTTTTGCATTTGGCTTCATTTTTCCCTTTAAATCCCCACTGTCGATTTCCATGTCAGATCCGACGGCTATCGCACGACTGATCACATACCTGCACAATCACCTCTCCATCGTAGATCTAATTTTCTAGGATCCGAAGGCGTTCATGCCATATCGCATGGATTTCTGTTCAAACTTTTGTCGGGTTGAGAGCACGTGATATGGGTGGTTTCCCCATGCTATGTGTTAGTCAAGGAGGCTAGTCGCGTGAATTCTCAAAATACCATTCACGATTTTCAGGGTGCATGATATCCCACTTACCACTATCCAAATTTTCATTTCGTTTCAGCACATTCACTTTTCATGCTCCAACCTCCACTATCAATTTGGCTTGCCAGGTTTGATGGTTGTCGCTTCACCGGACCCCATTTCTCCACGTTCCTTTTTGCCAGCGATTTTCGCCGTCCATCTATCGATTGATTTCATGATATAATCCCAGTCGTCCATCCTGATTAGCCCACCATTTTCACCCATTTCCCTACATACCCTCCTCTAATCTAATCTGAGTCCTTCATTCACATTCCACTCACTTGATATAATGGTCCTCTTGCACTGCACTCCCTCATGTCCTCTTGTCACTAGTTTGACCTCCAATTGCTTTTCTGCCTAGACACATCCCTAGACTAGATTTCGTTGTTTAAACCTTATTCTAATGTTTTCATGTTTCTACTTCTACAACCTAGGTTAGCATTTCATGTTGTTTTCTTCATTCCTACAGTAGAGTAGCTCTCCTCTAGACAAGGTTTGTTCTCCTTCCATCAAAATTAGGTTTCTTCTGACCCTATAGAGGTCTGGATTGGAACCCCTAGGGTCTCTTGCTAGATGAGAAGTGACAATAGGCAGTACCCTCACTCCTACTTGTGTATATAGCACAATCATGTCCAATTTTGTACGAACCCCAGGTTGATAAGTAAAGTTGGTAGCCTTCGGAGTTGCAACATTCTTGTTGCAATACCTTGGCTCATGAGGCTCAACTACCTATTGATCTTCATGGCTGGCTGCTTGCAACTTCAAGCTACTGTGATTTGATAGAGAAATATTCGAATGAGTGAGGAGTAAATGAGGAGGATTCATCTCCTACAATCTCTCCTCCTTTTCCCATTCACGTTTATGCCCTTAATTAGCCAAAATTTCCATGATTTTCTCTAAAAAATGGTGATCAATGCACATTAGTCCACTAGGCATAACATCTCAGTTTTACTCATCTCGTTAAGCAAAATATAATCAAAATATGTAAATAATTATGAGAAGAGTTGATTTAAATTAACTAGGAGGTGTATTAAGGTCCATATAGTTACCCAATGATGACGCTCATCACTACATGACACAAAGATCCAAATGAATATACATTATCTTCCCATGAGAGATGCAAAAAATGATGCGGTAAACAAATGTTTTGAAACCTACTTGTGGTGTTGTGCTTCAAATAGACAACATGAATGGGTGCAGTGGTTAGTTTTAGTGGAATGGTGGTATAGTACTAATTATCATGAAACAACCAAGATGACACTACATGAGTTGGTGTATTTCCAACTACCACCCTTTCCAACTTCTTATCTTCCATGATCTTCCAAAGACCAAGGAGTGGACAAGTTGCTTAAGTACCAAGATGCCACTCTCACTCTTCTAAAAGATAATATCAACCAAGAAAAGAACTATATGAAGCCACAAGATCAACAACATGGCTCAGAAATATATTTTCAAGTGGGTGGCTAAGTGTTCTTTCAACACTAGCCTTATAAGAAGACGTCTCTCAAAGAAAAGGGCTTCCAAAATTTAGCTTCAAAATTTTATTGGCCTTGTTTAGTAGTTCAATGAATTAGCTCCATTGCCTATAAACTAGAATTTCTTACAACTTCCAAACTCCAACACGTCTCCCATGTCTCTTGTCTCAAGAAAGTTGTGGGGCGCAATTGTAATGTTTAGACCATCCTACTTGAATTAGAAGAGGAAAGGACTATTTGGCTCCAACCGAAACAACTCCTGGGTTTTAGGGAACTATATCGCTACGACCTCACTATTAAGGAATTCCTCATCTAGTGGAAAGATAATTTACGAGAAGATCCAACAACTATTCTTCATAAATTTACGAAACTTTATCTTAGAGGACACATTTGCTTTTGAAGGGGGAAGGCATGTTAGGGTCTAATCATAACCCATTTATTAATGTAATAAGCCTAAGAGGCCTTGTAAGAGTCATGATTAGTTATTCGAATAAATGAATCCCATAATAATTGTAAGCGGTTGACCAAGATTATGAAAAAGGGACCACAATTAGTTATAATGAGCCATATTTATAACCCACAATATGTAAAGTGTAGTGCCCCACTCTAGTTCACTAATAGTGATATGACATTAAAAAAAAAATTCCCTAAGGCACACACTTTATTCTTTGAGGACCTCAGGTTGAGGACCTAAACACATGACTCTATTATTAATGGTTGTGATGGTTATTTATGTTCTCTATTGGTATTATGATGATTGTAGCATTAATGGTTATGCATGTTTTCTATTGATATTATGATGACTATAGCATAAATGGTTACGTTTGTTCACTATTGAAATTTTGATGATGATAATAGTAAAGGATATGTATGCTCTCTATTGATATCATGATGATGATAACTTTGATTGATAGATATGTTTTCTATTACTATTTCAATGATGATAGCACTGATGGATATGTAGGTTTCCATTGATGTTATGATGATGCTAGCCATGATGGATGTGTCCCTTATGTTAGCTACTCACATTAGTTGTGGTTCACATTGAACAATGATGTGAATGACTAGGTGATGTTGATGATGATATTATGACAATGAATAATAGTGAGAAACCTTGTTATTGATGATTATTGAGTATGACAGGAAACCACCAGAGGCACTCGCATATGATGAGTTGACGACATGTGGTTTGATGAAAATTAATATTTTGTTTTTGAAATTATAAGTCAATTTTGAAATGTGCTATATATATATATATATATATATATTCTTATGATATATTAGTGGTTGTAGGCATAGAGTAGTTGCTTGGATGAATGAGTCACATATCGATGATGGGGTTGTACAATTGAATGGAACTCCATGGGAGCGGTGACACAATGTCCCTGATCTCACCCACTAGCATTCCCACCGTGACTTGGGTTGGAAAGATTGAAACACCTTCGGCTTGAAAATCATGATGTTGTGGGTGCAGGTCCCAAATTTGGGTCGCTCATGAGGATTTTACTAGGGAGCACGCATCAAGGTGAATTCCTTGATCCCCGACACCGTTAGTCTCACTATAGCAAGAAACATAAGAGATGATAGTGGTCTCAGTCGTTGCACCTATACCTTCCCCTTGTAGCCATTGGATGCTTAAAGGGCAAGTTGTGTGGCACCCTTGGAGCTTGAAGGGAAGTTCTTAAAGGGCACAACCAACTTCGCACCCTTGGACTCATTAAAAATAAATAAATTAATAAATATAATGAAGGTATGAAAACCCTGTAAATTGACATCAAGTGGTAAATGATGTTAGAACCAAGGTAATTAAATCAAGAATAAAACTTTGATTAAGGGGATAATAGGAAGAAATAAAATATTTTACTTTAAAAACTCTACCCTTCCCATGTTGGAAAATATTAGGTAGATAACATATATAAGTAACTTAATTATGTAAAAGGGGGAAATAGAGACATAAATGTAAGTATAAAGATTAATCTTAAAATAATTAAACTGCATTAAGAGAAGAGGATGGTGAATTAAAATAAGATTAATAAATTAAATTTTAGATAAACTTAGAGAAGCTCCATGTGGCAACAACGAACGTGAGAATATCCATCTAAGAGGAAAATTGAGTTAAATTAAGAAGTAGTTAGGGGAGCAAATATGAGACTATCAATTGAATTTAGTAATGAACAAAAATAAAGGATTAGAAAAGGGGGGATCAAGAAACAACTAGGAGAAGAAATAGGAAGTCTTATTGGGGTAACGCAAAATATTATCTTTAAATTAAAATTATAGTAAATAATTTTGGAGATCTTTGGTGGGAGAGTGACACATGGGTGGGTGAATAATCAAACTATTGGATTAACAAAAATAATTAATTATGCATGAAATGCCAAGTGTGAAATATGAAGACTGCCATAAAAGAAGGGATAGGCCATGGAAGAAAGGACTTGTTTTTACCCTATTGTTATATAAATGAGACTATGTTAGAGTAGTGATTACGAGCTATAGTGAGTTTAGTGAGGTAGATTATTTTAGAGAGGGGATTCTTGAGCCAAGGAGTGCTCTCCTCTACGAGCTAACACATTTCTTCCATTATACAACCCCATTGTAGCTTGGGGATCTGTGGGGAAGGAAAGTACCCAAGGAGTAGGTTGGGAGGTCAACTGGTGGGTCAGTACATTATGATTAAGCATGCAAACATCCACACTTGGAGGCGAATGACAACAAAGGAGTGCAAGTGGCGGCAAGTCAAGATTGAATCTCGTCTCGTGGTGAACGATACCTATGTTATTATAATTTTCTTTTATATACTTTAGTATGACCATAGTTAGCAACATGTAAAATAGATGATACAAGTAACACAATTAAATTTATCGATGTTTTATATAAGTGCTTAATATTTTGAGTTTCCAATGCTAGTTACTTATGATTATATTCTTAGTATATTGTATTACTCTTTAAAAAAATAGGGTTGGTCCCTACACTTGGTATCATATCAGGTTGAACCCTTGAGACCTATAGGCCCATGTAGGCATGACTAGATTCGTTAAAAATCTACTACATTCTTCCCTAAAACTATGTACGAGGACTACCATCAAACTCTTAGATTTTAGGATATCTCTTTGATCGTTCAAAAGGATGGCCCTTAACCTAAATTTCTAATTTAAGTCTCTTCATTCCTCCCATCTAGCAAAGCGGAATTATAAACGTTTATATCGAAACTACCACCATACCCTAATTCTATGACCCACATATCCTTATTATGATTTCTTTTTATATCTAAAAATTTTCGATTTTATTATGTTATGCCACTTAAAATTGATTTAACTAAATTAAAAAAAATACGTTTTTATTTAAATATTTAAATTATACTTTTATTTTTATTTTTATTTTATAAATTCCGAAGAAAAAAAACTATTTCCTGTAACTAATTTCAAGAAAGGTAGAATCACCTAATAACATAATTATTATTTTATTTGCAATTTAGAGAAAACATGAATTCGTCTATACCATTAATTTATGGAAACATAACAAAAAAAATGTTAAAATGATTTCAAAAGGAGTAAAAAGAATTTTAGCCCGGTTGGAATGGCAAACGTTAAAATGATTTCAAGAGAGGTAAACAAGCCATTTTACCTAAAGAGTAATGGAATATATTAAAACAAAAATACATGTCACCCCATATTTGTAATTTCTTACTCAAACAAGGAATATATTAAAACAAAAATACATGTCACCCCATATTTGTAATTTCTTACTCAAATAAGAATTTTGCGATAATTGAAAAATTTTAAAAACTCTTCTAATTTATATTTATCGATAATGGGATGGCAACTCAGAAATTGTCTAGGTATGGTGACCATACATGTGAGTAGCCAGGGACTCCAACTCCAAGAGATTTGAATGAGAAATGCAGGGATGGATTTTATTGAAAAAATTGGATCTTTTATTTGCACAACATTTCCACGAGATGACAATGAGAAATGCAGGGATGGATTTTACTGAAAAAATTGGATCTTTTCTTTGCACAACATTGCCATGAGATAACAATGAGAAATGCAAGGATGGATTTTATTGAAAAAATTGGATCTTTTCTTTGCACAACATTGCCACGAGATAACATATTCTTCCATCATTTACAGACGATCGTCATTCTAGAAACATCCCTAACAGTAAGCATTGCAAAAATCGTACCCAACAAATCGTCCATTAAGCCTTCCAAAAATGTGTTTTTGTTTCCATCTACTGATTGACTGTACAAGGCTTGAATAGTTCATACACCTCCTAAGCTTCACAAACACATTCATTCCTGAGATGGAAGGAGGTATATATAAGAGAAACCGTGGAAAATATAGGTGAAAGATAAATACCGTAGTTTCATTAACAAATTTGGATTTAAATAAAAATAAGTAATTTTGTTTTATTGTTGTAATAAAATTTAATCAAGCTAAAACATAACTCATAAGTTAAAACTAAAATACTGAAACTTAACTTTATATTCACCAAATCTGTTGTGAAGCCCACTACTCTTTCTTATCGAGTGAGTGGAGCACGCAGGTAGTTTTACCTACTACTACCCCCTGTGCATGCGTTGCATTGTGGGAAGCAAAGAATTCTGTAATACTTTTAGTGCTGCAAATGGGATCAAATGCTATTCTGGAATGGTGCACTCGCACCATTAGGTGCTTTCTAGGGCCACTATGCCTATGTAAAATAGGACTATGATTTCTCTTATTATTGTTGTCAAATACGAGGAAAACAATTGAGTCAGTGCCCACTAGTGTGTAGAATAAGGTTGTTCTCATCCTCATTCCTTACTAACCCAATTGCTTCTTGGATCCAAAATCTAATAATCCAGCCAATCAATTTAGGCTGTGCCCAAGAGATATAGGTTGTTTATGTTCAAATTTCTATGAGCTTTTTGTGGATTGTGTTTTGCTGAAAGCCCTTATCAGTGGATTTAGTTAGTGCAGAAGTGAAGGAGTTGTGGCTTTTTATGTTAGAGTCATGATTGCCATTACACCAAAAAGTAGATTTAAACACATGCCATGAAACATAGGGAGCATTGACCTTGTACACCGCCATTAATGGGGAGCCAACAATCTCTCCCCCAACTCTCGCTCTGATACCACTTGTTGGAGTCACGATTGCTGTTAGAGTCACGATTGCTGTTACACAAAAACCCACATGTGTTTACTAACAGACACATTGCTAAACTTAAGCACATGCCACGAAACACACCAGGAACATTGACCTTCTACACTTCCATTAACAGGGTGCCAACATTTTAATTTGGGGTAGTTTCATGGTTGATGGCTTATATTTGGTGTGAAGAGTTGGTTGACCTTGTAAAGGGCACTGATTGAAGATTCTTCGAACTAATTTAAATTAAGATTTATAGATTGTCCTTTCCCGATTTTGAAGATTTATCGAACTGGTTTAGAAAAAGATGTGTAGGTTAGATTTTCGAGATTTCTCATCTGCCTGTCGTTATCACACATTCTCTCCAGGTCTAGTAGGCCCATGAAGCATTTTACACTTCAGCCATTTGAAGTTTGAAGCTCAACCCTCTGGAGTTAAAATCAATCATGTATCCCAATCCCCTTGGTTCTAGCCATAAAATATGCACCAATCTCTGCCAAATAAGTGAGAGTTATCTCAATGTTTTATCATGAAGAGAGGACCCTCTAACATGAAGAGAGGACCCTCTAACATGCGAGATTGGGAAATTGGGGAAATTAAATTAACAATAGCAGGCAGTGAAGTAAATTTGTTAAATTCAAATAGATTCAAAGTAGGTGAAATGGCAGTGACAACTACATAATTTGGCATTCAACGCTGGAATAATTTGGCGGTCAATGCTAGAATTTCCAACACTACCAGAGCACATTTAGAGATACACCAGAAAGAAGAGCAACTTTAACCCTAGACAGTAGGGTTGACCAGTTATACATATAATTATTATTCTGGTAAAATGTGGTCCAAAAGGTCGGCTTATTCAAATTACTTTGTTCTAAAAGTTAACATACGAAGGAGTAGTTGATTTTGAATTACTTGCCATGTCTTTAATAACCACATATATTTATTAATCCATATAGTTGTAACACCAACAATTAACCAACACCATAAATTGAAGATGGAAATTAACCAAATTAAGAAAATATCCAAGTTGAACCGTTGTTATGGCAGTAAAATTTGAAGTTTTAAAATATAACATCAAATAAGTTATTTATAAATAGATATTCAAAATTTCCGGGCTCCTAAATTTTTCCCATTTATCATTTATATTTAATCAACAAAAAAGCTGACAAAATTTCCTGAGTAGGTTTTTTTTTTAGCAAACCTGAGCGAAAGTTTGAAATGTAAAAATAAAGCATACTTTTTAACAAGAAATTCGAAATCAAAACATAGTCGGTCTAAAGTTGGAGGCAAATAAATAATTCGATATAGACATTGCCATATTGAAAAAAAAGATAAGCATCAAACCAGAAGTAAACCTGACACTTTGTTACGTGACTTCTTGTGGCAACTGCTCGTGTTGATACTCTTTTATTTTCAATTTTTTTTAATCCCTATGCGCTAAGTTTCAATTACTATCTTATCATCTACTTTCTAGATCTTTATTTCCCAAATACCCACTTCATATAAAAGTTTTTATAAAAAAAAATATAAAAAATTCAATTGTTTTTATCGTATGGGCTAAGTGTCAATTATTACCTTAATATCAACTTTCTAGATTATTTCCAAATTACTCACTTAATATAAGAGTGAAAAAAAAACAAATTATTTTTTTCATAAATAATGGTGGGCAATAATTACTGATAAATATGTTTTTTACTTGAATGTAATCAAATGGATCTTGCACTATTCTAGTCATTTACACTTCATGGTTGTGCTAGTTTAACATTCTCATAATCATTACATTCTTTTAATTATTTAAGTATTTTTCCTTATAATTATGGAATTTATTATTATATATTATTTCATTATTAATACTTGTTTTTAGATATCTTATATATTAAGGTATAAGATTGTATCATACCATACACTTTTAGCTATATAAGCACTTATATATAGATAGACATTAATGTAATCCCAAATTAATTATTGTTTTGAATTGGTATTCCTATCATACATGCATGTAATATAATAATTACCCTATTCTAGCAGTATGTTATATAACACAATGTTACCTATGCTTATTATTAATATTAGGGTTTTTGGTACTTCCAGAAATCATAAAATATTAGAAATGTATTCTCTCTCTCTTTTTATTAAGAACATTCTCAGTTTATGTTATGATAATGCTACCCAGCACTTCTACCACTTACATGACATAATGTAGTCTAAGTCTACTATGCTGAGTAGATTACTTGTATTTTTTTATTAAATCTTATAGGAATGTTTGAAATTGATAAGTGAATTATATAATCAAGAACTTATAAATACATAAATTTTTCCTTTGGAAGTAGACAAACATAACAATAAATTATAGAACCACTAAGGTTTGTTATGATTTTTATATGTTTTTATTTTATCTTATAAGTAAAAATCGTGTTAAATTGTGGCAAGAGTCCTTGTTGAACCGTGGTTAGAAGAAGTATAACAAGGAGTGGTGAAACTAAAGGGCGCAGCATGACACCACCACAACAACCAACTCCGACCACCCCACACAATGACGGGGAAAGCATCACAACACCATAACAAATACATGTTGGAGAAGTGTCGAACTTAATGAGGTCATTCCAACACATGTCTAAGGGATTAATAAACCATTTGGAACAGGAGCATGGAGGATCTGTCATACAAAACAAAGCACCCCAAAACACTACAATCAATGATGTGTGTCTAGATTTGGAAATGGTAAAATTTCCATAGTTTTGGGGGACCATTGATGGTTAATCTATAGAGGCATGGATAGAAAACATGGCTATGTGCTTTACCCTGAGAGATTACACCTCAAAGATAAAGGCCAAGATGGCTATATTCCAGCTAAAAAGAAACACATTACTTTGGTGGAAGACATTATCAACCCAATTGGGGATGGATATCTTAGAAGTAACATGGGAATTATTTGAAGAAAAATTTAGAGAATGTTAGCTATTAGAGGAGTTCCTTGAGAAGGAACTAAATGAATTCAATGCATTAAAGCAAGGGAGTCACTCACTAACAGAGTATGAGTCTGGTTTCATGGAATTACTCCATTATGCCACTCACTTAAAAACATAAAAGCTCAAGGTGAAGAAATTTGTGTATGGACTAAATGTTAACATTTGGTCAAAGGTTAGAATCTTAATGCCTCGCACCTTGCACGAGGTAGTTCAGCGAGTGATATTTGTAGAGGAGGAGATAATGAGCAGTGGACCTAGTAAGTCAACAAGGCGCACATGATTAGGAGTACCAAGTGAAAATAGTATGGAACATAGAAAGTTTCAAAGGGGTCCTATGCTTAATCATCAAAGATGGTCAACAGGAAATCAATGAGCACCATATAGGAATCTAGCTCAACAGGGTACCTCAACAAAATCATCAACCACAACAACATTTCCGTATTCGACAACACCAAGTCACACCACATCAACACCGATGATCTAAAAATGGGGCACTAAAGGCTTCTTTTTCAATCTTACAAGAACCTCTCCCACTTCCAAAGCTCAAATATTCCCAAGACATTGTGATTAAACAATTTCGGAATTAAAAAGTGCTTGAAAACAGGTGTATGCTTATGTTTGTTTTAAACTGTTTATGTGATTTAAGTTGATTTTCTTAAACTGATATAAAAACATATAACAACAAATAAAGCAAAAATTACAATGCAATAACAAGCAATCATGCCTAACATCAATATAATATGGAGTTCACCCTGATATCTTGGGCTACGTCTCCTTTAGTTCTATTCAACTCAACTAAGCTCTCTAGGATTATGGCATAAGTTTTTTTACAACTCCACGCTCAACTCTATTGGTCTACACATAAACAGTGGGTTTAGAATAACATCTTATCCCACTGGCTATCCATACATCTGTAGATAGATCTAGGCTTCTCTGGACTAGACTCCTTCAATCAGCGCTCTCAGCTATCTCACACTAGCCTGCACGAACTCCCTTGGAATTCTCTCATTGTCTCTAGAATGCCTTCTTTTATATTCAGCAACCTCCGAACACTAGCAACAACTGGATCATCTGATCTCTTTGATTTTCTCTTAGCTTTGGCTCTGGCTCTGGCTCTTCGGCACTGGCTCTAGCTCTGGTTCTCGCTTTGGCTCTTGGCCCTTACGAGCTTCTCTCGACCTTTGCATGCCTTTGTAGTTTACTTTACCTCCAAGCGACTCTCAGCAACCTTCCAGCGACCTTGGAAAATTTTTGCTCCTCTCAATTGAGATCTCTAGTTCACTCAACCTCCAAGTGACTCAAAAACTCTCTGTGCTCTCTTAGCCCCTGCGTTTTCTTAGCCTCTATGTTCATATATTGAGCTCTCTATCAAGCACCTCATGTTAAACATGCTCTCTGTGTTTTTGTCACGAATCCTCCAACTCTATGTCTCCCCTAGCCGTTCCTTTGTCAATCATCATGACGAATCATTCCCTTGTGGTCCTTTAGCTCTTTAACTAGCCCTCTGGCTCACCGGCTCTTTGGCTCTCCTTCTGGTCCTTTGGCACTCTGGCTCCATGGCTTTGTGTCTAGCCATGCAGCTCTATGGCTCTGCATCTCTCTATGTGTAACACATTCCTTCATCATTGTTACAAATGCCCACTTACAACGTGGCAAGGAGAATGGGACAGTTACAAAGGAAATACACAGGCAGCCTCTTTCGAGGACAAAATCCACGAAAAAACCATATTTCCAATACACAGAGAATATACACGGAAATACAATATCAGGTACAAATCTAGACTTCAAAATCTATGAAATGGCGTTCATAATCCCTATCGGGTCTGCCTTCGGTCGCAATATCGCAATCGCATCATCACATGGCCAAAACCAAAATACACAAGAATACATTGAAATCCCGAATTCCCAGATTTCAAAGCTTATCGAATCAGGTCTATAAACCCATCGGGTCTGACCCTTATCAGCATATCGCTATCGTAATCACATTGGCCTTTGCATCGGGGATCACCGATCTCCGATCTCCAATTAAATTTGGACCGTCCATTCCTTTTCCGATCCAACGTCTAATATCGCACATCACATATCGCTATCGCATTGGCCCTATTTATCAGGGATCACGGATTTTCGATCGTCGATTGCTGATATCGACATATCGTTATCGGCCCCATCGTATATTGCAATTGACATATTGCATTTGTAATGGCCTGGCGGTCTGTGCCGACCAATATATATGTCGCTGATCCGATCATTGCAATTTCTTCATCAGCTCACCCGAGTTTTGATATTGTATGGTAGCCTACCTCCGATTTGATATATCGGAGATCATTGATTGGGGGACTGTTCGGCCTTTGGTCTAAGTCCTCCCTTTTAACATCTCTAATGAGATTTACCTTATAACGCCTTTTATGCCATTTTTAGAATAAATGCCTCCTTTTTTAAAGGACAAAGGAAATATTCTTTTTGCGATAACTTCATCATCCGAAGTCTATTTTAGCCCATTAAAATTGCATTAGATTCAAAATGAAAATATCTACGCAATGGGACTATTTCCAGGAGCAGCCCTTGACTTTAATTTTCCTCTGTGAGGAATACTTTAGACTTAGAAGTCTATCCAAGATCCATTTTGGATCACACCTTCCTACTTAAAGAGCTTTTGGTATCTAAAAGACTAATATATTGATCTGAACAGTAAATGAGAGTAACAAAACCCTCTTCTTTTAGCCTCCATACACTTTCCTTGCATAGTGCCTCTAAACCAAAGCCTTTGACCACTTTCCCTCCTGGATTCATTGGTCGTCCTGGGAAGAACTGCTTTCCTCCTTCACTTCATGTAGAACTCCTGCTGAGATGGTTACAAAAGGTAGTTTTAAATTCTCTTCCTTGACCATTGATCCAAGGTGGCTCAAACAAATGTGAAGTTACATCTGCTTCACAAAATTTTCATTTGTACCAATTTGAAAAGTTGTCAACAACAACTGTTAATAGCAATATAAATACAAACAACAACTGGATGAACTAAATTGCTGCTTCAACAAAAGAAATAGATTTCACATCTTGCAAACACTCCATGTCTTACATTTGCATGCAAATGATGGACTAGATAACAAGCCCAAAAAACATACCTTTAAAACAAATGACCCTTCAAGTCGAGCATGTAGAAAAGATCACAAGGATTCTTTTCAAAATATGAAACACTTCATCATTATCTCCATCTTGGAGACCAAATCAACTTTTCTCAAGTCAATATTACATGCATGTTTAAAAAAACAATCAAGGATTCTTTTCAAAAGATGAAACACTTCATCATTATCTCCATCTTGGAGACCAAATCAACTTTTCTCAAGTCAATATTACATGCATGTTTAAAAAAAACAATCAACCCTTCGAGTTAATTACACATACATGTTCATATACAAGGAAAACATCAACATCCCTATGTTCATGCACATTGTTCTCATGCATGCATTTCATCCTTCAACTTTTGCTTAAGCACAATGTACTTTAGAATCTGAAATGAACATAACATTGCAACAATAAAGTGAGCCTCCTACTCAACTTTTTCCATTTACCTTCTTGGTAAAAACATTCAACTTGCATTCCATAAACAAATAAATGTAAATAGATGCATCAAATCAAAAGACATGCAATATTTAATTAGATAAGAACTCTAACCATTTCTTACCAATCCATTTCAAAGGTGTTGCCTTTGACTGCACATCAGCATCAATGTGTGAATCATCCTGAAACACATCAATCATGGAATATTCCTTTCCATTCCTGCCATTTTCTCTTTCCACCTTGTTCAGCTTTTGTGTAAGCATTCTTGGATTCAGATTCCAACTTCGCAGCAACATGTCCTCACTTATGGCAGTAAATGCAACACATGTGCATCCTCTTGATAACATGATTTTCTTTGTCCAATGGACCTTTGGATTCTTGCTTATTTTCCTTCAAAATTTTCCTACATGTGGTTATCCTCTTCCCACATCTAGAAACATGATGGTTATCCAAACCACAAAAGGAACATGCAATTATTTTCCCAAACTTATATTGAGATTTATGATGCTGAAAATAATCAAAAGGAATATGATTAGAACCAAATTTATACCTTTCTCTTTCACCTTTATTGCCTTCACAAGGAGATGAATCAAATGAATAAGTGGCTCCCTTTGGAACACCATCAATCTCTTCAAGTATTTCATAGTTTCCACAACTCTCTGGTTCAAGTGTATTCCTATGAACACCTTCATCCTGAAAATCATGTTTCAAGCTATTGCATTCCTCCTGAATGCAACCTTTGCACTCTTGAGGTAGAGGTCTTGAAATTAAACTCCTTCTTGGAACTGTTTCAATCAGGCCTTCATAGTAGCTTTAGGACCTTCTCCATAATATTGTCCATAGACAAGACCCAAATACTTAGGCATTTCCTCAACCATTATTGGCTTAACAATACCTTGTCAATGTTTACCCAAGCCTTTTCCTTCATAGCCCATCTTAGACATTAACTTGCAACCTATTCCTCTGGTATATTTTTCAAAAGAACCAATATAAATATTCTTAGAAGAATTTGAAGAAAAATAGGAATTTTCTACCTCTTCTTCAAGTTGATAATTAACTAAGGCTTCTTTGGCAACAAGGAGTCGTGTCTCCAACTCATGCATCCTTTTTAGGTTCATATTTGCAGTATGAAGTTGCCTCTCCATTTCCTACAATTTGTCAGAAAGCAACTGCTTCTCTTCCTCCACGAAATTCAATTGCTCTGTAAGTATGCTGCTCTTCCCTCCATCCTCATACATTTCTCTCACCTTGTCCATCATGATTAACAAGTCTTTCTTCATGTATTCATCAAGGAATATTATGATGGAGAAGGAATTTGAGGACTCACTTGTAGATGTTGTCATTATCAAAATGCACAAAAGAACATCAAACAAGATTAACAAAGAGCTTATTCAAGCAACCTTTTGCAACAAACCTCTTATGCTTCAACGATTTCTTTGAGGTCCTTTGGGATAAGAAGAATGCCTTCAACCCTTCTTCCTTCTTGTCCTTCCTGGACTGAGCTATGAATAGCTTTCCCTTCACCTCTACAAACTCAAACAATAGTTAGTCTGCAAACAAGCATACAATCAACCTTTGACTATTTAAACACCTTTCAGACAAGCAATATTTTCTCTATCAATCGAGCATTCTGATCTGATACCACTTGCTCTGGTGTAACCAAATTTGATATTACCTTCCTTAATGTGGGATTAAACAATCTCAAGCTCTGATATCACTTGTTCTGAAAATGGGGCACTAAAGGCTTCTTTGTCAATCTTACAAGCACCTCTCCCACTTCCAAAGCTTAAATATTCCAAAGACTTTATGATTAACCAATTGCGGAATTAAAAAGTGCTTGAAAACAGGTGTATTCTTCTATTTGTTTTAAACTGTTTATGTGTTTTAAGTTGATTTACTTACACTGATATAAAACATATAACAACAAATAAAGCAACAATTACAATGCAACAACAAGCAATCACACATAACAACAATATAATATGGAGTTCACCCTCATATCTTGGGATACGACTCCTTGAGCTCTAGTAAACTCATCTAGACTCTTTGGGATTATGACATAAGTTATTTTACAAGCTCCATGCTCAACTCCATCAGTTTACATAGAAATAATGGGTTTAGAATGCCATCTTATCCCACTGGCCGTCCATAGTTCTGTAGACATATCTAGGCTTCTATGGACTAGACTCATTCAATCAGCGCTCTGATCTATCTCCCTCTAGCATACAACAACTCCCTCAGAATTCTCTCACTATCTCTGGAATGTCTTCTTTTATCTTCAACACCCTCCGAACACCAAAACAATAGTTGGATCATCTGATATCTTTTTTGTTATCTCGGCTCTAGCTCTCACTCTAGCTCTTTGGCTCTTTGGCTCTGGCTCTAGCTCTGGGTCCTAGCTCTTATAAGCTTCTCTTGGCCTCTACGTGCCTCTGTAGATCACTTGACCTCCAAGTGACTCTCAGCAACCTTCTAGCGACCTTGGAAACTTTTCGTTGCTATCAATTGAGTTGTCTGGTTCACTCAACCTCCAAGTGACTCTAAAACTCTCTTCCTCTCTCAACACCTATGTTCTCTCAGCCTCTCAGCACATATCTTGAGCTCTCTGTCAAGCGCCCCCTGTTAATCATTCTCTTTGTGTTTTTGTGAGGAATCGTCCAACTCTGCGGCTCGCCTAGTCTTTCGTCTGTCTCTCATCATGACGAATCATTCCCTTATGACCCTTTAGCTCTTCGACTGGCCCTTTGGCTCACCGGATCTATGGCTCTGCGTCTTGCCCTCTGGTGCTCTGGCTTTGTGCCTCTACATCTAGCCATCTAGCTCTATGGCTCTATGGTTCTTTGTGTGTAATGCATTCTTGCATCATTGTTAGAAATTCCCGCTTACAATATGGAAAGGAGAATGGGATAGTTACAAAGGAAATACATGGGTAGCCTCTTTCTAGGACAAAATCCATAGAAAAACCATATTTCCAATACACAGAGAATATACACTGGAATACAATATCGAGCACAAAATCTGGACTTGAAAATCTATGAAATCATTCTCATCATCCCTGTCAGGTCCACCTTTGGTCGTAATATCGTAATCACATCATTGCATGGCCAAAACCCAAATACAGGGGAATACATTGAAATCCGAAATTCATAGATTTCAAAACTTATGGAATCGGGTCTATAAACCCATCAAGTTTGGCCCTTATCGGTATATCACTATCGCAATCGCATCGAACGTGGCATCGGGGATCACCAATCGTTGATTTCTGGTTAAATTTGGACCGTTCATTCCTTTCCCGATCTGACAACTGATATCACATGTCACATATCGCTATCGCATTAGCCTTTTGTATAAGGGATCACCGATCGTAGATCATTGATGTAGACATATCGCTATCAGCCCCATCGCATATTGAAATCCACATATCACATTTGTAGCATCCCGCGGGTCTGTGCCGACCAATATATATGTCGATGATCTGATCATCGCAATCCCTTCATCGGCTCGCCCGAGTTCCGATATCGAATGGCAGCCTACCTCCGATGCGATATATCGAAGATCATTGATTGGGTGTTCGTCAAGCCCTTGGTCTCAGTCTGCCCTTGTTACATTTCTGGTGCGATTTCCCTTATAAGGCCTTTTATGCCATTTTTAGAATAAATGCCTCATTTTTCAAAAGACCAAGGCAATCTTCCTTTTGTGATAACTTCATCATCTGAAGTCCATTTTAGCCCATTCAAATTGCAGTAGATTCATAATGAAAAGTTCAAGCCAATGAGTCTATTTCCAAGAGAATACCTTGACTTCCATTTTCCTCTATGAGGAACACTTTAGACTTAGAAGTCTATCGAAGATCCATTTTGGATCAATCGATCCCAAAATTCTCGCTCTTACTAGCAGAATTCCAGGCCAACTCCCAGTTCAGTTGATAGTAGGAGCCAAGATCCTAAGAGGGGTTGTTGGACTTGTTGAGATCCTCACTACAAGAGGTATTTCCCTCAAAATACTTGTAATACAAACTCATCTAAGAGAGAAACTATGATGGGGGATCTGGGGAAACCTCATCACATCCATGCAGTGGTGAAAAATCGTCAAGTCGAACACCAATCCACTACGTTGAAAAACTTAGGTAATATTGATAGTATGAGTTTTGTCATTTTAGTATACATAGGAGTTACTAATTCTTTTATTTCTCTAAATGCATTATCAAGGATTAAACATAAAGAAATTTCACAATATGAATTTAGACATGTAGAAATGGCAAGTGGTATGAAAAGAAATGTAGGAAGGATGTTAAAGGATTGTGAGGTCGACTTGGGTGTATTTAAGACCAAGGTATCCTTTTAATCTACGATAATAGGAGTCCATGACATAGTTATAGGAATGGATTGGTTGGAATGACATGAGGCACTCCTAGACTATAAAGACAAGGTTCTACATTTCACAGACAATAGCGGCCAAAGAAAATAATTGAGGTGAAAGATCTGAGGGTTGCCCCTTAGGTTCATCTCCTAGATGCAACTAATGAAATTTAAGTGAAAAGGATGTCAAAAGGTCTCGGTGGTAGCTCTAAATGATAAGGGTGATTATGAAAACCTTGATAAAAATCCAATTCTTGGTGAATTTAAGGATGTATTTCTTGAGGAACTACCTGGGCTACCCCAAAAAAGGAAAATTGATTTCACCATCGACCTTAAACAAGCCACTGAGCCTATTGCAAAGGCACCCTATCGTATGTTAGCTCCAAAGCTAAAGGATTTGCAAATCTAATTAAAGGAATTGTTGGACTCTAGGTTCATATGACCTAACATATCTCTGTGGGGAGCCCCTATGATTTTTGTTAAGAAGAATGATGGGTCTTGGTGACTGTGCACTGACTACCGTAAGTTGAACAAGGTGACAATAAAAAATCAATAGGCTCTGCCAAGGATAGATGAGTTGTTTTATCAAATGAGGGGAAATTTGTGTTTTGAAAGATAGATATTAGGTCGGGATATCATCAGTTGAGAATCAAGGAAGAAGATATCTCGAGGACAGCCTTTAAGACAATACTTGGGCATTATGAATTTATAGTACCTTTTGGACTTTCAAATTCCTTGGTTATTTTCATGATTTTGATGAATGGAATATTTCGGGATTACTTAGACAAGTTTTTACAAGTCTTTATCGATGAAATTTTTATCAACTAAAAGACCCCAGAAGAGCATGAAGAACACTTGAGGATAGTTCTACAATGTCTTGGAGAAAACCAATTATACAAGAAGTTGTCAAAGTGTTCCTTTTACCAAACCAAGATTCATCATCTTGGGCACATTATCTCTAGGGATGGTGTTGCGGTAGACCCAAGAAAGATTGACGCCATCATGGAATGGCTAACACCAACCAATGTTCTTGAAATATGAAGTTTCATGGGCATGGCAGGGTATTATCATAGGTTTTTCGAAGGGTTTTCAAAGATAATAAGCCCCATTACTGATCTCCAAAGAAAGAAAAATAAATTCATTTGGACTAAAAAATGCGAAGAGGTATTCCAAAGGTTAAAGGTGTTATTAATGACAACACCATTTTTGAAGGCGTTGGATATGGAACAAGAATTTTTGGTTTGCACTATTGCCTGAAAGGAAGGGTTGGGTTGTGTATTGATGCAATAGGGAAGAGTAATAGCTTATGCATCAAGGAAAGTTAGAACCCATGAAGATAACTATGCAAACCATGATCTAGAAATGGTAGCAATTGTTTATGCACTAAAGATTTTGAGGCACTATCTTCTAGGAAGGACGTTTGATCTTAGGATTGACCATTGTGGGCTACAACACATATTCGCTCAAGACCATATAGTAAATAAAGGCTTCTCTTGTGCTACGTAATTGAACTGTGCTCTACTATAGGTTTCCCCATAAAAGAGGCAAGTGAATAGTATTTATGCAGATATTAATAAATTATATCTATTATTAGAAAATCATCATGCTCTTTTCTGTGGTATATCTGGAATATTTCACACTTATAGTATTTTATTCCATTCAAACACACTACAAGTAATCAAATGAGGTATAAAATAAAATCATCTTTAGTACTAGCCAATATGTTTCATCTATACAAAACCAAAGTCAATATCTAAGTGACCCTTTCCATACACCATGTTACACATTCCAATCCATACCTCAAATGGAATATCCTTAGTTGAATAATCCTCCACAAGGATGAATATATAAAAAGAATCATAAATAAGCATTTCTCCCCCCCCCCCCCCACTCCACCCCCTTCAACATAATAATTCTTCAATAACTATTGCACCTTAGCCTCAAAAAAAAAAAATGGATGGGACAATAGGGACATGAAATGGATCCATGCATGATTTTTTACCCACTATATCTATTTCTAGGAATATCTATTCCCCTACCCTTATTCAAATAATTTTTCCACAAGTGTTGTATCTTAGCCTTCCATGAAAGAAAATTTACTCACAATGAAAATCTAGTAAATATTTAAATGAAATTAGATAATCATCCACATAAGAATCAAAGGAAATAATATTATTTTTAACCACCTAGAAAGCTAAGTTATCCTTTTATGTTGTAGTGAAATTTAAATGGACTCTACATGTTTCATAATTAGAAAATAAAATATAGCATGCTACTTGGCTAAACTTAAAAAAATTAAAATATGGAAAATTTTACAAATCAAATAATCCACATGGCTCTCTCGTAGATGGCTACACAAATATCATAGGTGAATAAGGCAAGGTCCACATGTCATGCATTTCTATTCCATTAAGAGCCACATTAATCCTACGGATTAGTGGTTTGAAGTTGTAAGTATGTTATTTTGATCACCTATTAAGGAGAATACGTGAGAGGAAAATTTCTAAGTAGCAAAGGAGTGGGAATTTTTGTGTGCCTAGATCAATGGAGTTGTTAATCCATTGTTTTGTATTCTATAATGAGGTTAGGAAAGAGAAGTTTGTTGTAGTCATAGGATACAATATTTTAGAACAACATATGTTGGAAGTAGTGCATTAACAGAGTAAACTTAAAAAAGATAAAATAAATAGACAAGCAAGTGAAGAAGAAGAAATAATAAAAAAGAAGACAAGCAATAGCAAGTGAAAGTAGAGCTATACTCATTTCATTCACAAAGACATGGTTATGGCATTTAAGAGACACATTGAGGATGAAGGTAGGATGATCATCATTATACCACCCTCCTTGCAATGGTGACTTTGTGTCTCTTGAATCTTATCTACTATCTAAATAATAAGTGAGTCATACTTATTCAATGGAAGAATCTAAACTCGGGTAAAATATATGCTCACACAAGATGGATATTTAAATTATATGGAGCTCTAGAAATTCTTGGAAAATATTACTTCGTTATTCTCCTCTTTTTCAAATTTTATCCCCTCAATTGTACAAAATGGCTAATTAGTTACTAAAAAAATGATTAAAATTTACATATAAACGACAATTTTTTGTCAATGACCATCAGTGGCTAATTTATAGTATTTTATAACGTGACCAACTTTTAGTGTTATTTAGCTTAATCATTAATGGTTTGTCTCAATTTTATCTTCTAAAAGTTTATTCAGTCATAAATTTGGTCATTAATTTAGTTATTGATTTAGTTGCTAATTTCCATAATTGATGGCAAAATACACAACAAAATATACTACAACATGATCACGTGAGAATACTAATTGATGACCAAAGAAATATAATCAAAATGTTGGTCTCATTATAAGATACTATAAATTAGCTACTAACAGTCAAATATATGCAAATTTTAGTCATTGTTTGAAACAAATTAATGACCAAAGGAATATGACTAAATCTTGATCATGCTATAATATATTGTAAATTAGATACTAATAGTCATATATATAAAAAATTATTCGTCATTTCTAATCATAAGTCAATCATTCATAGTTGTCGTTTATATTTTCTTAGTCATTTCATATTCATTCTATAAACAACTAATTTAGTAGTTTATATTAATTTCATTTACTTTGATTAATATTCATTAATAAATTTAGTCATTGTATATTCATTTCATTTATGCTCATCATTAATCAATATAAACTACTAATTTAGTAGTTTTATATTGATTTTATCCGTTCATTATTAATCAACATAAAATATTTAATATGATTTTGCGACTAAATTTAAAAAATGCCATACAATGTGCATGTTCATTTAATATGAAAACACAAAATTACATATGTCAATTACAACAATACATACTATCAAGTGAAACTATAAATAATTTCAAACACATAAATTATATGATATGAGACTTCACATATTAAAATATGAGTTTCCAACTAAATATTTGTTGGACTACAATTTACAAATGAAATATTGTTTCATCACCTCAAAACATTATCATTGTTTTCCCAAGGAATTGTAGGTAAATTAAATAACTCTAAATAATTGACCATAATTTTGTACATATGTGTCTCTATTGAAGGATATTGGATTTAAGAGTATCACTAGACTGGTTATCTTCTCTCTCTCTAATCTGAAAATCACCCTATGAGTGATCTCAGTTAAAGATTTATTGAATGAATGTATTACAAACTCATATACTGGTGTGTGTCTATGTTATTTTAGGCAATGGATCGATCAGATTGAAAAATACATAGACACTAGGAAATGGAAAACATCAGAGAAACATAGTAAGAAAATACAAGAACACACCAAATTAATAAGGAGTTCACCCTATCCTCGAGGGGTATGTCTCCAGTCCAACTTTCAATGGTGGCCTTCTTTTATTATGTCTTAAAGTAGAGAATTACAATGAAGGAGCTGAATATGAGTCTCCTGAAATAGAATTCGCTTAGTAGGGTGGTTCTTGGATTCCCCAAGCCACTAGAGTGCACAGACTCTTTTCCTTACCAGCTCTTAACCTTTCTACTATTTATTGGAAGGAGTCCAATGTGGTGCTAAATCCTCATAGATCCACTCAAGGATGGCTTGAACCACTCAAGATCTCTCACGCTTGATGCTGCCTGTGGTCACACGACCCTCTGTCTTTCTGCTTTTTGCTTCATTGTCTCTTCTTTTCTCTGTCATTGTATTCTTCTCTCTGATTCTTCCTCTCGCCGTCCTCTCTTGGTGTGTTTTCTGTTCCCTGTTCATGGCTTTAAAGTCAGTCAATCTCATGACTATTCGATTCCTCTTCTTCCTCTCTCAGGTCACCTGCTATTGCTTTCTTGGAATTCCCTATCTCCGTGTCATCATCAATGGCTCGGAGGGAGTGGCTGCTTATCCTCTTGCAAATTGCTCTAGCTTTACTTTGTTAGTTCAGTTCTTCGGTTACATCCGGAAATGACTCATCTGCCACTTCAGTAGGAAAATCAAACCTCAAATCTCTATGGATCTTGGCTTATTCCCCTGTCAAATCTAGTTCCTTCATTGGGCATGTTCTTAGCCATTAGATCTGGAGCCCCCAGATCCGACGCCATTCGCTCATTTTGCGCGGTTGACTTTCTCGACTGTTAGCGTGTGATGAGTAGCAACTTTCCCTCTCCTCTGCTTGCCATGCATCAGGAACTGAGTGGAATTGCTCATTTTTCTCCAAATCTACTTACCGCCCAAGGGTGCCCTTGATAAATACTGTCGGTTTTTGGAGCGCAGGTCGTGCCTTTAGCCTTTTGCACTTTTCCCATGGTTTTCCCGACTTCCATGTGACCGAGCACTTAGGGCCTTTCCATTTCAAGGGGTCTTGACTAGCGATGCACTAATTGTGCATCAGAAAGTACCTCCTTTTCCTGATCCAGGCTTCCCAAGTGCTAGTTTCGCCTCCTGCACAGTCTGCATGGGCCTTGGTTAGCCCGCTTTGACCGAGGTCCTTGTCATTCCTCGCTAGCTGCCAACTGCCACTGCTTAGAGGTTTTTGTGATCACTCTATGATATTGAATTCGAGGTTTGTCCTGATTTGATACAGTCATGGTACTTTGAATATTCTTTATGGATCTAATTCGGATCATGGCCTTCCCATTGAAAAAACTTTTGGACCACCAAAAGTTGGTTTTCAAGCATCAACTAAGTGAGGGTATTGTTGTCTCACTTGTCCAATCTCAATCCACTTTGCACTACTTGGCTTTGAACCCTTGAGCCCTACTCTGAGGTACTCAACAACTCCTCTGAACATCATCCTCACCTTCTTGTCCAGAACTATGTCTTCCTACAATTCATTAAGATATTTAGGTAGCAGGTCATCAATAGAAGGAAATTGACTCTACTCTTTGGGATCTTCAATTAGAGAGGATTCAAAAAATATCAATCAATCTGCATTTACAGCTGAGTAGATGTGTATGTAAGCTGGTAGATCAAGGCAAAAATCATTTTCACCAATATTCTGATGTATTTTGAAAGGTCCATACCTGATGGGCTTTAGCTTTTTACCTTCACTTTTGCATCTTGTCCTTACTGATATACAGCCAGACTTGGACACCAACTTGGAAACTATGCTCCATGTGATGCTTGTCATGCCTAGCCTTGTATTTTGCTTGACTCTTTTCCAGCTGTTCATGTACTACCTAGTGGATCTCCTAGATTTGTTCAATGAACCCAGTTTCCTTGTCCACATCACTGTGTCCCTCAACTGTGGTATCTTTACCAAAGAATAAATCCAAAGGAGACCTTGAGGTGAAACCAAAACAGGTCTGAAAAGGAGATCTCTGTGTGGAAGAATTTTTTGCACTATTGTGAGCATGTTGCACTTAACACAAATGTTCATCCCAAGGTTGGGGATGTTTTTTGCAATATCCTTTGAGTAAATGGATCACTGTCCTGTTAACTACTTCTGTATGACCATCAGTTTGTGGATGAAAAGTTGTTCTTTTGTTCAGTTTTGTGTCCATCAGTTCCCACATAATCGACCAAAACTTCCCCACAAATCAGGTGTCTTGATCAGATACAATGGAAGTGGGTAATCCAAAATGAACCCATACATGTTCAAAGAATAGTTTTGCAGTTTGTTCAGCTGTAATCTATTTATTACAAGGTATCAAAATACACATTTTGTTGAAGCTATCCACAACAACATATAGATAATCATGACCTTTCCTAGATTTAGGCAGTCCTCCAACAAAATCCATCGAAACACTTTCGCAAGGGTGAGAAGGTAATGGTAATGGAGTGTACAAGCATAGTTTTCTATTGTTGGGCTTTCTTTTGGCACACATAGTACACCATCTTACATATCTAGAAACTGTTACATTCATTTTTGGCCAATAACAAAATATTTACAGCTGCACAACTGTTTTACGTACCCCAAAGTGACCTGATATCAGAGAAGTGTGTGCTTCTCTAATTATATTTACTCTCTCATTTTTTGGAACACAGAGTTTCCCACAATGTTATAAGAGTAGGTCCTTTACATGATAATCCAATTCTTCTACTCTTTTTCCCTGTCTTAAAGTTGCATATACATCTTTGAAATCTATATCTTGGGCATATTGTTTAATGTAACTCTCATGTAACACAGAATTATTCTTAAGTATAGTAGATGCATTTATAATGGGTATAGAGAACATGTCTGCAACTTTATTGTGTATGCCCTTTTTATATTTGATGACTAAATGAAATTGTTGTCGAAAACCCATCTATCTATAGTGTCTTGATTGCTGCAACTTAGTTTGGGAGTGTAGATATTAAAGTGGTTGTTGATCAGTATGTATTACTGTCTCTTTCCCCATTAAGTAATGTTTCCATTTTTTCACACTCTGAATTAATGCATACAATTCTTTATCATATGTAGGATAGTTAACTACTACAGGATTAAAAGTCTCAAAATGATAACATATGGGTTTACCATGCTATGTCAACATTGCTCCCATGGCATAGTCACTAGCATCCGTTTGGATCTCAAATGGTCTTTGCAGATCAGTCAGTGCTAATATAGGTGTTGTACTAATCTTTTCTTTCAAGGTGTTGAAGGCTTTTTTATGTTTGCCTCCCAACTGAAACACCTTGTTCAATCTGGTTAAAGCATGTAAGGGAGTTGCAATTGAGGAAAAGTTAGAAATGAACTTCCTCCAATACTGTGCTACCCCTAAGAAGCTTCTCACCTTTGTAGCAGACCTAGGTTTAGGCATTCACAATGACCACCACTTTAGAGGGATCTATCTTCAATTCACCACCCCCTATTATATGACCCAAATAATTTAAAGATGTTTTCCCAAATTCATATTTTGAGAGTTTAACATGACGTGTTTTTCTTTTCAAAACATCTAGTGTCTATTTAACATGTTTTAAGTGTTCTTCCCATGTTTGACTAAAAATCAGAATGTCATACAGATACACAATAACAAAATCATCAAGAAAAGGTTTGAGTACATCATTCATTAATCTCATGAAAGTGGCAGGAGCATTAGTTAAGCCAAAAGGCATAACCAGCCACTCATACAATCCCTGCTTTGTTTTGAAAGTAGTCTTCCATGCATCTTTTTCTGCAACTCTGACCTGATGGTATCCACTGTGAAAGTATAGCTTGGTGAAATAAACAACTTCCTTCAATTGATCTAAAAGATCATCTATGCGAGGAAGGGGATAACAATTTTTTATTGTTATCTTATTCAGTGCTCGGTGGTCAATGCACATTCTCCACAAGCCATCTTTCTTTCTCACAAAAAGGATTGGTGACCCACATGGTGATGTGCTAGGCCTGATGAGCCCCTTCTCGAGCAACTCCCGCACCTGCTTCTTGATTTCAACATTCTCTAAAGCAGACAACCTCTACATTCCAATGTTAGGCAATGGAGCATCTTGCTGCAAAATAATATCATGTACTATTTCCTTTTTGGGTGGCAGACCTTTAGGTTCTTGAAACAAGATATCATACTCTAAAACAACGTTTTCTAGATCAGCTTCTTGTTTAGCATTACAACCCTCAAATACATGGGTTTTATCAGGTTTATTTTCCTTTACAACCATTAGTAAGCATTGTTTGCATGAATTTATCATTATTTTCATCTACCCTGAGTTTATGAGAGTATAATTATTCTTGAGCTTATGAGTTCTTACAAAGTATTTGATTCCATATTTAACAAGTAGATACTTATTCTTAGCTCTATAGAAAATAGCTTTTCTATCATACAAGTAAGGACTTCCTAAAACAATTCCACATATATCCAAAGGAATTATGTCTAACTCAACCTCATCTACAAATGCTGACGCAAAAGAAAACTTGAGTCTGCATTGTCTAGTAACTTGTAGTTGTGCTTTATCATTCAACCATCCCAATGGATATGGTTTCTTGTGAGGTGTAGTTGACAATCCCAATTTCTTTACAATTGATTCAGAAATTAAATTTACTTGTGAGCCATTATCAAACAAAGTATCAATCTTTTGATGTTTGGAAATAAATCGAAGATGGAAAATCTCATGTCTTTTTCTCTCGTTTTCTTCATCAATAATAGATTGTGCAAAATTACTAGTATATGCTTTAGAATTCTTACCTTTTATAGCTATGGCTGCAATGGTTGTTTCATCTCCCGTGTCAGACCCCAAATATTTCTGAATAGCTGCAACAATTTTCTTCTTCTTGCCCTCGAATTTCTTAGGTCTCAGCTCTGGATGTAGAATCCAACAATGCTCATCATCACGCCCATCCTTTTTATAGTGAGTGCATGAAGCCTTGCTTTTTTGTGCAGTGTTAGCCTTCCTTTCTTTCCAATTCTACTTTATTTTCTCCTTACTCTTGCTTGCAGTGGGTTGGGATGGTTCCCCAACATCTGGATTTCCATTCTTTCCTCTAGCTTCCAGATGAGTAGCTTGTACAGATACCTCATATATATTAATGGGATTGAACATGAGGATGGTATGCCTCATGTAGCTGTGTAGACCACAATGTACCTCAACAGAGTCTCTAGTGAGTCTAATGAGATTCCTAGAGTCAATGCTCTCTTTCTAAATTTTTGACTGTACCCTTTCACACTTTGCCCTTTCAACTGTCGAAGATTTTGCCAATCATCATGGCTTGTTGGATGTAGACCAATGGATAGAACTGATTTTTGATTGCAAAAACAAATTTACTCCAGACAAAGATAGTCTTACCATGTCTTTTTAGGTCAGCTTGGGTTCTACCTTCCCACCAAACCAAGGAAGTGCCTCCTAGGCATAGGCTTGTGAGTTGAATCTTGCTCTTGTCTAAGTCGATGTTCTATACTTTGCAATACACATCAATCTTTATAATCCAATTGTCTACCATGGACTTTATGGCTAGCAAACTTTCTATGAATTGGGGGTCTGGACGCATAGGAATTTCCTTTGATATTGTCTTCTGAGGATAGACTCTCCCAATTCTAGGATTAGTTTCGACCAACTCCCCTTCTCCTAATTTGAGCTTTGATCTAGTGAGTATTCACAGCTAAACCAACACAAGCTTGTCTAACCTTAACTTCCTAAAGCTCTGATACCACTTGATCTGAAAATCACCCTGTGAGTGATCTCAATTAAAGATTTATTGAATGATGGTCTAACAGACTCATGTGCTGGTGTGTGTCTATGTTATTTTAGGCAACGGATCGTTCAAATTTCAAAATACATAGACACTAGGAAATGGAAAAAAGCAGAGAAACACAGTAAGCAAAAACAAGAACACCAAAAATTAATAAGGAGTTCACCATCCCTCCAGGACTACACCTCCAATCTAGCTTTTAGTGGCGGCCTTCTTTTATTGTGTCTTAAGGCAGAGAATTACAATGAAGGAGATCAATATGAGTCTCCTGAAACAAAATTCGCTTGGTAGGGTGGTTCTTGGATTCCCCAAGCCACTAGAGTGCACAGATTCTTTTCCTTCCTAGCTCCTAATCTTTCTGGTCTTTAATGGAAGGAGCTCAATGTGGTGCTCAGTCTTGACAGATCCTCTCAAGGATGGCTTGATCCTCTCAAGCTCTCTGGCGCTTGACACTGCCTACAGTTAGCTCGGCCATCTATCTTTTTGCTTTTTGCTTCATTGTCTCTGCTTTTCTCTGTCATTATCTTCTTCTCTCCAATTCTTCCTCTCAACATCCTCTCTTGGTGGGTTTTCTTTTCTTTTTTCATGGCTTTAAAGTCGGTCGATCTCATTATTATTTGATTCCTCTTCTTCCTTCATCGGGTCGCCTGCTGCTGCTCGCTTGGAATTCCCTGTCTCTATGTCATCATCATCAGCTCACAAGGAGTGGGAACTTGTCCTCTTGCGAACTACGCCATCTTTTCCTCGTCAGTTTAGTTCTTCGATTACATCAGGAAATGACTCATCCACCACCTTAGCGGGCTAATCGGACCTCAAATCTTTATGGATATTGGCTTATTCCCCTGTCAAATCTGGTTCTTTCATTGGGTGCGTTCTCAGCCATTAGATCTGGAGCCTCCAGATCCAATGCCATTCGATCATTTCACACAGTTGACGTGCTCGACCGTTAATGTGAGATGAGCAACAGTTTTATCTCTCCTCTGCTTGCCACACATCGGGCGCTGAGTGGAATCACTCGTTTTTCTCTAAATCTTCTTACTGCCCAAGGGTGCCCCCGATAACTACCACAGGTTTTGGAGTGCGGGTCCCACCTTGAGCCTTTTGTGCTTTTTCCCATAGTTTTCCCGGTTTCCATGTGACCAAGCGCTCGAGACCTTTCCATTTCGAGGGGTTTTTCCTAGCGATGTGAAATTCATGCATTAGAAACTACATCCTTTTCCCAATATAGTCTTCCCAGGTGCTAGTTTCACCTTCTGCACAGTCTTCATGGGCCTCAGTCAGCGTGCTTTGAGCGAGGTCCTCGCCATTCCATGCTGGCTGCCAACTGCCACTGTTTGGAGGTTTTTCTGATTTCTCTATGCTCTTGAATTCGATGTTTGTCATGATATGATACATTAATGGTACTTTGATTATTCTTTATGGATCTAATTTGGATCACTCTCTTTCTGCATTTGTCGCTCTAGGGTTATTGTTCTCATGTTTCTTCAATTTATTCTTCCAACAATCAATACTAAGTTACTGTTCTGAAAATGAAATAAGATATAATGAAGAGTGTAAGATATCAAATACAATGAACACTAGAATATAAACTAAACTCTACTATAAAATATTATCCAACATATACCTCAACATTAACAATGTCAATGTCATTTTTCTGCAAAAAAAAAAGAAACTTAAAAAAGTTTTCTTGAGTTGGGAGATAGTTTCCACTATGTGTCTATATGACCTTTATAAACAAAGAAAATAAAATTTCACCATAGAAATTAACACCTTTGGAACTTGGTATTCAATATTCAGGGAAATTTTAGGCATAATCATGCCAATTAAGTTACATACTAAAATCTCGAGTTGTTGGTAAGTTGTTAAAACAAATGGAAAGAAAATAAAAACATAGAATAAATAATCTATGACAAATGCTATAAAATTGCATCATAGAAGAAAAAAATTCTCCTATGGTTACCCATAAATGTGAATGGGTTACATTCCCTAATATGCCATGACCCTTAGGGCCCATAGGAAGTAAATCTCTTTCTAACATAATGATTGATTGGTTGCAACTTGTCCTTGCCTCTCCTTTGTGAGTCGAAGAGATAAATATAAGTCCATCCTTAAGTAGTAGTACTCCATAATATTTTTTTTGTATGTTATCTCCACATACCCACCAAAAATGTGAGACATACCGAACAAATGGAATTTTTAATTGTTCTAAAACTATGTGATTGGAAACCCCTTCAATGTATCTAACCAAATGTACCCACTTGCTAATGCCTTGATCATCACTACTTGATTCCCCCCATAAGTAGCTATATGGATGATGAAATTTTCAACATACGAATACTCATTAGAAATTCTTACCAAATTACTTCTCAATAAAGTTGGGCATTGTCACCAAATAGCACCAATTGTTAGAATCCCAGATTTCACTAAAAAATATCAAGTGTATCATACTAATTAGGGTATATGTAGTGCTACTCAAGACATTTCCAACTTCCACCATAATAATTATCCTTTAACTTTAGGGACTAGTTCTTTTCGAGCCCTTGTGTTATTCCCTAAGTTGTTGCTTTAGATATGTTAATGAAGCTGAGACACCAAATATAGATCATGCAAGAGGGTGATTTGTAATATAAATTCTTTAAATTTGGTGGTTTTTCAAGGTTGGTACCTTCATTTTAAGGTTATCCAACCTATGTTTCCATAAAGAGACATTGAGTAAAAATGCAAAAATTAGACAGGGTAACCTCGCATAAGAGATTCAGCTTATCAATTAATATGAAATAGATAACTAAATTGTTTCTATATAAAAAATATTGGAAATAATAAAGCTCTCAGAGGATCAATGATCATTATTGCGACATGTATGGTAAATAATCAAGCCTATCACATTTCAAATTTTAGAACACATAGTATTTCTAATTACAACAATCAATATTTTCCATCTTTACATAAAATATTTTATTAAATTTTTAAAATGCATTCATGTTGACTATGAGAATATATTAATAATCATGTTCACACAAACCCTTGAGGATCATGATTGGAAATAGTTTGGGGAATATTTTCAAATAAATGGGATAACCTCTTTTATTAACTTCATAAAAAAACTTAGATTATTGGGATCCATCATACTACTAATAAGGAAGGAATATGCTGAAGATTTTCCTATGGTTAGTGTTATGGTGAAGTATTTCTTATCATAGAAAAACTTGAGTGATCAAAAATCCAAGTGGGTGAACAAATTACATGGTTTTGGCTTTGAAATTCAATAAATGGAGTAAAAAATGTGGTTGTAGATTGTTTATCCCACCATCCAGAACTAGAAGTATAGCTACAATGGAACCAAGGTGGGAAGAACAACAATTGGTTGAACATGCCAAAGATGAGAAGGTTGTTTCTATGCTACAAGACCCTGAAACGACAGAAAAAGATGACAACACATATGCTAACTCAACCAATTTTTTATTTATAAAAATAGTATTTATCTTGTGCCAATTTCGAAATTTAAAGGTTGGGATTTTATAGAATTCCATTCCTCACCTACTGTTAGTCATGTTTCCTTCTTTAAGACCTATTACAACATAAGGGGTAAATTATTTTGGAAGGAGATTAAAGAAATCATGAAGAATTTTCTTATTTCAACTGAAAACTATCAAAGGAATAAATCAGTATACATGAAAAGTAACTCATCTACTAATGATATAAATATTGATTTTTTGGTTCGTCTTTTTTACCAGTTTCAGTCTGGCTTTGACTCATTCCCTGTACAGATGACTTCCAGGTTCAGTCATTAGTTTGCTTCTAATAACATTGAATGTGATGGTATAGTAGATGAGGTGTTCTACTTCTTTCTCATCCTCTTTTCCACATTTCCTATTATGTTGTGTCCTATACTTTTCTCGTATGGAATAATTATTCCTTCTCATCCTCGTATGATGTTTTCATCTTCTTTGCATGTTCGAGACCTAAATTTTGGGAACCTGGGTTTTGCATGAATTGATAATTTTGAATCTCTTTCTTACATGACCTAAATTCGTCAACTTTTGATGTTTACATAGGAGAATCTAAGTCACTTTGTTAAAATACAAGTCTGAGTTTAACAGCCTTGAAATTCAGAAAAATTGGTAATGAAAATTTTGGTAATGAAATCCAATATTAAGCTCAACATGCTATAAAATTTGAAAATAATAAAATACAATACATTCATTACATAACATTGCTTGGTCTAAGAGCAATCGAGACTATAGTATGGAATGATTAGTTGTATTGAGACTAGAGTGCAAAAGGAATGATACATAGTGTTGCATGGGAGGAAATATACCTAGAAGGCACAATATTGCTATGTAGTTGGAAGACTCAATTAGGGTTAGAACGTTTTTCTTAAAACTCGATAGAAACAAATTCAAATTGAATTTTAATGAGGTTGGATGAATAAAGTAAGATCTAATCAAGAATTTGTTCATATTTGAAGTCAGCTTTAAATTTTCCTTGAAATTTTTTGAATTATAATGAAAATTTTCAGCTTGGCTTGATGTTTGGTGAATCTCAAATATCAACCTTGGAAGTCATTGAACCTAGTGACTATGGGAAGAATAGTTTAAAATAGGATTTCTTGAAATTGAGTTAAGTTTCATGACATGTTTCTACTTTTCATAAAATCTTAGGAGGAATTTGTTGTTGTTGTTACTATGATATTTTGAGTGAATTCAAGGTTCATAACAAGCACTCACAATGCCCTATCCCACAACAGAATAGAAAACACGACACCTATACATGCTTTGCAACTCTTTTGGGTGCATAAACATAACCACATAGCCTACTCATAAATTAAATTTATAGTAATTAAAAGAAAACATGTAAATTCATAAAATTACTTGGTTAAATAATTCATCCTACGAAAAATTTCCAAGAGACATGTCAAAGCTTCTGTAGTACTTGAGACGAGATATCTAGTTCCTCTCAAGAACTATCCGATTTAAAATACACCAGTGGGATAATGAAACCAAAATACTTGGATAATCGACGGTCAAGATGTGATCACAAATTACAATCGTAGGAGTTAAGGGCCGGCGAATATGATGTTCCGACATCCGAAATGTCAATATGCAACATAGCGATACGTTGATAGCTGATAAGCGGAGATCAGAGCTCAGATTGATCGCTGACCAGAGATCGGGAAGCACTGTAGAATGGAAAACGAAAGTGCAAACCCGACGATAATTATGAATGCGAGTGTATAGCTTTTGAGTTCCGTCCTATGTGTTTGTAGTGGGTTCTCCCATTATTTCCTATGTATTTTCTTTAATGTGGTGAGGTCCCAGTTTTAAGAAAAATCCTGATAGTTAAATGGTCCGGGGTTTTAAGGAAAAGAGCAATTACACACTTCCAATAATGAAATGGGCTCGTAACTCATAGGCCTGAGGATCAAATTTTTAAATGAAAAGAGAAATTCGCTATACCCAAATATCTCCTTTCATCAGACTTCTAGGTTTTAGTGCAAAGGGTTTGAGGACCAAATTCGATAAAAAAATCCTTTTAACATAAATTGGAGTGGGGAAAATTCTTTTAGTCATGATTTATTCTATGTGTAGGCATGTTGAGCTTCCATTTGATGTTTCTTGACTTCTTCCAAAGGATTTATATCTCATGGAGGTATTATTGGTGATTATTGGTATTTTTTTCATTTTCTACAGTCATGGTGCATAGAAGCGCAGCGAGATCATGCTGCACTTCTTATAGGGACCTCCAAGTGATGGATTCTTTGCATGGTTAGATAGTTCTTGGCAAGTACATTGCATATGTGGACCCTTTTTTTCCACCTCAACCTCTAAAACTTAAGAAAAAGTCAAAACATGGGTCAAAAGACATGGTTCTACCTCCTTTTTCAGCCCCTTAGAGAAGTTTTTTAGCATGTTTGGAGGTTCAGGCACCTAGTTGGTCTAAAATTGATCTAAGACAAACAATTAAGGTATTACAGACTCATGTGCATGGATCTTCCTATGTTACTTTATGCAACGGATCAATAATATTGTGAAGTACATAGGAAATGAAGTGGTTAAAGAAAGCATAACAGGCAAACATGTAAACACAACAACTTCAATAAGAAGTTCACCCAATACTCCTCGGCCACCTTTTCTGGTCCAACCTTCAGTGGTGGCCACTCTATTATGTTTTCAAAGCAAAGTTTTTTTTACAACAGTGAGCTCAATTTGAGTCTCACACATCAGATATAAATTAGCAAGACTGTACTTGGATCCCCCAAGTCTGTGGAGTACACAGACTCTCCTTTGCTAGAACTCGACCTCTATTGGTCATAGTAGTATGAGCCCAAATTGAGACTCATACATGACAGACATATATAGAGGAGTTCGCTTGAACTTCTCAAGCCTTATCTGGAGTGCACAAACTCTCTGACTCTCTTTGGCTCTATCTTAACTCTAGCTCGATGCTACCTTTGCTTCCGCAGGTCAGCTCAGCTTCACTCTTTGCTCTTTTCTCTTAGCTTTCTTAAGTTTCTCTCTTACTGCTTTTCTGCTTCACTTACCACTTCTCTTTTTGTTAATTCATGGCTTTAAAGCCAATATGCTTTCTAACTGTTCATATTTGCTTCCCAACTTTCCAGTTCCCCTGCCTCTGTCTATCTGAATCCCTCTGTTCTGCATAATCATCATTGTATAACGCCTCACAAGGAGGTGGCCACCTATTTCATGACGAATTGAGTGTCAGTTCTCTTGGACATGGTCGTTTATTCTGTTACTCCAAGAATGCCCGTGAAACATGACCTTCTGCGAATGCATGGTCTACATCGGACTTCAAATCCTATAAAACTTTCCCTATTACCCTTGTCAAATCCGGTCATCCATCGGATTGTGTCTCCACCGTTGATCTGGAGCCTCCAAATCCTACAACCATTGTCCATATCGGGTGGGTAAGTAACATGATGTTTACCCATCCAATGTGAGTGGTTTTCTCTCTGTTCTGCCAGACACGTGGCACCCATTATATGGCATGAGGTGATACTCGGTTGAAACTTCTTGTCACTCGAATCCCTTATGATATCTTGCCAGTTTTTGTGGGACCCCGCTTCTGATGGAATTAGTGCGATATCCATTTCATTTTATAATTATTTTGGGTCCGGGTACTCGGGGATTTTCCTTCCTTGAGGGGTTTTCCCATTGATATGCAATTAGCGCATATCAGAATCTTCCCCTGCTTCTTGAATTAACCCTTGGTTTTGCTAATTTGTGGCAACGTGCATTACCATGGGTTAACGGTCTGTACGCTTGACCGAAGGTCCTCGTTGCTCCGTGTTGATCACAAAGTGCAACTGTTATGAGGATATATCTCATAATCTTAATCTTTATAAGACTTTGAAACTTTGGCATGATTTTTAAAGAGTTCATGAAAACTTAGAAAGTGTTCTAGGATCCAATTCCAATCACTAGTAGATGTCCTAAGATTTCTCCAACATCTTTTAGATCAACATTTAGATAAGGGAAAGTCCCTTAATATTCCTATACAAGTCACACCTTGTGCTTCCAATTCACACACTGTGCTTCTAAGAAAATTCACTGTGCTTTTGCCAGAAGGTCATTTTTTTGGGTTTTTCAGTCAAACTCAAATTTCCACGGTGTAAATTTATCTTCTAGGGTTTTGGCATGATGTAATTAAATATAATTGTGCTTGTTAAGGTGAAAATAGTGTATATTCATGCTTATTAATGGTTGTGATGTTAAAGTGAATCAGTTTGGACCAAATTGGGAGTTGGTTTCTAACCTCCTTAGTCTTAGGTATGTTTGGAGATATTCTTGTAAATAGTTCGTACGATGGTGGATTCGACCCCTGAGAGCGAGAAACTTGTCTTTGGTCTATATTTAGCCTGATATAAGTGTTAGAGAGGGTTTGATGTTTGATGATCATAGCTTGGAGCTAGTGTACACTTTTTTGCAGTAATACAATAGGTAATTGTAGCTATTATCTTGGGATTGTTGTGGTATGCTTTATTGGCAGTGGTTTTCTTTGCTTATCATTAAATTGAATATATGTTTCTTCTTACTAGCATATCTATTCTTTCTTATGATCATCTCATAGGTGATTAAAAAGAATTCATAAGTTATATGCTCTGTTTTGATGAGATTATCATGCTAGTAATATATTTCTTCTGATTAGTGAATTCATGGTTACATGCTCATTCTGATCCCCTACCCTTTCATACCTACACCACAATGAGAACCCACTTCTATCATTGAGCATACCTACCTTGCCCTATTTTATCTCTACAATTGATCATTTGAAACCCTAGCCTAGTTGCTAGATCTATGAGCCTCATCTAGCAAACCCTAAAATACAATCCTAGTGAGCTTAGTGTCTAGCCTAACATATGATTTCCTCTCTAGTCACTTCATTGGCTATGAGATTCTTGAGAGAGCCCTCTCTAATTTGGTAGGGGTAGCTACTATATCCAAAGTTGGTTTGAGGTTACCTCCATCAGTCTCCTTTCTCAACCTTGGGATACTGAGGAGTGCTAGCAACTAGCTCATAAATATACATGGCTATGCATTACTGAAAGACATAAGAAAACATAGATTTGATAATATTGCTTTAGAAATGACCAACGTTCATCACAATATTTTATGCAATTTTATTTGAAGTATAACTACTAACTTGAGTGAGAAGAACTAAGGTGTCGTGCACTTGTTTCCATGATAAGTCTCACATTGTTAGATTAAAAAAAAAATACAATAATTAATTAAATTATAAATTTATTATTATTATTATTATTATTATTATTATTATTGATAAATTAAGGTACAAGTTAAACATGTATACTAAGATGTCACAATATTCTTAACCCTAGACATTCACCTCGAATTTATCATGGATATCCATAATCTACATATATGCTTTGTTATAATACCATGGACCAATACCATGGCTTGTCAATACTACATCCCTACAACCATAATTCAATTTATATGACATGTGTTTGTATGATATGGAGCAATCTACCTATTAAACATAGGTCACTACCACATCCCTAAAAACCATAATTCAATTTACATGACACTTGTTCCTATGATATGGAGCAGTCTAAATACTAGACATATGCCAATATCACATCCCCAAAAACCATAATTCAATTTATAGGACACTTGTTCCTATGATATGTAGCAGTCTAAATATTTGACATATTTTACTTTTCCGCAGAAATCACAACATATAATTTTCAATAAGATCATAAACCTAAGTCATTTCAAATACGTGTCATTTCAAATACGTTTTTGAGTGTATAATTTCAAATGAATTTTTGAGTGTATAAATGGAAATAGTGCCCTCCATTTGTGCTTATTATAATATTCACACTTAAAATTCAAAACAAATTCATATTAAATTTCAGCCAAAAATAACTAGATTAGTTGCTAGAAAAAGAACAAAAACATCTAAGGGTTAGACTACATAGAAATTATTTTTAATTAATGTGTTTAATCAAATGGAAAAAATGGTATAACTACTTTGGAGATAAATCTCAATTTTTTGTTTGAGAATACTACAAATAATTTTCTAGAATGTTCTATGGAGGTTAAATGAAAACCCTTCACCCAATAATGATTAATAATTAAACTAAAATTCCAAAAGTGCTATTCCAAATACATATGACTATAGGCTTGGAATCACTATTCCAATAGACATACTTATCTACTTAATTAAAGGTGAAAAGGTAAAGATCTTTTCACATGCTACCATTTGTTATTTAACAAGTGCTACATAGTAGCTACTCTAGACCCCTTAGGTTAAATATAGCTAAATTTAAGTAAAAATATTGAATTCAGGTTCATGTTAAGGTTTAGAAGCAATAAATATAATTTTTATTGATTCTTAAATTGAAGTATTTTGTTAATTGTAGTTATGCATTGTTTGAAAGTATGAACAACTTTGTTGTTAATTTTTTTTGTTGAAATATTAATTTAGGCATAGTCAAATAAATTAAATTGGATATAAATAAATTAAAGTATTTATTAAAATAGTAAATGTAATATATAATGTTCAATTATAAAAATTTTGTGGATTTGTTTTTAGTAAAACCCAGATTATATGAGTTTGACCAAAAAACCAAATGATATTAATAGTTTATATATTATATATTAGAAGAAGAAAGAAGAAAAAATAGATAAAAATGTGTTAATTTAAAAGGATAAAATAGACATTTCAGTCACAATTTTATTTGATAATTTCTTTCTACTAAGATGGAAACTTACTAAAATAATTAATAATTTAAATATTATAAAAGAATTTTTAATAAAACATAAAATTAATTTTAACTTTATTGATATTATCAAAAATTAAAAGATTTTCTTATCATTAAAAACATTGGTGTTGAATTGTGTAACATTTTCACAATTGAAATGAAGTTTGTTACCTCTATATAAAGTATACTATTTAAATTCGTAACAGGTTGTTCATTAATAAGTAATACTATTTTAGAAAATGTATGAACTTAAAAAACATTAAGCAAATTGGTCGTTATTAAACAATAATAATTCTAAAAAATGTATGATATTAAATAATTCCGATTGGTTGTTAATAAATAATACTATTTTTAAAAATGCATGAACATAAATAAGTTTAAACAAATTGGTGGTTATTAAACCATAATAATTTTAAAAATGGTATGACATTAAATAACTTCGAATACTATAGGGTCAACACGATAAAATCTATTATTTAAATTCATAATATCTTGGTAATTAATAGTAATAATATAAAGAACTTAAATATTATTATTTCATATTTTTTTTTAAAATATAAATGAGTGGTTTTTAATTGTAATATTTGAGAAAAAAATTCTAGTTTATTTTCCTATTTAATTTGGGTAAAATGAAAAAAACCAATAAAAAATGATATTTTTTTCGCTTAGTAAAACAAGCTTTGATTTTATCTTTTATCTTTTTTATTTTTTATTATTTTAATTTTTAAAATTTTGTATCAATTAAGTGAGATTATAAATCTTGTTAATGTGCATTTAAACTTCTTTATAAATTGTAATTACTAAGAAAATAAATTAAAATATTTAATCTTATATATTAAATTAAAATAATATTTTTTTGTTAAAAGAGTTTTATAGAATGTTCAAATAAAAAACAAATGGTTTTCCATGATCATGTAAATATTTAAATTACTTAAATTACTGTAGACAAAAAACAATTTACTATTTTAGTTATAAAAAAACTATTTTAAAATTTAATTTTTGAAAAGTGAAATAGCAGTTATCTGTAATATTGGTTTACTTGCTAAATAGTTTGGAGAGAGACCTGTGTCTAACTGATTTCTTGAAGATTTACTCAAGAAGATGAAGAGGATAGGGGTATTAGAGATCTAAAAGAAGCGAGCAAGAAGGGCAAGGAAAAAAATATTTGCTGGTATGTCAGAGTGTTTTCCATGGATACCTCTGGTTTAGACTAGATAGTTTAGGTTGGTTCTTGTAATCAGGAACAGCTCTGAAGACATTAGTGATCTCAAGGTTGGGAGACAAAGTAGTGAGCAGTTCCACTTGTAGATCAAATCTGGAAATTTGTGTTACCTAGATAAGTGAAAATTCTTGTATTAGTAAGGATATGACATATACCTCTATACAAATTTATGTTTGAAGTTTGCTAACAGATAGTAGCAATGGACTAGTTAATTTATGGAAATTTGTAAGTAAATCGTTTTATATATCTAAATCAGAAGTAGATTACTTCGTTAACACTTAGTAAATAGCATAGTTAAAATTACAGTGGAAGAAAACTGAAAAAAACTAACGTTGCATATTGTTTACTCGTGAATAGCATAAGACTACAATGGAAAGAAAACAGAAAAACTGACGGTTCTTATCGTTATACTCGCTGGATGGCACAGTTAAGATTACAATGGAAAGAGAGCTGAAAACTGAAAGTACTTATCGATACTATAAGATTACAATCAAAATATAACAGAAAACTGAAAGTACTTACCAATGTATTCGGTATAGTTAAAATTGGAGTAGAAAAATTGAAAAATAACAATACATATCATTTATATCTGTGAAATAGTATAATGGAAAACCCGGAAAAAATGTTGGCTCTTTCTGCCATAGAAAAAAAATGTTGAAAAGATCCAAAAAGTAGGCCTTGCTCACGAAAAGTGGGAGACATATTTGTTTTAAAAGGAAGCTCAGAAACAAATGGAGAACTCAGAAATGGTTGCCCAATAAATAAAAAAATGTGACAGGCACATCCTAACAGAATATCCAACTGTATCGAGTTGTCAAAGTAGGCCAACTCCTTCACTAGGGCAAGTGGCTCACAAGGGACGAAGTCCAACAGAAGTTTCCTCATCTCATGGAGGAACTCAACAAATTGGGGACCATTACTTCCTAAGGGGGCAGGAATGATCCAGATGGATATTGGTGGCCACCCACGAAGTCCACTTGGACCCCCACCATTGTTTCTTTGAGCTTTTTAGCTTCCTTAATTATAGCACAATTTACTATTTTTAGTGGTTTCTCGGGTCCTGAACTTCCAGAGCCTTTTTTAGGCCCTCAACGATGTTTTTTTGGAAAACTGGGAGCAACATGGTTCCATGGACCAATGCTCCTCTTCCCAAAGTTGTAGTTCTTGGATAGATATTTCTAACAAGACATTGTGCGTGTCAAACAGATGTCGTATGCCAAAGTTACGACCCCGGGAAGTTGATGTACCAATTTACCCAAATGGGGCTCATAGTTTGGCATTTCATCTTCTAGCATTAGGTTTTTGGACGTTTAGGGTTTTCCATTGTTTCTCAGCAATAAATAGGCCTTCGAGCCTCATTGTAAGACAGTCCGAAGGCATGTAGCCGCCACATCTCTTCTAAGAGATAAGCTATGATCACCCTAGCTGATTTATTTCCATTTTTGTCTGTAAGCATATTTCAGTATTTTACATTAATGAAATGAAGTATTATTTACACTACATCTCTGTGTTTATGGTTATATTTGTAATTTTTTGCGTTCCTGTTTAAATCCAGATAATGTCCAGATATAAAATTATGTTGCAGTAAGTTCTTCTTCTAACTCAGGATTTTTTTTTTCCAGACTTAGGTTTAAATCTACTACTACTTCCATAATTTTCTCTAACTTCATATTTACATCTTCTAACATATAAAAATGCTCAAAAGACTTTTGAATCAAATCATCTAAACTAGAATGCAGTCCTGAAACATGGGATTGTACTTTCAACACTTCTTGTGATAGGTCATCTAAATTATGTGCTACACATGTTAGCTGATAATTGTTGTAGTTGTGAAGCCTTATAATCTCTTGAGGCTTCTCATCTATCACTTTCCTCTAATGTAGGAAATCCACATCAGCTACAACATTCCCATCTTTGAATTTTTGTACAAAATTGCTAGGAGCCAGGCTCCTTTCTCGGGTAGAAGCTTTTCTAAATCTTCCCTTGCCTTATCTCTAGGCAGTGTGTATCTCATGAACTTAATATCTCTCAGAGAGGAAATCCGTAAACATTCCTAACATTTTGTATGTTGGCCCAAATGTTCCTCTTTCAAGGTGGACTCAGGTCTGTGAAAGAATTGAAATTTTTTAAGATCTGAACTTAGACTTCTAGAGGCAATACAAAACTTGCATTGAGAGGGTGATCCATACTTGTGTTTTTGTAGATGCCTACTGAGGTCTGAAGTATCATGGATTCTGAGAGAGTGACTTCTAAGATGGATTTTGGGTAATGCGGTTTCATTCCTTAGTCTAATGACTGGTCCTCTAATAGACATAGAAGTAGACAATATTTTAGGTTCTAGAGTCAAAAAATACCTTTGAGACAATCAATGGTATTCTACAATCCCTTCATCAGGGATTTTTAATTGAGAAAACCCTATTGTGATAGGATTGACATTACCAGGTCCAACCACGACTCCTTCAGATGTGGCTCTCTGAGTAAGTCGAGGATTGAGTGCTGACATAGTTTTCAAGACAAATCGTAAAGAAACAATGGAATGTAACTGGGAAATATCAGATTGCTGAGTCATATTAAAGCCAGAAAAATGGATGTGAACTTGGAGTAGTTCATTAATATGGGGATCGGTTAATGAAACTTGGTAATGCGGGATGATGGTTGACCAAACTGGACCATTGTGCAAAGGGGCCTCAAAACCACCTAACAGGGCATCGGTAAATTGATTATGGCGTGAATCAATCACACAAGCTAAGCGAAACACATTCAGCTGCCAATTAGGAGTAGGGGTAAGTTCCTGAAATACTACCCTGGTATCAAACAAGGGCCCACATTTATTTAATATTGTTCCAATCCAACTAGTTTTCTTTGAATTTTTCATATCAGTAGATAAATCAAAACTACTTGAGGTCATTTCTTACTGCAATTCACTACTCAATGTTGTGCAAGCAAGTAAGGAAACGAAATACGTCAGTAAAATACTATGCACCTTAGGAATGGGACTCCATCAGAATTACAACACCAAAGCTAAAGCTAACACTATTTAGAGATCAAAAGCTTTCTGTCTCGTTACAAACTCAACGTATTACAATGTAATCTTTTGGTTCTGATACTAGAATTAGAGACTATGTAACATATATATATATTATAATTTTAAATTATTTTAAAAAAATATTGCTCAATTGCAATAATGGGAGTCTTTAAGTGTCAACTATCCTTGAGAGTATATGTGACTTTTTCTTAACACCTTTAGGTCATTCAGGTATAGGTACAACTTAATCCGGAGATCGAATGTTTCGAATGCATTCTTTAATACTAATGTTAAAATTAGTAATATAGAGAACATAGTAAGTGGACATTGGTGCACTTCTAATTAGGTTTCCATTAATTTCCTATTATATTATCATTTTATATTTTATGTCTGGCTAAGTGAAAATCAATGTAGAAATGTAGATTAATTATGTAATTTGATTAGAAAGGGAAAATGTTATTTAAAATATTTATTTGTATTTATAATTTGAAATAGTAGCTTTTTTTAAATAAAAAGATAAGCTATATTTTTTAATTATTAAGTGTTTTGATTTGAAAGGTTTAAAAGATTTAAAATGCCTCTTTTACAAATGTTTTTTTTCGTTAAAAAAATGTATTAAACATATGATTTTTATATTTTTTTATATTTTGAAGGAATAAATCAATTTTTACATTAGATATATGGATAGGAATCTTAAAAATAATTAGACATTCAATGTTGTGGGGCTTGCCGAATTGATGTATATCTAAATTCAATTAAAAAGATTATTTTTGCTTTTAGGACCAGTAAATTATGTGATCTAGTGTCCCTCATTAGCCAAAGGAGATTAGAAACATACTTTGTCTATGAAAAACCAAAGTCAATATCCAAGTGACATTATCCATCCTCTTTGTTACATATTTCGATCCAAAACTCCATTGGAATATCCTTAGTAGAATAATCCTCAAAAAGAATGTAGATGTCAAAAAATAAGAAATAGGCCTTCCTTCCCCTTGGCTTCAACTAGATAATCATTCCATATGTGTTGTACATTAGCCTCCAAAATAAAATAAAATAAATTGGATGGGATAATAGAGACATGAAAGAGATCCATCCATAAATTTGTACCATTATATTATATTATATTATATTATATTTATATATATATATATATATATATATACATAATCAAACAACTCTTTCACAAGTGTTGTACTTTATCCTTCCAAGAAAGGAAAAATATTAACAACAAAAATGCAGCTAAAAATTTAAATGAACTTACATAATCATCCACATAGTATCAATACCAGTAAATAAAAAAATTATGTGTTTTAAATTGGATATAATTGTGCCCTAACATAAATTAATCAATATTATTATAATTTTTTTTTTTAATTTATTGAAATAGTACTATTTATAATCTAATAAATTTCATTTTAACTTCATAATTTTATTAAATAAATATTAAAGACCCGTTAACATATAATTCAAAGTGAGTATTTTTCACTTCTCTTAAAAGAGGGATTACTATGTTTCATAAATAATGCCCATGATACATCATAAACATGATTATAACCTATAATTGGCCCGAGGTTGATTAATATTTGAATATGCGGTCACTGTTATTACATTATTATTAAGAAGAGCCAGTACTGGATATAGAGTTAGTAGAATAACAGATTTGGAAATCAAACGTACTAACTAAATTAATTCAAATAACGTTTCCCGTGCATCTCGGGAAGAATGATGTTTAGAGTAAAAGGGGTCGCACTATTCCATTTAAGCGACACAACGCTAGCCACTTCAACATAACTTATGTAGAAATATATACACCTATTAAAGGTATTCATATATGGGACGCGTTATTCTGCAGTTTCCTTTCTTACTCATTGACTAGCTAATATTGAGGGGCAACGGAAATTACTACTGTTTGCTTCCTATTGATTGCGTAGCTGAAGCGGTGGGAAGGGCAATTAGTTGTAATTAATGGCCGAGGATTTTTGCAGGGAATTAATAGAGCAGGCTTCTATGGCCCTAGAGATGGTTTTTGGTAAAATTGAAACTCATAAAGAAGTTGCTGAAAGAATCCAAAAAGTAGGGCTTGCTAAGGAAAAGTTAGAGAAATCTTTGTTTTATAAGGAAGCTCTGAAACAAATGGAGAACCCAGAAATGGTTGCCCAAATAAAGAGGGTGATAGCCACATCCCCTCATCATTCACAATTACAACTAGTTATCTATGGCCTTGGACAGCTGGAGCCAGTCGAGGAATATAGCCTGAGAGAGTATCACGCGCAGTGTAGTTGCACGCAGTTGGCTTTTGCCATTTTATTGAGGGAGAAATTTGAATGGATTAATGATATCGTTGTGTTCGATCCAGATCACACTGCATTCGACAAAATTGCCATACATGACCTCGGCTGTACCCCTCTCCATGTTGACGAACATTGCAAACGCACAGTCGATAGACCAACGCTATTTTTCATGCCTCACTTACCAAGTTTTCTCGCCCCGAATGTTTTGATTGCAAACAGCGCGCCTGTCAATTTAAGTAAGATTATCATATTAGGTAACTGTTACAGCGATTTTGATCCAATTCGTTTCCATGAGAAATTTGAGAGCATTTTCAACAGCACTCATATACTACGTGAATTTCCACTGCGGGCATCAGATCAATTAACTGATATTCCTCAATCTGGGAATCGCAATATTCCGTCTAATAAGAAAGAATTGGATCCCGATCCAGTGATTAGCGGTGCATTTCGTCATCTAAGTTGGCATTTCTTCGCCGATAAGAATTTGAACGGCATTTGAAACCTCCCGACTTTAAGTTTGCACTTAAAGACTTTTCAGTGAATTTTCCCTTATTGTCAACATAGTTACCAAGTTCGAATTCGAATTCGAGTTCGAGTTCGAGTTCGAGTTCGAATTTGATTCGCTACGAAAATAATTTGACTATATAAAATTTAATATCGAAGTATCCAACTTACCACTACTAAAAGGAGCCTTTTAAATAATTTTTAAAAAATCAAAAATAAAAATCTTATTATTCAAAAACTCATGCTCTTCAAAAATTGTGATTGATTGTTTTCAATCACATTAGGGAAGTTGCAAATAAAATTAGAAATTAAGATTAGTAAAAAGAATTCATCCTCATTGAAAGTGAATGAGATGGAATTGGAAACTCTTTCTCCAAGAACAAGGAAGAAATAACATGTCTCAAACTATTAGAGTTTTTTGTTAATCAATCAATAAATAATTGTTAATGGAATCCTAATAACTAACAATAAAGAATAAATCAAAAATCGTCTCTCTAAAAAAAATCTAAAAACTATATAAATTATTTCCCTAACAAAAATCTCAATAAAAAAAGAAAATATAGATTTTAACAAATCTTATTACAAATAAATAGTTAGCTATTATTATTCATTGTACTTCTCTACACAATAATGCTATATTAACCATATATATTAAAATTTAAAAAATAAGAAAAAATACTTAAAAATCTCTACTTTAATTTATTAAATAATTTCCACAAAATTTTTAAATATTTCACTCTCCCATTAAAATTTAAGTACCAAACTATTTCATTTTTACATTATCCTTTCCTATGTAATATGGAGCTTATATATATATGTGGAATAATAAATCAATATAATATAATGGAGCCGACATATAAAAGGAGTATGTGGAGCATACGACATAATATTATGGGGGTTGGCCATGGGTTAACACCCCATGTAACATTACATACATATGCGTATATATACATGAGCATGAGAGCTCATTTTATCATCATATCTTCGCTTATCTTCATTCGTACAAGGGGTAAAACAACATAAGGGTAAAGAAGACTATGCATATCTCATGCGTAGTACTTCTAAGGCGTAGTTTTGACTTAAGTATGGTTTGAGGTGTGAAGGTGGAAGTTGTGTGCGGTTTTATGCAGGATTTGGTGAGGAGGTCGAGTGGCTCGGGTGAGCACTCCTTCTTATGCAAAGGTGCATAAAATGTTGTAAAAGGCTGTTCTATGTCTGTTGTAAAATTATTCTAAGTGTTGGCTTGAAGTTTGTCAAGCACACTTGTATTGTAAAATTGAAGAAGTTGTTATATATATTGTTGGGCAGACTTTACCGGGAGTTGCCCCTCCCTTTATACTTGTGTATTGTTCTCGGTTTATTGTACATGATTAATGATTGGGAATGTTCTTTGTTAAAGTATAAAGGATAACACTTTATTCAGTTATAAGAACACAAGTTAGGTATGTTCATGTTGGGATAGGCGTAGCCCATAAATGTTAGTATTGTTAAAAAGAAAGCGTTCGGTGGTGCCGCACCTCCCTACAAGCGGTTGTAAGATCACCGTAGGTGTAGGGGCATGACAGTTGGTATCAGAGCTCGGTCGGAGCTAGTGAGCAAAGGTTGCTCATGACATGTTAGATATGGATATCAAGGAACTTGATGATCTTCAAGAGCTCTTTGATGCAAGAGCCCGGTTGAAAGCAGAAATCAAGCAAGTTGAGGAAGAGATAAAGAAGAAGCTTCTTGGTAAGAAGGTTGTTGTAATTGAGCAGGAGGAGCTCGACTACATTGACAGGTTGGGAACTCACTACCGAGACCAAGAGAGCATTCGGGAGCTAAGTTCCATGAACTTGGTCAATGGACACTTGGTTGGTGCACTTGAGCAGAACAAGGTGGAAGGAAAGCTTGAAGCGGGTCAAGCTAGACCGGAACCAAGTTCCCTAGAAGAGCCAAGCAAGGAGGTGAAGTACCTTAAGAGGAATGTCAAGAAGGAACATGAGCCTATTGACACTTCTGAGGCCGAATTCTTGAAGAAGGTTGCTGAGGTGAGACACAAGACAAAGCCAACAGAAGGAGGTGATTCCTTGAAGCCAAGTTTTGTGCAGGTAACCGTGAAAGGGAAGAAGTTTGCAGCTTTGGTTGATACGGGAGCTACTCATAGCTTCTTGAGTAGGAAAGCAGCAAAGTCCTTTGGGAAGAAGACAAAGATGGAAAAGGAATGGAGTGCTTTCAAAACTGTCAACTCTACCATTAAAATAGTTGATGGTGTATTGAAGGACACACAGGTGAAAGTAGGACCGTGGTTCGGGAAGTTGGACTTGAGAGTTGTAGACATGGATGATCATTCTATGGTGTTGGGGCTGGACTTCATGGAGCTAGCACAAGCCATGCCAATGGAGGACCGGGACATTCTCTTGATCACCGCTGAAGGAAAAACCACGATGGTGCCTATGAATAGGAGGAGTTGCTTGGGTGAAGCATGAGGATGTGGAGAAAAGAGGACTTGGGAGTATTGTGCAAACAAAGGAAAGAAGTTGGAGGACTTCATAGCAAAGGCTCGGAAGAAGAATGGAGGAAGTGAGAAGAAGGTCTCATGAACTTGGAGACACTTGATGGGGGCATCTTCTACTAAGGATCTTCACAATGGAGTTGCAAATGAAGAACGCCCGAGTGCTACTTCAAAGGCAGTGGTTGATGAAGGTTATGAGGATAGAGATCCTGCCGGGATAGTGGACTTTTGCAGGTATGCCATGGGCATATATGATTTTCAGCTGACAAAGGACAAGCTAGGTGAGCTTGGATGTACATGTGAGGAGATTGAGGCTGTGCACAGATACTTGAGGACACAACATCAATCCGATACATGGGTGGATGAGAGTCAGGGAGGGAACTTCCTGGCTTTCCTCTCTCGATGAACAACCTTGGAAGAAGGTTGGTGTGGAGGCCTTGGTAGGGAGGAACCACACCAACTCTATAAGGGGCCTTGAGAGAAGGCTTCCTTGTGATGATGATGAGATGGTTGAGTGACCGAGTTCACTAAACCGAAGTTTGAAGACATGGAGCATGGTAGAGACCTATGCAAGGACATTGTGTGGAAGCACTTGTGGAGATGTCAAGGGACATCCTAACAAGGTGCTAGGGCAGGAATGTTATGCAGGAGGACTTGCTAGTGTGACATGGGAACTTGAGGATGGCACGTTGCAGATGATGAGGGGGGCTTCATGGACCTGAATGGGGTACTACATCAAAAGTTGAATGAAGACTTGAGGGTGGCACATTGCATATGATGGAGAGAGCTTCATGGACCTGAATGGGGCACATCAATAGTCGGGTTGATATGGACAACATGTTGCAGATGAGATGGATGGAGTTTCCATGGACCTGAGCATGGATTATGGATGGTGAGCTTGGTGGCAGTGGTCACTAGGCCAAGACATAGTGGAGAAAGAGTCTCTACATATGTTGCAAGGATGTTTGCCTTGTGTAGAAAGGTCGACATCCTGACTGATGATGATCTTGGTGGAGAGCTACCGAGATGGTATGTTGTCAAGGACGACAACGATTTCAGGTGGAGGAGAATGTAAGGACCTCCGATTACGGGCGCGTTCGGGCGCCGGGCGGAGTCACCGTGCACGGGTGGGCGCGGGCGCACAGGCGGGCGCACGGCGGGCAGGACTGCACGACGGGCGGGCAAGGCTACACGGCGGGCGGGCGAGGCTGCACGGCGGGCCGGTCTGCACGACGGGTGGGCGAAGCTACACGGCGGCGGGCGAGGCTGCACGGCGGGAGGGTGAGCGCACACGGGCAGGTGAGCGCACACGGGCGGGTGAGCGCACACGGGAAAGCGACGTTTCGGTGAACAGAGATGCGACGAAAGCAGCAACACATAAAACGACTAAGTGTTAGGCGTGGAGCACATATGCGACAAGTTAAAACTATGTAATATGGAGCTTATATATATATGTGGAATAATAAAACAATATAATATAATGGAGCCGACATATAAAAGGAGTATGTGGAGCATACGACATAATATTATGGGGGGCGGTCATGGGTTAACACCCCATGTAACATCACATACATATGCGTATATATACATGAGCATGAGAGCTCATTTTATCATCATATATTCGCTTATCTTCATTCGTACAAGGGGTAAAACAACATAAGGGTAAAGAAGACTACACATATCTCATGCGTAGTACTTCTAAGTCATAGTTTTGACTTAATTACGGTTTGAGGTGTGAAGGTGGAAGTTGTGTGCGGTTTTATGCATGATTTGGTGAGGAGGTCGAGTGGCTCGGGTGAGCACTCCTTCTTATGCAAAGGTGCATAAAATGTTGTAAAAGGTTGTTCTATGCCTGTTGTAAAATTATTCTAAGTGTTGGCTTGAAGTTTGTCAAGCACACTTGTATTGTAAAATTGAAGAAGCTCTTATATATATTGTTGGGCAGACTTTACGGGAGTTGCCCCTCCCTTTATACTTGTGTATTGTTCTCGATTTATTGTACATGATTAATGATTGGGAATGTTCTTTGTTAAAGTATAAAGGATAACACTTTATTCTGTTATAAGAACACAAGTTAAGTATGTTCATGTTGGAATAGGCGTAGCCCATAAATGTTAGTATTGTTAAAAAGAAAGCGTTCGGTGGTACCGCACCTCGCTACAAGCGGTTGGAAGATCACCGCAGGTGTAGGGGCGTGACAGGAAGGCTCGCATAGACCCTCATCAAGATCCCAACCAGGAAGATCTCGCACACAAACAAAACAGGCTCTGTATCTCAATCTGGTCGTGTTGGAGGATAAATGTTCATGAAAATTACCCACTCGCACACAAACAAAACAGGCTCTGTATCTCAATCTGGTCGTGTTGGAGGATAAATGTTCATGAAAATTACCCACTCGCACACAAACAAAACAGGCTCTGTATCTCAATCTGGTCGTGTTGGAGGATAAATGTTCATGAAAATTACCCAGTTGTCGTTCATACCGAATTGAATGTTAGCGAATTATTGACCGAATCGAACCGAACCGCAGAATTTCTGAATTCTTCAGCCCGATTCGGCCGAATTTGGTAACTATGATTGTCAAGGCCAAGTCAACTACGTGAGTATCTTAACTAGTATTTTCGCTTTACATGTAACTTGCACTATTTTAATTGACGCATTTTAATGTACTATTTTAAGTCTCATACTTCTTTACTTATGAAGCTCTTCCTGTCAAGTAACATAGAAAAATTAATTATATATAGTATTAGGAACTATATCTATAATTTTAGATCGAGGATTTTAGGTAGTTATATTGATATTTGTGTTTATTATGAATATCAATATATTTATAATAAAAATTAAAATATTTTATTATAAGTTAGAAATAAATAATAATAAAATAAAAATAATTAAATTATAACTCTGTTTTAAATTATTGTGAGTTTAGATTATTTTATTTTTCAAGATTTACTAAATGTGGAAAAGATCATTTTTTTTATGCAAATTTATTTTTGTGTCAAAAAAGATTTGATCTTTCTCCACACTTGGTACACCTTAAGAGAAGATAGTATTGGAAATTAAGGAAACTTTGTGATGAGAGATGTTACTATAAGAGATTCAATCTCCTTGGTGACATTAAAGAAATACAATAGACATAACTCATCAAACAAACCCATCCACATTAGAAATTACATCAGAGGAGACATGTTAGTCACTCAAACATCTTGTCCCTAGGTCCCACTGACATTTTAAGTGTCTTAATGCAATGTCACTCTCATGCTGTATGCAAGAGAATGTGCAGAAACTCATAATTTCTCACATAGGCCTCTATGCTAGAAATTGGACTTTTTTTAGTGGACTTGTGCCAACAACCTAGAGATTTGAGCCACTTTTCTAGCCCATAATCTTGGCCTCTAACTAGTGCAAAAGTAAGAGAACTTAGCTTTTAATATTCATAGGAAAATCCTACCATGTTCACAACTTCCATGTACCACTCGACTATAGACATGGATGAATCAGATCTATCTTTTAGCCTGTCACCCTTGTGCCATATTCCTAGCATGAATGTGGGATCTCATAAAACAACAAATCCAAGAACAACTAAGGGAATCCAGAGGTTAAACCGCCTCAACCCTCATCAAATCATGATCCACAAAACTGATGCTCCAATCACAATCGATTCGAACTTTAGATGCCATCTAAAATCCATCACTATCCTTGAGGAATTTTATGTCTCTTTATCTCTCAGGCTTTACATTAATCCAAACTAGATCACTAGGCCCTAAATTGAGACCAGTTTCTCAAGCTTTACCACAATCCAAAATTGGATAACTAGGCCCTAAACCAAGACTTATCCATCAAGCTTTACCATGTATCCCACCAAAATCGGTCAAGGGATTCCTAGGCCTCTAGGAACGGAACATGAGACCACCAAAGCTCAAAAACTAAAATAGACATCCCAACATACCATGGGATCGGGATAAAGTAAAGGCTAGGCTGAAAACAATTGTCATAACCCAACAAAACCATGCCACTGACGGCAAGAGAACCATATACAAACATACAAATCCATGTATGTTCGAGCCAACTAGGTCATCACACATATAATATGTTACCTGCAAGTATTCTTGTTGAAACTTCCTGATCCTCCTCTTCTTCCCTGATCCTTCCTTCCCTTCCTTTCCCTTTTCTTGCTTCTACTTCCTTGATCGAAAGCTAGAGTTCTCCAAGAAAACTCTAAGTGATGAAGATTGATCGAGACAGAGAGAGAATAATGAGAGAGCACCAAACTTATACTAGCAAAAGGTTACCAACCAATCCCCATAAGACATTTAATGGATGAGGCCTCTATTTATTCATTTTTCATTATTTTCCCTTCAATTTCCTCCTCACATGCAACCTATGACCTTTTACCTTGTTTTTCTCCTGATTTCTTTTATTTTAATAAATAAATGTGCCAAAAATACCTTTTTTCTTTTTAATGCCTTTGGCTTACCATTTGCCAATTTTCCAACGGACAACTAGTGATTCCCAGTACGATATATTTGCCCAACATTCAACTTGGAATAAGTTTCCATTACCGATGATCTTATTTTTCCTTTATTAACTTTTATTATATGAACTTTTCATGACGGTTATTGCATAACCCTAGCTGAGACATGGATCATAAATTATCTTAATTGAATTTTTATGTGGGTGTTATTAAGGTGAAGTGTTGGAGAATCTAATTTCAACCACCTGCTTAGTGTCAAAACTGGCCAACCATACGTCCTACTTTAATTTCACTTAGTTGAGTTTAGTAGAGTTTCACTCGAGTCATTTATTATTGTTATTTTTAATGTAATCTTAGTTAACTAATCCATATTAGTGAGAAAAATAACTACCTACTCCCAAATTTCATTTTTTTTTTAGGATATAAAATTTTTTTATCGAACGTAGAAAAATAATGTGCAACAATTGCAAACCAAGTAAATCTTATAACCAAACCAAATCAATGTAATTGGAAAGTCGTTATTATTAGGTTGGTGTTTTAACTAAAAATATAGCTATATTAAAAAATTATTATTAATATTTACAATCTACTCATTTGATGTTGATTTTATATTAAAACTGCGAATTTATTAAATGAACATTATTTTTATTTTCAATCCACTCACATTTAAATTGAATGAGCCTAGGAAATCCGAGCACAACTAACACAATAAAAATTAATATTTTCATCTTGAGGTATATTGTAATTGTTATATTAATTGATTTTAAGTTTTGTATGGGCATAGTTCATTTTGGAGATAAAAAAAAATATAAATCAATTATAATAATGTTAGCTATTTTAGGTGTTAATTATCCGTGGCAGTGTATGTGGCTTTTTAAAGACCTTTAAGTAGTTAAGTTATAAAGACAACATAATTGGGAGATCCAATTTATACCAGTTCCAAATGCGTTTTTTTAATACTGATTTTAAATTCAGTAATACAAAGAACATAGTTAATGTATATATCTATGCTTCTAAGTACTTACCCAATATTAACGTATTATATTTTATGTTAGCATAATTGAAAATAAATGTATATATTTTTATTTATTTATAAGTAATTTGATTAGAATGTAAAATTTTATTTAAAATATTTTTATGTGATGTATTATGGGTGGAAATTTGAAAATAAATAAATACAATTTTGATTAAAAATAAAATGAATATAATTTATTTATAAGTATGTTGATTAGAAATAGAATTCTTTAAAAATAAAAAAACAATTTTTATTAATGATGAAGTGTGATGAGTTTAAAGATTTATGGGATTTTTTTAAAATAGGAAAGGCATTTTTTTTATAATTAATTTTATATTATGCTGAGAGATGTGTATTAAAGGTATGGTTTACTTATTTTTTATAAATTAAAAAGTCAAAGTAGAAAAGGAATTAGTCAAATTTTTAATAGAGGTATTAGAAATTTGAAGTGAGTGAGAGAATGATTGTACATAACATAAATCACACATATATTTAATTCATTTAACAAAGTTTATATACATAAGGAAATAAATTAGTGACTTTGACAAACCTAGATCTTAGGAAAGTGGATCTATGATTGGGACATGACACAAATACAACTAATACACATGGGAAACAACCACTTCTAGAATAACACCGAACAAATTTCATTGGAAACTTGTAATACACATGACACACATGGAAACATTATTACCAACACCCTTCCTTAATGCTCACATGTAACAAATTGAAAACACATATCACGAAAACAAGAATGATCTTTGTCTGACTGGTCTTTATTAGCATTTACATCCACTATAAAATGTCATGCTTTCCTCTCTCTTTTTTGACCACACATTAGAGCTTCCCACTTGATCCATTTAAGACAACCGCTTCTGACCATCGTTGATGTGCTTTTCGAAATTAACACTTTTTTATCTTTAATAAGGAATTTAGACTTCTGTGATCCATAACATTGTTTAGAAAATCTTCGGCAAAATCACATAACCAATCTTTTGTCGACGCGTTTCGAACCAACCAGTGTGGTTCATCGTCAGGACAAGTTGAAGAACCAATCCGGCTTAGCTTGATTAAATAGAGTGTGCAGAGACATATCAATCTTGATACTAGTCCATCCTATTCAACTCCCACCATTTGATCTCCTATAGCATGACATATCAATCTTGATACTAGTCCATCCTATTCAACTCCCACCATTTGTTGAATCCATGGCCATCCATAGTATTCAACATCTATCTATGATAGAATTTTGGATCAGTATCGAGACTTTCAGAAGAAAATTAAACAACTTAACATTGTATAAAATAACATGTATTTATGACCTTGAAACATGATGAGTCACAACAACTTGAAATTACTAAGAACTACTTATAACTAATGCTTTTGGAGCATGAAAAGTCACATTAGTCTATCCAATAGTTGGCCTTTTCGTTGTTGTTCTACATCATTTGAATTTTACACAACATGATAGAACACTATAACTTTAACTCACACCCCAAACCTCAACACATGAACAAATGAAAAAAATGACATACAAATTGATTAAAACAAACCAAGTTGCATGTATTTATCTTACTGATTGTGACTCAACACTTTAACATTAAAGTATAAAGGTTTTTTAAATTCTTCAGTCATAAAAAATTAAAGGACCTATAAATATCTTCACCATCACACTCTTCTTAAGGTTGCGTTTTTATAGAATTACGTTTTTGGCAATGAAATAAGGAGAATTGTATGGAAACATTGCAAAGATGTGTGAGTTGGCCATTGGATTATGGTGTCATAACTTTGTCTCCCCCTTAGATCATCATTTTTTTCCATGCGCCTTGAAATATTATGAATTCATTCATTCGTGGGATGTCAACTTTCTCCATGTATACAACCTCATTGATGACAATAACTACATGAAGAAATTTTATCAAAGGCATAGGATTGATTTTGTTCTGCACATATGTGAATACCCTAGGCGTGATTTCTTCTCAACTTTAATATAGAAAAACGGAAGTAGTTGCTATCTTGAATATAGAATGCTTCAGGCTACCCATTTTCCTCATGCTTTGCATGAATGTTTTCTCGATCATATTGGATTTAGTTGAATTCATGGAAAATGGAATTTTAGGAATAATCTCGTAGTGATTGTATCCCAACGATCGACCTCATCCAGGTACTCATATATATCTACACTCCTCTAATCATTGTAGATATTATCTCTCGACATTTCTCACGCACAAGCTCATTTTAATCTCAACATATCTCCTTTATTGTTTCTAGAATATGCCTTGTCAATTGAAGATGAATCAAATACTCCACCCACGATGCCTTGAATGAGAATTTGATAAATAAATAGTCAATATCGACATGACATTGGGAAGTGAAAAATGTAAGGAAGACTCAAGGATTTTTGACCCTCAACAAAACAATTCTTTCCAGATGCAATCATAGACCAAATGAAGAAACCTACAAACAAAATAAAATTTACTTATAAAAACACTCCACACAACATAATATCCTATTGTAATCTATTTATAGATGATTAATAACACTCAAGAATCTCTCACATCTTCATGTCCTTTCCATAATGAAATAAAAGTAGAATAGGCTCTGATACCATATCAGAAATTTGAAGAGAGTAAGAGAGAACGATTGCACACAACATGAATAAAAAAAAATATTCGTCTCACAAAGTTTACATATATAGGAATATAAATTACTGACTTCGAAAATTATAGCTCCTAATAAAGTGGATCTATTATTGAAACATGATGCAACTACGACTCTTTCGCATTGGGAACAACTACTTCTATAATAACACCTTAGAACTCTCACTCACAACCTATAACACACATGGAAGAATTACTTCCAACAAGAGGCACAAAGAGGAATCCTAAAAATAGTTGCACACTCAATGTTGTGGGGGTTATGGAATCTATGTATATCCATATGCAATTAACAAATTCCCTTTTCTTTTCGGACCAAAAAACACATATCATTGGGAAAACAAGAATGTGGATATAGTGTCCCTCACGAGCCAAAGGATACTAGAAGCACCTATGGTATTTTTAATGAAGTATAAACTACATGCGTCCTTAGTACTAGCCAACCTACATGGTCTATGAAAAATCAAAGTCAATATCCAAGTGACCCTATCCATCCTAATTGTTACACATTCTCATCCAAACCTCTAATCGAATGTTCTTAGTGAAATCCAATAGAACAGATACAGTGAAAGCATAATAAATAATAATTTCTTCCTACCCCACTTCAATGAAATAATGATTCCATAAGTTTTGCAACTTAGCATCCAAAACAAAGAAATTTTCATGGGACAAGAGGAACAAGAAAGGGATCCATACATAAATCTGCACCCCTTATATTTATGTCTAGGAATATTTAGTTCCTCTACTTTTCAGCTAGATAATTCTTCCACAAGTGTTGTACCTTAGCCCTCCAAGAATGAAAAAAATTTAAAATGAAATCTAGCTAAAAAATTAAATGAAATTAGATAATCATCCACTTAGTAAGTAAAGGAAATATATTATTTTCAACAACCTAGTAATCTAGGTCATCATTTTAAGTTGTAGGAAAGAGTTTAAATGGAATTGCATGCTATAAAATGGAAAAATTAATATAGCCTATTACTTGGCTAAACATAAGAAATTAAAAGCTGGAAAAATTTACAAATAAAAAAATCCACATGACTCTTTGTAAAATGGTTGTACAAATATCATGGGTGAAGAATGAGGGCTTCATATGGATTTTACTTCTATTTCATTGTTCACCACATGAATCCTATGGATGTATGATTCAAAGTTGTAATAAGGCCGTGGATGTATGATTCAAAGTGGTAATAAGGCTAATTTGGATCTTGCATCAGTGCTTCATGTCGTCTTATTGCAATCTCCAAGGCCTCTGCCTAAGTCGTAACCTTCTGTTGTGACAATACAACCCTTTCATGAGGCATGAGTGAAGCCACAAACCATTTGCAGTGATGTTCATCTGTTAAGTTCATATTAGCTTCACAGATTTTACACTTCAATCTCTAATCCAATTCCCAAGCTGTCTCACCTGGTTTCATCACGATTTCCTTGAACCCCACAATCGACTGTGCCTCAGATTTAGGCCTACTGAACTCTTTATTCAGTGTGTTGTGGATCTCTACAAGCCCATTGTTTTGGTTATCATTAGAGTACTTGATGTAGCAAGTTAGTGCGTGATCGTGCAAAGCACGAACAAATGTTGCCTTCTTCATGTGATAATATATGACACCTTGAGCTTCCCATACAGCTTTTACAACGAATTAGGACTTGTCGGTGTCCTCACTTCCGAAGCCCTTAAACAAAGGAATCTTCACTGAATTCTCCATGTTGAACTGCGATGGAGGTCGTGGTTGTGTGGGCGAAGTCATAGGTGACAGTAGTGAAATTTGAGGTGGTGTAGGTGGAGGTGGGAGTCATGGGAATCCCTATTTTATTAACTAAACTACACTTCCTACGCTGCTCTCTCTTCTTCACCCAATGGAGGTGAAATCAGTGGGCTATATTCAGGACCCAGTCTTCCTTCATTCCTGCAAGTCTTTCCACTTCGCGTAGCTTCGAACATCAAGATAACTGCATAACCTATTTTTCACACAATAACATATTAATCTAGGTTTTGAAAGACTTCAAGTACTTACCTCGCGGACCTTTGAAAAAGAGCCACTGTGCCTTGTTCTAATTAAATAAGGTATCAACCGCGAATTCATTCACAAATCGTCCTATGATACAATCAAGCCAATGATCGATAGTGCAGGCAATCTTATCCTCGAAAGCTTCTAGTCTCTTTACCAACTCCGGTGTCCAGACAATAGGACCATCAAGCCTCCACCTTCCTTGGTTATCCGCTAGCTTCGTGATCCACTTGTATAACTCAACTGGAAAGAAACAGAGAAAGATAATGTGGATTTCTGTATATAGGTACCTATCAAGCCACTATTCCTTCGTCAGCCACGGGTTTATGTTCTCCTGTGCCGCAAATTCGTGGACCTTCCTATCCAACCAGTATTCGACCTCTTTCTTAGTTGGATTCCAGTGATACAACGTCACACACCTCTCATGCAAATTTCAGCTTCGACAATGGAACCATTTGTTTGCTTTGTGGGATCTGACCTAGGTTCAACATTAGTTAGCCAAACAAATCCCTACACTACTGGCACTTTCAGCATCAGTAGGCAGATCGCGGATCGAAGTCTCTCCCAAGGTAGTATGGGGGGATGTTGGAACCAAGTTTCCGCACCCTAAGATGGTCATGATGTCGGTTTATATCCTCTGATCATGATGTCGCTTGACCTTCGCGCAACCCTAACTAGTGGTCCAATTACCTTCGCACAACTATGACAACACATTGCATAGGTTCCCAAGTTATCTCAATTGTTTTAATTATATTATTAATCAATCACAGTTAGCACTACATAAACTGATATCCTTACTTGCATTCAGTTAACCAATACAATCACATACATTCGCACATCACATGAACATTGTAAATTAAACCCAAAACGCAATATAACCAAATCCATTAACAAGAACTTAATACACAAAATTTTTAGAAGACTTCTCTTTATTGATATCTTCTAGTTTAATATAGACTCTATCCGCCCTACGCACACAACTGCAGAATTCCACCCTAGGCCTCTGCGCACTCAACTATAGAGCCTCTACCTACACTAAGATCAGAAACATTTAGACTTCTCTACCAAAACTCCAATGCTTCTCTACTCCCTTCTCTCTTAGAGATTACTTACATAGCTCCTTCTTATATAATCGCATGGTCTATAGACCATAGGTAGATATTTACAGCTGACTTGACATTTTATAAAATAAGGGCGGATAACTCCTTTGTGACTCTTTGTGCTTCGCAACCACAAAATGCGGAGACTTTACATTTTTATTACAAAACTATCCCAAACATGGGTTTTTAGCCACAAAAGTGTTCTTGGGGGAATTCGTTCCCAACAATTAATATCCCTCTATGTAAACATTTCTAACATCTTTTATATTGGACCAATTGTTCCTCTTTCAAGGTGGAGTAAGGTGTATAAAAGACTTGAAATTTTTTATTTGAATTTGGAATTCTAGGGGCAATACAAAACTTACACTGAGAGGATGCTCCATACTTTGTAAAAAAATTTCATTTCCCACCCCTGTTTTCAATTTCATCTTATTTCTCCCATATAGTTAAATGCCCTTTCCCATATCCATACATTCAACAAATGAAAAAATAATTTTTTGCTGAAAACACAAATTCTGGAAATTTTACAGAATACTGGAAAATGCAGAAATAAAAATCAGCAGGTACAAACAGTCATTATAACACATTTAAACACAGAGATTTTTGGTCAAGGTGACCTTGGAAAAATCCCCTACAACTCTTGGGGAAAACCAGTTTGAGAGCTCTTTCTTATTTCTGGAAAATGCCTTTTACAGTGAGAAATATTCAGCAAAAAATTCAGCAAACAAATTTTACAACTTATCTCGATTTCTGAGCCTCACAACCCATTGGAAATTTCCAAATGGAAAAACAAAACATTGAAAACTGTTGTACAGCTATAGTATGGACAACTAGTTATCTATGGCCTTGGAGAGCTAGAGCCAGTCGATGAATATAGCCTGAGAGAGTACCACGCGCAGTGTAGTTGCACTTAGTTGGTTTTTGCCATTTTATTGAGGGAGAAATTTGAATGGATTAATTTAGTTTTTCAAACATTTGAACTAGCTGACCAGACTTTTAAAAAGACAATACACATCCACAAGCACTTTAAAACTTTGGCAAGTGTTGACTAATGCTCTTCACATTGTCTGTGCGTTGCTCACAACAACGACGACAATTTATACATACAACGGGGATTCACGGTGGTGGCAGCAACATAAGTTGCGGCTTATGTAGGAGGACCCTCGCGACTCTCTAGCATGCTCTTTTCGTTGATGATGCTGCGATGGTGGTTGACGGTAGTTGGGGCTGCTCATGGCTTCGACAACTAACAGTAACAAATTTATTTTTTTTCCATGGGCTCTGGTTTTGATATTAATTGGTTGGAAAAGTCGACGAGACAAAGCATGAATTCAAACATAAAATATTAGGTATATAAGTATATTTGTGGAGCCCTGTTACGAAGCACGCTTTTTTTCCTGGTAGAGATTTGAAAAGATATTAAAGGTTTTGAAAAGAGTGAATTTTTTATTTAAAGTTTAAAAAAAATGGAGAGTGAATTTTAGGATTTTGCAAAAGTTTGTTTATTTGTAATTGATAGATGTGGCTCATTATCTAATATTATTAGGCAATATTTGATATATTTTATTTTATTTTTTAATTCAATTATTTTGTCTAGATATTGGATATTTTGTTACTTATACCATTAAATATTTTATTTTTATATATAAATATATGAAGTTGATACAAACATAAATTAGTTAGCATAGATACTATAATTGGTTAAACTCTAAGGGATTGTCTCGAGTATTTATATATTTCTCTGAGAAGCCCTTTACAGTCTAGTATACGAGGGAGATGATGTTACATTAAGAAAATATATTAAAAAAATATGAGGTAGATGTTGTTACGTAAGGTAACCTTATATTAAAAAAATTATATGTGTCGGCTAATATATATTGTATATGCTAAAGATATGTGTAACATTACTATATATGTGTTGGTTAATATATATTGTATAGGGTGAAGATATGTTACTTTAAAATTAAAAAAGAAAAAAAAAGGTCAAACAATATATATATAATTTAAAAAAAGATCGATTAGCTTATTCATTGAATAACAAAACAAATTAGGTAAACGAAGGGGAGGATTTAATTGGGCATACCCTCTAATAATAACCAGGTAAATTTATATGTTTTCGGTAATAATAGTAAATTCATTGAATAACAAAGAAAATTAGGTACAAGTAAATTTATATTCTGTGGCATTCACCTTTTAGGTTGTGTGATTTTTGTAATAATAATTAGGTAAAGGAGGTAGAGGATTCAATTCGGCATCCTGTAATAATAACCAACTAAGTTCATGTTTTTGGTGATTTCTTAATAATAATAATTAGGTAAATTTATATTTCGTTTCCTTTAGGTTTTTTGTTATAGGGCAGTAATCTCAATATAATGGAAGGTGCTCAATAAAATTAGTAGGAGTGAGGGGAAATATTTAGTAGAATGTAATATTTAGGGTGGGGTGTGACCTGAAATATTACGTAAAATTCAATATATTACATTGTAATTAGTATTTATCCCCACCCTTGGCCATTGTTTATTAGGTGGGGGTGGTTATAAATATTGCGTAACATATAATATTGTATTATTATATTTTATGTAATCAATACATTTGTAACAATTAATATAGATGTATAAATTTGATTAATAAGTGCATAAAAACTTACTATTTAAAATATGAGAATATTTCTAATCATGAATATTTACTATGGATATTATTAACTTCTATGTAGGTTTTTTTACAAACCATGGGCCAATACCCACTGGGGAAATATAGAGAGGGAAAGGAGAGAAAAAAAATCATAATACCATGGGCTACTACCATGGTTTACCAATACCATGGGCAATCTAGACTTTTGATTATTATGTTATGGATCTAGGCTTTTAATTGTTATAATGCCATGGGCCAATACTATGGGCTTTTAATTGTATTTTCTTTAACATGATTGATCCATAATATATGTTTAATATTTTACAACCAATTATATTTTTATTAATTTATATACTTTCTTAAATACAATACAATGAGATTATATTTAAGAAAGAGAGTAAAATGCTAGGGGGAATACAGTGTGGAAGATAGAGAGAAGAAGGAAGAGAGAAAGAGGAGGGGGAAAGAGAGGGAGTGAGAAGGGAGTAATGAAGATGGAATGAGGGAGAGAGGAGGCGATGGAAGAGAGAGAAAAGGAGAGGATAAAGATAGCAAAGGAATGTGAAGAGAGAGACATGGAGACATAGATATGGAGGGGGGAGAGGGAGAGAGGGAGGGGAACAGAGAGAAGCAGAGGGAGAGGGAGATAGACACAGAATGGAAGGTGGAGAGAGAGGGAAGAGGAAACAGTCTCACATAGACAAATACAAACGTAAAAGTTAGATCTAGAAAGTCGTGAATATTTTATATTTTCACTAAAATAGATGTATTGATTTCAGTTTAGTTGTTGATTTCTAAACCTATTTGATCACATGCACTATTTTCATTGATTTCAGCATAGATGTCGATTTATAAATCTATTTAATAGCTTACACTAGATGCATTTATTTCAGTGTCGATGTTGATATCTACTTCTATTTGATTGCTTGCACATGATGCATTGGTTTTAGTGTAGATATTGATTTCTAATCCTATTTGATCATTTGCACTATATGCATTGATTTCGGGGTAGATGTTGATTTCTAATCATATTTAATACCTTACACTAGATGCATTCATTTCATAACAGATGTTGATTTCTACTCATATTTGAGTTCTTGCATTAGATACATTGGTTTCAGTGTAAATACTGATGTCTAATCCTATTTGATCTCCTACAATAGATGCATTGATTTTTATATAGATGTTGATTTCTAATCCTATTTGATTTTTTGCACTAGATGCATTGATTTTAGTGTAGTTGATTTTTCATTTGATGCAACAAGATGTATGATGTACATTAATTTCAATGTAATTAGATTAATAGTGTGGATCGATTTTAGTGTAAGCACATCTCTACCTCCTCCATCTATATCTCTATATGTCATTCTCTCTCCTTCTCTATCTCTCTATCTCAACCCCTAAACATACGCACACTCTCTCTCTCCATATCTATCTATATATATCTCTCTCCCTTGCTTTCCCCTCCCTCTCTCTCTCTTCCTCTTCTCTCTCTCATATTTCTCTCTCCATATCTATATCTCTTCCTCCCTTCGTGTCTTTGCCTCTCTCTTCTTCCCTCTCCCCCCATCTATATCTCTATCTGCCCTTCTCTCCTTTTCACCCTGAAATCTCTCACCCCCAAAATATACACACAGTCTCTCAGTGTAAGCACATAAAAATTATTCAACCATAAATAAAATACATGAATTTTCATCCTAAATAAAATTTTTGCTTAGACCAAATGTTTGCTTCTATAAACTATAAACTATTTATAATTGGGTACATTCTTATTATTCTTATTTTCCATTATTCAAATAACTACCATTGAAAATTATTTGGGTTTAACACTCCATAAGTCACAATGATTGAATTTGGAGAAAACTATTATAAATATTGGAGAGCAAAGAGACAAGGTATGTTGTTTACTATAGGAGCTGGAGTTAAATAGTTGAATGGTCTATGATTCCAAATACCCTTTTCATATGATCAATATGAAAAAATGGAAAAATTAATAGGTGTGACAATAGGAACAATAGATGAAAATAGTTACAGTTTCATTGCAATGAAGATTGTTTGTAATTGACTATATTCTTAGTATTAACATTTTCTATGTATCAAAATTGTTACATTAACACTTTGCACTCAAAATTTGTATTTCATCATTTTTAATCATTCAAGACTAACAATCTCTCATCTCAACAAACGGTAACTAAGAAAAATTTAAATTAAATTTACCAAATTAATCTTAGACATATTTAGCATATTTAAAATGACCAAAATAATTAGATGTTCAACAATTAATTTTAGATGTATTTAGCATATTTAAAATGAGAAAAATAATTAGATGTTCAACAATTAATTTTAGACATATTTAGCATATTTAAAATGATCAAAATAATCAGATGTTCAACAATTTTTTCATGGCTCCATAGGATTGAAACCAACCTACATCCATCTTAACACCGGAGCTATCAAGTATCGAGAGGGATCAAGGGTTCAAATCTCTTGAGGTGCAAACATTTCCTCAAGTTTTTCACTCAAAAAATAAGTTTTCAACTTGAGAGATTTGATCCCTCTCCATCCTAGATAGATCTAGTGTTATTATGTTTTATTATATGTTATTATTAATTATTAATTATGCCTTATTATATTTTTATTATTATTATTAGTCGTTAGATTGAAATTGTGTTTTAAAAAAATAAGTGGGAGAAGAGAAACTCGATTTGATCCCTCTTCGCCCTTGATAGATCTGGTGTTATTATGTTTTATTATATGTTATTATTAATTATTAATTATGCCTTATTATTATTATTATTATTATTAGATTGAAATTGTTTTTTAAAAAAAGAAGTGGGAGGTGAGAACTTCTCGGATTTTTACGCTAAATTTTATAAAACATTTTTCTTAAAACTGTAATTATTTTCTTTTATTGTAAATGGTTTGGTAAAACTATGGCCGGTCAAAAATATAAATGTTTATTTTATGCTTTACATAAATAGTATTATTTATAGTCAACCATAAAATTTATAGGGAAAAATGTTAAATGGGAGTTTCACTTACAATATGGTTAGAATACTCTTATTATGGTTAGAAGACTCTTATTCCTCTCCCTAGAGATAAATAAGCTCAGGGAGCCAAGAGGGGAGAGGGAGGAAACCTGAGGCAACCTTGAGGAGAAGAGACCATAAGACTAAACCCTTTTGCATCATTTTGTAGCGGAGAAGAAACTATAAGACTAAACCCTCTTGAATGATGTTGTGGAAGAGAAGAGACTATAAGACTAAACCCTCTTGCCCTCTTGCCCAAGGTTGTAGAGGACACTCTTAGGACACGGTCTCATGGAACTTTCACACTAAAGTGCTCAGATTAAAGGCCCTATACTATAGTTGGTTAGTTCCACGTGAACTTGGTTGAATCTATGAAGGGTCTTTGTATGGAAGTGAAATTGGATCAGGGATTTAGTAGGTGATACCATACTCACGCAGTCGGTGGAACACTCTTTTTCATGGTAATTTTGTGGTTGTTGACAAAGTTGAAAAAAATATAAATATTTGCTTTGTTATGCATCACTTATTATGTCTACCGAATAAATGTTTGTTTAATAATGAAAAAGCAACTTTGTTGTATGTATTTTAGTTTTAAAATCTATTAAAATGATTTATACAACTTGAAATCTAGGTTAGTCTTGAGGCCAAGTTAGACAACTAGCAACCTATGAAAGAAGAACTAAATTAAAAAGGTATACTTGAATGTCTTGGGGCTATAACTCATCTAAAAATTCCACGGTGAAAAGAAAGAGTTATACGAAAGGAAGACAAAAAAAATTATAGTAGATTTAGATTTTATAGACTTACTATTATATTCAATATAAGTTTACGATCAATATACCCAACCATTACAATAAATAAGTTGCAGTGTAGCTTAAAGTGAAAAATAGATTATGGCATACATCATTGCAGTGAAATAGAATACTATATACCCTCTGAAATTAGGCAACCATTACAATAAATAAATGCAGGAGTAGCCCACAAGGGGCTAGGCCCTCAGGCTCTGATACCAAGATAAAATAGCACACAGCAATAATATATTCTATTAATTGTTGAATGAGGAAATTACACACATATTTATACAATCAATAGTCTTAAGATAAGAATGCTATCTTAGACGTACAGTAGTGTGGTTGAGAGATTCTCTCAACCACACACTAAACTAGGAGAAACTATATTCTAGCTTATTCCTATTATGTAGGAACAAACTCCTCAAATAGAAAATTACAACCATAGACAAGTAGGAATTAATTATTTCCAACTCCCCCCCTTAATGACTACTTGCCATGATAGTCAAATCCACCACTATTAGGCGAATTGCATGTAAAAAACCTCCAAAAACACAATCTGCCACCCTCGGACAGATCCACAACTTCTCTGATCCCGCGGATCCTCTTGAAGGTGAATTGGCGCGATCCTGAATGAAAAACCCGGGCCCATTGGTGCGATTAATGACCTAACAGATGCACCAGTTGGCCTTCCTGGCGCTGCTGTCATCGGGAAAAACGTGCCAATCCCCTTCTACTCAGAAAAAAATCATCTAAGTCCGAGCCAGGTGTTCTGCAGTCCACCTGCTCAATTGAGCACAAAGCTCTCATGTACACACAACCACAAAGGCAAGCTTTTCAAACAATGCATTGACATCCATGATTCCAACCACAAAGGCACCTCAAGCCACATAGGCGATTCAGCCACAAAGGCAAGTTGGGCACAAAGGCAAGTTGGCCACAAAGGCACTTCAGTCACAAAGACCATATAGATGGTTTCTGGCTCACCGCCAACCCTCACTTTCAAGTGATAAAAGATGGTTTCAGGCTGGCCATAAACCATTACAAAGTGGTTTTAAGATCACCACGAACTTTCAGATGCCTTTAAAAATCTTACATCTGATTCCACATTTTGGAGTTTCTGGGTACATACAATGACTATTACAATAACATGCTAGGGAGTCTATTCCACAAGCCACACTAACTCAAACAAACATCTACTTTGTTGTCCACCATAAACATTGTTGTTGATCCTTTATCCCATCTTTTCATAGTTCACATCTTGGGCATCTTTGTGAAACAAAGACTTGGAACTCCATGCTTAATCTGTCATTCGTTAGAGTCGCGAATTCTAACAAAATAACTTTACCTACATTGAGTTAGCTAGGCTCAATAAGGCTCAATAACTTTAAACATGATTCCAAGAAACTAAATAAAGCATAAATTCTTCAGGTTTAATTTCTCTGTCTCTGCCCATAGATGATTATTTTCTAAACATACCAGCAGCCATTTTTCACCAACGATACCTGTGAGTGGTCTACGGATAAAGAACCATATTGACGGACTTTTCACCTAGACTCAATGCAGTGCATTCAAATATTGATGATCCAGACATAGGCACACAACCAACTCTCTCTCGTTTGCCAATTCACGTCGCATAAATCCAGCAGCTCTTCAAACAACGCTCTCTGTCCAGTTCAGACGGTCCACGCCCTTCGACAGACTCCAAGCGACCTCACCAGAATCGTGTCAACGAGTATGAAGTGCTCCACAATAGGCACCTCTCTCGGCTTACTTTCTCCACTCTCCGTTTTGTAGTTCAACATGAACAACTTCCACCGCGGCCTTATAAGCAGCGCTCACATTAATCGCCGCTTCCTGGGCCTTCAACAACACCTGATACTCCTTCGCCTGAATAGGCTCTCCCAGCTGGAAGACAAAATTTTCCGTTATTTGCAATCAATTTTTTGCTAGAGACAAGAGTGCCTTGTTTGAAGAGACATTGTAAATGTTCGCTTTCCTCGCATAGAAAATCGTGAGGTGGGAGCAAGGTGGCTGCTCAGCACTCGGTGTGGGAGACATTAATACAAAATCTATCAAACTGGAAGGGATGTGATTTCTCAAACTTATTAAAAAAAATTGCATCCAGTGAAATCGAATCCTGCTGCGGCGATGCAGAGGGTTGGCCACTGTACTGATTAGAAAAATATCCCATCGACTTCCGAGAAGGTAACAGAGAAATATCTAAATTGGGCCTTTTGTACAATATCAGCACCGAGGCGTTCCTCTGGATCATCAATAGATTCCTGTGACATTTCTATGATACCACAGCTGGGAGACACACCATGAATCCGCCCAGTCTAGGGTCGATCTACAGCTACAAGCACTGCCACTATAGACTCAGCGATATCGTAGATATCAATGCCTTGTTCTCTTGCGAATTTATCCGCTCCATCAAAAGTGAGGAATCTTCTCCATAACAAGAGAAATTTGATTCACCACTGTAGAAAGACCAGAAACTGCTCCAGTGTGGACTCCACAACAATCACTTGCCAGTAGTTGTTGGGCAGGTGCCACTTCCTCCAGATGAAGAACGAGCAATGTAGCAAATCGTTTGGGCTCCTTGACCACAGACTCCTTCGCTCGACCTCAAGTGGTCTCCGGGCATACTCAAACGATCCACCAACCCACTGCTGAGCAGGCACTCTCCACCTTTCTACTCCAGATCCAAATATTACAGTGGTTCTTGTCCTCAGATCAGATCAACGCAGCTACCACCATGATTCGAGCTACCAACCAAGGTGGTATTTAGAATTAGATCCACTAACCACGCAAGCTCCTCCTCCGCCATAGTCGGCATTCTGCAGGCACAGCACAACACCTCAACCACGGGTATCCAATTCCTTTGCTGCAAACAAGGCACTGCCAATAAAATTATGGTCGCTCACATCAGATCCACCAACAATCTCCACGGATAACAAAGCTCACCGATAGAGTCGGGTCCCACAGCAGCTTGATCTACCTTCTGCAACATCCCATCAACAACTCAACGCCTCACCTGCTTCGTCAATGGGCCCAGTACCTGACCAATGAGAAAATTTGCGCCGAGAGGCTGCGCTGGGGAATTTAAAAGAAAAAAAAATTCTGAAGTGTTAGGCATAGCAGTGTGCCCTTTCCTCATGAATCCGCGCTGGTCGGCACCCTTATTCCACCAAAACAACACGATCTTGCCTTTAATGACCTTGGGATCCAATGACCCCCCCATGCACAAAGCAGATGATGATTTGTTACCGCTGCCCTTTATAGCAGCATCCCCACCATAAATAAGAAGCACTTGACATCACGTGTTCAAGTCCTTTCCACTGTACAACGACACACCACTAATGACTACCCTGGCGGACATCGGAATTCACGATCGAGAGTGTCAGCCCCTACTGTGGTGATCCATGGGGCAACGTTTAACACCGTCGGAGCACTCGGGCCATCGTTTCCCACTGACGGAGAAATGAACACCCCCCGCTTCCCCACCTCGAAGGTGCCAATCACAAAGCCATCTTGGTTATAAGGACGGCCAGGTCCTCCGATCGATAGAGAAAGAACGTCTACTCCGTCATCTACCGCCTTGTCGAAAGCAGAGAGTATGTCTAATTCCATGCAACGAGAGTCCGAACAAACCTTGCAGACCGCAATATGTGCCTCTGGTGCTATTCCTTTCGCGGTTCCCTTCGTGTACCCCAACTTGTTGGCTGTGTCAACGAATCATCCTCTGGGGGTGGAGGCGGTGTGAGTGACATGGTTGTTCGAATCCCACGCTGAATGGATCTCCTGAGTCTCTTTCACAAACCGTTTACTGCTTCGTGTTCTTCGTAGAATAAAACGCGCTCCCACCAGCTTTGGTCGCCACAACTACCGCTTCCCTAGCTAATGGACATCGGATGATGGACAAACAAATATTCACAAAACTTTTATTCTCTTCAGCCCAGGAGCAGCCAAGCCCACAAGGGGCTAGGCCCTCAGGCTCTGATACCAAGATAAAATAGCACACAGCAATAATATATTCTATTAATTGTTGAATGATGAAATTACACACATATTTATACAATCAATAGTCTTAAGATAGGAATGTTATCTTAGACGTACAATAGAGTGGTTGAGAGATTCTCTCAACAACACACTAAAGTAGGAGAAACTATATTCTAGCTTATTCCTATTATGTAGGAACAAACTCATGAAATAGAAAATTACAACTATATAAACAAGTAAGAATTAATTATTTCCAACTTGTAATTTATAGGGAAAAATAGATTATGCCATACATCATTGCAGTAAAATAGAATACTATATAACCTCTGAAATTAGGCCAGGGAAAGGTTCGTAAAGAACGGCACATTTATGTATAAACAAGAAATTGTGGTGCATCTAAACTCATCATTGTGGTAATGAAATAATTTGAAAAGAATGGATCCCATTACATAAATGGAAGTTTCAAGACCAATAAAATACAATTTAATAATGTTTACAAACCTTGCTACGCACGCAAAAGAATAGAAAACCGGCTAATTTAGTAAAGCCCATAATGTTTTATAATAAATTTAACCTCATAACAGTGTCAAGTAAATATTGTCATTACATGTGTCAAGTAAATATTGTCATTACATGTGCTTGTCCGAAAAAGCCAAAAATACACCATACAAGTCTCAAAGGGAAAATTAAGCAACTCAAATATATGTATCAGACCAAAACAGTAAAATATACTAGCCATTGTTTATAGACCAAAATACCCAAGACTGTCGAAACCATAAACTATGAAAGAAATGTGCAATACAGTTGAATTGCTTAGCCTTGAAGGGCTTAATAGCTTATCTATTAAGGAAATGGTAAGGCCAAGTAATCCCATAGTTACTCAGTAAGAACACAAAACCCTTAGGGAGTCAAATGAGAACCGTAAGGGTATGAAAATTATAGTAGAAGGAAAGCCCAGTATTCAGAAATAGCGAGAACCTCAGATGCATAAAAGAAACATGTACTCTTGTTTAAATTGTATACATCTATCTGTGTGTGAGGTGGAGCGTTTACTTAAGCTTTCTGTAATTTTGATTTGATATTATCCTATTGTGTTTTCTTTTTTATGGATTTTTTGAACTAGCAAATAATTTATTATTAAGATATAGATGAGCTATATATGCTGACTTGAAATGTAAAAGAAAACATACTATCATGATTTTGAAAATATCAAATTAAGAATTATCAATTTTATTGTGTCAATATGAAAATTTTTACCCAGATATATTTTTACTATATTTAAAATTTAAAATTAAAATTAATTATTTTTCATCCGATTAATTTTTTTCCTGATAATCTCAATAAAGATTTATAACTCCGTTTTAAAGGCAAGCACGTATTTTTTTCCTTGAAACAAGAAAAAAAATTAACAATACAGTTTTCACTTAACAGAGGAGCTTTTAAATCTGTCAACTATTTATAAATTTATATGTGACTTTCTTAGAATTAGATACTATATATACAACTTTAGATTGGGGATTTTAGATAGTTATATTGATATGTGTTTTTATTAGGAATATGAATTAATTTATAATAAGAATTAAAATGTTTTATTATATATAGGGTTAAAAATAAATATTAATTGAAAAATATAAAAGTAATTAGATTATAATTTTATTTTAAATTATTGTAAGTTTTAGATCATTTTAGCTCAGGACTTACCAAATTTCAAGATGGATAGAATTTTTGAGGTGCAAACTTATATAAGGGTTAAAAGAGATTTGTTCCTTCTCTGCAATTAGTAGACCCTAAGTGCAAATGAATCTAGGTTTATTATTCTTATTAGGATGTACTTGATATTTTTTACTTATTTTTTTGCTTTAGTTATTTTTATTTTTGGATACTGAATACTTTGTTATATACAACATTAAAATATATTTTTTTAACATTTTGTTTTTATATATAAATATATGAACTTGATATCAACATAAATTACTTAACATAGATCTTCAAATAGACTTATTAAGAGGTACTTGCTATTTTTTATTTATTTTTTGACTTTAGTTACTTTTATTTTTGGATATTGAATAGTTTGTTATATACAACATTAAAATATTTTCTTTTAACATTTTGTTTATATATATAAATATGAAGTTGATATCAACATAAATTAGTTAACATATATCCGTATATTCAAATCCCGAATTGAAATATTTTGAAAACTACAAGGTTAAACATTTTATTCTGTTTTTTTTTTCACTTCTAATTGCTTCTATTTTTAAGTTTATATGAAATTATATTCAATCATATGGACATCAAAATATTTTATTTTTATTTTAAGAGAGAAACATGTGAATTTGAATGACATAATAACACTATCACCTTCATACCAAATGGTAGAAGGCACAATTATAATTTTTTACAAAAATATTGGGAGAGCAGCCACTAATGGTTCTTGATATCTCCCTCAATCAACCAGGCTTGTGTTCCTTAAGAAAGCATTGAATTATCTTATGGAAAGATGGAATGTGGGAGCCAAGAGGGGACAAGGAGGAAAACATGAGGCAACCTTGATGAGAAGAGACTATAAAACTAAGCCCTCTGGAAGGATGTTGTTAGGACATAGATTTCATGAAATGGTTGGCCATTGGAACTCTATATGATGCCTACTTGCTCGGACTAAAGGCCCTAGACTGTAGTTGGTTGGGACTAGGAGGTCTTGGATGAACCTAAGAAGGTTTTGGATTTGATAGTTCTCTTGAAGTGAAAATACCATACTCACTGGTTTGGTGGAACACTCTTTTCCTTGGTAATTTTGTGGTTGGTATGAGAGTTGAACAAACAATAATTATTTTCTTGGTTATGCATCACTTATTCTTTTTAATGAATAAATGTTTGCTTAATGATTGAATTTTATTTCATGAACAGGAGAAATTCTGTTGTATATATTTTAGTTATAAATTTTATTAAATTGATTTATAGAACTGGAAATCTAGGTTAGTCTCGAGGCCAAGTTGGACAACCGGAAAGAACTACTGAATTAAAAAGGGATACTGGAATTATTAAGGAGGGTCCTCGGGTTAGAACCCATATATAAATTCGAGACTGAAAAAAGGGGTTATAGGAAGATAGCAAATATTGCAAATTTGGCTAGTGTAAACTCGATATTATATTCAACATAAGTTGACAAGAGATATGCACAACCAATCCAACAAATATATTGTAAAAGTTTAGTTTACAGTGAAAAATAAATTATGGCATAAATTATTACAGTAAAATAAAATACTATATTCCCTCTGAAACTGGGCAAGGGAAGTTGCCGTAAAGAATGTTAAATATCATAGAAGTGATGCGTATAAAAAAATTGAAACAATAAATTGCGAGGTCTAAACCGTAACACTCTCGTAATGAAATAATTGGAAAGGAATGGAGCCCATGACATAAATGGAAGTTCCAACAACAATAACATACAATTGAATATTTTTTCCAAACCTTAGCTACGCACACAAAAGAATAGAATTCAAGCTAATTTAGTTACCTAACTATGATTAGGTTCCATAATGTCTTATAATGAATTTAAATCATAGCGATATCCAGTAAAAATTATCATTATAGGTTACAGATAACAAGTTACTTATAAGAAGAAGCCAAAGATACATCATACAAGTCTCAAGGGGAAAAGTAAGCAGCTCAAATGTATGTGTTAGACTAGAATACTTAAATATACTAGCCATTGTTTACAGACCAAAACACCCAAGGTTGTTGAAACCATAAACTATGAAAGGAATGTGGAATACAATTAAATTGATTAGTCTTGAAGGGCTTAATCGCTTATGTATTAAGTGATAAAAACGATAAAAATGGATGTTCTATCAACTAATTGGCTCTCTAGGAATCTGGAGAGTTCTTAATCACTTCACACAAACACACAATGTCTACAATTAGGAGAACAACCTAGTATATATAGGCTTTCTCACAATCAGGTGGTTTGAACCACTCCCCAGATATTATAGGATCTGAGATCTAAAATTAGAGTCTCAATCCTATCATCACTATAATAGTAATCTAAGTTTAGCTTTCTCTATTATCTCCAACACTCCCCTTAATGGAGAAAGGGTATTGAACCATAACATACTCCTGTTGGTCTAGTCTCAGCTAGGCTTACAATTAATAACATGAAACAGCTTGGTAATAGAGGTTTTCATTTTTGTCTTCTTTCAGCAGAGCCCATACTTGTTCATCTTGAGTCAAGGCTTCATCTTTGCTTTCCTAGCCATGAGGTAGTGAATTCTTATTCTTGCCCTTCTCAAGATTATGAGAGGTTGGCTAGTAGACTTTTCCCTCTTATTATTTCTGGTGTCAACTATAATGTCTTTATCATTCATTGATTTAATGTCTGTACACATAGAAATATTAATGAGATCATCACAATTTAAATTCTCTCTAGCTTTATGTTCTTCTGCCAGGTCTTTGCAATCAACTTCATGTGGCTCGTCCAATTGATATTCAACACTTTGTTCCTCTCACACCCTTCCTGAAGATCAACTCTTAAATCTTGCACAAGAGACTGCGCCTCTTGATTCTCGTGGTTATCAACAGAACCACATTTTTCTGAAATTTCTTCTGATTTGAACATACTACCCATGCTAATTCCAAATGCCAACATGAAAAAATCTTCATCATCAAAATAAAAAATACCTAAAAATATAAACTTTTTCCACTCCACAGGATCCTTGAGCTCCACAACCCCGTTACTTTGTAGGTAGGAAACTTCTCCCTTTGGCAACTCTTCAACTGTAAAACCTTGTAGACTATGGCTTCTATGCCATGCAGGTCTTAGTGCTCTCGACTTTGGCGACGAGCAACCACCTCTCACAAGCTAGAAACACTATCAATATCTAATTCTCATGCACATATTTCTGAAGATGGGTTTAAATCAGTGAAAAATTCCACATTTTCTGCGGCATATAATAATTGGTTTGCGGACAATCTCACCGCACTCACAATGGTCCTCACACTTTACAGTGAGATTGAGAAAAAGCTTAGACTACGAGGTCTTAAAGAAATTGGAAAGGACCTTGAAACTTTGAAGCAAATTCTCGAAGCTATGCAACTTAAGATCTTTCTACAGTAAGACCTTTTTGAAGATCCTATAGCTGTAACGAAGATTGCAAAACTTCTCAGCAACCTAAAGCCTACAAGAACATCAGAGATATTCAGTAATAATCGTGAGAAAGTGCGCTATGGCTCATCGCAAATTCGCTACAAAAGCAACTGTAATAGAGTTTCCAGTCCTACTAACAACACATCTTTAAATCATTTTGGCAATGAGGTTGCTCCGACTGTAAGGCAAAGACGACAACGCATGACAAATGAGGCTTTATAAAGGGAACCTAACTTGAGGAGATTTCAGGGAATATAACTTGAGGAGATTTTAGACCTCATTGTCTCCTCAAACTGCTGCTAGAACAACACAATTTTCTTCTCCACTGAGCAAAAATACGCCTCCACACTCACCGGAATGCTGTTAGAACAACTTCAAGTGACCATGCTGCTACAGAAAACAGCCTCAGAGGCCTTTTCTTCCTCTGGTAAGGTCAAGAAATCCTCTTTCAAGGGAGTCGCTTATTCAGACCAGCGTCTTAGGGGATTCTGTTGCCAAAAAAATTACCTTAATTACCCCTGCTCACAGGATCACAGGTGCTTTAGCTGGTGACAGATATTCTATTCATCGCAGACTCCATGCTGTCACAACTAGTATGCCTTCAAACCTCCATCGATCAGCCTTCAAAAATGTAATTTTTTTTAATTTTTTTTTTGTGCTTGGATCCCAATAGCCACACCACTGCTGCTACACTATGGTATCCATCCACGTTTCTGTCGCTGTGATCTCTCACGATCTAAGTTGATGAATTGGACTGCTCCAAGCTGATAAGATCTCTCATGATCCAAGTTACAGAGGACGTGTTAAATCCACAGATCTGACGAAGAGCGGAAGACTTCACTGATGCAGGCTACTCCACACATGTCGCTCTAATTCTCCTGGATGATCGATGCTGCTATGATCTACGATGCTCACCAACGCCACAGCTCCGACGCCACAGATTCACATCCACCACGTATTCACCAAACAGCTAAAAAATATGAGGATAACTTTATTCCCGCTAACTCCTTCCTCATACAAAATCTCTACAGATATTTAACGCAGAACCCAGGCTACCAAACACGGTGGGCTGCCAGATTGGATGCTCACTCTCAGAGACGACATTCACTCGAGGCTGTCTGAGCTCCTCACAGTTTCCAGATCGATTCTCCTTCACCTCGTCTACACCGGGCTACCACTAATATTACTCCACCGCAGACTTGATCGAAGCAGCTAGCATCAGATCCATGGCTAAGTCCGCGGGATTGGCCCTCCAAACCACGTGACAGCTTCACGTCAGTCACGCTTTTCAAATCAGTGTACGGGTCCCTCGGTCTGGTAGCACACGACGACTTTGCATCAGTCATGCCTTTCAAAACAGGATACAGGTCCCTCGGTCTTGTAGCTATGATACCATGATAAAAATGGATTTTCTATTAATTAATTGGCTTTCCAGGTAAGATTCCTGGAGAGTTCTCAAGCACTTTAGACAAACACACAAGAACAACTTAGTATATATAGACTTTCTCACAATTAGGTGGTTTGAACTACTCGCTAGATATTAGAATCTGAAGTTTAAAATTAGAGAGTCAATTTTATCATCACTATAATAGTAATTTAAGTTTAGCTTCCTCCATTATTTCCAACATTAATTAAATAGTAATTCCATGTCAAACCATAATTACCTAGTAAAAATACAAAACCATTAAAAACTTAAACCAAATCCCTAATGGTATGAAAATTTACTATAAGAAAAACCTAATGTTCATAAATGACGATAACTTGAGATGGATAAACAAAGAACTGAACGAAAAAAGTTGTTTGAATTGTGTGAATATACCGCTTAATAATTATTACTTCCAAGCTAGATTTGCAAACCTACAAATAGAAAAATAAATAACCAAGCATTTATATAGGGTAACAATGAAAGTAATATATATATATATATATATATAGGAGGAGAACCTGTAGATCATACCTGTTATTTGGTGGAGAAACCGAAAAACAAAAAAATACATAGAAACCCTACACAATAAGATAAGAAAGTTAAACCCTTTAACATTAGTTAGATATTATTAATGTTTGGTGTATGTGAACATTAGAAAAAAAAAAGGAAATTACTTATTCGCATATGTGACCACCAAGAAGATTCGAGAAACTCAACTGAGGGATGAAATTTGGATAACACTAGAATGATATATTAGTTTGACCCACTCTCACACGAAATAGCAAGAAGAAAAAATTAGACCAGAAGGATAACATTTTTTGAGGATGGTAATGTTAAATACTTGCCTCGAAAAGAAAAATTGTTATCATTTGATTTTTGATTTGTAATTAATTATACTTACATTTTTGGAGGTTGGTTGCATTATAGCGTGAACCTAGACACTTGTAGGAATCATTATGACCAAAGAAAATGGACTGGTTATAGAGCGCCTCTTTGAAGGGCGAGGTGACAAATAGGAACAAGGTAGCATTGCGAGACAGGTGTAGTTAGCATGTAGCTAACCTCCATTACTCCACACCATTGATTGAAAACCCTAAACAGTATGAGGAAAGTATGTGTTGACACCTCAACATGGTTCCATTTCTGACATAAGTATATTGATAATGATTACATATTATTCATGTCGATATTTTGATAAATCAAGTAATTTCACTATGTCATGAGTCTGGGATAGGATGGTACACAAAATATAAGTAAAACATGTAGCTCATACTTAATGGTTGGTGGAGAAACTTGAAAACAAAAAAAATATATACAAGCCTTATACAATGAGGGAAGAAAGTTAAACCCATGAACATCAGTTGGAAATTATTAGTGTTTGGTCTATGTTCACTATGGCGAAAAGAAAAAAATTACTTATCCACATCAGAGACCACTGTGAATTTTTGAGTAGCATGACTGAGAGATTTTATTTCGCTAACACTAGAATAATACATGAGGTAGACCTGCTCTCACACAAAACAAAAACAAGAAAAAAATGAGACTAGAAGGAAAAATCATCTGAGGATGGTAAGGTGAAAGAATTGCCTTGAAATAAAAAAATTTCATCATTTGATTTTCCCTTAAGAATGAATAGTCCTTACCTTTTTGCAGGTTGGTCTCATTATGGCGTGAACCTAGAAACTTTTAGGAATCATTAGGACTGACAAGAAAGGAGGGGTCGCATTACTCCTATCAGAAGGGAGAGGTCACAAGTGGGAACAACGTAGCATCGTGGGACAGGGGTAGTTACAATGTAACTAACCTCCATGCCTCCAAATCATTTATTGAAAACCCTAAACACTATGATACAAGGATGTGTTGACACCTCAACAGGGCTCCATTTATGACACAATGACATGGATAAATATTATAGCTTATACATCTCAATAATTTGATAAACCAAGTAACTGCAATATATCATGAGTCTCACATAGGACGGTACACATAAATATAAGTAAAACCATATTAATTTCGACTATATAAAGATCCAAGTACTAGATAAGAAATTCATTTAACTCCAAGTCGTGTTGTAACAAAATGTGGCCACCTCATAAACAACGAAAAGAGAAACAATTTCTTTGCAAGCATACCAAATTGATAATAATAAAACATTCACCAATAATGGTTGAAGCTCGCATTGCGTATGTGTGGTAAAATAAATTTTGTGTTGAGATCATTTGTATCTAAAACTTAAAGGTTCAATGCTTATTGATATGCAGATGTGAAGTAAACAAAGATTTTTACAAAAGAGCATGAATGTTTCAAGGTTAGGGATAGATGTTACAAGTGGTATCATATTTGAATGGCTTAGCACTATGGCCTAATTAAGGGATAATGGCAAGAAAGTATATTGTGTTCCCTAGGGTAAGATTTGGAAATGAAACATAAATGAGAAGTGAAGGATCGTGTCACAAATACATCAATTTT